>JANFOE010000363.1:0-653993 GCA_025667525.1 Glebionis coronaria | reverse complement strand
TATATATATATATATATATATATATATATATATATATATATATATATATATATATATATATATATATATATATATATATATATATATATATATATATATATATATATATATATATATATATATATATATATATATATATATATATATATATATATATATATATATATATATATATATATATATATATATATATATATATATATATATATATATATATATATATATATATATATATATATATATATATATATATATATATATATATATATATATATATATATATATATATATATATATATATATATATATATATATATATATATATATATATATATATATATATATATATATATATATATATATATATATATATATATATATATATATATATATATATATATATATATATATATATATATATATATATATATATATATATATATATATATATATATATATATATATATATATATATATATATATATATATATATATATATATATATATATATATATATATATATATATATATATATATATATATATATATATATATATATATATATATATATATATATATATATATATATATATATATATATATATATATATATATATATATATATATATATATATATATATATATATATATATATATATATATATATATATATATATATATATATATATATATATATATATATATATATATATATATATATATATATATATATATATATATATATATAATTATTAATAATCCTTCCATCGGTTAATTTCCCATTTCAACCAATCGTTAATTCTCTTTGATTTCTCGTCCTCAGGTCAACTAAAGTCTAACATCAATATATCCTCAATAACACATTCAGAATTTCAATACACCATCGATAACACCTTCAGGATTCCCATGAAATTTTAACTCAATGATTATCAGATAAGAATATGCAAATTACAACATCTGAATCTCAATTATTATTAGTATTTCCAAAATACAGGCTGTAATAACAGCAACATTCCTTTTATATTGAATTTCATTATCTGAATAATTCCTTTATTCAATCTCCTTTACCGAAATGAAAACATTTCATTACCACAAAAATACTAATTCCTATACCGCACTCCTTGTTATTCCTTCAACAGCCCAATCTCTAGCTAGTCTGTACTTACGACAAGTAAATAGATAATTACTTAAATGGTATAAAATATATGTGATCCACACATCATACTTCCTCCTGCTTACTCGATTTATAGTAACCACTTGAATACCATCTCTTCTTATCTTAGACTATTAAATTCCAAGTTTACCTTCTGTTAGAGGAAATAAATTCATATTCCTTTCGGTCATTCGCAACAATACAGTTCCTTTACACTTTTTTGCCACACTTAATTTCAAATCAGGATCAATCTTTAAATTACTATCTCTTTTCGTCTAGTTGAACATTCCTAAATGACTATTGATATACCAAACATCCATCAGCTACTCGAACTTATCCATATAGTTGCACTTTTCCAATTACCATTAGTATCCGTACAACATTCTTCACCGCATCTCTTCTGATTCCTAGGAATCTAACTTACAGACATCCTTTTAAAATCTTGTAGAATTGCAGCAACATCTCCAACTGGAATAGCAACATCTTTAGTCTTAGCAGCATCTTCAACTGGAACAACAACATCTTCAATCTCAGCAGCATCTTCTACTGGAACAACAACATCTTCAATCTCAGCACCTCGTCTCCTCGCAACACTATCAGCTTCACGCAATCTAACAACTATTCCCACAATCATATGATCTACCCTAAAGTTAGCAACCTTTGGAGACATATTTTGAGATACTCGGTCACGTAGGAATCCCTACCAATGACAGAAACATATCTCACGCAACACTTTCTATGCGATAACAGTAGAAAGAAACATGATAAGTATACAAATCGAGATAGAAATAAAAGGATCCTTTCATCAAGATATATCATGAATACTACATGCGCCAACAACACAATACTACCTCAATTCCACAATCATCTCACAAAAAAGAGAACAACAAAAACACATCAAATACTAAAGGGTAATAGTATATTTCATCCATAAATCTGAGAAAATCGCAACAAAATCTTGTCACTACAGTCACTTACCCTTATCATCCTAAACAACAACAATAATCCATCACAATACTACCTCACAACATCTAAATAAGCCCAATACAACACAACAATACATAAACTGAAATACAACAAAGATCCATCACTACATCACTCCATAGAACTTGGCACATCATTTTCTCCAACTAGGCTCGCCCTATTTCATCTTCATCTGGTCCTAACTTGCAGCACCTCTATTTTGGAACAAAACACAGCGGCTCCTCAAATCCATACCTCAAATGCGCTCCTTGACACGGTGGATCTATCATATAATGTGAATCTGCATACACCTCACTATCCTGAAACTTCGAATGCGGTCCAAGATACGGCCCAAGATGAGCTACATATTCAATTAACCTGCAAAGCCTATCTCTCTCTTTCTGATATTTCTCAAAATCAATTCCATAACTCCTCACTTCAGCTCTAACCTCAGTTCTTCCAACTTCACTCTCAGTCCTATAATTATCACTATCAGATTCTACAACATTTTTCTTATAATCCGTATCATCCTCATAATCTAACCATCCACCTGAATTCTTATGATCACCTACTTGCTGATACTACAAACTCCCTTGACCTACAGCAAATCCCCGCCTATTGTTGTTAAGTGGTATGTCAGACATTTTCTAAAATCACAGAAAATTCAAAGGTACATAAGGTCATTATTCAAAAATATATATGCAATGCAATGCATAATTATGTAAATGCAAATAATTTACGTATGCCAAATATATATGTATGCGATGCAATGCAATTCAATGCAAATGATAATTATACAATACTCATCAAAATGAAATTATGATGAAAGCACTCCACGTCTTTTCATTAATACCAATACCTTATCGTAGTATTTACTTAATAAATACTCAGGAATTCAGAACAATATTAAGGGATACATCTATAATATCAAAACATAACAAAAATAAATAATCTTATCGGAGCCTTGCATAGAAGTTGCTTTACTTTTATAAAATACTTTTGACACCAAAGTTATAGTTTAGGACATTTTCAAAAATCGACCTAATTCGCTATACCTAAAAAGCTCTCGTTACCAATCTTTAACACCCCCAATTTACATTGCGCAGCGGAAATACACAATTGGGTGTTATTCACAAACTTCAGTTCACAAACTCTTTATACGACCTAAAAATAGTATATTTAGGAATAAATAAAGAAATAATTTAAAACAATGTCTAAAACCTTCAATCCCAATTAAAATCAGTTTATAATATATATCAGATTAGCGTACAGGTTCTCCAAGGATCTTAACAAATCGACAAACCTTTTACCAAATACTGGACCATATACTATAAATTTATGACAAATGGGAAAGAAATCTGTTTTAGACCAAATTACTACAAAAGCAATCCCGCAATCCTTCTCCAGCAAACTCCGCAACTCAACAACTTCAAATACCTGAAATACATGCTTAAAATCAGCAACACAAAGGTTGAGCAAGTCTATAGCTTTAATAAAACATAGGGTTGAACACATCGTAAAAATCATTCACAATTGTTTAATAGCATTGTGGCCATACAATCTATTAATCAGGTATTTCATCTTATAGCAATAGCTAACGAATTGTATTAAGCTCATGACACCGACCCCTTAACGTAGTCACCCACACCAAATGCCAGCATGACTATAAGAAATTCCAGTGCCCCTACTAGGGTATCAATTGCAAGAATACCAATTCTCATTCTCGTTAAATTATCCTTCCTTACTCAGCGTAAAGCCCTGGTCTCAGATAGGGTTGTCAGCCTAATAGTACTAACATTAGAATAAGCGGCTATTCCCAACTCGCAACATTAAGTCAGAAGATAGTTAAGGGCTCATGAATTTAGGGACTTTTGCAATTTAGGTACTTATACAATTCAAATCAACAAAGGCAACAAAGGCAATATTTGGGTCCAAAAATTACTCATGACATGTGTTCATTATTATTCAAATAGCATGTATCCCCCTCGCGAGTTTTAAAATCATTAAAACAAGTAGAAAGCGAGGCTATAGACTCACCTAAAGTATTAACAGTAGTATGACGACTTTCAACGATCAATGATGCCCGGCGAACAAGAAATTCACAATCTATCTAAACAAAACGCGTGCCTTCAATAATAAATCCAAGTAATATTTCATACTTAATAAAATGAAACAAATATCTCAGGGTAAGAATCAAACTCACACCATACTCAATTTAATACATCCTTCTTACGTACACTTTTATATTTTTATTCTTTCAAAATCTGTCGATATATATATATATATTAATCGTCCAAACTGTTTTCCTTACTTAAACACGTCAATAGCTTACGATACTAATCTGGAAATTCACTTGCTATATATAGAAAGACCTCTCAAAAGTTGGATAAAAGATTTTACTTTTAAAGTTCCCTGCCCGACTCATCTTCGAACTAAAAAAACCGGACAGTTTTACGTCAACAACTCATATAGTATTTTTAATTCATTTATTTTACTCCGTTTACAAAACCGACATTCGTCTTTGAAAATATAGTCAACATCATCATACTTATCTTTTAACATCAGTCCATGACTCATTTAAAAATCCTTTTTATATTCCTCGATATTCGATCCAAATATCGACAACAATTATATATTGTGACGATACTCGTCTTCTGGTACACGAATAATCAAACTAACGTAACTTTTTGCTCGTTTGGAGCTAGAAGCTCTACCTTATACCAAATCGAAGCTTAAAACATCCTCTACAAGAATATCTAGTTAGTTCATACCAAACTCAAACTCATATTTTCTAAAAATTAACTTTAATAATCTGTTCAAAAATACATCTTTAAAAATCATTCAAAATCAAATTTTCACCATATTTTAACATCATTTTTACCACTATTAACATCCAAATACTACTACTTTCAATCCTAACATTCTAAATCATCCTAGATTATAAAATCAAATAAAACCCAACTAAAAATTTCAACATGCAATCATAAAAAATAATATATAACAAGATAAACACCTACGTACAAAAGATTTTTCACCAAAAATGGGTTTATAAAAATGTTCTTGCAAGTAGCCAAATTTCATACCAGTGTGTAGAGATTGATGAAACTAAGATGGGTCTTTGATTAGAATTAAGAGATTCAATCTAAAAATCAAAATTTTTGGGGTGTTTGTTCTTGGTGGGTTGACGGCAAAAGAAAGAAAAGAGGGCGAGAGAGAGAGAGAGAAAATTTGGTGGTGGTGGAATGTTGTGTGTGTTTGTGTGTCACTTTTGAAAATATTTACGGGTCTCGAGTTTTATAAAAATACTTCACAAAACTTAAAACGCACACAATATATGATATATATAGTCATGGCACGACTTAATACAACATTAAAAATAAAAACGTCAAAATATTAAACATCGACATGTCTAAAACAAAACGTAAAATTTCGGGCATCCGTTGATATCGTCATTACTAATAATCCTCGCAACTCATCAAAACGTAAAAATATAACTTTCAACATTCATCCAAATCAAATCACCAATCGTTATGACAATCAATCTCGTAAAAAATTTCAAAAATATACGTAAAAGTATAATTAAATAATGACCAAGGGTTTGGGTTGTTACAAGTGGGCTTAGTGTTCATATTATACATTCCTGGTGATATCACATTTGTGCTCTTATCATTTTCTATCTTAGGCAAAGTCTGTAGGGATTGTCCGAAAACAGAGGATTTAGGGCATTTAACCGCATTCGGTTGACGAACGGTGGATGGTTTACCCAATACAGACTTTCCTTTCATTTTCTCAATGAGTTTTTATAACTCATTGATGGCTATGTACCTTTCTTGTAGCTGCGCTTTCAAATCATTTATTTCGAAACCTTTTTCATTTAATTGACGAAACGAAGAAGCTGCCATTTCTTGACACTTTTTATGATTATGAGATTTTTCACCTTTTTGTAAAGCAAGTTTAAGAGAAACGGAGTGTTTCTCAAGTTGGGACAAAGTTTTCGAAAGTTTGTTATATGACTGAATTTTTTTCGAAAGCTCTACTTCAAGATTGCGACATTTCTCGACCGTTTCTGACACTAGACATGCTACATGACAATATTGATCAAGATCAGTATACACACCAAGTATAGCATTCATATGGTCAACATAGAAATATTCCTTCGAAAGTCGATCAATTTCGTTTGAAAGTTGGTGTTCTTGTGTCTTTAATTTAGTTTGAAGAAAATCAACTTCATCTTCAAGAGATTTAACATAACTTAAGTTAGTTAACATTTCCTCAGTGAGAGCGTTATAAAACATTTCCATATTTTTTGAAAGATCATCAATGGTTGGAACAATGCATTGTTGAATGATGACTTCCACTTGTGGGTTAGGTTTAATATTCCAAACGGTATCCCTAGAGACTTTTTCATAGTTAAAGACACCTTTGTACAAATTTAAAACCACTTGTTTTATAAACTCAAATTGCTGAACACTTTTTCTTTTCTCATCTCGTTTAAGTTTTTCATCCAAAATTCGCTTTTCTAACATAATTTATTGTTTTTTGAAACTCCTTTTTAAAGAAACTTTCTTTTGTGGTTCATCACTTGGTGGTGGAACACTATTATACGTCTTTTGTTCTTTTGAATGTTCTTTTTGAGGGACAAACTTAATATGATTGTTAGAATAAAAAAGGTTTATCAAATCACTTAAGTTCGATCGACTTTCTTCTTGATGACGAAGGATTTCGTCACAGTCAGGGGAAAGCATAAGAGCAAGATTATCAACATAACAACCGATATCATAAAGACCAGGCTTTATTAATTGAAAATTCTTGAGATATTCAGGCTTAACAAAACTGGTTTTCATATTTCTATTGAGCATATTCATAGTTTGAATAGACTGACCCGTTTTGTAAACAATGTTGTTTAATGTTTCAACTCACTTTTCCAAATCAAGTATTTTTTCAATATCCTTTTCTTCACGAGTTTTATAAAGCTCAGTTTGTTCTTTGTTAACCGACTCTAACTTAGTAATCTGGAGTTTATGTAGCAGTAGTTGTTCTTCAAGTTCCGATATCTTTTGTTTTGACATATGAATTTCGCGTGTTACTTCAGAACAATATTGTTCGTTGAGCACCTTACGTTCATATACCTAACCATTAGCTATTTCAACTCGTCGATCAGCTTCTTTTACATAATCACACTCTTTAAGCCTGTCTATTTCCTCGGCTAAGGATGTGTTTTCTTGCTTCAGACGTTTATTAGCCTCTTTGTTTTCATTAATTTCACGTTTTAAAGAATCAATAATAGACGCAAGCAAATGAGGGTCCTCTTCCGAGTCAGTATCCTAAGTAGCATTTCCGTCATCAATACACATATGCTGTGAATCCGTAGAGATATTGCTATCCTTCGTGTCTATTACATATGTGTCATTGATGCTTTCGGGTTGCTCAGGATGCCGTCGTTCATTAGCAAACACATTATAGTTATCATTTGATGGTACCTTTTCAATTGTCTCAGTGTCGAAGATTGGTCCAGAATTTCCAGCAATCTCTGGAATCACTTCTTGAATCTTTGCCATGTACACATAATGTACCTCTAACTCTTGATCGTCGGCTTCATCATCAGTGTCTACAGTATCTCTAGCCCCAACTTGATTCAGCATCCTCTGATTATCATACCTAGCATCACGTTCATACCGAGGTGCATGATCAACTTCCTTATATCTAGCATTGGATGATGATCTGAGGTTGTTTTTGGTAGGTTTGTAGATCTTCTTATAAGTTGTGGTGAGTAAAGACATGAGTTCTTCAATCTTCTTGTCCCTTGAAGTTTGTTCATCATCACTATCTCCATCTGACTCGGTGTCAAACTTTGGAGGTGGATTGGGGACAATTGCTTTTGCTTTATTTCTAGCAGTAGCTAGAGGTTTGGTGGATGAGCTTGATGACCTTGAGGAATGTTTAGGTGGTTGTTGACGGGGAACGGGTTTTGTTGAAGTACAAGCCATAAAAGCAATAGAGTTTGCATATCGTTCTGCCTTTTCAGCCCTAAGTTCATTCACTTCATTCTGATGTTGTTTCAATATATCATAAAGTTTATGGTAAGATATAGTCTTGATATCCTCCCTTTGTTTGACCAAAGTCACAAACCTTTGCCATTCCAGTTTGAGTTGATTAGAAACTAAACATTGGCATGATGATTGGAGATGGTGCACTGATTTCTGACAAGCTCATTCATCATTTTGTAGAATCTCGAGTAATATGAGTCAATGGATTCACCATCTTCGGATGTGAACTTTCCAAACTCCCAAAGTAGATTAGTCTAGAGATCTTGAACATTTATCGACTCACCTTGCTTCCATCGATGAATTGCATTCCATATTTCCATAGCATTTGGACATGCATCAACCGTGGAATAGATATCGTTATCAATCCCAATGAGTATGTAGTTACAACATCAGCTTCAGCTTGGAGGATTTTCTTTCTCTCAGCAGGACATGTGTCGAAATCCTCCATAACTCGTGTAGTTGATGAAGTATCATCTTCTGCTTGTGTGGTAATGGGTCTGAATTCAAAAACTAGAGGTGGGTTCTCAAGGCAATGACGAAGAGCAGTTCGGTTCTCTTTTCCATCTAGAAATCTCAGGAAACGAGATCTCCATTGGACGTAGCAACCGGCTGTCAGCACAGGTGGATTACCGTTGCCACCTTGTTCCAAACGAAATTGATTAGCTGTCGCAATGTTGATGTTGTTGTTAGATATGGTGAATACTTGTTAATGGAAGAGGATATTAGTGAATGTGTTGTGATTTGATTGTGGTTGAAATTCTGAAAGTTCCAAAAAATATTTTTTTCCAGTCCGACAATAAATTCCTCAGTCCGACAAAACGGTAAGCCGAAAAAATTTGTATCGCCAAATTTTGAAATTGAGTTAGAAATAGCCAAAAACTAGTAGGGAAAAATTTGATTTTACTTCGTGTAAAGTATGTTCCGGGACTAGTCTAGATAGTGGCTAAGTCTAAAAGATACTCGAACAAAATTTCCATCGGAATATCCATCTTTAGAGAGAGAAATTTGACTCTAGAGAGAGAAAATCAACACCTCCGAAACGAAATTTTTTGATGGGTATTTTGATGTGGAATGAATAACAAAATGTCCATTGGAACAAAATTTGACTCTAGAGAGAGAAAGGGAAGAAAAGTAGAGAGAGAAACCAGAGAGATTTTGGAAAGTTAAACACTTTAAAGAGAGAAAGTAAAATGGTAACCAACACCTTCTTCCACGCATGGAAGAGGGCTTATATACCCTTGGCATTTGGGCCGTGGGTTTAGTTTCCTTGGGCCGGGCTTGGCTATGCTTGGGCTTACGCCCCTAACTTATATAATATTAGCATAAAGTCCAAGCCTGGTTTTCCCGACTAACCTATTACAATACAAGACCATTTACGACTAAGATGACCTATTACATTCTTGTTCGACTATATAAAATATAGGGCTAACACAAACATATCTAAATCATCTTTAGTGATCATAGAAAGAGATTAACCTTAAAAGTCACATTTTGACAAATGTGGCAAAAGATTTTAATAAGCTTTATATTTAAGAAAATGTTTTTTTAAATCAAAAAATGAAAATTTAAATATGGCATATTCCAAATGCCATAGGAATATCCTTTGAAGGTATAAACTACCTCAGATAACATTTCTTCACTAAAAGACAAAAAGGAGTGTAGTCTACTGTGGGGGGGGGGGGGGGTTCCTTAAATAGCTATGCGGTTCTTTAGTGATAATGAACCGTAGGCTAGATAATGAACCGCGCCCAGATAGCCGTTGGTTTTTGTCTCCTTGAAATAGTGGATCATATTTCCATATTCCTAGAACCTTTTTGGACATTCTTTCTACCCATTATCTTCTTTTTATATCCTAATCATTAGTAAATGATCACTTAATTTGTTAAGTATGTTGACTTATGATTATCCTATTGATCTCCTTCTTTACTTGTCCAAAGAGAAGATCACTCAATCATTTGTGATGCGATTAAAGATGAAGCCTTGATGAAGATCATCCTTTCTTAGATGTAGTCATGTTCATCATTTTGTTTAATTAAGTCCTGTGTAGATCCAATGTATTTGTGTATACTTGAATTAGTGTTGTGTTGTTCAAAGGTATATGTGAATACTTGTATTAGTCTGGTGTAAATCTATTGTATATCTGTATACTTGGATTTATCTTGTGTAGATCCAAGTTACATGTGTATACTTGGATATGTGTTTTTGAGTTGTAATAAGTGTTGTGTGTTAGTTCTCTCTAAACTATAAAGTGATGTGTTTTGCGTGTTCTCACTAAACTTGAAAGTGAAGAGTCGTGGAGATTGGTTCTAGCTTTGGATTAGGACTCTACATCTAGCCTTGCGTCAGAAAAAAAGATGGGCGACGAATATTGGTTCTGGCTCTTGATTAAAACTCGACATCTATCCTTGTGTCAGAAAATGGTGAAGTTGGCGACGTGTGTAGATTGGTCCTAGCTAAGATTAGGTCTCGACATTTAGCTTAGTGTCGGAAAATAATGTAAGCGACGTTGTATGGTTTTCTCTGCCAAGAAGGGAGCTTGTAGATATAGTGGAAATATCAAGTAAGGTGTACTCGAGGAGTGGAGTAGGAACAAAGAGAGAGCTTCGTTGCCGAACCACTATAAATCTTGGTGTCGTACAATAGGTTGTTTCTTTCCTTACTATTTACATATGCTTTCATTCTTACATTGAATTTCATTGTCATTAGATATTGTTAATGCATTAGAATTGAACCTAAAAACTATGAAACTAGTTTTCAAGTAAAAGGTAATTTTGGGATAAACCTAATTGAAAGGATAATAATTAGGACCTTAAACAAAAGAAACTATTCAACACTCCCCCCCCCCTTCTAGTTTCTACAATTTGTATCAGAGCCATGGTCACTCCAGATCTTTGAAGTATATTGTGCTTTAAAGCTTGGATCGATCCATTGTCTCCATAAATTAGAAGGGTTCTAATACAAGGTTTTTAATCTCGTATGAAAGTTCGTTTAATCCGATATTTTCGAATTGAATATTGGAAGAAAGTGCGACTCAGTCGTTCTTGGTGGAAAGATAAAAGGGTTTGATTGTCTATTTTAAACTAAAGATAAAAATGTCGTTGAAAGCATGAAAATTTAACCTAAGATAAAACAAGTTAAAACAATGCTAAGTAAAAAGGTGGGAAAAATTAAAGTGTGAAAAATAGAAACAATTCAGAAACTACCAATTAAACTAAGTCTGAAATTGGAATTTCAGAAAAATGGATTTTCGGAATAAAGACACTTTTCAGAAAAATGGCATCTTCGGAAAAAAGAAGTTTTCAAAAAAATGGTATCTTCGGAAAAATAAGCTTTTCAGAAAAAATGGGATTTTCGGAATAACAATGTTTTCAGAGGAAGTAACTTCTTCGGAATAAATGGTATCTACGGAATACTTGAATTTTCCGAAAAAATAGCTTTTTCGGAATAAAGAACTTTTCAGGAAAAGAAAAGGTATTTTCAGAATAAATGATTTTTCGGAATAATAGAATCTTCGGAATAGCAAGGTTTTCGGAAAAATGAATGTTTTCGGAAAAATTGTGTTTTCAGTAAAATAATGTTTTCGGAAGAAAATGATTTTTCAGAAAAATGATATCTTCGGAATAAGAGGTTTTTCGGAATAAATGGTTTTCATAAAAATGATGAATTCAGAGAAAAAGGAATTTCAGAATAATTGCTTTTTAGAGAAAGGCGTGTTTTCAGAAAAACAAAACCCTTTTCCGAAATAGATAGAGAACAGGCACAGTTAAACAGTAATGTCAAAACTTAAGAATTAAGCCACGAATAAGCACAAACCAAACAAGAAATTAACCAAAACTTTAACCAAATAAATTTTAAGAAGAACTAAATAAGCCACAAATTAAAAACTATAAAAACACAAAATAATCAAAACATTTAAAATCAACAAATAAGCAATTCTATAAATCTATCAAAACTACTTAATCACAAATAAGCCAAACACTAAAAGATTAATAACCACAATAAGCTCAAAACATCCACCACATCAAAACTAAAAGATCAATAACGTGAATAAAAAAAACACTTAATCAAAGAGATGAGATTAACTACATGATTATCAAGATTAAGAAAAAGATTAAGAAAGGTAGAATGAGAATTAAGAAAATAAGCTTGATTGATTAAAGATTAATATCAAAAGATTACAAGATTAATGTTAATAAGATTGGAAGGAAAAATAGAGAGAAAAATAAAAAGCACTTAAAAATTAAACTACAACTATTAAAAAACTAAAACACCTAACCACCCTCCTAATGACACATTAGGAGGGTATTTATATGAGGTGGGGAGATTACATGCTTAAGCTATCGTATTTCTTTCTTCTCGTCTCGACTCGACTTAATTTCTTTGTCTTTCTCGACGTCGTCTCGGGATTAGTCGATATTAGTTGAACTTGTCTTATAATTTTCTTCTATAATTAGACTTGGGTTCTTCGAATTCATTAAACTTCCGTCTTTAGACTTTTTCTTCGATAAATCTTCAGAATTGGCCTTGGACTTCTGTTCTTTTTGCATTCTCGATCTTTCAACTTCGTCTTTAGTCTTTTTCTTCGATAAAAGCCCGTGATAACCCATGTTTTCTTCTTTTTGCATCTTTTGGTCCTAAAACACAATAAAAACACAAACCACGCATAATTCCTACTTTTACGACATAAAATACACGTTTTGGTCTTGTTATTATTGGAAATAAGTGGTAAAATGATAAGTGTTTTCACACTTATTAAATCCCCTACACTTGACCATTGCAATGTCCTCATGCAATGCACTAATTTCAAAGCACGGTTTACATTTTTCATCATAGATAACCCACCTTGGCCTTTATTAAATACTAAACACTAAGAAAACTAAAAGAACAAAATAAGTAAGAAATCAAAGACTTACATTGGGGTTTTTTGGTTGTCATGAATGTTCATCATTCTCAAGTTTCACGTTTCCTATACCAAGCTTAAAAACGAGATCATTGTTATTATAAGTTAGCAAACTAACACGAACTCATGTGGCCCAATTATTCACTTAGACTCCCTTATTCCTAGTTGTATCTCTTATATTTTAATAATGTCTTAAATGATCACGAGGATGCATTGTTTGACTTAATTCGATAGTTATTTAGCTGAAAATAAAGTGGGACGATTTAATCAATAGTTAGCTAAAGGACAAAATCTTTTAAAACTGCTTCTCGGGACCTCATAAAGTTCATATCTTGGCATAACTCGCTTCACGAGTTGAGACCATTATCGGACCGATATTTGGCAGCGACTTCATACTTCAAATCTTTGAGAGACGTTCTTGAAATTATGGTCTTCTCTTCATAATAGGAATTTTTTCACTTGAAGTTTTGAGAGATTCTTCATATTTGGACCACGACTTCTTCATTTTTCTCCAATCTTTATCTTGGACTTTCATATACAACGATCCGCCTCCTTTTAGGACTAGGATTTATTTATCCTCATAACTTGCTAGGGTCTTTTCGGATAGCCTTCTCCATGATCTTTTAGGGAGTACTTGCTTTTCGTCGTGTGTCTCGATCCTTCATATTGATTTTCGATAAATGATTCTTCACATCACTTTTGGATCTTTAGCAACAAAATGTTGCCCTCATGCCTTGTTAGGGCCTTTTTGGACTCGCCAATCTTCGCATCCCGCTTCAATAAGTTATGCCTTGGCTATGAACTCTAATTAATACCGAGCAACTTTTAAACGATCTTGTGCTAGAAGCTAAGTAACTTTTCAAATCGTACAACCTTATTTATTGCAAATAAATTTATTAGCAAGCGATGGGAGAATAGGCTTATAATCAACTCACATAAATTCACGAAAGAATACCAAACTTATAATTGACTCTATCATCTCTCGTTCTCTATAATTTAAAATCTCAAGGAATGAGACTCGCGGATGCTTAGCCAATTAAATCAAAGTTTCGGGTTTTCGAGTCATTTATAGGATCTTGCAAACTCTTAGACTTTTTCAAGTTTAGAAATCGCATTTTAAAGTTCCCTTGATAAACGACTCTCTAGGATCAATTATAGGAACTTGCGAAAAGTTCTTGTTCTTAACCCGTGAGAGTTAAGACTTTCGTGTTTTAAAGTTCCCTATATAAAAGCCTAGCAAAACTTGACTTAAACACGTTAAGGATACTAGCTAGAGTAAACTTAGATAAGTAAACTCGGGTTAAGTCAAAATATTCACGACTTTGAAAAATTTAAAACCACTTTATTGAAAATTTATTCTAGCAAGGAAAGAAAATAATCATAACAAAGGAAAATACAACTATACAACTAGGCCAAAATAGATTAAAAATTTGAAAAATGTCGAAAAATCAAATTTTCCGGTTAAAATGAGGACAAATTCATGGAAAAGACCACTTACTTCGATAGAAGTCCCCTACACTTGATATAAACATTGTCCTCAATGTTTAAGCATGTGGGAGTAAACTCCCCTACACTTATGACATTGTGCACTTTGTTTAAATCTTGCTAAGGAAAGGACAACTATAGTGATTTCAATGTGAACATATAAGATATGAAATATTGAATCACGACAGTTTTAGGATAGAACCGGGAAGACGGGTACACGGGATCACGGTTCGTCAAAAGTCATCGAAAATGGATATTTGAAGCTTTAATCCCTACACAGATGAAGAAACAAGACAACAAACACATACGGGGCTCCCCCCTACACTTATTATGAAAACGGTAAAGGATAGATCAACGGGTTGCCTCCCGAGAAGCGCTTGTTCTTGATAACCGAGTCACGAGCATGACTCGACCCAAAACTAGTTCATGGGAAACGTGGTGAGGGATGGAATCATCTCATGAGAGATGTCCTCACCAAAGTACAACTTCACGCGCTGGCCATTCACCTTAAAATTAGGCCCATTTGGCTGAGAAAGCTCAATGGTGCCATATGGAAAGACTTTGGTGACGGTGAATGGACCAGACCAGCGGCTCTTCAACTTGCCAGAGAAGATCTTTAATCGAGAGTTAAAAAGTAAGACTTGATCTCCAACGTGGAACTCTCGGTTCTTAATTCTAGCATCGTGGATGATCTTGGTCTTCTCTTTGTAGATCAATGAGTTCTCGTAAGCTTCATTCCTCAGTTCATTTAGCTCGTTGAGTTGAATCTTGCGAAGATCACCAGCTTTGTTGATGTCGAAGTTAGCCCACTTCAAGGCCCAGTATGCCTTATGTTCCAGCTCGATAGGGAGGTGGAATGCTTTCCCGTACATAAGACGATAAGGTGTACAACCAATCGGGGTCTTATATGCGGTATGGAAAGCCCACAGAGCATCGTCTAACTTATTGGCCCACGAGGAATGATGCTCTCCCATTGTACGTTCTAGAATTCGCTTCAATCCACAGTTGGAAATATCGGCTTGCCCATTGGTTTGGGGATGATAGGCGGTGGAAAGACGGTGATTGACACCATACTTAGCCATGACTCTTGCAAATTGATCATTGCAAAAATGAGTCCCGCGGTCACTGATTATAGCATGAGGAACACCGAATCGAGCAAAAAGTTGCTTCAAAAAGTTCACAACTATTCTTGCATCGTTCGAAGGGAGAGCCTTAGCTTCAACCCATTTAGAAACGTAGTCAACGGCTACGATGATGTAGTTGTTCCCTTTAGATGATGGAAATGGCCCCATAAAGTCGATACCCCATACATCAAAGATTTCACATTCTTGTATGAAATTTTGAGGCATCTCATCTTTATGTGTGTTCTTGCCTTGTCTTTGGAAAGCATCACAACGTTTAACCATTTCATGAGGATCATGATAAATGGTGGGCCAATAAAATCCAGAGTCGAAAACTTGCTTGGCGGTGTAATTGGGACCAAAGTGACCACCGGTGGGTCCTTTATGGCAAGAATCAAGGATTTGTAAAGCTGCCGACCCATCAACACATCGACGAATAATCAGATCAGCACATTCTTTGAAAAGGTAAGGGTCGTCCCAGAAATAGTGTTCAATGTCTTTATAGAACTTTTTCTTTTGTTGGGACGTTAACCCTTCCTTGAGAATTCCACCCGCTAAGTAGTTTGCAATGTCCGCAAACCACGGGGTGTCATCAAGATTGGAGTTGATACACATTAAGGCCTCAAGGGGAAAAGAGTCATTGATCTCTTGATTCGGATGATCCCCTTGATAAGGATCCTCAAGTCTACTTAGATGATCCACGGCTAGGTTTTCGGCACCCTTCTTGTCACGAATTTCGATTTTAAATTCGTGAAGGAGAAAAACCCAACGAATAAGTCTTGGCTTAGAATCTTGCTTAGTCAACAAGTACTTCAACGCGGAATGATCGGTATACACGATGATGGTAGAAAGGAAAAGATAGGGGCAGAACTTTTCAAAAGCATACACTACAGCTAAAAGCTCTTTTTCGGTAGTGGTATAATGCAATTGAACCCCCGTGATTGTCTTGCTAGCATAGTGGATTGGTTGGAAGTGTTTGTTCACTCTTTGGCCCAAAACCACTCCAATAGCAAAGTCGCTAGCATCACACATCAACTCAAAAGGTAGCTCCCAATTAGGGGTAACCAAGACCGGTGCCTTAGTTAGCTTATCCTTAAGAAGATTGAAGGATTCAAGACACTCTTTGGAAAAGATGAAAGGAGTATATTTTTCCAAGAGGTGGGTCATCGGGCCAGCGATTTTAGAAAAATCTTGGATGAATCGACGATAGAAGCCCGCATGACCAAGGAAACTTCTCACACCCTTCACGGTTGAAGGTAGAGGTAATTTGGCTATGACATCCACTTTAGCACGGTCAACTTCAAGACCGGCTTTTGAGATTTTATGTCCAAGCACAATGCCTTCTTTTACCATGAAATGGCATTTTTCCCAATTTAGAACAAGGCGAGTGTCTTTACACCGCTTAAGCATGCGTTCCAAATTGGCAAGGCAATGAGAGAAAGAATCACCATAAACCGAGAAATCATCCATGAAGACTTCCATAGTTTCTTCAACCATGTCATGGAAGATAGCCATCATACACCTTTGAAATGTCCCAGGAGCATTGCATAAGCCGAAAGGCATTCTTTTATAAGCAAATGTTTCGTAAGGACAAGTGAATGTGGTTTTCTCTTGGTCTTTGGGATCGATGGGAATTTGAAAATACCCGGAGAAACCGTCTAAAAAGCAGTAATAGTCATTACCTGCTATACGTTTAAGCATTTGGTCCATGAAAGGAAGGGGAAAATGATCCTTTCTCGTAGCATCATTTAGTTTGCGATAGTCTATACAAACTCTCCACCCTGTAACGAGACGAGTAGGAATCAACTCGTTGTTTTCATTGGGCAAAACGGTGATTCCGCCTTTCTTAGGAACACAATGGACGGGACTAACCCATGGAGAATCCGAGATAGGATATATCATTCCCGCATCAAGATGTTTGATAACCTCTTTTTTGATTACGTCATGGATCTTAGGATTCACCCTTCTTTGGCTTTGAATAGTGGGTTTAAAGTCGTCCTCCATGAGAATTTTATTTGTGCAAAAGAGAGGATCAATTCCACGAATATCGGAGATTTTCCACGCAATAGCTTTCTTGTGATTCTTCAGCACGACGATGAGTCGAGATTTTTCTTCCTCTTTCAAGTCCCTAGCGATGATGACGGGTGACTTCTTGTTGTCTTCAAGGAAAACGTACTCGAGATGAGACGGTAGGTCCTTAAGCTCTAAATCCGGAGGATTTTTGATGGAAGGCGTAGTCAAATTCGGTTCATCGATAGAGATATCCTTTGGAGATGGTGGAGAAATATGGTCCTCATTGAGAAGTTTCTCAATGGTGCGAATGTCTTCATCCCAATTAGAGGGAGAATCGTCATATTGCAAGTCCACGTCTCCCAAAGTTGCTTCAAATTCTTTCAAGATGAAATCACTTTCTCCAAATGGAGTTAGTGATGGAGCAATAGAGGCAACGGTCTCAACAGTGGGTAGAGAAGAAGAACCAGTTTTACAAGCGTCTTCGAAATGTTCTTCACAAGCCTCATCAAGAACGTCAATGAAATTAACACTCTCGTTTTCCGAAGGCTGCTTAGAAATTTTACCCATGTTTAAGACGATTTTATCAACACCAAATCTCATGATTAATTCGCCAGCGGCTACATCAATGAGAGTGCGACCGGTCCTCAAGAATGGACGTCTAACGATTAATGGAACACGGGGGTCCATCTCGTAGTCAACGACAACAAAATCCACCGGAAAAGGTGAATTTGTCGACACCAACGAAAATGTCTTCGGCTATCCCCACTGGATAAGCAACCGTACAGTTAGCTAATTCCAAAGTCATTCGTGTGGGGACTAGCTCGGGTAGAGATACATGTTTCCAAACACTTAATGGCATTAAGTTTATACTAGCACTTAGATCGGCTAGGGCCATACAATTCTCTACCCCAAGGAAGTTGCAAGGAATCAAGAAACGACCTTGATCACCAAGTTTGGTGGGTAATTTCCTTAAGAGCACTGCAGAGCAATTCTCATTAAGTTGGGTCTGAGCAATATCGAGAAGTTTCTCCTTATCACTGAGAAGATCTTTAAACATTTTAGCATATTTGGGCATGTGAGCGAGAGCGTCACCAAAGGAGATATTGAAATTCAGTTGTTTAAACATTTTAAGAAAGTTAGAAACCTGAATATCATCCTTGTTCTTCAATTTCTCTTTCCTCAACATTGAAGGATAAGGTATATTGGGTTGAGATGAAGGCTTTGGTATGGAATTCTCACTTACAACCTTGGGTGGTAGAGGGGTGGAAGTAAAAGTTGGAGGAATAGAAGATGGAGGATTTGGAGGATGAGACTCGTTTTCCTTTGTCACAATCACCGGTGTAGGTGTAGGAAGCTCGGGTTCCTTTAAACCTTTTCCACTTCGAGTGGTGATTGCTTTCATCTCCCCTCTTGGATTAGCAACGGTGTTACTCGGTAGAGAACCCGATCCAGAGGCTTGATTACTTGGGAAGAAACTAGCCATCATGTTCCTCAAGTCATTCGTTTGACTTGCCAAAGTGTTTCGCATATCGGCTCGAAGATTATTCCCTTGTTTCACCATATCTGCTTTCATGTTGGCCATTTCCCGCTGAAGATTCTGCACTATCGCATCATTAGTCCTCATGTAAGTTTCAACCTCGTGATTAAATACGGTGGGTTGGTTGGGAAGAGGAGCATGGTAGGCGGGTGGTTGATAAGCAGGTTGTTGGTAAACTTGGTTGTTTCTTTGAGGTGGATATGAGTTTCTTTGGTTTTGATATTGATTTGGAGCACGAGGTTGGTTTTGATTATTGTGATTGAGGTTGTTTGGGTTTTGTGGGGGAAAACCGGGGTGGTGAAAGAAAGTTGTTTGAGCGATAGCTGAGAAAATTGCGTTCACCTTGAGGACGTGCTTGATAGCTTCCTATAGCAAAGTTACCGTTGGCGGCATACACATTTTCCGGATTGTCATGAGTCGAAGGACAATCGGTGTATGAGTGAGATCCCCCGCAAATTTCACATGATTGAGTCAAAGCACTAGCTTGGGTAATGATAGCTTTGGTATTGTTGGCGGTTTGGAGAGCAAGTGATTCAACAAGCGAAGTAAGCTTGTCAATTCTCTTGTCGCTCTCATTAGTGCTAGCACTAGCCACATTGGTCCGAACACTTTTGGTTTGCACTCTAGACTTGTTCTTAATAATATCCCAAGCGGCATTAGCAGACTTAACTAAAATGTTACCCCCCCGAAGCACTATTTAGTGAATCTTGGTCATTCATGCTTAAACCATTGTAAAAAGTATTAATTTGATGTACTTTTGTTAAACCATGTTGTGGACACTTTCTTAAAAGTTCCTTAAAACGGTCCCAAGATTCACTAAATGTCTCATCGTACTTTTGTTCAAAAGTAATGATTTCATTCCGCAAAGCGGTAGTACGTGAGGGTGGGAAAAAGTAGTTGATGAATTTGGTCTCTAAATCCATCCACGTAAGAATACTTTGTGGCGGTTCCTTATCAAGCCAATGTCGGGCTTGTCCCTCTAAGGAGAAAGGAAAAAGTTGCAAGCGAATTACCTCTTGTGAAACCCCATTATACTTAACCGTATTAGTGAGTTGAAGAAACCTTTTAATATGGTCATGAGGATCATCAATTGAACGCCCCAAGAAGGGTTGAGCAGAGACCATTTGAATAAAGCCGGATTTAAGCTCAAAGTTGTTGGCTCCAATCTCGGGTATGACAATAGCATCGGTGTTGCCCCCTACGTGCGATTGCAAAAGCTCGATCATTGGTTGATTGTCCATGGTGACAATAGGTTGAGTAATGACTTCGGCTTGAGCTACTTTCTTCTTATGAGCACGAGTACGCATGCACACCTACAAAAGGAAAGCAAAATAGACAAGAAATATTTTTGGTTTTTATATTTTTTCTATGTTTTTGTATTTTTGAAAATTTTATATTTTTTAGGATTTTTTTGAAAATTTAAGCAAGAAAATAACGTTAAAAAATGAACGGATCCCAAAATTCAACGCGTCTCTCACTTAAAACCGTTAATCTTAACGAAAAGAGCCGGCAGCGGTGCCATTTAATACAAGGTTTTTAATCTCGTATGAAAGTTCGTTTAATCCGATATTTTCGAATTGATTATTGGAAGAAAGTGCGACTCAGTCGTTCTTGGTGGAAAGATAAAAGGGTTTGATTGTCTATTTTAAACTAAAGATAAAAATGTCGTTGAAAGCTTGAAAATTTAACCTAAGATAAAACAAGTTAAAACAATGCTAAGTAAAAAGGTGGGAAAAATTAAAGTGTGAAAAAAAGAAACAATTCAGAAACTACCAATTAAACTAAGTCTGAAATTGGAATTTCAGAAAAATGGATTTTCGGAATAAAGACACTTTTCAGAAAAATGGCATCTTCGGAAAAAAGAAGTTTTCAAAAAAAATGGTATCTTCGGAAAAACAAGCTTTTTAGAAAAAATGGGATTTTCGGAATAACAATGTTTTCAGAGAAAGTAACTTATTCGGAATAAATGGTATCTTCAGAATACTTGAATTTTCCGAAAAAATAGCTTTTTCGGAATAAAGAACTTTTCAGGAAAAGAAAAGGTATTTTCGGAATAACTGATTTTTCGGAATAATAGAATCTTCGGAATAACAAGGTTTTCGGAAAAATGAATGTTTCCGGAAAAATGGTGTTTTCAGTAAAATAATGTTTTCGAAAGAAAATGATTTTTCAGAAAAATGATATCTTCGGAATAAGAGGTTTTTCGGAATAAATGGTTTTCATAAAAATGATGAATTCAGAGAAAAAGGAATTTCGGAATAATTGCTTTTCAGAGAAAGGAGTGTTTTCAGAAAAACAAAACTCTTTTCCGAAATAGCTAGAGAACAGGCACAGTTAAAAAGTAATGTCAAAACTTAAGAATTAAGCCACGAATAAGCACAAACCAAACAAGAAATTAACCAAAACTTTAACCAAATAAATTTTAAGAAGAACTAAATAAGCCACAAATTAAAAACTACAAAAACACTAAATAATCAAAACATTTAAAATCAACTAATAAGCAATTCTATAAATCTATCAAAACAACTTAATCACAAATAAGCCAAACACTAAAAGATTAATAACCACAATAAGCTCAAAACATCCACCACATCAAAACTAAAAGAGATGAGATTAACTACATGATTATCAAGATTAAGAAAAAGATTAAGAAAGGTAGAATGAGAATTTAGAAAATAAGCTTGATTGATTAAAGATTAATATCAAAAGATTACAAGATTAATGTAAAGATTAATAAGATTGGAAGGAAAAATAGAGAGAAAAATAAAAAGCACTTAAAAATTAAACTACAACTATTAAAAAACTAAAAAACCTAACCACCCTCCTAATGACACATTAGGAGGGTATTTATAGGAGGTGGGGAGATTACATGCTTAAGCTATCTTATTTCTTTCTTCTCGTCTCGACTCGACTTAATTTCTTTGTCTTTCTCGACGTCGTCTCGGGATTAGTCGATATTAGTTAAACTTGTCTTATAATTTTCTTCTATAATTAGACTTGAGTTCTTCGACTTCATTAAACTTCCGTCTTTAGACTTTTTCTTCGATAAATCTTCAGAATTGTCCGTGGACTTCCGTTCTTTTTGCATTCTCGATCTTTCGACTTTGTCTTTAGTCTTTTTCTTCGATAAAAGCCCGTGATAACCCATGTTTTCTTCCTTTTGCATCTTTTGGTCCTAAAACACAATAAAAACACAAACCATGCATAATTCCGACTTTTACGACATAAAATACACGTTTTGGTCTTGTTATTATTGGAAATAAGTGGTAAAAGGATAAGTGTTTTCACACTTATTAGGTTCGTTATACTAAAGTTTTTCTTTGGTAAAAAGTATTTTTTCAATAAAAATAGACCTTTTAATTGGTAATATGTCATCCTATCTTGATTAGTAGCTTATATGCATTTTAGATTTACTCTTGAAATGTATCTACTAGTTTGTATCTTTCTTTGTGTATGTACTCAAGAAGACTAATAATTAACTTGATTGTGGATTGAGCTACTTGCACTTGTAGATGACTCGTCTCCTTTTGATCTCCAACATCATAGGATGATGATATCAAGACTGGTGTAAGTGATACTAGTCCTTGAAGACTAGTATGTACTTAGGTCAATTTTGGGTGTTACATTGGTCCATAGAATAATTAGGATGCACTTTGCGGCTAAGATACATTATTGTCCTTCCACACACCCTATTGATCATTATATTGATCATTACTTGACTAGGTGATTGCTCTTGGCATCCTTACCATGACATTTGTTTGTGGTATGTGATTCTATTCCTTAACCCTCTCAAACCTTCATGGTCTTGGATAGTTGACTCACTTAGGTGTTGTATTGTGAGTTAGTAGTAGCTTAAAGTATCAAGCATGATTTTTATCATTTGTAACTTATACGGTTATTAGGCCTTATATCATGTGTAATATGTGCAATTGAGCTTATCTCTAAGATGATTGATTAATTCTTTGAGATACCAAACTACATCATAAGTTGTAGTTATGATATTACACATTTGGAATTGAAATATTGCAAGGATATTGTCATTGTAATCTTAAGAAATGATATTTGTCCAATCACGTAGGAGAGAAAGTGAATCTATAATCTTGCTCGTATTTTGTAAAACTTAAAGACAGTTCCTTGAAAGTGAACTTACTTTATATAACAAAATTGCTTGGTATAACTCATTACCAAAGCGGTTTAGACTTATGTGACAATCCGTCTATTTATGGTTGATATTTTTATTCTCAATATTTATTTGAAAACATTATTTTAATGTTACAATATGAACTCACTTATTTTTGGGAAGTAATTTCGATTTACGTCTTGAAGTAGCATCGACTACGTCTAAACCGGAGGATTCAATGTTACGTGCTTATGTTTACATACACCGTTTTTGGCGACAGTCCGACATTTCAGAAAATAAATTTATCTGTGAATATTATTTTGGAGTTTTAAATTTGTGTTGGTTCATAAACTCACAAATTTACGAGAAGAGATTAGGACTTACGATTTTATTTTAACGTCCTTTACGACTAAACCGGAAACCTTAGGATTACGTATTTACGTTTTCGAACTCCGTTTTTTATGAAACAATTTTTATTAGATTCGTTTTGTGCCGTTGATTCATAAATTATAAAAACGTTTTTCGTAAAACGACCCGAGGGCACGCAAATCGAGAAAACTAGAATCGAGGAGTACCCGTAATTAAATGGGGATGAGACAAGTGGGACACTTGCCCCACCCCCAAAAACCCATGGCTACACTAGACACCACATCACAAGATGTGGCAAACATATAGCTTAAAACTTACACATGTAAGTTAAGCTTACAATGTAAGGTTTTACTACACCAAAAACTAGCACTTGACAAAACCACTTACACAAACCATTGTTCTCATTTTCCAACATGCAAACCACACAAATCTCCTCCCTCTCTCTCTAGAAATTCGTCCACTTCCACCCTAAACACCCTCATTTGATCAATTTAAACCACAAAATCATGTGTTATTCACACATATGTTGAAGCCCTTTTGAAGCTCTATGGATTGGTGGTGATTATAACATGTAAAAAGGAGTTTTCAAGGGAGTTTGGGGCTGATTTCTCAAGGAGTTTTCATGAAGAACAAGGGCTGATTTTTGGAGGAATCTACAAATACTTGGTGATCCTAGAAGTGGTGTTGATATCTCATAAGATTGGTTACCCAAAACCATGTCTTGTTCATCCAAAAGCTCATCATTTCATCACTTTGGTGGTATAAAGATTGTCCTCCTCATCCTCTTGTTATTTTTGATTATGTAAACTTGTATTTCTTTTACTTATGTATATGTATATGATGATGAATGATGATTAAAAATATTGTGTGGGGATTTGGTGTTGATAAACATGCTTAAAAAGATGGACAAACTACATGTAAAATGGGTAAATCTTGTTTAAATGGTAGGCTGTATAAAAACAGTAAAGAACAACATGTTAGACTGATAAAATGATGAAGTAGAATCCATTTACAGTAAGCTATGGGTCTTGTACACATGTGAGAGTTGGCCATGCAATGGAATCATTGTAATGAGTGAGATATGATCAAAACAAGTTTAAGGTATAAATCTGAGTTCACTGTTTTGGACGATTTTTAGAAAATATTTAGAAGATGATTCAACAGTAGCTATAGACGAGTTAAATGTAGCAAATATCATGTAGTTTATGTGATAAAAATTTGAGCTTCTATCTCCATATAGAACTCAAGATATGGCAGTTTTGGTGAAAGTGAAGATAAAAATCAGATTTTTGAAAAATAAAGTATAATACTATTATATAAGCACTCAAAATTATATTGTATAAAATGTAAAGTTAAAACCCACTAACTCATGAATTTTATTTATATAAATATGTTAAAGGTTAAATAAGTGGAAATTTTATAAAAATGGTAACTTGTTAAGTTTTATAAGTTATAAAACTATAAACATGATTTTTACGACTTTTTCGGCTAATACCGTAAAATCAACGTTTTTGTTAAATAAAACTTAGATGGTTGGACCCGTCTAATGAAAACTTTATAAAACTTATATACTGATATATAGACATGTATAACAAGTAAAAACCGATAAAACCCGAACTTTAGGGCATACGGACATTAACGAGCTAAGTAAACATATTGGACTAATACTTGGACTAATAATTAGACTAAATAAGATATAAACTTGTAAAAAGAAATTATTGGGCTTAACCCATTTGGGCCCAACATGGAAAGTACACATACTGATAAAATAAGTATAACAAGGATTAAAACAAGTTAAGGAACTTATAATAAGTTTATTGGGCATAAAACACGTAAATGGGTAAAACTAGTAAACTAGTATAAAAGTTATCGACATATAACACTAAAATGAGTAAACGAGAATATGTAAACCCACTTGATCATCATATATATATAATCATCATATGTATACATAATTGATATTTTTATAAAGTCATTGGACAAAAGTCTAAGACCGATTATTATTTGTCTAGGTTTCCGTGATTGAAGCACGCACCGTACGACCGAATTGCCGATAACCCGCCTTCCCACATCAACGTGAGTTCATAGCCTCGCACTCTTTTAAATGTTTTATAAATTCTTTATAAACCCGCGAGGGAGATAACATGTTAGTTTTTATAAAAGTTTGGACACCATTTGTCCCGATTGTTTGTTTATTGATTTTGGACCCGAATGATTGAATGACCCGATTGTATGACCCGATAAATGATTAATGGACCCGATAGATGAAATTAAATGGATTATTAAAGTTAGGTTATGTCACTAAAAGTCCCATTAGCATGAATTGTGAACTACCGGGAGTTGGTAGACGCTTATGCATTTAATAGTACTATTTGGGGACGATCACCCCAGTTCGCGCCTTGACGGTTGATCCCCGTCGTGCCACATTGATTGGTAAGCGAATATATGTATGAGAAGATTTCAATAGCGTGACCTTTGTGACGATACGCTACTTTAGATGGGCAAAATTGGTATCGGGTTAGCTACCCGTTGTTGGTTTAGTAAGGTAACAATGTCATGCGGCTTATAATAATCCGAATTAACGAAATACTAATAGACGCTCCGAATTACGATGTATTGCCTGACTAGCAATACAGGGTCATACTATTGATATTATGTTTGTATTTTAGTTTTCATAACCATATTCATATAACAGTTTTTATTTGATTTTATACAACGTCATAAGACGTATAGTATGATGTTTTTACGACATTGGCTCGTATAATAATTTTTAAGGCAAATGCCTATATTATGATTTTCGATAAGGATTTATATAAAATGACTTTGGCTATTTTATGGCATATTACAAAGATTTGTATAAAACGATTTTGGCTATTTTATGGCCTATTACAATGATTTGTACGAATTGATTTTTGGTACTAATTTTATACCAAAATTATATTGATGGAATTTATTAAACTCTATGAATTCACTCGGCGTTATCGCTGACCTTTTCTTTTAACATGTTTTATCTCAGGTACTTAAAGGTAATTCTCGGGAAGACGACAAGAATTCATGGCCCGCACTTAAACAATATTTTCCATTCAAATACTTTGTAAAACTTTGTATGAAATGAATGACTTGGGACCGATGTAACTTTGATATTTATGAATGGAAATGCTTTATTAATAAACGACGCGATTTTTATGCGTTGTCTATGATGTGAGTAATGTGCTATCCCGTAACACCAACTAGTCTTCCGCTGTACTAAGTTGTATAAATTGGGGGTGTTACAGTTTGGTACCAGAGCTCTCGTTATAGAGGACGAAAGATTTTTAAAACTAAGGTTTTGAAAAAAACTTTTCAAAATATTTTTACTAAAAACATTTTTCTAAAAATGTCTAAAACTCTTTTGACTATAACGGTGCCGAAGAATTCCCGAGTTACCGACAAGGCCAAGACTGAGAAGTGTTATTTTAATATATATAACTTGGATTATATATATATGATGTAATTCTATTACATGATTGTTTGATGATTATTTTGATTTTTATACGAGGTATTTATACGACGTAGATTGTCACAAGTAACCCTAACTTCTCTAGTAAATTAATCGAAGCTATTCTCGTAGGAATTCTAAGCTATCCTAGATCTAAACCAAGTTGTGGATATTCATGATCCCAACAAATGGTTGATATTCGTAGAAGTGTAGATATTAGTTGATTGTGATATTGAAAAAGAATTGGCGAGATTAAATCTGATACCGATGTCATGACGATCGTTTCTTATAGAGTGGAGTTTGATAAAACATTACCACCTAGAAAGATGTCATCTGATTCGTTGTCATCCAATTCTTAAATTTGAAATCAAAAGGGTGAATGTTGCACTTGAGGCTGTTATTGGAACCATTACCCAAAAGCCTCATGCCACTAATACCTTTCCGAGAAGTCTAAGTTGAATGATCAAGTCATTTCATATTAATGACTCATTTGATAATTGTTGTTGTAAGAGCTAATAGGATTGGAAATTAAGTGTTGATTTATATTGAGATTGTATTGCCTTTACAAGGCCGAAGAATAAGATTGAAAGTATTGGAGATTGAGGTAGGATATCGAATTGAGTATAAAATTGGTTGAAACTTGAATAAATAAAAGTAAAACTTAACCTATATGGAATATGAGATTGTTAAGAGAAAATTGTTAAGTTCTGTGATTGAATTATAAGGATTTAATTGATTGTAGGTTTGTGTTAAAGGTTGTTCCTAGGCCATTGTCCACTAACGAGGATGCCCAGTGTCCAACAAATAAATTGAAGAAATCTTCTTCTGAAATTGGGACCGATGGATCTTCCGGGACAGGTAGGACACCTAATGACTCTTGTAGATTAGTATTCATTGTGGTATCTTTTAAATATCCCTAACTTAACTGAGATATCAGTTGGTAGGATGAGTTCTGAGAATTGTATGACATAGTGACACGTAATGTGTTACGGTACAATTTTGACTTGTTTGTGATTAATGAAAAGACTACCTTTGATTGCTAAATTCTACATGTATCGATGTTATCTATCTTTTCTTGCTTCATCCTAATGTTCGCATTAGTGATGTAACCATTGAACAAGTACTCATCTTGAATTGAGTTATGTTGTGGATTATTCTCTTTGTATTCCTGAGTGCCATCAAGGTCATGAACCTCATGATTAATTGGCTAAAGCTCATTTCCTATCATATTGTAGTTAATTCTTGGTGAACAAGCTTTCATCACTCTTTTGCAGATCACACATTCTTTTTATAAAGTTAAAACAGTATCCTTTGAGAAAATTTAATTTTCATCACAATAAGGATTATTTAAAGTGAGATTTATAAGTGATTGGTATAAAAATGAAGTTGTTTATAAGACACTTTGGAAACTTAATTGTTTCATAATAAAGAAAATCTTTGTAAATTTATTCTTGATTCTTATTTAAGAATTAAACATGAAAATGTTTTTATGATGATAAAATTTTGACGAACTGAGTATTGCATCGTTAATCTGGAAATTGTATATAGTTGCGCGCCTACATACAATTTGGAATGGACTATGCAAGACTGATTAGTAGTCACCATAAAACTAATGAATAAACACTACATTTTCTTTGAAGATTGTGAATATTAAATTTTAAGAGATCTGCAAGAAGTGAAATATAGGGACACAGTGTTAGGGACACCTACATATGTGCCCGTACTATTTATTCTTCTGAGTTGAATTTACTCATTTGTGGAATTTGTCTTATTTGACAGTTGATATTCCGTTCGTGTCCAATTCTCCCGTAGTGAGATTCTTAGGAAAATATCTGATTACCGAGTGTTGATACTCGACTGGATTTATCGACGTTCCTATCATTTCTTTTGAATTAATTTCATTTGAATGACCTGGGTAACGATCCGAGGAGCTTTCGAATGCGTACTCGAATCATGAAAACATGGGATATATTCATATTCGTTAAATGTTTTCGTCTAAATCTGATTTGAAATTCTCTCGCGTAGATTATGCGTTGACCTTACTCTTTAGATGGTAGTTGTGTCTCCATATATCCTTGAATTTGTGAAGGATTATGAGTTATTATTATTCTTTTGAGAAGTTCACATCTTATCGACGGCAATGGAACTAAAAAGTTGATAATGCCGGTAGAATGGATTGATTGATGATGACATGACGATATTGTCTTAATTGATGGGAACTCGAGCAGAATTCCCCTAAAAAGATAAGATGTTGATTATCAAAAGTAATATAAATAATTCTTGGTAGATGACGATATCCTATATTGGGAATTGAAATTATATTGTGAATGATTGTGAATTAGTCATAGATATTATAATCTAGAATGAACTTAAAACGAATTTATTAAGAAGATAATTATGTTATCTGACACTTTAGGAGGTATTTGTTGACGAATTAACTAGACTTTCACCATTAAGGCAAGTTGAAATTGGTATTGATTTTATTTCTGGTGCTGCACTTGTGGTTTGTGAACTGTACGTCAGCACCATCTGAATTTAAGGAATTACCGTACAACTGAGATAGTTGTCGGAGAAAGATTTTATTATACCAAGCCTGTCATCCTGAAGAGCTATGGTGTTGTCTTTCCTTATATTTATAGATTACTGTGACTGAGTAAATTGACAATCGAAAACGATATCCATAACTCGAAATGGAAGAATTGTTCGATCATTTACAAGGTTCTAGCAAATTTGATCCATAGCATGGTTATCATCAACTTCGCATCTGCGAACGAGATTATCTATTCCAATCACTACATCTGGTACTTGTAATGAACATTACAAGTTTCATATTATGTCGTTTGGATTGACTAATGCACAAGTAGTATTCATAAATTTGGTGAATAACGTGTGTAAGCTGTAAATTGATAAATTCATGCTCGTGACCATTAAGGACTATTTATTTGTTTGTATATAAGAATAAGAATGATTTAATAATTAATTATAGATTGCCCAGAAATGGCTGAACAATTAAAACATGTACCTTAAATATTTAACCATGTGATTAATAGATAATGGAAGCTATATTGATTTTTCAAAGATTAGAACCATTAACGCTTAGGGATTAAAAACTTAATCCTTTACATAAAATGACCATTGGATTAATGACGATAAGATATATGTATATAGACTCTTCAAAAATTAAGAGCCCTTTCAAGACTTTGGATTTTACCAAAAAGAAATGGAAATATGTTTTGACAAATGTTTTAACAAAGGATTTTAAGGGATTATTCCCTTATACATAAACCATTTAACTAAATTCTGTTTAGGGGTAAATGTTTGTGTATACCTCAAGTTAACTTAATAAGGATTGAGTAAACCATTTAAACCATAACCTGAAAACTTAAAACGACAATTTTTGCTTTTAAACTAATAAAACTTTAACCAAAATATAACCAAAGATTTTTCAAACATTTACGAATCTTATCAATTATTTTCGATAAATCAGCAAAAATCTTGTTAATTAAATTCAAATTTAATTTGAACATTTTATATAATTGGTTGAACTAAGAAATTTAAAACGATTACGCTTCATCAAAATTAACTAATAATTATTTAATTAATTATAATTATTATCGATGCTTTAAACGCCGGATTAAGAAAAACGGATAAAAATGATAGTAAAGACGAAACTAAAACATAGAAGATGTGAAGAAAGAATTTCGAATAAATACGCTTGTGATATTTATTTCATCAGGAAGGTGAACGTAATTACTGACGCATAATATAGAAAGAATATCTGAGTGAATTGTGAACATGATAATTATATCATCATGAGAAGTGAATATAGATACTGACGCATTATGTATAAAAGATAAAGAACCAGTTAGGACATGTTCCTTATTAATGAAGGTGCAAAATAAATTGCCGAACGATATAAAAACAAACAATACTTTTAAAAAGGATAATATAGATAATAAAAAGGTTTCACGGCTAATGTGAACCATTAAAATTGTGAAGCCGATAGCGTTAAATATTTAAAAGGCCGTTTATGGTTTCCTAAATATGGAGGATTGTAAGATATAGTTATGTTGGAATTTGTAAGTATAAGTATTATATGTATGTCATTTGTGACTAAAAGTATCTTTGTCTGAAGAGGTTGTACTAATGACAATTATGAAGGCAGACATCGCCTCATTCATTAGTAAACGTCTAGCTACTGCAAGGGTCATCATCTGAATTTAATTCGATTTGGGTCATCGCCGACAGACTGACCAAATCTGCTAATATCATTCCCGTTAATGATAAATGCAAAAGAGTTATGTAAACATAGCATGCCTGTATCGATCATCTATGTCAAGATCTTCGCTTCGCATCGAATTTCTAGAGATTTGCTCAGAAATCATTGAGAACGAACCTTGATGAGAGTACTATATACCACCCCAAATCGAAGGGACGAGGTAAAGTAATGATACAAGCTAATATAAGCGTTGTTTTATGTTTGAATGATTGACCTTTGGTAATAGACCGTTTAATCGTTTTCCTTTGGAGATATTATCATTGATAATCATCATAATAGGATTGAGATCGAATCTTGTTAGGATCTAAATATTAGAGCATCTGTAAGCAGAAGTTGAGATAAAGACATCCGACATACACCCACTGTGAGTTGGACATGTCTTTTAGGTTTAAGGTTCCTATGATGGCGAACTAACCTTGCAAAATACCCGACCCGCGAGATCTGAAATGATTGTTGAAATTAGGATTTGATTATTGACTGCCGATAGTGGGCAAGAGGTTATGTGAATGTGAAATGTAGATCTTGAAGTGCCAAATGGGTAGCAAAGTTATGCCAAAAATTTTAAACTTGGAAAGATGAATTCATGATCTGACAAATCATGGGATACAAGTCCCCGTTGTATGGGACCATTGAGATGATGTAAAAGTTGGGATTGAAAGGCATATAAGCTGGATCTACCCTAGGACTTCAAAGACTGCGTGAATTATGTTTCGTATATCGAACTTGATGAAATATCTATCAAGTGAGAATCTGATTATTCTTAGTAGATCTTAGATCGGCGAAAAGTTGCATTCATCAGAATCCCGTGAACATCATGGATAGAGAAAGTAAGTCAACATTTAGCCTGATCTTATTCCCGTAGTTATGTTTGATGAAACTCGCGTATTATAATGGATTACACTTATGAGAAAAGACCGAATGTGGAGGAAATACCCACATGGCTTTAACTCTATAAGAAGCGAGTAGTAAGGTAAGATGATCTTTGAGGATAAAGATCCTGTTTAGGGGTAAATGCTGTGACAATCCGTCTATTTATGGTTGATATTTTTATTCTCAATATTTATTTGAAAACATTATTTTAATGTTACAATATGAACTCACTTATTTTTGGGAAGTAATTTCGATTTACGTCTTGAAGTAGCATCGACTACGTCTAAACCGGAGGATTCAATGTTACGTGCTTACGTTTACATACACCGTTTTTGGCGACAGTCCGACATTTCAGAAAATAAATTTATCTGTGAATATTATTTTGGAGTTTTAAATTTGTGTTGGTTCATAAACTCACAAATTTACGAGAAGAGATTAGGACTTACGATTTTATTTTAACGTCCTTTACGACTAAACCGGAAACTTTAGGATTACGTATTTACGTTTTCGAACTCCGTTTTTTATGAAACAATTTTTATTAGATTCGTTTTGTGCCGTTGATTCATAAATTATAAAAACGTTTTTCGTAAAACGACCCGAGGGCACGCAAATCGAGAAAACTAGAATCGAGGAGTACCCGTAATTAAATGGGGATGAGACAAGTGGGACACTTGCCCCACCCCCACAAACCCATGGCTACACTAGACACCACATCACAAGATGTGGCAAACATATAGCTTAAAACTTACACATGTAAGTTAAGCTTACAATGTAAGGTTTCACTACACCAAAAACTAGCACTTGACAAAACCACTTACACAAACCATTGTTCTCATTTTCCAACATGCAAACCACACAAATCTCCTCCCTCTCTCTCTAGAAATTCGTCCACTTCCACCCTAAACACCCTCATTTGATCAATTTAAACCACAAAATCATGTGTTATTCACACATATGTTGAAGCCCTTTTGAAGCTCTATGGATTGGTGGTGATTATAACATGTAAAAAGGAGTTTTCAAGGGAGTTTGGGGCTGATTTCTCAAGGAGTTTTCATGAAGAACAAGGGCTGATTTTTGGAGGAATCTACAAATACTTGGTGATCCTAGAAGTGGTGTTGATATCTCATAAGATTGGTTACCCAAAACCATGTCTTGTTCATCCAAAAGCTCATCATTTCATCACTTTGGTGGTATAAAGATTGTCCTCCTCATCCTCTTGTTATTTTTGATTATGTAAACTTGTATTTCTTTTACTTATGTATATGTATATGATGATGAATGATGATTAAAAATATTGTGTGGGGATTTGGTGTTGATAAACATGCTTAAAAAGATGGACAAACTACATGTAAAATGGGTAAATCTTGTTTAAATGGTAGGCTGTATAAAAACAGTAAAGAACCACATGTTAGACTGATAAAATGATGAAGTAGAATCCATTTACAGTAAGCTATGGGTCTTGTACACATGTGAGAGTTGGCCATGCAATGGAATCATTGTAATGAGTGAGATATGATCAAAACAAGTTTAAGGTATAAATCTGAGTTCACTGTTTTGGACGATTTTTAGAAATTATTTAGAAGATGATTCAACAGTAGCTATAGACGAGTTAAATGTAGCAAATATCATGTAGTTTATGTGATAAAAATTTGAGCTTCTATCTCCATATAGAACTCAAGATATGGCAGTTTTGGTGAAAGTGAAGATAAAAATCAGATTTTTGAAAAATAAAGTATAATACTATTATATAAGCACTCAAAATTATATTGTATAAAATGTAAAGTTAAAACCCACTAACTCATGAATTTTATTTATATAAATATGTTAAAGGTTAAATAAGTGGAAATTTTATAAAAATGGTAACTTGTTAAGTTTTATAAGTTATAAAACTATAAACATGATTTTTACGACTTTTTCGGCTAATACCGTAAAATCAAAGTTTTTGTTAAATAAAACTTAGATGGTTGGACCCGTCTAATGAAAACTTTATAAAACTTATATACTGATATATAGACATGTATAACAAGTAAAAACCGATAAAACCCGAACTTTAGGGCATACGGACATTAACGAGCTAAGTAAACATATTGGACTAATACTTGGACTAATAATTAGACTAAATAAGATATAAACTTGTAAAAAGAAATTATTGGGCTTAACCCATTTGGGCCCAACATGGAAAGTACACATACTGATAAAATAAGTATAACAAGGATTAAAACAAGTTAAGGAACTTATAATAAGTTTATTGGGCATAAAACACGTAAATGGGTAAAACTAGTAAACTAGTATAAAAGTTATCGACATATAACACTAAAATGAGTAAACGAGAATACGTAAACCCACTTGATCATCATATATATATAATCATCATATGTATACATAATTGATATTTTTATAAAGTCATTGGACAAAAGTCTAAGACCGATTATTATTTGTCTAGGTTTCCGTGATTGAAGCACGCACCGTACGACCGAATTGCCGACAACCCGCCTTCCCACATCAACGTGAGTTCATAGCCTCGCACTCTTTTAAATGTTTTATAAATGCTTTATAAACCCGCGAGGGAGATAACATGTTAGTTTTTATAAAAGTTTGGACACCATTTGTCCCGATTGTTTGTTTATTGATTTTGGACCCGAATGATTGAATGACCCGATTGTATGACCCGATAAATGATTAATGGACCCGATAGATGAAATTAAATGGATTATTAAAGTTAGGTTATGTCACTAAAAGTCCCATTAGCATGAATTGTGAACTACCGGGAGTTGGTAGACGCTTATGCATTTAATGGTACTATTTGGGGACGATCACCCCAGTTCGCGCCTTGATGGTTGATCCCCGTCGTGCCACATTGATTGGTAAGCGAATATATGTATGAGAAGATTTCAATAGCGTGACCTTTGTGACGATACGCTACTTTAGATGGGCAAAATTGGTATCGGGTTAGCTACCCGTTGTTGGTTTAGTAAGGTAACAATGTCATGCGGCTTATAATAATCCGAATTAACGAAATACTAATAGACGCTCCGAATTACAATGTATTGCCTGACTAGCAATACAGGGTCATACTATTGATATTATGTTTGTATTTTGGTTTTCATAACCATATTCATATAACAGTTTTTATTTGATTTTATACAACGTCATAAGACGTATAGTATGATGTTTTTACGACATTGGCTCGTATAATAATTTTTAAGGCAAATGCCTATATTATGATTTTCGATAAGGATTTATATAAAATGACTTTGGCTATTTTATGGCCTATTACAAAGATTTGTATAAAACGATTTTGGCTATTTTACGGCCTATTACAATGATTTGTACGAATTGATTTTTGGTACTAATTTTATACCAAAATTATATTGATGGAATTTATTAAACTCTATGAATTCACTCGGCGTTATTGCTGACCTTTTCTTTTAACATGTTTTATCTCAGGTACTTGAAGGTAATTCTCGGGAAGACGACAAGAATTCATGGCCCGCACTTAAACAATATTTTCCATTCAAATACTTTGTAAAACTTTGTATGAAATGAATGACTTGGGACCGATGTAACTTTGATATTTATGAATGGAAATGCTTTATTAATAAACGACGCGATTTTTATGTGTTGTCTATGATGTGAGTAATGTGCTATCCCGTAACACCAACTAGTCTTCCGCTGTACTAAGTTGTATAAATTGGGGGTGTTACAACTTACGCCGGAAAGGCACGTCTTAAACCACTATAGATGACACAAGATCTTGGTTTCTACTACTTGAAGATTGTCACTCATCTCTTGAGCATTGAAATTAGTCTTGATTCACTCCTCTTGGTTTCTCTCTTCTTTCTCTTTTCTTACGAGTAGTCGTTTTTTCGTATCGGTCTTATTCGATCTTTTTGATTTCGATTTAACTCGTAATCCTTCATTAATGTATTATAACATAGTCTCAGAGTGGTCCAATGATTTCCAAAAGGCTTGATATATATTTTAAGTATTTTAGAAAAACTTGGTTTTGAAAATTTCTTTCATTTTCTTGGTTTAAAATGGTCCTCTGCTGGAGGTTCTTTATTTGTCACTGAATAAATGTGCGGTTCATTATCAATAACGAACCACATACCACTGAGGATAAATTAATCATTTTTTTAAATAACATTTTTTTCAAAACCGCCCAATATTTCTTCTTCCTGGTGGCGACGACTTCAATAAAAAAACCCCCATTAACAAGTTTTGAAAAGGTTCTAATCACTCAAATTAATTGGTTTCAAGATAAGGGTTTCCTCATCCTTCATCTAACATCAATTAATTGTAAGTATCTTCATTCAATTCTAATCAGTTTGTTCTAGGGTTCTTACGTTCATAATTAGGGATTTTTAAAATTAAAATTGAAATAGAACCTAATTAGGAATGTGGGTTGACATAGTTTTATTACTATGATTTCTTAGGTTTGAATTCCCTGCAATTTCACTAAATCACACTTATTGAACAAATCCGAGTTTTAACTAATTTATTTTTAATGAATGATGATATTGATATGAACCCTTGAACACATTGGTAATTGAAATGTTAATGCTTGCCAAAAAATAAATTTTCTGAAAAACCAACGTTCCAGTTCATGTTTGATTTTACATAAATCATATGTACTTGTCAAAGATGAAATTGGTACATTGTGGACATAAGAATGTTAAGGATTAATCCTTTGGTTAGTCAAGTAATTGATTAAACACATTCTTGTGATTTTGATTTTTATTCATTATATAACATAAGAGTGATTGTGGACATATTTTGTATGTTATATAGGTGCTTAATCATTCCTTCGGTATATCAACAAGACCGCCACAAAACTGAGAGTTATATGCCTAATCTTCTTGAGTTGTGTCAACCCGTAAATGTTGGTAATACCTTTCGCTCACTTCCAAATCGTTACTTTCATGAGGGTGAGTTGTCTATAGGGATATTGTGGGATATGATTATACTAGACATATGTTTAGTGCTATTAAGCTCGATTGTTTGCTAGACATCGAAGAGCTCATTTATCCCCAATTCCTTCTAGAGTTCTTGAGCATTATTCCCTTTTATATAATGAAGATGGAATGTTTTTTAGCTTCACCATTAATGGTAGACTCATCACTTACTCTCTCGAAGAATTCGGTAAGGCACTTTAACTTCATATGAAGGTCAATGCTAGTTCACGGATTCATGGAAATTTGATTCCTTGGAGATGTGTAATTACAATCCTCCATATGACACCGAAGCGACAGACTAGGAATTCATCCTTGATGTCATTACCAAAGGTCGTATGTGACCGTTGTTTGAAGTATCCATACTAAGAATCGTGCTTTGAATTGCCATGAGATACTCGTAAGCGATCTTAATGATTGTATGGTCTCTTGGACCAATATCATTAGAGATATTGTATTTTGTCACGGTGGAAATCGGGATCATGTTCCGGCATGTATGGCTCACATGATGTGTTGCATTGCCTTTCCATCAAGTACAATCTTTCATACTTCATCGCTCGAGGGATCAATTATGTCCTCTCGAAATCAAAAGCTAACATTCCTTATGCCATGCTCCTCACTCGCCTTATGAAAAGGGTTGATCATGACTATCCTGATCTCGGTCTCTCTAATTATGTGTCGGTTAATCGTGTGATGTTTCCAATTCAAAGGGTTCATCTACGAAAGATTAGGAGTGGCCGAGGGAAGCATAGAGGTAATCCAAAAGAATCCAAAAATGAGGAATATTCCTCAACATCAAGTGATGGTGATGATACGAGAACTAGTACCAACTTCGGTTCTACGAGTGACTCAACCCCATCCTTGGATATTGTCATTGATGGGTTAGACCCAATTAATCTTCCTCCTAGTTCTTCATCGAGTCAACTTCCTCAAAACTTTGGTCTTGAGGATGTCTATCGGTCAAACCTTCAAACTCACGAGGATTTGTACGATCATCTTACGGAGTTAAGGGGTACCTTCAAGGCTATAAGGAGTATGCTCAAGAAGCTTGGCAAAAAAAAGAAGTGATGATTCTTTGAAGATAACGGTGAAGACGTCATTTGATTGACATGGGTGTTTACTTTAGTTTAATTTTGAACATTTTCATTTCATTAGACTTGTTTCTATTTTCAAGGACTAGGCTTTGGTTTGTTTATACTAATGCTTTGTTTGCATTACTAGTATTTTAATCCTAATGTGCCTCATGTTTTCGAATTTTCCATTTACATGTTTTTGTGCAATTATGTGTTAGTTAGCTATCTAGATTTTGGTTGGTATTCTATTTTGTCTTGTTAAACCTTTGTCTAAAATATGGGGTTATGAATGTGATAACCCAAACTCGAGGTCATTATTGAATCCCGTTTTACTAGTATTTTAAAAATTATAATGAGTTTGAATGCTATTATGTTTGATCGTTTAAATTAAAACCAATGTTGGTAGTCTTATTTTTACGGTTTGACGAATAACGAGGACTACTAGTGATTGCGATACCAACGGATGCCCGAAATTTTACGTTCTATTATCGATCTTTTGGATGTTTGATATTTTTGAAGCTTTCATTTTAATTGCGTATTAAGTCGTGTCGAAGCCATATTATTATATTTTTGTGTGCGTTTTAACTTTTGAAAAGTATTTTTACGAAACCCGACTCCCGTAATTTTAATAAAACCGACTAATTGTCTTTCTAGCTCTTTAACCTTTACTTTACATTTTAGTCCAAAAGAATGCAAAATTTACAGATCCTACCCTCACCCCACTATATAAAGAATTTCCACTAGCAACATTTCACTATTTTTCATTTTTTTTTTTTGCAAAATCTCTCTTTCTCTCCTCTTGTTGTCGTCCTATAATCATCACCAAAATACCATCATCAAAACTTTTCTAGCTTGAAATGGAAGAAACTAAAACAAGACCCATCTTGGAAATCATTTGGTGCGCATTTTGAACTAAAAATGTCACACATTCAACACTTTTATTTTTTGAAGAATTTCTACGTTTTTTGATCCAATTTTGATGGTTGCATGTATTGTTTGATCTTGTTTTGTTGGTAAAATCTTTAAATAATATATTTATTATTTATATATTTATTTTAATGGTTGCATGCAAGTATTTTGAGTTAGGAGTCGAAAGAGATGAACATGCAAGTGATTTAGGATTAGTAGGGTTTGATTTGGATGGTTGTTAGTTGATATTAGAAGTATGGAAATGGTTAAAATGGGTCAAAAGAATGATTTAGTATGGATTATAAAAATGTATTTTAGGTCAATAGGTTTATAGGTTTTGTTGAAAGTCCTTTGTCTGAGTTGAAGTTGAGTTGATAGGATATTGTTGTAGAGCTTTTCTCAAGCTTTGATTTGGTACCAATTAGAGCTTCCAACTCAAAAAGAGGAAGAAGTTATGCTAGTTTGATTATTCGTGTACCGGGAGATGCGTGTCAACACAATCCAAAATTATTGTTGATATTTGGTCAAATCTCGGGGCTATAAAATGAGTTTCAAAAATGGTCAAGGGTTGTTCTTAGGCTCTTAACTTAGGGTTATGAGTCTATCTTTAAACTCAAGTGTTGGTTTTGCCAACAGAAATGGTTAGGAGGTCAAAATGGTTTTAAGAGTCAAAGGTGTAAAACTGTCCAAATTTTGGAAGTCAAAGATGTGTTGAGCAGGAGGTCTTAGAGGTCAAATCTGTTGGGAATTACTGTTAAGTTTCAAGTACCGTTAGTGTGAACTTAAGTACTGTTAGTATTATCAAATACCGTTAGTCTTAACGCGGTACATAGTAAGTGTTGCTACTTATAAAGTAAGTACTGCTATATTGATTAGGATGAATATATCTTTGTATAAGATATGTGATAGTTTATAGTTAGAGTATATCTTATGTGATATACTTAATAGTTAGACTATTGATAATATATCGTCTGTGATATACTTATCTTTATAGAATATTCTAAGGTTTCTAGGGTTCCTTACTCTATAAAAGGAACATAGGTACGATGACATTCATGTACCTCATTCAAGTCGATTAATAAGAGAATCAGATAGTTAAAAGTAATTCTTTTCTTCTGTGCTTTATCAGTTATATTCCGCATAACTTATTTAGCTTGAGTAAGAGTTCACAAAGTGTTTTAGTTTGATTACAAACTACTATACTAGTTCTTAACAGAATATAGATCCAATCAAAGGGATCAACAAGTGGTATCAGAGCTTGTTGAGAACTCTGAAAAGAAGAACACAACCCTAAAATTCCCCACTCACACTAAAACTCAATGTCTCAACCTGGTGATGACCCTCACTTGGAAGACATTCCAACTCCTGATCCAATACCACAGGGACAACCTCAAGTTGTGCATCCTGCACCACCACAAGGTGTTCAAGCCATAGATGCTGTAGTCACTTCTACAACTACAACACCTTCCCATACTCTCTCTACTGTCAAACTCCCAGTTCTCAAGGGTGATAACTATGAGACATGGGCTATGCAGATGGAACATTACTTGAGTCACACAGATCATACTCTGTGGCAAGTTATCAAGAATGGGAATACACCTAACAAGTTACACTGGTTGCCTGATGGTACATATTATGCTTTACCTGCTTTGACTACTGAGGAGGTATAAGAAGAGATCATAGAAAGAAAAGCCAGAACTGTTTTGGCTATGGCACTTTCAGAGGACATCTTACCTAGCTTTCATCACTTCAAGGATGCAAAGGCTATGTGGGATGCAATCAAAGTTAGATTTGGAGGTAATGACAAATCTAAGAAGATGAAGAAGATAGTTCTAAAACAAGATTTTGATAACTTCTCAATTACCAATATAGAAGGAATCCATGGTGGCTATGGAAGGTTCAGTAAGCTACTTATTTAATTAGAAGTTTATGGACGAATAATTCCTAATGAAGAAGCTAATCTAAAATTCTTAAGGAGTGTTCCACAAGAGTGGAAAGCAATGGCTATGCACTTCATCATAAGGGATGATCTTGATACAATTCCTTTTGATCATATCTACAACAATCTTAGAGCTTATGAGATGGATGTTAAAGGCATTGAGGTGACCAAAGCAGCAGCAAAAACAAAGTCTAACTTGGCTTTTGTGTCAGAAAGTAACGGCGGTACTTACTTTCAAAATACCGCTAGTGGATCAAGCAGCGGTACTTACTTCCAAAATACCGCTGGAGGACTTACAAGCAGTACTTACTCACAGAGTACTGAAGGCATTCCTATTGTCTCTCAAAATCCACAAGGAATATCTTCACCATTGTTTAGTGACATGATGCCTTCTCATTCTTTGCTGGACCAGAGAACAGACCAAAATTGACTCTGAATGACTTCTTCCAAATGGATGATGTTGATGTTGAATAGATGGTTCTCAAATGGCAAGCTGCTATGATCTCTGTGAGGTCTAATAGGTTCTTTAAGAAGACTGGAATAAAGATGACTGTGGATCCTAATGAACCATTAGGATATGACAAGTATAAAGTTGAATGCTATAATTGTGGAAGGAATGGACATTTTTCAAGGGAGTGCACTAGAGACAAGGCTGAAAGTAGCAGTTAAAAGTCCAAAAACAGCTATAGAACCAGTCCAAGAATTTCTAAAAGCTTTCCAAAAGGAAATAGCAGGAGTCCCAAAGAAACCAAAGCATTGGTAACTAGAGATGGAGTGGTGAACTAGGCTGAAGATGACGAAGAAGAAGTGCTTGGTTTGATGTCACATGAAGATACTGAGGTACATCCTTGTTCTAAAGATTGTGTTCTTAAATTTAATAGTTTAAAAGTAGAACTAGATGAACAGTATCAGAAAGTCAACACATGTACTGTAGAAACAAATGCTTTTAAACAGGGTGTTGCTAAGTTGGAGGAAAATATAGTTTTGTATAAAAAGGGTCAACAAAACTATGAAGAGAAAATTAGAATTTTGACTCAAATGAGGGAAAAAGATGTGGAAATTAAAGCTTTTGAAAAACAACTTTTAAAAGTATCAGCAGAAAATGAAGCTTTAAAAGCCAGTCTTTATAATGAAAGGGAAGTGATTAATCATTGGCAAAAATCCTCTAAAGGATTGGATAAGTTGATTAATTCACAAATGGGGTATTATGATAAATCAGGCCTAGGATATATTAAGGACCAACCTGGGATAACTTTAACTGACAAGGACTTATCAAAGGGAATTTTTGATAGTTCTAGTGAGTCAGATGATACACCTGAAAATGATAGATATGCTGAAGGAATGAAGGCCGTTCCTACACCATTATCAGGAATTTTCATGCCCCTAGTAGTGATACAGGTATAGAGTTAGATGAATCAAAGGCTGTCAATGATTCAAACTCTAGTACTTTGACCCAAGATAAATCTGTTGTGACCAGAAACATTGTTTATCCACCTTTAATGATAAATTTTGTGTCTGAGGTGTCTAAAAATAGTTCTACTCCCAGGTAGGTAAAAACTCCTAGCAAGGCATTGGATAAAAATGTAAAACATAATAAAACCAAGAGGGGTGGGATCGGTTTTGAGAAAATGAAGTCAAAACAACCTTTTGGGTCTTCTTTGAGAAGAAAAGGATGTTATGTTTGTGGTTGTCTAAATCATTTTATCAGAGATTGCACTTTACATGAAGATAAAATTGTAAAACAAAAGGTTGCACAAAAGGTCACAAAGAAAAGTAATGGGAAAATGCACAGGTTAATAGGCAACAGGGATCTAAAGATGACAAACCCAAGTTTGATCATGCTAAAAGGGTAACTGAACCTCATAAGGTCACAAATATTTCTACCAAGAACTTTGTTCCAAGAGCAGTACTTATGAAACAATGTCTAGTACCTTTGAAGTCTGGTAAACCAAGTACCGACACGTCTAGAACTACAAGTAATGCTAGACCAAACTAAAGTACCGCTGGTCAAAAGTCTGTCAAATCAAGTCCCACAAGGCTTCTAAGAATGTAGTTGAAAAGGCTAGAACATCTCGAAGTAAGCCTAATAACAAACTAGTGCAAATGTGGGTTCCTAAATGCGAAAAACCGTGTGTTCGAGCAAGTACTACTGAAACAGTACTTAAGTCAAAAAGGTTCAAATACAACAAACCTACTTATGTCTTTGATTATTTGACTGGAACCATGAAGTATAAGAGTGTGTGTAGTCTTACTAGAAAAACTACCTATCAAACTCTTAAGTATGTAGGTCCCACAAGATCCGAGCTAAATGTGGCTTGGGTCCCTAGTAAAATCTAATAAGTTTTGTTTATGTGCAGGGGCATCTAATTGATGAATTAAAAGATAAAGGTATAGTAGATAGTGAATGCTCAAGACACATGACAGAGAATAAAGATTTCCTTGCTGAATTTGAAGAATTCAGAGGTGGACCAGTAGCTTTTGGAGGTAGCAAAGGTAGAATCACTGGTGTAACACCCCCAAATATCGGTCATAACAGCGAAAGGGTCATTGGGTGTTACTATCATGGTTCAATCTCATAATCATAGAAAACGGCTCAAAACGAGTCGTTTTAATAAAAACATCCATTCATTTTCATTTAACAATAAAAGTACAATTTCATACACGGTCCCAGATAACTTCAAATTTACAAAAGTTAGTAATTGGTAAAAATTATTTGAATGGATATAATTTATAAAAGCGGGCCAAAACATTTCAAACAAGCAAGCTTCACGAAACCGCCTTCCTCGAGTGCCTTCCCAATGGACCTGAGATAAAACATGCTAAAAAGTCAGCAAAATTTGCCGAGTGAATCTATAGAGTTTTAATTTAAATAATGAGAACACAAGTATTCCAAAATAACCTTCCATGGTTAATAATATAATAAAGACAATTATGTTGTACGGACATAATTATCGTGTCATTACATAAGTCTCGTGACATTGAACGTTAACATATATTATTTCAGCCAAACACACCTAGCCAAGTGCGTATATTTCTCTTATACAATGCATCCGATGTTTCATTACTAGTGCATCAGAACACCACGCGATAGCTAGTCACGACCGGACTGGGCGTCACCCCGATAGATCTATCCATAGCATTAGCGTTATTTCGATTAACAATTCACGATTCATGGGTCTTTTAAGGCTAAACAAACATATGTAATAACTTTCATCTAAACATACAATTAAGTTCCTTGTGTTCAATTTTAAAAACAATCATGAGTTTATCACAACTTATAGTTGTACCTTTCAATTTCAATAAATACTTTTCAAGTAAATAGGGTTCTCACAACTTCTCGTTGCACCCATTAAAGGGATTTCCACAACTTCTCGTTGTACCCATTATTTTTAATAAAACAAGCATGTTATCCCCCTCGCGAGTTTTATAAAACAAGTAAACATGTTAAGAGCGAGGCTATAGACTCACCTTTGCCAGTAGTGGTAATGAGACGATCGCCGACGATTTGTGATGCCCGTTTAAACACGAAAACCGCAACCTACCAAATAAGGCGCGTTCGTTAAAAATCGACTTAAGTATAAATCATACTTAAATAATATAAAAATCAAAATTACAAAACCAAGACAATCCCGAAAAATTTAATAATACAAGTGTTATTACTATGCCCTTTTATTCAACACTATTCTTTTAAACACTTGCACTCTCGATATTGACCCGTCTTAAGACGCCAAGTCAACGCAAGTCAAACTATCATTTTACTTCTCTCGGACCAGTAACAATATCATTTATATAATAACTTAACACTTGAGTAAATCACCATGTCCAATGGCGAATACTCAACTCACGCCACATAATTATTGAACTACGTGTCCAAAAGACCAATTAGCATGTACACTCCAGATGTACACACCAATATACCCTATCTACACTTGTCCGATTTCGACGAAAATTGGTCACAAACTCACATATAATATGAATAAGACTCAGTTTAAGTTTCATTCAAAAATATTACTTCTAAGGCCTTCTTCCCGACACACCTTCGTGTTATAAAAACCGGACAGTTTTACGCCTTTTACTTGTAAAACCATTTTGACATATCTAAACAATTTCGTTTACAAAACCGACACTAGGGTTTTAAAATAGACTCATGACCTGAGGTTTAGCAACTCACATCAGTCCTTGAACATTTTCAACACTCATTCTATAGTCCCCGAGATTCGATCCAAATATCGACAACAATTTTTGGATTGTGCCGATACTCGTCTCCCGGTACACGAATACTAAAATTGTTGTAACTTCACACTCGTTTGGAGTTGAAAGTCCTACTTTATATCAAATCGAAGCTAACGAAATTCTCTACGACCCTATCTTATTAGTTTAACAAGATTCATACAGTAAGTAATCCAAAATTACCCTTTTTCCTACTGGTCTAAAATGACTAGTTAAAAATCATACTAAATCAACAATTTTACCCATTTTAACCAATTTTATACTTCTAATATCACCCTAATATCATTATAATCTATTGATAAAACTCCTAACACACTTGCATGATCACCTCTTAAAAATCACCATCAAAAATTCATACATGCAAGCACTCAAAATATAATTATAATAATATTAACAACACTACATAAACAATATATAGATCAAACAAGCATCGATCACTTGAAAAAATAAAAGTTGATGCATGGATGAAATTTTTATACCATAATGATCCTCTTTCAAAACCATTAATGGTCATTGATTAGTTTTTAATGAATCAAAGTAGAAAATTGATGGATCATGTGTTTTTGGGTGTTGTAGCTCACGACAAAGAGGAAGAAAAGGGTGGGGTGGGTGAGTTTTTATTAAAAATTGATTTGTATGTGTTTTGTTTAAGTGGAAAAATTATATATAGTGGTGGTGGTGGGTAGATTTTGCCAATTTGTGATAGTTTTTGTCCAAAATGCAATTGAATAGTTGTAAGGGTAGAAAATGTAAATTGTAAATTTAAAACATTTACGGGACTCGGGTTTCGTAAAAATACTTTTTAAAAGTTAAAAACGCTTCATAAAAATAATAATAAAGCTTCGACACGATTTAAAACGTAATTAAATCGAAAATATAAAATATCGAGACAGTCGATATCAAAACATAAATATTTGGGCACCCGTCGGTATCGCGATCATTAGTAGTTCTCGTCACTCATTAAAACGTAAAACACGAGAAGTAAAAATAAATACAATAAAATCATTTATAAGATAATTTGAGAATATAATATCGATACTTAATGTATTTCTTGTCAGATTTCATCGAAACGACATTCTTACGTTAAGTTTCAAGTCATAACCTTCTCGGTTAACCGAAAATTTAAAATTCTCATTAAAGTATACACGTAATACGTAATAGTCGAGATCAAAGTAACGGCCTGAAATTGACGGATTGTCACATTATCCCCACCAAATTGGGATCTTCGTCCCAAAGATCAACTTGCGTTCTTCCTCGATCGCTCATTGAAATCAAAAAGTTACATGTATTTTGGTCTTCGTCTTGAGCTCCATCACACATGAAAATAGGAATTCGACTTTGCTTCGGTTGCCTAACTTCCTTATCGATAATATCAACAAGTACTTTGATGAAATACAACTTACCGTCGATTCATACTTCATCAAGAGAGATAATAAGATCTTCGTCAGGAAGAAATTTCTTTAGCTTCGAAATATGAAAAGTATTGTGAATTCCTTGTAGTTCTCGAGGTAATTTAAGTTTTCATGTCGTCATACCTACCACTAATATCATCTCGAATGGTCCAAACTAACGGGGACTTAACTCCCCACGTTTCCAAAATACATAACACCTTTTCAGGGTGATAGATTTGGCATAACTTTTCCACCTACATCGATTTCCAAAGTTTTTTGCTTCACATCGTCATAACTTCTATGTCTTCTACGAGCAGTTAACAAACGATTCTTAATTAGCACGATCGATTTATTTATCGAAATAAAATGAGCAGAGTCAATCAATCAACATTGACAGAAATCGAGTCATATTCAGACTGAGTTTTCGAGAGCTTAACAATGAATCCATTGGAATTTGCTCCAACTTCACGAATGATAACGAATGACACAATCGTAATCACTTAAAAGGCTTATTTACCTCTTTTATTCCAGAATACATTGTAGGCTCTTACTATCGGTGGATACCGTACCTTAGTGCCATACAATTAATGTCTCAATAGACGAAGAGTAAAATCACCGCACCCAATTACAAGTCATGGGTTGTGCAGTTTCCTCATTCATCCTAGGTTTACTACAAGCATACACAATCAAAACAGCTCTAAATCATATAGGAGATGTATCACGATCAACAACAAAATCTTTAGTTCTTTCAGGTAACGATGAGATCGGCATGCTGCAGAGTTTTCTATTCATGGTTTGAAAAGCTTTCTCTTCATAATGCCACACACATACGGTTCATTCTCTGAGTTAGCTTAGTTACTGGTTTTGATATCAAAGAGAATCCTTCGCTAAACCTTCAGTAATAACCAGCCAAACCTAGAATTTGTCGTACTTCAGTTGGAATAGTTGGAACATTCAAATCTTCGATGGCTTCGATTTTCGCAGAATCAACATGTATGCCATGTTTATCAATCACATGACAGAGAAGTTGTACAGAACCAAGCCAAAAATCACACTTTAATAATTTGGGTACATCTTTTCGTTCTTTAACAAGTTCAAGATAATCCCTAAGTGTTCGACATGTTCTTCCTCTCTCTTAGAGCAGATTAGAATATCATCAATGAAAACGATTACGAATTTATCAAGATACGGCTTACACATACAATTCATTAAGTCAATGAACACAGCAAGTGTACTGGTCAAACCAGAAGGCAAAACCCTAAACTCATAATGATCATCGCGAGTTCAAAACGCCGTAATTGGAATATCTCCCTCGCGTATGCGAAGTTGATGATAAGCAAAACAAAGATAAATCTTGGAGAAAACACCAGAAACATGGAGAAAACACGAGAGTTTTGAAGTTGATCAAATAGATCATCAATTCTTGGAAGCGGATAACGATTCTTGATCGTCAGCTTATTCAGCTCTCAGTAATCGATACACATACGAAACGAATCATCCTTCTTTTTAGCGAATAGAATAGGAGTTCTACAAACTGACGAGCTTGGTCGAATAAAACATCTATCAGATAGTTTTTAAAACTGCACAAATAATTCCTTCAGCTCGGATGATGCTAATAAATATGGCTCATGTGCCACAGTTGCAGCACCAGAAATTAGATGAATTAAGAATTCTATTTGCCTTGGAGGCGGAAGCCTTGGCAAATCTTCCAGAAACACTTTAGGATAGTCATGAATGACTAGAACATTTTCTACTCACTATCTTTACGATTCCTTTTACGATACCTAAGCCAGGAAGAATCCACAACCTTTTTCGATATACTTACGAGCTCTAATGTAAGAAAAGAATTTTCAATTTGGAATTAATATTCCCTTTAGTAACCTCGTCAGCCTTACATTAATTTATGTGTCCCATGAGCTAATAAGCCATGCAGACAGCTTCACAAATAGCAATTGGCTTTGAAGAAGTCACATCACCGTATTTATTCTCGGTCAGCTGTGAATATACTGCTTGACCTTGATGGTTCGGGTTCCACAATTCTTGGACATAAAGGAGTCAACTTATGGAAACACTTGATATATATACCAATGTTAGTTCCCTTCAGTTTCAGATTCTACAACACTTGCTCCATACTTTGGAAATGCTTCGAGGACAAGCTCCTCAGTTAACCGTTTCCTCCCCTTAGTCCATGGTGTCCCATAAGTAACGATACCTATGGAAGCAAGTCTTCCATTCCACCAAATTAATGCACGACCATGGAGAGTAGCGATTTCAAACCGCACCTTATCCTCCTAATTAGGGTCACCGATTTGAAAGCCTGACGCCAGCTTTCAACAACTAACACCATCCTCCATCATCTTTAGTCCCCTTAAGAGTCTACGGTTTGCAATTAATGAATGAAGTGTAGTTATAGCCTCTAACTTCGGGCACATTTGTTCCATTCGTACCATGAACATTATTGGCTCCAGCTTCAGCTCCACCGGTTCCAGTTCCACCAGTTTTTAGCTTTAGCTCTAGTTCGAGATCCATCATTCATGTTGGCCATGAATTCAACTAAGATAAAACAACTTATTCACTAATAACTTGGCGCATTCGTGCTTCAGTCATAGCTTTCATTGACTGCATGATTCGTGTGTAACGCAAATCAAATCATAATGAGTATTCATTCAATGATTGCGTTATACCACATGAATTTATAAGAGAAAAGCAAAGAAAGATAATAATAGAATGATGTAGAATTAGGAATCAAAAGATAGTCATTCCATTGATCATAAACTAGCACAAGTCATATTGTCAAACATTATAGATAATCATCGTCTAATGCCATATAACTCTAAAAGACTTGTCCTACTAACTGTTGTCACAGTTTAGTTAGGGATTAATGAGAACATACTACAATTGATAAACTAATCTACTAAGAGTTACTAGGTATTTCACATGGCTAAGAAAGCTCCTCGGTCCCACAAGAAGAAGATTTCTTCAGTGTTTTCAGAGACGCTTGATATCCTCCTCAATTGGCGCTTTTGGAATAGCCCCAATACAACCATTTCACCATCAAGGAATTAAAGGAATCAAAGAATGAATCGAGCAAACGAATTATGAGTCAATAAGAGTTTAATCACGCAGATGCTATATGCTTAAGCCCACACGTTTATGAATCATTATTCCATGGATTGATCAAGTCCTTCCAAATAAGATTCAGAAATTTGTAGTTCAACAATTTATAATTTCCTTATTCAAATAAATGGCCAATTTATTTCAACGATTATAAATCACTTTATTTAAGCATCGCCAGCTCAACGCAAGAGATCAAGATCGAAACAAATGAGAAACTGATTTTGCAGAAAATTATCAGTGATATGATATGGAATCCTGGTTGGCATGTGAATACCATACAAATCAATCTCAATTCCTAACAATCAATAGTACCATCTCGGACAAACTTATTTTATCAAAACAGTATTATGTCGAAGATTAATGAAAATGCAAATTAAATTTGCTAAGCGAAATGGACGGATCGATAAATCAAGAATAAGAACCAAGGAAATCAAAATCCTTGTAACCAAAAGAATATCAGCAAGAATATTAACCGTTTCGTTGGGATCATGTATATCCACAACTTAGTTAATCTCGAGAATAACAAGATTCATTTCAGGAATAGCTTTGGCACTAGCATTAAAATGACTAGGGTGGCTTCGTGACAATCTACGTCGTATAAATCTCGTATATGTATATAATTATCATTTATGATTTAATAAATGAAAACATACCTTGTAATTCACAAGTACAAATAATCGATAAAGATTACAACAGCATATATATATATATATAATGCCATATATATATAAATACTATCATTCTCGTCCATTGGCAACTCGGAGGTTTCGCTTGCAATAGTTATAGTTAAAAGATTTCAAAAATTCTTTTTGGAAAATCTTTTCGTTCTCTATAACTTGAGCTCTGATACCAATCTGTAACACCCCCAAATATCGGTCATAACAGCGGAAGGGTCATTGGGTGTTACTATCATGGTTCAATCTCATAATCATAGAAAACGGCTCAAAACGAGTCATTTTAATAAAAACATCCATTCATTTTCATTTAACAATAAAAGTACAATTTCATACACGGTCCCAGATAACTTCAAATTTACAAAAGTTAGTAATTGGTAAAAATTATTTGAATGGATATAATTTATAAAAGCGGCCCAAAACAATTCAAACAAGCAAGCTTCACGAAACCGCCTTCCTCGAGTGCCTTCCCAATGGACCTGAGATAAAAAATGCTAAAAAGCCAGCAAAATTTTCCGAGTGAATCTATAGAGTTTTAATTTAAATAAGGAGAACACAAGTATTCCAAAATAACCTTCCATGGTTAATAACTTATTAAAGACAATTATGTTGTACAGACATAATCATCGTGTCATTACATAAGTCTCGTGACATTGAACGTTAACATATATTATTTCAGCCCAACACACCTAGCCAAGTGCGTATATTTATCTTATACAATGCATCCGATGTTTCATTACTAGTGCATCCCAACACCACGCGATAGCTAGTCGCGACCGGACTGGGCGTCACCCCGATAGATCTATCCATGGCATTAGCGTTATTTCGATTAACAATTCACGATTCATGGGTCTTTTAAGGCTAAACAAACATATGCAATAACTTTTATCTAAACATACAATTAAGTTCCTTGTGTTCAATTTTAAAAACAATCATGAGTTTATCACAACTTATTGTTGTACCTTTCAATTTTAATAAATACTTTTCAAGTAAACAGGGTTCCCATAACTTCTCGTTGCACCCATTAATGGGATTTCCACAACATCTCGTTGTACCTATTATTTTTAATAAAACAAGCATGTTATCCCCCTCGCGGGTTTTATAAAACAAGTAAACATGTTAAGAGCGAGGCAATAGACTCCCCTTAGCCAGTAGTGGTAATGAGACGATCGCCGACGATTAGTGATGCCCGTTTAAACACGAAAACCGCAACCTACCAAATAAGGGGCGCTCGTTAAAAATCGACTTAAGTATAAATCATACTTAAATAATATAAAAATAAAAATTACAAAACCAAGACAATCCCGAAAAATTTAATAATGCAAGTGTTATTACTATACCCTTTTATTCAACACTATTCTTTTAAATACTTGCACTCTCGATATTGACCAGTCTTAAGACACCTAGTCAACGCAAGTCAAACAACCATTTTACTTCTCTCGGACCAGTAACTAAGTCATTTATATAATAAGTTAACACTTGAGTAAATCACCATGTCCAATGGCGAATACTCAACTCACGCCATATAATTATTGAACTACGTGTCCAAAATACCAATTAACATGTACACTCCAAATATACACACCAATATACCCTATCTACACTTGTCCGATTTTGACGAAAATTGGTCACAAACTCACATATAATATGAATAAGACTCAGTTTAAGTTTAAGTTTAATTCAAAAATATTACTTCTAAGACCTTCTTCCCGACACACCTTCGTGTTATAAAAACCAGACAGTTTTACACCTTTTACTTGTAAAACCATTTTGACATATCTAAACAATTCCGTTTATAAAACCGACACTCGGGTTTTAAAATAGACTAATGACCTGAGGTTTAGCAACTCACATCAGTCCTTGAACATCTTAAAAACTCATTCTATAGTCCCCGAGATTCGATCCAAATACCGACAACAATTTTCGGATTGTGCCGATACTCGTCTCCCGGTACACGAATACTAAAATTGTTGTAACTTCACACTCGTTTGGAGTTGAAAGTCCTACTTTATATCAAATCGAAGCTAACGAAATTCTCTACGACCCTATCTAATTAGTTTAACAAGATTCATACAGTAAGTAATCCAAAATTACCCTTTTACCTACTGGTCTAAAATGACTAGTAAAAAATCATACTAAATCAGCAATTTGACCCATTTTAACCAACTTTATACTTCTAATATCACCCTAATATCATTATAATCCATTGATCAAACTCCTAACACACTTGCATGATCACCTCTTATAAATCACCATAAAAAATTCATACATGCAAGCACTCAAAATATAATTATAATAATATTAACAACACTACATAAACAATATATAGATCAAACAAGCATGAATCATATGAAAAAAAAGTTGATGCATGGATGAAATTTTTATACCGTAAGGATCCTCTTTCAAAACCATTAATGGGTCATTGATTAGTTTTTAATGAATGAAAGTAGAAAATTGATGGATCATGTGTTTTTGGGTGTTGTAGCTCACGGCAAAGAGGAAGAAAAGGGGTGGGGTGGGTGAGTTTTTATTAAAAATTGATTTGTATGTGTTTTGTTTAAGTGGAAAAATTATTTATAGTGGTAGTGGTGGGTAGATTTTGCCAATTTGTGATAGTTTTGGTCCAAAATGCAATTAAATAATTGTAAGGGTAGAAAATGTAAATTGTAAATTAAAAACATTTACGGGACTCAGGTTTCCTAAAAATATTTTTTAAAAGTTAAAACGCTTCCTAAAAATAATAATAAAGCTTCGACAGGATTTAAAACGTAATTAAATCGAAAATATAAAATATCGAGACAATCGATATCAAAACATAAATATTTGGGCATCCTTCGGTATCGCGATCATCAGTAGTTCTCGTCATTCGTTAAAACGTAAAACACGAGAAGTAAAAATAAATACAATAAAATCATTTATATGATAATTTGAGAATATAATATCGATACTTAATGTATTTCTTGTCATTTTTCATCAAAACGACATTCTTACGTTAATTTTCAAGTCATAACCTTCTTGGTTAACCGAAAATTTAAAATTCTCATTAAAGTATACACGTAATACGTAATAGTCGAGATCAAAGTAACGACCTAGAATTGACGGATTGTCACAACTGGCAAAGGGAAAATCAATACAGGGAAGTTGTAATTTGAGGACGTGTTCTTTGTGAAAGAATTGAATGAATTCAATATCTTTTCTGTGTCACAAATGTGTGATAAAAAGAACAAGGTGTTGTTTATAGATACAGACTGCTTGGTGCTCTCCAAAGACTTTGAGATGCCTATCTCAAGTACTGCTTAAGGTACCCAGGCAAGAAAACATGTACACCTTTAATCTTCATACTATTACTCCAACGGGTGGTATTACATGTTTGCTAGCTAAGGCTTCTTATAATGAGTCTAACTTTCGGTATAGGAGGTTAGGTCATGTGAATTTCAAGAATCTTAATAGATTGGTGAATAGAAATTTGGTTAGAGGGTTACCTAACAAATCTTTTTAGAATGATTTCACATGTACTGCTTTTTAAAAGGGTAAACAACATAGAACTTCTTGTAAGACCAAGACTGTCAATTCTCTAACAAAGCCTCTTGATAGGTGTGTAAACACCCATCCTTTTTACCACTTAACTACAATAATAACCGAGCCAAAACGTGTATTTTATGTCGTAAATGTCGGAATTATGCGTGGTTTGTGTTTTTGTTGTGATTTAGGACAAAAATGTGAAAAGGGGAGAAAACACGGGCATTCACGGGCTTTTATCGAAGAAAAAGACACAAGACGAAGTCAAGAAATCAAGAGTGCAAAAATAACGGAAGTCCAAGACCAATTCTGAAGATTTATCGAAGAAAAAGTCAAAAGACGGAAGTTTACTAAAAGCCGAAGAACTCAAGTCTAATTTATTGAAGAAATTACAAGACGAGAGTAGAAATCCTGAGACAAAGTCCTTTAAAGTCAAAGAATTAAGAAGATTAAGGACTTAATGACAATTAAAGAAAGAAGAAAGAGGGGAGGAAGGTTCCTCTAAGCACCTCCCTAATCCCCTATAAATAGTCTTCATTTTCCTTTCATTTGTTTGTGTTGGCTAGTTTGACAAACTATGCTCTTCCACCTTTCATTTTTACATTTTACTTAAATGTCATTTAAATTCTTGTCTTGCACCTTTAATTTCTTGCCTTTAATTCAAGTAAGTTTCCTTTTAATTATTGTCAATCTTTACTTTTATTGTTCATCTCTCATTCTACCTTTCTTGTTTGTTTGATCTTTATGTTTATGAGCTTATTGTTATGTGTATTTGATTAAAGGTTATGTTTTTTTGGATTATTGACTTTTATAGCTTATTTGTGTTTATCTTTAAGTTTCTTAAGTTTTTATAAAAGTTATTTTTATATAAAAATTGTTTTCGTATATCTTTTTCGTTTAAGTGTTTTTCAAAAGTCTTTAAATCTTAGCTTATTAGTTTTTCTTATATGTGTTTTGATTAGATTTTTAGTTGTGTGCTTATTTGAGTAATAGCTTATTTGTTTGGGCTTATTTTGATTTTTCCTTACTGTATTCCGATCTAAGTAATCGGAATTGGGTTTTATATTCCGACCAGCGCTCCATTTGCTTGGTCGGAAAAGGGTTTGTGACATTCCGATCAAAGGGGTGAGTTTGGTATTCCGATCAGGACTTGGTGACAGCATTCCGACCAGGAGTCCACTCCTCATTCCGATCGGGGGTATTTGTTGGGTTATTCCATTAGGAGTTGGTTCCTCACATTCCGACAAGAGGTTGTAATTGGTATTCCGATTGGGATTCCATTCAGCATTCCGATCAGTGATTCCTATCACATTCCGATTTGTCATACAGTGTGTATTCCGATTACATTCTGATCAAGGTGTTTTCTGATATTCCGACAGGTGAGTTATTCCGACCATATTCCGATTGGAAGGTAAGTGTACATTCCGATTGGATTCCGATCGGAATGTATTCCGATGGTAGGTTTGTTTTATATTTTGTCTTGTTTAATTTTTAAAGCTTACTTTTCCGCCATTTTACCTTAGTGTTATTTTAATCGTTTTTCTTTATTTTAAATTTTAAGTAACATTTTTTTAAATACTTAGTCAAATTTAATTTTTGCACAATTTACATTTTTAATTAGTGTAGATTTAATTAACCGTCATTATTTTTAAAGTCTTGCATTTTAAATATACTACAACGACACAACTATTTGTTTCACCAAAGACAGCTGAGTCGCATAGTTAACCAGGATCAATTCGAAGAGACTGTGACGATAACTTTTTACATACAAAATCTCAGTTATCAAATGGCGCCGCTGCTGGCTCTTTTCGTAAAGATTAACGGTAGTCTGTGAGAGACGCGTTGCTTTTTGGGATCCGTTCATTCGTGAGCGTTATTTTTCTTGCTTAAAAATTTCAAAAAAACCATAAAAAATTAAAAATTGTTAAAAATACATAAAAATTAAAAAAAAATTCAAAATCCAAAAAGATTTTATTTTTATTGTGTATATTTATTCTCTTTGTGTTTGGTATTGTTTTCTTTTTCTTTTGCAGGTGTATGCGTACTAGATCTTCTACTTATCAAGAGCCCGAGACTCGTTAAGATTTAGATATGGCAGGTGTGAACAACAACAACAATAATTCACCGCACCTCAACAATAACAACAACAATGTTCATCCACAGCCCGATCTTCAGACAATGGAGGAGCTTTGTCAACCCACCATGTTTGGACGAGGAGGACCGATTGCGCCGATGCAAATCACGGCTCCTGAGTTTTCGTTGAAGCACCACATGATTCAGCAAGTGCAAACTAATACATTCGCCGAAATACCTGATGATGATGCCAACAAACACCTCGACAAATTCATTACTATCACTCAAAGCATGAAGTTACCCGGTGCCACAATGGATATCCTTCGCCTTCAACTCTTTCCACATACTTTATCACACCACGCAGAGGAATGGTTTGATCGTCTCCCGAAGAATTCCATTCATACTTGGGATGACATGACTCAACGATTTTTGTCGCGCTACTTTCCACCATCCATGGTCACGAGCCTTCGAAATCAAATCAGCGGTTTCATGCAAGAACCCGATGAATCTCTCTTTGATGCTTGGGAAAGATATAATGTTTTGATCGATCGATGTCCAAACCACAATTTGCTTCCCGTGACCTTAATTGATACTTTCTACAACGGTGTGACTTTTCGTGATCGTGATACGATTAATGCAGCCACCGGTGGCACATTTATGAAAAGGAGACCCGAGGAGTGTAGAGAGCTTATTGAGAACATGGCTACTCATCACAAAAACTGGGATTCCTCCGCTTCTTCAAGGAACAACCCGAGAGTCAAGGTTTCTTCTACATCAGCAAACCCCGATATGACCGAATTCACCCGCATGATGGCTGAAATGAACAAAAATATTTTGCTCCTCGCTTCAAACCAACAACAATTTAAAGTGATAGCCAATCCTTGTGAGACATGCAGCGGTCCACACTCATACACTGATTGTCCTTCTACTCAAGGAAATCCGGAAAATGTGTATGCGGCTTATGGTAATTATTCACTGGAAAATTACCAAGCCCGACCTCAAGGGGATCGAAATTTGCTGAGTTACCGGTCAAACAACTACCTTTCACCCGGTTTTTCTCCTCAAAACCAAAATCCCAACAACAACTACAATAGAAGCAACCAAATCCCACCTTGAGCTTCTAATCCTTATCACCCACCCGCTCAACAAGCCCCACCCATTAACCAAGATGTTGAAGCTTTGATGAGAACCCAAGGAGAGCAAATTAAGAATATGCAAAGCCAAATTATCAATTTGAAAGGGGATATCACCAAGAAAGGGAATGATATTAGATTTGAGCTTCGATATAATATACAATCCTCCTTCAGCAATCAAACGAATGATTTGAAGAATATGCTGGCTAGTTTCTTGTCCACTACTCGACCCTCTTCTTCGGGCTCTCTACCTTCAAACACCGTCACCAATCCGAGAGCAAATGTGAGTGCTATTACTACCCGTAGTGGAGTTACTTTAGTAGGACCACCTATCCCGCCCCCATCATCTACACCTCCTCCACCAGCATTTATCCCTACTCCTCCCACACTTAGTATTAGTACACCATTACCGTCTCCGACTCGTCATTATGAAGTACCCAAGAAGAACCCTTCAACATCTCAACCTTCACCTGTTACACCTTCACCACCCAAGCCCAGCATTCCATACCCTTCTCGACTCAACAAGGCTCGAATTTTGACAAAGAATGACATGCAAGTCGCTAACTTTTTGGAAAAGACTGCCGGTATGAAAATCACCTTTACCCTTGTTGAAGGAAATATTTTTGGACCTATTGGAGATATGCTTGCACCTCTTCACCCTTGCTCCCACTGTGATCCATCTTCGCTTAAGGGAACCTTACCTACTCTTCTTTGGCTTTCCTTTTTCGCCTTAAGCTTGTGCTATTTGATGGATGAAAACTATATATTTGATCCCGGTGGATATGTTTCATGCTTCTTCCTTTGCCAATCAAAGTCGAGTCAGGCTCACGACTCGGTGAACAAAAATCAAGCTCTTCTTGGGAGGCAACCCAAGTATCTATCTTTTAGCTATCTTTATCCTAAGTGTAGGGGAGACCCGTTGGTGTTTGCTATTTCCTCTTTTCTCATATTCAGGGATTCGAGCGCTCAATGATCCACTCTTGATGATTTTTGACGACCCGTGATTCCGTGTTTCGGTCTTCCTGGTTCTATCCTAAACTCTTTTCGATTCACTATTTTATTTTGTCCAATATTAAAATAGGAATCTCGTTAGTTGTCTTTTCCTTAGCAAGATTTAAACAACGTGCACAATGTCCTAAGTGTAGGGGAGTTTACTCCCACATGCTTAAACATTGAGGACAATGTTTATATCAAGTGTAGGGGGGACTTCTATCGAAGTTAAGTGGTCTTTTCCTTGTATTTGTCCTCATTTTAACCGGAAAATCAGTTTTTCGACATTTTTCAAAATTTTTGATCTATTTTGGCCTATTAGTTTTTCCCTTTGTATAGTTATTTAATTTCTTTGCTAGAATAAATTTTAATAAAGTGGTTTAATTTTCAAACTTTGTGAATCTTTTGACTCATCCCGAGTTTACTTATCTAAGTTTACTCTAGCTATTATCCTTAACTTGTTTAAGTCAAGTTTTGCTAGGCTTTTATATAGGGAGCTTTAAAACGCGAAAGTCTTAACTCTACCGGGTTAAGAACAAGAACTTTTCGCAAGCTCCTATAATTGATCCTAGAGAGTCGTTTATCAAGGGAACTTTAAAATGCGATTTCTAAACTTGAAAAAGTCTAAGAGTTTGCAAGATCCTATAGATGACTTAAAAACCCAAAACTTTGATTTAATAGGCTAAGCATCCACGAGTCTCATTCCTTGAGATTTTAAATTATGGAGAACGAGAGATGATAAGTCAATTATAAGTTTCGTACTCTTTCGTGAATTTATATGAGTTAATTATAAGCCTATTCTTCAATCGCTTGCTAATAAATTTATCTATAATAAATTAGGTTGTACGATTTGAAAAGTTACTTAGCTTCTAGCCCAAGATCGTTTAAAAGTTGCTCGGTATGGATTAGAGTTCATAGCCAAGGCATAACTTATTGAAGTGGGATGCGAAGATTGGCGAGTCCGAAAAGGCCCTAACAAGGCATGACATTTTGTTGCTAAAGATCCCAAGTGATGTGAAGAATCATTTATCAAAAATCAATATGAAGGATCGAGACACACGACGAAAAGCAAATACTCCCGTAAAGATCATGGAGAAGTCTATCCGAAAAGACCCTAACAAGGTATGAAGATAAATAGATCCTAGTCCTAAACGGAGGCGGATCGTTGTATATCAAAATCCCAAATAAAGATTGGAGAAAAATAAAGAAGTCGTGGTCAAAGTATGAAGAATCTCTCAAAAAGATCAAGAGAAGAAATTCCTATTATGAAGAGAAGACCATTATTTCATGAACGTCTCTCAAGATTTGAAGTATGAAGTCGCTGCCAAATATCGGTCCGAGAAAGGTCTCAAATCGCGAAGCGAGTTATGCCAAGATATGAACTTTATGAGGTCCCGAGAAGCAGTTTTAAAAGATTTTGTCCTTTAGCTAACTATTGATTAAATCGTCCCACTTTATTTTCAGCCTAAATAACTATCGAAATAAGTCAAAAATGCATCCTCGTGATCATTCAAGACAATAATAAAATATAAGAGATACACCTAGGAATAAGGGAGTCTAAAGAAATAATTAGCCCACATGAGTTCGTGTTAGTTTACTAACTTATAATAACAATGATCTCGTTTTTAAGCTTAGTTTGGAGAAAGTGAAAACTTGAGGATGATGATCATTCATGACATTCAAAAACCCTAAGGTAAGTTTTTGATTTCTTTACTTGTTTTGTTATTTTCTGTCTCTTTAATAAAGGCCAATGTGGATTGATTATGATGGAAAATGTAATCGTGCTTTGTAACTAATGCATTGCATGAGGACATTGCAATAATCAAGTGTAGGGGATTTGATAGGTGTGTAAACACCCATCCTTTTTACCACTTAACTACAATAATAACCGAGCCAAAACGTGTATTTTATGTCGTAAATGTCGGAATTATGCGTGGTTTGTGTTTTTGTTGTGATTTAGGACGAAAATGTGAAAAGGGGAGAAAACACGGGCATTCACGGGCTTTTATCGAAGAAAAAGACAAAAGACGAAGTCAAGAAATCAAGAGTGCAAAAAGAACGGAAGTCCAAGACCAATTCTGAAGATTTATCGAAGAAAAAGTCAAAAGACGGAAGTTTACTAAAAGCCGAACTACTCAAGTCTAATTTATTGAAGAAATTACAAGACGAGAGTAGAAATCCCGAGACAAATTCGTTAAAGTCAAAGAATTAAGAAGATTAAGGACTTAATGACAATTAGAGAAAGAAGAAAGAGGGGAGGAAGCTTCCTCTAAGCACTTCCCTAATCCCCTATAAATAGTCTTCATTTTCCTTTCATTTGTTTTTGTTGGCTAGTTTGACAAACTATGCTCTTCCACCTTTCATTTTTTGCATTTTACTTAACTGTCATTTAATTTTTTGTCTTGCACCTTTAATTTCTTACCTTTACTTCAAGTAAGTTTCCTTTTAATTATTGTCAATCTTTACTTTTATTGTTCATCTCTCATTCTAACTTTCTTGTTTTCTTCGATCTTTATGTTTATGAGCTTATTGTTATGTGTATTTGATTAAAGGTTATGTTTTTATGCTTTTCATTGTTTTCGATTATTGACTTTTATAGCTTATTTGTGTTTATCTTTAAGTTGCTTAAGTTTTTATAAAAGTTATTTTTATATAAAAATTGTTTTCGTATATCTTTTTCGTTTAAGTGTTTTTCAAAAGTCTATAAATCTTAGCTTATTAGTTTTTCTTATATGTGTTTTGATTAGATTTTTAAATGTGTGCTTATTTGAGTAATAGCTTATTTTGATTTTTCCTTACTGTATTCCGATCTAAGTAATCGGAATAGGGTTTTATATTCCGACCAGCGCTCCATTTGCTTGGTCGGAAAAGGGTTTGTGACATTCCGATCAAAGGGGTGAGTTTGGTATTCCGATCAGGACTTGGTGACAGCATTCCGACCAGGAGTCCACTCCTCATTCTGATCAGGGGTATTTGTTGGGTTATTCCGATTAGGAGTTGGTTCCTCACATTCCGACAAGAGGTTGTAATTGGTATTCCGATTGGGATTCCATTCAGCATTCCGATCAGTGATTCCGATCACATTCCGATTTGTCATACCGTGTGTATTCCGATTACATTCCGATCAAGGTGTTTTTGGATATTCCGACAGGTGAGTTATTCCGACCATATTCCGATTGGAAGTTAAGTGTACATTCTGATTGGATTCCGATCGGAATGTATTCCGACGGTAGGTTTGTTTCATATTTTTTCTTGTTTAATTTTTAAAGCTTACTTTTCCGCCATTTTACCTTAGTGTTATTTTAATTGTCTTTCTTTATTTTAAATTTTAAGTCACATTTTTTTAAATACTTTGTCAAATTTAATTTTTGCACAATTTACATTTTTAATTAGTGTAGATTTAATTAACCGTCATTTACTTTTAAAGTCTTACATTTTAAATATACTACAACGACACAACTATTTGTTTCACCAAAGACAGCTGAGTCGCATAGTTAACCAGGATCAATTCGAAGAGACTGTGACGATAAATTTTTACATACAAAATCTCATTTATCACCTCTGCAACTTTCGCATATGGATTTGTTTGGTCCAGTTTTTGTTAGGAGCAGTAGTCATAAGATCTTTTGCCTAGTTATAACTAATGATTATAGTAGATTCAGTTGGGGTTTTTTTTAGCTCTTAAGAGTGAAACCAATGGATTACTTAAGGATTTTATCACTCTAGTTGAAAAGCAGTTTACTAAACAAGTCTTAATCATTAGGACAGATAATGGGACATAATTCAAGAATGCTGAATTTGATGAATTTTGTAGGTCTAAAGGCATCAAGAGACAATTTAGTAATTCTAGGACTCCACAACAAAGTGGAGTAGCTGAAAGGAAAGATAGGACACTAATTGAGGCAGCTAGAACCATGTTAGCTGATTCTCTTTTGCCACATACATTTTGGGCAGAAGCAATCAATACTGCATGTTATGTGTTAAATAGAGTCTTAGTGACCAAGCCTCAAAACAAAACACCTTATGAAATTTTGACTGGTATTAATCCAACCATAAGTCATTTAAGACCTTTTGGATGTCATGTGTCTATACTAAATATTCTTGATCATTTGGGGAAGTTTGATGGAAAATCTGATCCAGGATATCTTGTAGGATATTCATTACAAAGTAAAGCATATAGGGTTTATAACTTGGCATCTAAGAAGGTTGAATAAAATGCCCATGTTAATTTCTTAGAAAATAAACCTGATGTCCCAGGAATAGGTTATGCTGGGATGTTTGATTTGGATTATCTACCTAACTCCATGGATTACTATTCTATGCAAAAGGATTGTCAAACTAATAATGCAGGTGAGGAGATTGGTACAACAAAGTTAGGTACTCAAGGAGAACCTTCTTCATTAGAATCTCAGGATGATGATGTTCACATCTATGTACCCAGTATGCCTATTGTTTCCCTTATGGATGCTACTCCCTAGAAGCAAACAATACAATCAACTGATGATCAAGCCTCCCAAGAGCTTCAGAGGCTTCAAGATCAAGAAAAGAATGCTACATCTGCTAATGAGCATTCAGGAGAAGAATATTTTGAATTCAAACACTCAGCAGTACATAGTACACCTAGCGGTACCTCATCTGCAAGTACTGCTAAGTCAAAATCTGCAAAGTTTGTTGATTCATTAGAAGATATTTTATAAGCTATGGACGATGAAGACGTTTATACTAGTCCAACTGAAGGAATTTTCTCCAAAGCTTCCTATGATGAGCAGGGTGTAGTAACTGATTTCAATAATTTGGAAACTAAAATTCTAGTCAGATCTATTCCCACTCATAAAGTCAACAACAACCATCCTACTACTCAGATTATTGGAAATCCCAAGTCTGCTGCGCAAACCAAAAGACAACTTCAAGCCAATACTGAAACTCATGCACTTGTGTGTTATGTTAAACAACAGCAGAGAACAAATCATAAGGATACTCAGCATTGTTTTTTTGCTTGTTTCTTATCACAAGTAGAGCTCAAGAACATTTCTCAAGCTCTTGATGAAGAAAGTTGGGTAGATGCCATGCAAGAAGAATTAACACAATTTGAGCTACAAAAGGTTTGGATTCTTGTGGATCTTCCCTCGGGTAAAAGGGTTATTGGTACTAGATGGGTTTTTAGAAACAAGAAGGATAAAAGAGGAGTTGTTGTGAGGAACAAGGCAAGGCTTGTTGCTCAAGGCTATAGACAGGAAGAAGGGATAGACTATGATGAGGTTTTTGAACCAGTGGAAAGAATAGAAGCCATTAGGTTATTTTTGGACTTTGTATCATATATGGGTTTTATAGTCTATCAGATGGATGTGAAAAGTGCCTTTCTTTATGGTACTATTTTAGAGGAGGTATATGTTTCACAACCTCTAGGTTTTGTAGATCCTAAATTCCCTAACAGAGTCTTCAAAGTTATCAAAGCACTTTATGGTCTACATCAAGCTCCAAGGGTTTGGTATGCAACCTTATCCAATTTTCTGTTAGAACATGGGTATAGAAGAGGAACCATTGACAAAACTCTATTCATAAAAAAGAATGGTAAGGATATTATTCTTGTGCAAATCTATGTTGATGAAATTATTTTTGGTTCAACCAAGAAATCATGGTGTGAATAGTTTGAGGCTTTGATGAATGGAAGATTTCAGATGAGTTCTATGGGAGAACTTACTTTATTTTTGGGACTACAAGTCAAACAGAGGAAAGATTGAATATTTATCAGCCAAGATAAATATGTTGCTGAAATCTTGAAAAAGTTTTCATGTATGGATACAAGGAGTACAAGCACACCTTTTGAAGCTAAGAAGTCTTTGTCAAAAGATGAACATGGTGAAAATGTTGATATTCATCTATATAGGTCAATGATTGGTTCATTGATGTATCTTACTGCTTCAAGACAAGATATTATGTTTGTTGTGTATGCATGTTAAAGGTTGCAAGTCAATCAGGTCTCACATCTACATGCTGTGAAGAGGATTTTTAAGTATCTTAAAAGTCAGCCTAATTTAGGATTATGGTATCCTAGAGATCCAACTTTTGATTTGGAAGCTTACTCAGATAGTGATTATACTGGAGCTAATCATGATAGGAAATCCACCACATGAGGTTGTTAATTCCTAGACAGAAGACTCATATCCTGGCAGTGTAAGAAGCAAACCATTATTGTTACTTCTACAACTGAAGCTGAATATGTAGCTGCTGCTCATTGTTGTGGACAAGTACTTTGGATTCAAAATTAGTTGTTAGACTATAGGTTCAACTTCATGAACACCAAGATCTACATTGATAATGAAAGTACTATATGCATTGTCAAGAATCCAGTCTTTCACTCTAAGACTAAGCATATTGAAATAAGACATCACTTCATAAGAGATGCATATGACAAGAAGCTTATTCAAGTCTTGAAGATTCATACAGACAACAATGTAGCTGATTTGTTGACCAAGGCATTTGATGCAAAGAGATTTGATTTCTTGATGACACATATTTGTATGCTCAACCAATAAACTACTGCATATGTTAAGGGGAGGTAATAGCTGTATAATTTTAATAATAAATTCTATTGTATAGTGTATGTTTTTATGTTTTTGATGTGATTGCAGGTTGATAGAATAAGATAAAAGAGGTTGTAATGATAGTGGAATGCATGAGATGGTCAACTTTGTGAGGTACCGTTATGGATCCAAGTACCGCTAGCACAAATCCATGTTCAGATTATGTTCCATGTTCCCCTACATATCCGTTGTACTGTTAAGGGTCTCTTTTGTAACTTTGGTGGTTTCTTCGCGTTTGGGTTTGTTATTTACATAAATACTTACTCCAATTATACAATTGATTCACCTAATCTTTTATTCTTGTCTCTTAATTCTATAACCTTCTCTCTAATTTTTCAATCATCAAAAATACTAATGGATGCTTTACAAGTGATCTCTAAGCACAACTTTGTTGCGAACCTTGCTCAGAATGATGATTCTCTTGGTTTCTGTGACAATCCGTCAATTTATGGTCGATATTTTATTCTCAATTATTATTTGAAAAATTATTTTAATGTTATATTATGAACTCACTCATTTTTGGGAAGAAATTTGGATTTACGTCTTGAAGTAGCATCGACTACGTCTAAACCGGAGGATTCTACGTTACGTGCTTACGTTTACATACACCGTTTTTTGTGACAGTCTGACATTTCAGGAAATAAATTTATCCGTGAGTATTATTTTGGGATTTTAAATTTGTGTTGGTTCACAAACTCACAAATTTACGAGAAGAGATTAGGACTTACGTTCATAATTTAACGTAATTTACGACTAAACCGGAAACCCTAGGTTTATGTATTTATGTTTTTGAACTTCGTTTTTTTATGAAACAATTTTTATTAGATTCGTTTTGTGCCGTTGATTCATAATTTATAAAAACATTTTTCGTAAAACGACCCGAGGGCACGTAAATCGGGGAAACTAGAATCGAGGAGTACCCGTAAATAAATGGGGATGAGATAAAACCACTTTTACCCAACCAAGCTTATTAAACAAACATTTGAGGTGTCAAACTTAGCTACAAAGCTATGACACTTGTCTTAAGCTTTGAACAAAACTACTAGAAACATCAAAACCACCACCTCAAACCATTTATTCATTTTATAACATGCAAACCACCACAAATCCTCTCACCCCTCTCACTTTTGCCATCCAAGCTCAAGAACAAACACCCCATTTGATCAATTTTACCCATGAAATCTTATGTTAATCTTGCATAAGATGGAAACCTATAGAAGACTTGAAGATTGCAGGTGATTCTAACATCTAAAGAGGAGATTTCTTGTTGTCATAGGGCTGATTTCCCACAAGGAGTTTATAAAGATTGGTGGACTTGAAGTTGATATTGGTGTATCACAAGTTTTGCCATCAAAATCTAAGCCTTGATCATAACCTACACAATCTTGGTGGTATAGAGATTGTTCTTCCTATCCTTTTGTTATTTTGAATATATAATCTTGTATTTTCTTTATTTATGTATATGTATATGATGATGAATGATGATTAAAATTATTATGTGGGGATTTGGTGTTGATAGATTTGATTAAAAAGATGAAAAACTACATGTAAAAGTGATAAATCTTACTTAATTTAGTAGGTTGTATAAAAACAGTTAACAACCATATGTTGAACTGATAAAATGGTTTAGATAAATTTATATACAGTAAGTATTGAGACTTGTACACATGTGAGAGTTGGCCATGCAATGGAATCAATATAATGAGTGAGATATGATCAAAACAAAATTGAAGTACCAATCTGAATAGTCTGTTTTGTGAGGACTGTTCGGGACACATAGACTTGGATTTAGCAGTAGCTAAAACTAACTTAATTGTATCACATAATATGAAGTTTTTTTCATCCAAAAATAAGCTTCTATCTCCATGTAGAACTCAAGATATGATAAAAATGGTGAAAGTGAAACTAAAACTCAGATTTGTGAAATTAAAGTATAATAGTATTATTATAGCACTCAAGTAAATATAGTATACAATGTAAACTTAAAACCCACTAACTTATATATTACATATAAATAAGTATGTACATTAATAAATAAATGGGACATTTTATAAAAATGGCAATTTGATAAGTTTTATAAGTTATAAAACTAAAAACATAAGTTTTACGTCTTTTCGGATAAAACCATAAAATTAATGTTTTCGTCAATTAAAACTTAGACGGTCGGACCCGTCTAATGTAAACTTTTTATAACTTATCTACTGATGTATAAGTACATTTTACAAGTAAAAACCAATAAAACCCGAGATTTATAACTTATGGACATTAACGGGTCAAAGTAGCCTTATTTGACTATTGACCAAACTAATTTGGCCAAACACTAATGGACTTACTTATTGGGCTTAACCCACTTGGGCCCAACATGTGAGTATAGGGCTGATGTTAAAAGGTAATTGGACTAATATAATGTAATCTAATGGGCTTATTTGGCCTTGACAAGTAAAGAAGTTAAACTAGTGAAACTAGTATGAAAATTTACCAACACATGACACTATAATGAGTGAATAAAGATGTACAATCCCACTTGATCATCATCATATCTATAAAATCATCATATATATAGATAGTTATTATTTTTATAAAGTCATTGTACAAGAGTCTAAGAGCGAGTATTATTTGTCTAGGTTTCCGTGATTGAAGCACGTACCGTACATCCAAATCGCTGATAACCGCCTTTCCCAATCAACGTGAGTTCATAGCCTCGCACTCTTTTAAATGTTTTTATGAAATTTTTTATAAACTCGCGAGGTAGATAACATGTTAGTTTTAATAAAAATAGGACACCAGTTGTCCCGATTGTTTCCTTATTTATTTGGACCCGAATGATTATATGACCCGATGAATGATTATATGACCCGATAAATGAAATGAAATGGATTATTAAAGTTAGGTTATGTCACTAAAGGTCCCATTAGCATGAATTGTGAACTACCTGGATTTGGTAGACGCTTATGCATATATTAGTACTATTTGGGGAAGATCACCCCAGTTCGTGCCTTGACGGTTTATCCCCGTCGTGCCACATTGATTGGTAAGCGAATTTATGTATCAGAAGATTTACATAAGCGTGATTATTGTGACGACAGGCTGTTTTAGATGGGCAAATGAGTTCCGGGTTAGCTACCCGTTGTTTGTTATAATAAGGTAGCAATGTCATGCGGCTTATAATATCCCAAAGAACGAAAATACTGCTATACGCATTGAATTACGATATATTGCCTGACTAGTAATACGGGGTCTTATTATTGATATTATGTTCGTGTTTTGGTTTTACATAACCATTTTCATATAAAGTTTTTATTTAACTCTATACAACGTTATAAAACGTATTGTATGATGTTTTTACGACAATGGTTCATATAATGGTTTTGAAGGCAAGAGCCTGTATTATGATTTTGACAAGGATTTGTATAAAATGTGTTTGGCCTATTTTATGGCCTACTATAAAGATTTGTACAAAAATGAGTTTCGGTGATAATTTTATACCGATGATATATTAATAGATTTCATTAAACTCTATGAATTCACTCGGCGTTTTCGCTGACCTTTTCTCTTAACATGTTTTATCTCAGGTACTTGAAGGTAATTCTCGAGAAAACAACAAGAATTTATGGCCCGCACTTAAATAATAATTTCCATTCAAATGTTTTGTAAAATTGTATGAAATACTATGACTTGGGACCTATGTAAATTTGATATTTTGAATGGAAATTCTTTATTATTAAACGATGTAATTTTTAAGCGTTTTCTATGATGTGAGTGATGTGCTATCCCGTAACACCAACAACTCTTCCACTATATTGAATTGTGTATATTTGGGGGTGTTATAGTTTGGTACAAGAGCTCTCGTTATAGGAACGAAAGACTTTTAAAACCAAGGTTTTGAATAAAACATTTCAAAATCTTTTAACTCTAAACATTTTCTCAAAATGTCTAAAAATCTTTTGACTATAACTGTGTTGAATAATTCCCGAGTTACCGACAAGGCCAGACTGAGAAGTGTTATTTTATTATATATATATAACTTGGATTATATATATATATATATATATATATATATATATATATATATATATATATATATATATATATATATATATATATATATATATATATATATATATATATATATATATATATATATATATATATATATATATATCAAATCAAAAACCCTTATATAGGAAGGATGGTGAAACAATGCCTTAAATACAAAATTCTATAAAAATGACACATATAATTCATTAAAGGGTTTCCATAAAATGATTCAATAATAAAATAGGAATTACAAATGATGCCTTAAATACAAAATTCTATAAATATATATATATATATATATATATATATATATATATATATATATATATATATATATAGGAATCATAAATGATGCCTTAAATACAAAATTTTATAAAAATATGTAAGGAATGATGGTGAAACAATGCCTTAAATACAAAATTCTATAAAAATGATTCCATAAAATGGTTAAAAAGAAAATAGGAATTTCAAATGATGCCTTAAATACAAAATACTATAAAAATATATATAGGAATTACAAATGAGGCCATATATACCAAATTCTATAAAAATATATAAAGAATAATGGTGAAACAATGTCTTAAATACAAAATTCTATAAAAATAACCCATGTAATTCATTAAAGGGTTTCCATAAAATGCATCAAAAAGAAAATAGGAATTACAAATGATGCCTTAAATACAAAATTTTATAAAAATATATAAGAAATGATGTTGAAACAATGCCTTAAATACAAACTTCTATAAATATGATTCCATAAAATGGTTCAAAAAGAAAATAAGAATTACAAATGATGCCTTAAATACAAAACTGTATAAAAATATATATAGGAATTATAAATGATGCCATAAATACAAAATTCTATAAAAATATATAAGGAATGATGGTGAAACAATGCCTTAAATACAAAATTCTATAAAAATGACACATAAAATTAATTAAAGGGTTTCCATAAAATGTTTCAAAAAGAAAATAGGAATTACAAATGATGCCTTAAATACAAATTTCAATAAAAATGACACATGTAATTCATTAGAGGGTTTCCATAAAGTGCTTCAAAAAGAAAATCGGAATTACAAATGATTCACAATAGTTTGACTTACTAAAATGAAAATATTTTTAGATATTCGGACTGTCAAGGTTTGGACTGGGCTATATACTGTTGCTATATTATACATCTGACAAAAAGTAATACCAGGAATGAGCTTTTTGGGTTTAGTTTTTCTAGAATACACTTTACCACAAAGCTTACAAAACAAAATCATTTGTAAAACATTTTTAACTATAATGTTTTTGCTAACAAAAAAAAACTTAACAATAATACTATTTTCAAAAAAAAAAGTTAATGTAAAAAAGTTATTGATAACATTATCATATACAAAATGTATTATCTCATAAAATTAAAAAATACAGAAAACATTTATACAATATTATTAAAATTCTAAAAAATTTTAATGTAACAAACTTATTAATAACGTTAACGTATGCAAATTCAATTAACTTATAATATTCTTAAATAAATAAAATATTTTAAACTACGTTATTTTTGTCCATTCTATGCTACATTATTAAAATATTAATGTTATAACTAACACTACATATACTAAACTTCTAATACAAACACACATAACTTCAATGTTCATTAAAAAAATATATACTTAAAGCTAGCCCGTCCATCGGACGGGTCTAAAGGCTAGTATATATATATATATATATATATATATATATATATATATATATATATATATATATATATATATATATATATATATATATATATATATATATATGATGTAATTTGATTACATGATTGTTTGATGATTATTTTAATACTTATACGAAGTATTTATACGACGTAGATTATCACAAGAAACCCTAACTCCCCTAGCAAATCAATCGAAGCTACTCCCGTAGGAATTCTAGCTATTCCAGATCTAAACCAAGTTGTGGATATTTATGATCCCAACAAAATGGTTGATATTCGTAGAAATGTTGATATTAGTTGATTATGATATTAAAGAAGAATTGCCAAGATTAAATCTGATGTCGATGTCATGACGATCTTTCCTTATAGAGTGGAGTTTGACAAAATCTTACCACCTAGAAAGATGTCATCTGATTCGGTGTCACCCAATTCTCAAATTTGAAATCGAAAGGGTGAATGTTGCACTTGAGGCTGTCATTGGAACCATTACCCAAAATCCTCATGCCACTAGTACCTTTCCGAAAAGTCCAATTGAATGTGTGAGTCATTTCATACTAGTGACTCATTTAATAACTATCGTTGTAAGAGCTATAGGATTGGAATTTAAGTGTTGTTCATATTGAACTTTGATTGCCCTTTCAAGGTCTTAGAATAAGGTTGAAAGTATTGGAGAATGAAGTAGGATATCGTATTGAGTATGATTTGAATGAAATAAAATTTAACTTGTATGGAATAAGAAATTATTAAGAGGAAGTCGTTAAGTTCTGTGACTGAATTATAAGTTTTTAATTGATTGTTGATTCGTTTTAAGGGTTGTTCCTAGGCCATTGTCCAATGAGGAGGATGCCCAGTGTCCAAGAATTAAATTGAAGAAATCATCTTCTGAATTGGGACCGATGGATCTTTTGGGACAGGTGGAATACCTATTGACTCTTGTAGATTAGTATTCATTGTGGTATCTTTTAAAATCCCTAACTTAACTAAGACATCAGTTGGTAGGATGAGTTCTTGGAATTGTATGACATAGTGACACGTAATGTTTCACAGTACATTTTTGACTTGTTTTTGATTAATGAAAATACTACCTTTGATTGCTAAATCCTACATGTATCTATGTTATCTATGTTTTATTGCTTCATCCTAATGTTCGCATTAGTGATGCAACCATTGAACAAGTACTCATCTCGATTTGAGTTACGTTGTGAATTATTCTTTTTGAGTGCCATCGAGGTCATGAACCTCATGATTAATTGGCTAAAGCTCATTTCCTATCATATTGTAGTTAGTTCTTACTGAAAAACTTTTTATCACTCTTTTGCATATCACTCATTGTTTTTATAAAGATAAAACAATATCCCTTGATAAAAATTGAATTTTCGTCACCATATGGATTATTTAAAGTGAGACTTAAAAATAATCGTTATCGAAATAATGTTGTTTATGAAACACTTTGGAAAACTCAGTTGTTTCCATAACAAAGAACATCTCTGTAAATTCGTTTTGATTCTTATTCCATAATTAAACATGAAATTAGTTTTTATTTTAAACATGATGACAAAATTTTTGACGAACTGAGTATTGCATCGTTAATTCTAAAATTGTATATAGTTATGCGCCTACGTACAATTTGTAAAGGACCATCCAAGGCTGATTAGTAGTCACCATGAAATTATTAATAAACACTATATTCTCTTTGAAGATTGTGAAAGATTAAATTTTGTGAAGATCTGCAAGAAGTGCAATAATAGGGACATATTGTTAAAGACACCTACATATGTGCCCGTACCATTTATTCTTCCGAGTCGAATTTACTCATCTGTGGATATTGTCTTATTTGACAATTGACAACCCTTTCTTGTCCTATTCTTTCATAGGAAGATTCTTTGGAAAAGTATCTGATTACCGAGTGTTGATACTCGACTGGATGTATTGATGTTCCTATCATTTCTTTTGATTAGATTTCATTTGAATGACCTGGGTAACGATCCGATGAGCTTTCGAATGCGTACTCAATTTATCAAAACATGGGATATACTGATATTCGTTAGTGTTTTCGTCTGTATCTGATTTGAAATTCTCCCCCGTAAATTATGCGTTGACCTTACTCTTTTAATGTTAGCTATGTCTCCGGATATCCTTGAATTTGTGAAACACTATGAATTATTATTAGTCTTTTGAGAAGTTCACATCTTATCAACGACAATAAAACTGAAAAGTTGGTAGTGCTAGTAGAATGGATTGATTGATTATGACATGACGACATTGTCTTAATTGATGGGAACTCGAGTAGAATTTCCCTAAAAGATAAGATGTTGATTATCGAAAGTGATCTAAATAATTCTTGATGGATGACCATATCCTGCAATTAGACTTGAAATTATACCATGAATGGTTATGAACTAGTCATAGACCTTGTAATCTAGAAAAAACCTAATGTGGATTTAATAAAAGATGTTCCTGTTATCTGAAACTTTAGGAGGTATTTGTTGGTGAATTACCTAGACTTTCGCCATTAAGGCAAGTTGAATTTGGTATTGATTATATTCCTGATGCTGCACCCGTGGCGTGTGCACTTTACTTCAGCACCATCTGAATCGAAAGTGTTACCGTACAACTGAGAGAGTTGTCGGAGAAAGATTTTATTCTACCAAGCTCGTCATTATGAAGAGCTATGGTGTTATCATTCCTTATGTTTATTGATTACCATGAACTAAGTAAATTGACGATCGAAATCGATATCCATTACTCAAGATGGAAGATTTGTTCGATCATCTACAAGGTTCTAACGTATATTCAAACATGTGATCCACGGCATGGTTGTCATCAACTTCGCGTCCGCGAAGAAAATTATCTATTCCAATCACTACATCTAGAACTCGTAATGAACATTATGAGTTTCACGTGATGTGGATTGGATTGACTAATACACATGTAGCATCCATAAATTTGGTGAATCACGTGTGTAGTCTGTCATTTGATAAAATCATGCTTGTGATCATTAAGGACCATCTGTTTGTTTATAAGAACAGGAAGGAGTTAATAATCATTTATAGACTGCCCTATGTTGGCCGAGCAATGAAAACATGTACCTTGAATATTTAACATGTGATATAAGGCTTAATCCTTTACATTATTTAATCGTGTGATTAATAAGATAATGGAATCTATATTGACTCTTCAAAGAGTAGAGCCATTAAGGCTTTGGATTATACCAAAAAGAAAATGCAAAAATGTTTTGACAAATATTTATCAAAGGAAATTTTAAGGAATCATTCCCTTATACCTAAATCATTTAACTAAACTCCTTTAGGGGTAAATGTTTGTGTATACCTCAAGACAAGCTAAGAGGGATTGAGGAAACCATTTAAACCAAGACTTGAGATTTGAAACGACAATTTTTGCTTTTCAACTAAGAAAATTTTGACCAAAGTATAAATAATGTAAGGTTTTTACTAGTTGAAAGTTCGTTTTCTCGGTATCTTCTCAAATTGATTTCCGGTTAAATGTGCGAGATTAGTTGTTCTTGGTGAAGCAAATATTTTTGGTTTTGGTAAAAATAAATGTGCAAGACTTTAAAATAAAGGACGAGTAATTGAAACAAAAACTAGTTGAAACGTAAAACGATGCAATATTTAAAACTTTAAAAGTAAATGACGAGAACCGAAATGACGTAAAATTAAAACTTAGCGAAAAGTAAATTGACAATTAAATAAAAATGCAAGACGAAAGCTGGTCGGAATGTGCAAACAGGGACATGATTGGAATGTTGATTGATGCTGATTGGAATGTTGATTGGAATGCTGATTGGAATGTTGATTGGAATGCTGATTGGAATGTTGATTGGAATGCTGATTGGAATGTTGATTGGAATGCTGATTGGAATGTTGATTGGAATGCTGATTGGAATGTTGATTGGAATGCTGATTGGAATGTTGATTGGAATGCTGATTGGAATGTTGATTGGAATGATGATTGGAATGTTGATTGGAATACTGATTGGAATGCTGATTGGAATACTGATTGGAATGCTGATTGGAATGTTGATTGGAATGATGATTGGAATGTTGATTGGAATGCTGATTGGAATGTTGATTGGAATGCTGATTGGAATGTTGATTGGAATGCTGATTGGAATGTAAAACCCTTTTCCAATCAAGGTGATTGGAATACGTGATTGGAAAGGGGTTTACCCTTTCCGATCTAACTTTTTGATCCGAAAATTAAGCAAAAGCAATAAGCTATGGTTAATAAGCTCAAACTAAAACTTGCACGAATCTAAATCGAAATTGACTTAATAAGCATGAATAACAACTTATCAAACTTAAAAATAAGCAAACTTTCAAATCAAACTTTTAAAAAGATGAACTTTTTAAGAAAACTTTTAAGGAAAATAAATAAGCTAAACACAAATTAAGCCAATAAGCATGTCAAGCTCAAAGCTTCATCCATGTAAAAACTTGAACAAAGATAAGCAAAATAAGAAAGGTAGAAGAAGATGATTAAAAATAAGAACTTGATTAAAAGAAAAGATTCCAAATTTAAAAGACTTACTTGAATTGAAGAAATTAAAAGTGCATAACAAGAAATTAAAGTGAAAGAAATAAAAATAACAAGAAATGAAAATGGTGGAAGAGTGGTTTGTCAAGCCACCAACAACATGAAAATGAAGCTAGCCTAAACTATATATAGGGGTGATTAGGGAGGAGCTTAGGAAGCTTCCTCCCTCTTTCCTATTTTCCTTATTTGCACACTTAAGCCCTTTTCCTCTTAATTGTTTGTTAATCTTGGACTTAATGATTTTGTCTTGGGATTTCTTTAAACTCGTCTTTGAATTTTCTTCGTAAATTAGACTCGAGTTCTTCGGCTTTTAGTAAACTTCCGTCTTTTGACTTTTTCTTCGATAAATCTTCAGAATTGGTCTTGGACTTCCGTTCTTTTTCCACTCTTGATCTTTCGACTTCGTCTTTTGTCTTTTTCTTCGATAAAAGCCCGTGAATGCCGTGTTTTCTCCACTTTTCACTTTTTCGTCCTAAATCACAACAAAAACACAACCACTCATAATTCCGACATAAATGACATAAAATACACGTTTTTGCTCGGTTATTATTGTAATTAAGTGGTAAAAAGGATGGGTGTTTTCACACCTATCAAATCCCCTACACTTAACCATTGCAATGTCCTCATACAATGCATTAGTTACAAAGCACGTTTTACATTTTCCATCATAATCAACCTACCTTGGCCTTTATTAAACAACTAAGGAAAATAAAAAAGAGAAAATAACAAGATGCAACAAGGAAGAAACTTGTAAAGAAATCTAAGGCTAACATTAGGGCTTGTGTGTCATGAATGTTCATCACCCTCAAGTTTCACGTTCCCCATGCCAAGCTTAAAAACAAGATCATTGTTAGTACAAGTTAGCATAACAAACATTTACTCATGTGGTTCAATTAATCACTTAAACTCCCTTATTCCTACGAGTATCTCTTATATTTTATTGATGTCTTGAATGATCACGAGGATGCATTGTTGATTTATTTCGATAATTTATTTAGGCTGAAAGCAAAGTAGGACGATTTGATCAATAGTTAGCTAAAGGACAAAATCTCTTAAAACTTCTTCTCGGGATATCAAAAAGTTCATATCTTGGCATAACTCGGTTCACGATTTGAGACCTTTCTCGGGCCGATATTTGGCATGTACTTCATACTTCATATCTTGAGAGACGTTCTTGAGATAATGGTCTTCTCATCGTTATTAGAGTTTCTTTACTTGGAGACTTTTGAGGGGTATTCCAACTTTGTTGACCACGACTTCATGATTATTCTTCAATCTCTAATTGGGATTTTGAGATACAACGATCCGCCTCCTTTTCGGACTTGGATCTATTTATCCTCATACCTTGTTAGGGTCTTTTCGGATAGACTTCTCCATGATCTTTATGGGAGTTGATTGCTTTTCGTCGTGAGTCTTGATCCTTCATATTGATTTTGGGAATAATGCTCTTCACATCACTTTTGGATCTTCAGCAATAAAATGGAATCCTCATGCCTTGTTAGGGCCTTTTCGGACTCGCCAATCTTCGCGCCCCGCTTCATAAGTTATGCCTTGGCTATGAACTCTTATCATTACCGAGCAACTTTTAAACGATCTTTGGCTAGAAGCTAAGTAACTTTTCAAATTATACGACCTTACTTATTGCATTTATTTATTTACAAGCGAGGGGAGAAAAAGATCATAATTAACTCACATAAGCTAATGAAAGAATACCAAACTTGTAACCAACTCTATCATTTCTCGTTCTCCACAATTTAAAATCTCAAGGAATGAGACTCGTGGATGCTTAGCCTAATAAACCAATTAAGGTCTACATGGTTAAGGATACTAGCTAGAGTGAACTTGGATAAGTAAACTCGGGTTGAGTCAAAATATTCACAACGGGCCTAATATATCTAAGATATCTAAACTTGCTAAAACCATTTTATTAAAATGCTAGAAAGTAACAAAAATAAAGGAGACTACAACTAGGCCAAAATAGATTAAAAATTTTGAAAAATGTCGAAAAATTGATTTTCCGGTTAAAATGAGGACAAATACAAGGAAAAGACCACTTAACATCGATAGAAGTCCCCCTACACTTAATATAAACATTGTCCTTAATGTTTAAGCATGTGAGAGTAAACTCCCCTACACTTAGGACATTGTGCACTTTGTTTAGATCTCGTTAAGGAAAAGACCACTAAAGAGATTCCTATTTTAATATTGATAAATATAAAATAGTGAATCCAAAAGAGTTTAGGATAGAACCGGGAAGAAGGGAACACGGAATCACGGTTCGTCAAAAGTCATCAAGAGTGTGTCTTTGAAGCTCTAATCCCTGCACATGATAAGAAAGAGAACAAGAAACACCAACGGGGCTCCCCCCTACACTTATGGTGAAAACAAGAAAGATAGATAGATAATTGGGTTGCCTCCCAAAAAACGCTTGTTTTTTTAACCGAGTCACGAGCCTGACTCGTCCCCGAATTAAATGGTCCATGGGGAAGCCTCGAACGTGATACCGGGATCAAAGACCTTGTCCTCGTTCCCGGAGGACATCAACAAAGGAGAGGCGGGAGGATAAGTCTTGAATGGTAGGAAAGTATGCTCAATATAAGAAAAGCAAGTGAAATCCAGATTGACGGGAGGTGGGGTGGGTAAGGGAATCACATTGTCATCCTCCAAAGACAATGGAGGCAGACCAATTGGCAAAGCCGTAGAAGTATCAATCATAGAATGGTCCATGTCACCTCCCGGGTCAAAGCATTTATCCTCATGATCGTAGAGAAGGAGTGTAGAAACTCGTTTGACAAGACCACGATCAAGTACGAAACCATCATTCATTTGTGGGGATTGTTGATAAGTTAAATCCTCACGAATGTGGTAAACGTAATTCTCATAAGAGGAGTGTTGATTAGGTAACTCCTCGAGAATAGGATGTTTGGGCATGTGAGTTGGTTCGTCATTATTATGAAAAATAAGACGTTCCAACTCATCAAGTTCGGCATCGATGTTGGAAAAGTCGACCTCGCTTGTAGGTGGAAGCGGAGGCAAAAGAGCTAGCTCTCGGTCGATAATTTCCGCAATCTCTGGCTCAAAGACGAAATCATCATACTCACCACATGTTGAACTCTCGTTGGGAGGATCAAATATCGGATGTGGAGTTGTGAGTATGTGATCATTGACTAGCGAAGCAAACTTGTCCGTAAGCTCCACAAAAGTCGGCACATCACACAAATTTTCCGGAACACCCGCGGGCTCACTGGGGATGACGACAAGTTCCTCGACACTTGACTTTAGGGATTTGTCCGATTCCATAGCCGAGATAATGTCAAGATGCTGATCCTCCATTATGAGAGAGCCAACGGGCTCCTCGGGTGTGATAGCAATAGACGAAGGAGGAAGGGGAGAAGTTTTTCTTTGCTTTAGAAATTCCTCCTCGTCGAAAATAACCTCAATATCGTCATCGCTCTCCTCATTACCTAAAGGGCCAATAATAAGCTCAGGGATATGAATACTCGTCTGATCTCGCTGCTGTAAAAATGACTCCATATAAGTTTGTAGCGTGTGTAAAAGCTCTTTGCTTTGTTCTTGAAAAGGTGCAGCAAGATCGTTTCTTTGTTCTTGAAAGGCTGTAGCAAGATCGTCAATTGGTTCTTGGTAACTCATCCCGTGACGAGGCTGATGATCAATTGGGTATTGCAGGGGTTGGTCAAAACTGGAAGGGGTATAATTATAGTAATTGTGATCCCCTGTAGGACAGTGAAAACTTTCGTGAGGACCCCCACAGTTGTTGCAAAACGGGTGAGGAAAAAGACTGGGTGTGTCTTGTGGATAGCTATTTTCATTGTCATAATTGTACCCTGGTTCTTGCCCGTGACCATACGGGTATTGAACCGGGCACGAAACATGCCAATGAGAATCGCTTCCACAATAGATGCACGGGGGAACAGGATGTGGGTTCAAAAAGAATGAATTAGTCGAGTTGCACAAGGGACAAAATCCGAATTGTGTGTTGTCGATATCGTTTCCGCACCGCTCACATGTACACCATTGACAAGAGTCGTTCCCGTACAGTTGTCTCCCACACCCGACGCAATGGACATAAAAATCCATGGAGAAAGATAGATAAGCAAGAAGAATATTTTTGGTGCAAAACTTTGAAAAAGAAATGCTTTTTAAAAATTTTCAAATGTTTTTGGATTTTTTTTTTTTTTTTTTTTTTTTTTTTAAATTTTTTACTCGAAAAAATAACGTTCACAAGTGAACGGATCCCAAAAGCCAACGCGTCTCTCACAAAAAACCGTTAATCTTCACGAAAAGAGTCGGCAGCGGCGCCATTTTAATGTAAGGTTTTTACTAGTTGAAAGTTCGTTTTCTCGGTATCTTCTCGAATTGATTTCCGGTTAAATGTGCGAGATTAGTTGTTCTTGGTGAAGCAAATATTTTTGGTTTTGGTAAAAATAAATGTGCAAGACTTTAAAATAAAGGACGAGTAATTGAAACAAAAACTAGTTGAAACGTAAAACGATGCAATATTTAAAACTTTAAAAGTAAATGACGAGAACCGAAATGACGTAAAATTAAAACTTAGCGAAAAGTAAATTGACAATTAAATAAAAATGCAAGACGAAAGCTGGTCGGAATGTGCAAACAGGGACATGATTGGAATGTTGATTGGAATGCTGATTGGAATGTTGATTGGAATGCTGATTGGAATGTTGATTGGAATGCTGATTGGAATGCTGATTGGAATGCTGATTGGAATGTTGATTGGAATGCTGATTGGAATGTTGATTGGAATGCTGATTGGAATGTTGATTGGAATGCTGATTGGAATGTTGATTGGAATACTGATTGGAATGCTGATTGGAATACTGATTGGAATGCTGATTGGAATGTTGATTGGAATGATGATTGGAATGTTGATTGGAATGCTGATTGGAATGTTGATTGGAATGCTGATTGGAATGTTGATTGGAATGCTGATTAGAATGTAAAACCCTTTTCCAATCAAGGTGATTGGAATACGTGATTTGAAAGGGGTTTACCCTTTCCGATCTAACTTTTTGATCCGAAAATTAAGCAAAAGCAATAAGCTATGGGTAATAAGCTCAAACTAAAACTTGCACGAATCTAAATCGAAATTGACTTAATAAGCATGAATAACAACTTATCAAACTTAAAAATAAGCAAACTTTCAAATCAAACTTTTAAAAAGATGAACTTTTTTAGAAAACTTTTAAGGAAAATAAATAAGCTAAACACAAATTAAGCCAATAAGCATGTCAAGCTCAAAGCTTCATCCATGTAAAAACTTGAATCAAAGATAAGCAAAATAAGAAAGGTAGAAGAAGATGATTAAAAATAAGAACTTGATTAAAAGAAAAGATTCCAAATTTAAAAGACTTACTTGAATTGAAGAAATTAAAAGTGCATAACAAGAAATTAAAGTGCAAGAAATAAAAATAACAAGAAAAGAAAATGGTGGAAGAGTGGTTTGTCAAGCCACCAACAACATGAAAATGAAGCTAGCCTAAACTATATATAGGGGTGATTAGGGAGGAGCTTAGGAAGCTTCCTCCCTCTTTCCTCTTTTCCTTATTTGCACACTTAAGCCCTTTTCCTCTTAATTGTTTGTTAATCTTGGACTTAATGATTTTGTCTTGGGATTTCTTTAAACTCGTCTTTGAATTTTCTTCGTAAATTAGACTCGAGTTCTTCGGCTTTAAGTAAACTTCCGTCTTTTGACTTTTTCTTCGATAAATCTTCAGAATTGGTCTTGGACTTCCGTTCTTTTTCCACTCTTGATCTTTCGACTTCGTCTTTTGTCTTTTTCTTCGATAAAAGCCCGTGAATGCCGTGTTTTCTCCACTTTTCACTTTTTCGTCCTAAATCACAACAAAAACACAAACAACGCATAATTCCGACATAAATGACATAAAATACACGTTTTGGCTCGGTTATTATTGTAATTAAGTGGTAAAAAGGATGGGTGTTTTCACACCTATCAATAAAAAAAAAATTTCGAACATTTACGGATCTTATTAATTATTTTCGATAAATCAACAAAAATCGTGTTAATTAAATTCGAATTTATTTTGCACATTTTTCTATAATTGGACGAACTAAGGAATTTAAAATTTTTACGTTTACGTTTCATAAAATTTAATATTTAATATTTAATTACTTGTAATATTTATCGACGCTTTAAACGTCGGATTGAGCAAAACTGATAAAAATAATAATTGAGACGAAATTAAAACTTAGAAAATATGAAGAAAGAATTTCAAAGTGAATTGTGGTCATGAAAATTATTTCATTAGGAAAGATGTTTGTAGATACTGACACATTATATAAAAAGGATAAAGAATCAATTAGAACGTGTTCCTTAATAATGATTGTGCAAAATAAATTGCCGAGCAATTTAGAAATAGCTGATGCTTGTAAGAAGGATAATGTAGATAATAAAAGGGGTTCGCGGCTAATGTGAACCATTATAATTGAGAAGCCGATGGCGTTAAATGTATAAAAGGCTGCTTTTGGTTGCCTAAATATGGAGATTGTGAGATTTAGTTATGTTGGAATCTCATAATATTAAGTATTCTATTCATGGCATTTCTGATTTAATGTATCTTTATCTGAAGAAGTTGTACTGATGGCAATTTATGAAGGCAGGCATCGCCTCATACATTAGTAAATTTCTAATTATTGCAAAGGTCATCATCTGAATTTGATTCGATTTGGGTCATCGTCGACAGACTAACAAAATCTACTAATATCATTCCCGTTAATGATAGATTCTTGATAAAGAAATTGACTCTTTTGTATTTAAAGGAGTTATGTAAGCATAGTGTGCCTGTATCGATCATCTCTATCAAGATCCTCGCTTCGCATCGAATTTCTAGAGATTTTCTCAGAAGTCATTGGGAGCGAAACTTGATGAGAGTACTGTTTAGCACCCCAAATCGAAGGGACGAGGTAAAGTAACGATACAAAACACTAGAAGTCTTGTTTTATGTTTGAATGATTGACCTTTCGTAATAAACCGTATAATCGTTTTCCTTTGGAGAGATTATCATTGATAATTATCGTATTAGGATCGAGATTGAATCTTGTTAGGATCTAAATATAAGAGCATCTGTAAGCAGGAGTTGGGATGAAGACATCCGACATACACCCATTGTGAGTTGGACATGTATTTTAGGTTTAAGGTTGCCTATGATGACAAACCTAACCTTACAAAATACCCGACCCGTGATACCTAAAATGATTGTTGAAATTAGGATCTGATTATTGACTGCCGGTAGTAGGCAGGAGGTTATGTGAATATGAAGTGTAGATCTTGAAGTGCCAGATGGGTAGCGAAGTTATGCCAAAAATTTTAACCTTGGAAAAATGAATTGATGATCTGAAAGATCATGGGAAATAAGTCCCCGTTGTATGTTTAACACCCCCAAATTTACACGCAGCGGAATCCATCTTTGGGTGCTAAACAATGATACAACAACACATAATTTATAAAGAACGACTCGAAAAGAGACGTTTTAGATTTATCGTTCCTAAAACATTTGTCAGAGTAGCGTAGTCCCAAGTAATCGTTACCAAAAGATAAGTTAAATCAACATATTGGTTTGTTTTAAAAATGGAACGATAAATAAATCAAAGAGTTTGAACAACAAAACCAGTGCACAACTTCATTCCCCGTGACCTCCAAGCTTCCACTTCTTGATTACCTGAAATACATGTGAGTAAAACAATCAGCAAAAATGCCGAGTGAATCTATAGGTTTATGAAATCAATTTGAACACAAGCAAAGATTATAAGTTTGTGGCATGCTTATAACCATCAAATAATAATTCGCATCAACAATAATAATTGTATATAGCATAAATTGCAATAAGCTCATGGAACTGAGCCCTTAGACACTCCCATGTCAGTCTAATAAGACGAGAGATTTATTAATTGTGGGTTACCTCCAGATTATTGGTACATTGCCGTATACCTGACTTCTCAATACAATATGTTCAAACAGTGTGGAGGTCGGGCCTAAGCTTCTATGACAAGTCCACAAAACTGAACCGGGGCGGCTTCCCCCATAGATCTATTAATTGTACTAGCGGTTAACCCATCATAGGTTAATTAACGGTCCATAATTGAGGTTTTAACAAAGGCAATAACTTAATGCAATTTAAAGGTAACCACGGGTCCATTCATAGAGGGACAAAGCATACCATAAAAATCTTGTGTTCTAAGTTTATAAAACATGTATTCCTCCTCGCGGGTTTAAAATCATTTAATAACTAGTATAAAGAGAGGCTATAGACTCACGTTGATAATGAAAGGCGGATTATCGGCTACGGGCGTGCTTCGGTCACGGAAACCTATATAAATAATAATCGGTCTTAGACTCTTGTCTAATGACTTTTATCAAAATAACAATATACATATGATGATTTTGTACATATGATGATGATCAAGTGGGTTTATATATCCTTGTTTACTCATTTTAGTGTTTACGTTTTGGTAACTTTTTACTAGTTTACTAGTTTTACATACTTACCTATTTTAAGTCCAATAAGCTTAGTATAAGTTCTTTAACTCGTTTTAATCCATTTTATACCTATATTATCGGTATCTATACTTTCCATGTTGGGCCCAAATGGGTTAAGCCCAATAAGTCCTTTTTATAAGTGTTTAACTTATTTAGTCCAATTATTAGTCCAATATGCTTAGTTAGCTCGTTAATGTCCGTATGTCCTATAGTTCGGGTTTTATCGGTTTTTACTTGTATTAGTTACTTATATATCAGTATATGACTTTTAAAAACTTTACATTAGACGGGTTTGATCGTCTAAGTTTTAATTGGCGAAAAATGTTAATTTTACGGTAATAGCCGAAAAAGTCGTAAAAATCAAGTTTATAGTTTTTATTACTTATAAGTATTATTCCACTACCATTTGTATAATTTATCCATTTAATTAACCTTTTACATATTTATATAAACAAGTTTCATAAGTTAGTGGGTTTTTATTTTACATTTTATACAATAAAATTTGAGTGCTTATATAATAATAATAAACATTAATTCTCAAAATCTGATTTTTATTTTCATGTTCACCATTTTTATCATATCTAGAGTTCTACAATGAATTAAAAGCTCATTTTTGGGTGGCATGATCTTCATATTATGTGCTACATTTAACTCAGTTATAGCTACTGCTCATTTTAAGTTTATCTAGCCTTAACAGTCCCTATAAAACAGCTTATTCAGATTAGCACTCTCATCTTGTTTTAATCATATCTCACTCATTATAATGATTCCATTGCATGGCTAACTCTCACATGTGTATAACATCTTGTACTTACTGTAAATGGATCATACCATACAATTTTATCAGTTCAAGTTTTAGTTATATACTGTTTTTATACAGCCAACTAAATAAGCATGATTTTAGCCTCATTTCTTATAGTTATTAACCTTTTTAAGCATATTTATCAACACTTGATCCCCACACAACATTTTTATCATCATATATAAAATATATACATATACAATAATAAAGAAAATACATTTGTTCTTTACAAAAATAACAAGAGAAAATGGAGAGGATGATCTTCTTTACCAACCAAGTGTATTTCTTGTTTTTGGATGACAAGAACTTGATGAACACCACAAGTAACTTCAAGATAATCAAACACCAAGAACAATAGTTGAGAAATCAGCCCTAGGACACAAGCAAATCATCTCCAATGTTGTTAATACGGCCACCAAATGATCAAGGCTTCAAGATAACTCCATGATAGAGCTAGTTAACATGTATTTTATGGCTAGAAAAGATCAAAAGGGGTGTTTGTAGCTTGAATATGGACGGAAATGGTGAAGGTTTTTGAGTGGATTTGTGTTGGTTTGCATGTAAGTAAATGGAATGTGTGAAGCTAGTTGATGGTTTTGTGTTAGATTGTGGAAAAGAGTAGCTTAAGGTGTAAGCTTTGCTTACACTTGTAAGTGTTTAGCTAACATGATGCCACATATGGTTGTGGTGTCCTGTTGGTGCCGTCCAAGCTAGCTAGTGGGGTGGGACAATGTATTTTGTCCCATGTCACTAGTTTACGGGTATTCCTCGATTCTATTTTTCTCGATTTGCGTGCCCTCGGGTCGTTTCACGAAAAACGTTTTTATAAATTATGAATCAACGTCACAAAACGAATCAAATAAAAATTGTCTCATCAAAAACGGAGTTCAAAAACGTAAATACGTAATCCTAAGGTTTCCGGTTTAGTCGTAAAGGACGCAAAATTATGCACGTAAGCCCAAATTTAAATCCGTAAATTGTGAGTTCATCAACCAACACAAAAATAAGTTTCAAAATATTATACGATATAAAATTTTTGGCATCAGTCGGTATCGCGGTCACTAGTAATCCTCGTTGCTCGTCAAAATATTAAAATATAATATTTAATATCGGTTTCAACTTAAACCGTTAAACATAATAATATTTAACGTTATAAAATACTTCAAAATAATTGAAAATATAATTAAATTATGACCTTATTTTTACGGGTTTACATCCTCACCACCTTAAGGGTGCGACGTCCCAGCGCTCAACTCGCCTCATACACGAGTTGTTCACTACCCGGAAGGATGAGGGCATTCCTTATAAGGAAGTCTTCATGTTCCTACGTGAATCTCGATCCACGATCTCCATTGGTTCTTTTACAAAACGCAACTTGTCGTCAAGTTGTATCTTACCAAAAAGGAATAAATAAATCCTTATCCACAAGTTACCCGTCAAGCTCGACACATGGAAATTTTATGAATCACACGAAGCTCATTCAATAACAAGAATAGATGACAGGATTTTCGGGTAAGTCCAGTTAAAAAGAATGTTGCAATTTAAAGGATAGCCACTGGCCGGATAGCCATGGACACACATCAAAAAGAATTAACAAGAAAAACATTTTCGTCATCGGAGGGTGCTCACACGCGGGTCCTCACTAAAAAGATAATACAAAGACACCATCTCACTTTCGCCAACGCGCATTAAAGTCTCAATAAACATCGTCGTTGAAAGTCAAAAAGATATTACATAATATATGTTCTACATGATCGGACGTCATCGGATGATGCCGCCTCAAGTTCTCACAACTTACGATCATTTGACTAGATCACACATCATTAAGTACATAAAAGAAAAGGTCGAACATAAACATCGAGCATAGATCTCCACCGTAAATCATCGAGAAAACTTTAAACGAACCCTTGATAATAACCACTTGATCTCCAGAGTCTTTCCACTTGCGGTGTCGGCTTCAACATACTCCTCGAGGTCGTAACGAATTTATTAACTCCATTTATTAAGAGATTCGGTCCTCAATCATTCCACAAGTACACGCATAAATCCTGGTGACACTTATCGTTTCTCATTATACACTGCTTCCCGAGATTCATTTAAAACTCAGAATAAAATAGTGATCTTCAATACGAGGAACAGAACGAGATAAAAATGAATTCAATAAACGCATAAACGGACAAGATGTGGTAAAATGATTTAAGGTTAACGATCGACGAGGGATCTCGAATCACGTAACCGTAAAACATAATAATTCACAATACTAGAAAAATGATAGTGAAGAATGAATTAAGTATTAACATTAAAATGACATTTGTCACAATTATCCGTCCCGGATTTGTATTACCTTAAAACTCAGTTGAGGTACTTTCTCGATAAAGATGATACATCAAAAATAGAAGTAAAATAGTTTCAAAATTTATTTGGTCGTCTTAAGAAACTTTGAAGGAATGACGTAAATTTATTAATTAAACTCATACTGATTGTTACAATTAAAGAATATAATTTCCAAATTAAATCACTATTAGGAATATAAATTAAACTGGCAATTTCATTACATTAAAAGTAAAGTATGATAAGTCAATTACTTCAAATATAGAGATAATTTCATTTTAAACATTAGTTTTAGTTATACAATATAATGTATAAATTTGACCTTTTACTTGTAATGGTTATTTCGATAATTGAAAATCATTTGAAAATGTAGACAAGTTCCATAAAATTTTTATAATACTTTGTAGAAATACATAAAGGTGTTTATTATTTCAAAATAAACATGGGGTATATTTGGGTTTAAAAATGTGACAAGATAATAAATGAATACGAATGGAAATAATGGTCAATAATTAGCACGAAATCAGCGGTACGAAAGAAAATGAAGAAAAAGTCGTATGAATTCTTAAAGAGAATAATAAAATAAAGGCGTCGATGGTAAGACGATAAGATATAATAGGTTAAACAAGTTGTCAATTTTTGTTAGTGCGGTTGATGGTTCACTAATATCAGCTCGTTAACTTAGCGGTGGTCGATACATGATCGGAAAGAAGATCCATACAAAAATTTTAATAAAAGGAAATTCCTAATAATCACTTCTAATTAAAATAAATCAAATGAACGGTGTTAGTGTTTAAAGAGAGAAGTCAAAGCACGGTTCACAAAAGTAGATTTCGAGACAAACGAGAGTGACGGACGTCATCCCGGATATATGGAAATCACTCTAATGATAATTCATTATTCACGTGCGGAGACATTCCAAAGATCTATAAAATCGCATAAAGAACATTGGACGAGAAGGAAGGATAAAACATCGAGACTTTCAAGTCATTTATCAACAGTCAGTAATTAGACGAACGGTCAAAAGAAATCAGTTATAAGATAAAATGAAGTAACAAGTGGAAAAACGATTGTCGAGTAAAAACGTATTCGTAAGCGCGTAATTCGTTCAAGAAAAGGTAAGAAAACATATGCGGATGCATAGAAATTGCGCTACTTGCATGAAATATAAAGGTTTTCAAAACTTCTTTTCACTTTATTTCATTTTATTTATCTTTATCATAAATACAAGTAAAAAGTTGATTATTATCAAAAATTTTAAGGTGACTACTATTCAGCCTAGCATGGCTCCTTCTAAATTAGACATAGGTGATCAGGCCATGTATAATTTAGGGCTAGCAATGCAGTGCTTCATTTCGTTGAAAAGTATTACGTTTCTTATGTTTATATAAACCATGCCATTTGTAAAATGGAATTTAAAAATAGTTTATAAATTTATAGGATACAAGTAATTTGTGAGATACTCAATAAGCAACTTTTAATGTTACGAAAAGTATTTTATAAGACCAAAGTAAAAATAATTGGTGAAAATAATCGTAAAACAATATCAGATTTATTTATAATATGACATTATGACAACGTATAAAGTAGCCAAAGGTTTGCAAAAAGTAGCAAATAGTAGCTCATAAAACAATCAATGAAATGGTTACAAGTTGTTAATGTTTCAAAAGGTTATAGGGTTTAGACGGAAACGCCATGAGACACGTGATAAAATAAAAAAAATATCGATGAAGAATGTGAAGACAAAACTTCAAAACTCAACTCAAATCAGTGGAAGGTTAGAAGAAAACGAAAATAAAATAACATCGAATGACAAATGAGTCATATATATGAAAAGAATAAAACAATCCACATTTGTATTCTTTGTAAGATACTCGACATAACATGCTTTTAAGAAAGTATGTTATCCGTTTTTAAATTACACCATTAATCCGGTAATTGCTAATCATGTACTGTTTATATTTTTAAATATTTTCACATGCAACTAGTATTCGTTAGTTGTAAAATAATATTTGTTAAAATTTTACGATCTCAAATGAAATCAAAACAACTTAGAAACATTTAAAACTCATGTTCTGAATTTTCTATCAGATTTAACTTTTAAATATGAGCCGATTAACTGACCCGATAAATGACATCTCCAAGACTCAGAGTCTAAAGCATTTTGATGCAAAACGACGTTTCAGACGACTTTCTAGTTTTACCCGAGACCTGAAACCCAATGTAAAATGACCAAAATACCCCTGCAAGTTCTGTGCAGGTTTGACTGTTTTATTTTAAAAACGCAGGTTTTACTTTTAAGTTTTGACCTGTTTATACTGCCCCTACAGTTTCTGCATAAAGTGTATTTTTCGACACTTCTTAACGGCTCAAAATATATACATATATACACACATGTCTTGTGGATTTTACAACAACGAAAAAAAGAAAAAAAAATAAAAATAAATCTTGTAATGAGCATCAAATAATATATAGCATGATGAATGACATAAAATGCTTTAAGGTATTCAACACGAAATTTAGGAAGCAAAACGGTGAAAGACGTTCGTAATTTAGATTTCAAAATGCAATGTAGGCAAATCTCCTTGGTGCCACGATTGTCAAAAACACAAAACATAACAAGAAAAGAATGGAACATTAACATGCTACACTCCGGGAGCGAGAAGGTTAATGAAAAACAAATGATACAATTTTATATAAGTAAAATCGTATTCCAATTCTAGCGCCATAATCTTGACGATGATTTATAAAATGACGATGACGTTACCGAGATATAAGTGAACAATACACTTCGGAGTCGATACTTATAAATGTCAATAAATAGCGGTTAGTCTATTCCAAGGACACATTGAACTACACAATGGTATAGAGACTACGTTTCAAGAAGTCCAAGCACAAATAGCCGGAAGACGATTTGGATATCTACGTAGATATCTCAAAGGGTTAAATAATGAAAGTAACGCGCGCAGATGAAGGTATGTAAGGTCATAATATAAAATTTTTGCAATAAAAGCAATTTAAATACTTCAAAAATAAATACAGAAAGATCTTGAAAATTCATTGTATTTATTTAAGTTAATCATTAATAAATGATAAACTTTTATCGAAAAGTTTAACGACATAAATATATATCGATAAAGGATTATAGTATTTATTTAGAAATACTTAGCAATAAGGCATACATAATAATGTATACTAAAGTTGTAATCCCAGAAGTAGCTTGAACCTGAAGTCACGCGAAATCATGTGCACCGACTCTTTGAAAAAAATAAAACCGACAGTTATAGTTTAGGTTTTTAGAAAAAGACCTAGTTCTCTATAACTCATGGCTCTGGTACCAATCTTTAACACCCCCAAATTTACACGCAGCGGAATCCATCTTTGGGTGCTAAACAATGATACAACAAAACATAATTTATAAAGAACGACTCGAAAAGAGACGTTTTAGATTTATCGTTCCTAAAACATTTGTCAGAGTAGCGTAGTCCCAAGTAATCGTTACCAAAAGATAAGTTAAATCAACATACTGGTTTGTTTTAAAAATGGAACGATAAATAAATCAAAGAGTTTGAACAACAAAAGCAGTGCACAACTTCATTCCCCGTGACCTCCAAGCTTCCACTTCTTGATTACCTGAAATACATGTGAGTAAAACAATCAACAAAAATGACGAGTGAATCTATAGGTTTATGAAATCAATTTGAACACAAGCAAAGATTATAAGTTTGTGGCATGCTTATAAGCATCAAATAATAATTCGCATCAACAATAATAATTGTATATAGCATAAATTGCAATAAGCTCATGGAACCGAGCCCTTAGACACTCCCATATCAGTCTAATAAGACGAGAGATTTATTAATTGTCGGTTACCTCCAGATTATTGGTACATTGCCGTATACATGACTTCTCAATACAATATGTTCAAACAGTGTGGAGGTCGGGCCTAAGCTTCTATGACAAGTCCACAAAAACTGAACCGGGGCGGCTTCCCCCATAGATCTATTAATTGTACTAGCGGTTAACCCATCATAGGTTAATTAACGGTCCATAATTGAGGTTTTAACAAAGGCAATCACTTAATGCAATTTAAAGGCAACCATGGGTCCATTCATAGAGGGACAAAGCATACCATAAAAATATTGTGTTCTAAGTTTGTAAAACATGTATTCCCCCTCGCGGGTTTAAAATCATTTAATAACTAGTATAAAGCGAGGCTATAGACTCACGTTGATAATGAAAGGCGGATTATCGGCTACGGGCGTGCTTCGGTCACGGAAACCTATATAAATAATAATCGGACTTAGACTCTTGTCTAATGACTTTTATCAAAATAAAAATATACATATGATGATTTTGTACATATGATGATGATCAAGTGGGTTTATATATCCTTGTTTACTCATTTTAGTGTTTACGTTTTGGTAACTTTTTACTAGTTTACTAGTTTTACCTACTTACCTATTTTAAGTCCAATAAGCTTAGTATAAGTTCTTTAACTTGTTTTAATCCATTTTATACCTATATTATCAGTATCTATACTTTCCATGTTGGGCCCAAATGGGTTAAGCCCAATAAGTCCTTTTTATAAGTGTTTAACTTATTTAGTCCAATTATTAGTCCAATATGCTTAGTTAGCTCGTTAATATCCGTATGTCCTATAGTTCGGATTTTATCGGTTTTTACTTGTATTAGTTACATATATGTCCTAATGTCCGTATGTCCTTAGTTAGCTCGTTAGACGGGTTTGATCGTCTAAGTTTTAATTGGCGAAAAATGTTAATTTTACGGTAATAGCCGAAAAAGTCGTAAAAATCAAGTTTATAGTTTTTATTACTTATAAGTATTATTCCACTACTATTTGTATAATTTATCCATTTAATTAACCTTTTACATATTTATATAAATAAGTTTCATAAGTTAGTGGGTTTTTATTTTACATTTTATACAATAAAATTTGAGTGCTTATATAATAATAATAAACATTAATTCTCAAAATCTGATTTTTATTTTCATGTTCATCATTTTTATCATATCTAGAGTTCTACAATGAATTAGAAGCTCATTTTTGGGTGGCATGATCTTCATATTATGTGCTACATTTAACTCAGATATAGCTACTGCTCATTTTAAGTTATCTAGCCTTAACTGTCCCTACAAAACATCTTATTCAGATTAGCACTCTCATCTTGTTTTAATCATATCTCACTCATTATAATGATTCCATTGCATGGCCAACTCTCACATGTGTATAACATCTTGTACTTACTGTAAATGGATCATACCATGCAATTTTATCAGTTCAAGTTTTAGTTATATGCTGTTTTTATACAGCCAACTAAATAAGCATGATTTTAGCCTCATTTCTTATAGTTATTAACCTTTTTAAGCATATTTATCAACACTTGATTCCCACACAACACTTTTATCATCATATATACATCATATACATATACAATAATAAAGAAAATACATTTATTCTTTACAAAAATAACAAGAGAAAATGGAGAGGATGATCTTCTTTACCAACCAAGGGTATTTCCTATTTTTGGATGACAAGAACTTGATGAACACCACAAGTAACTCCAAGATCATCAAACACCAAGAACAATAGTTGAGAAATCAGACCTAGGATACAAGCAAATCATCTCCAATGTTGTTAATACGGCCACCAAATGATCAAGGCTTCAAGATAACTCCATGATAGAGCTAGTTAACATGTATTTTATGGCTAGAAAAGATCAAAAGGGGTGTTTGTAGCTTGAATATGGACGGAAATGGTGAAGGTTTTTGAGAGGATTTATGTTGGTTTGCATGTAAGTAAATGGAATGTGTGAAGTTAGTTGATGGTTTTGTGTTAGATAGTGGAAAAGAGTAGCTTAAGGTGTAAGCTTTGCTTACACTTGTAAGTGTTTAGCTAACATGATGCCACATATGGTTGTGGTGTCATGTTGGTGCCGTCCAAGCTAGCTAGTGGGGTGGGACAATGTATTTTGTCCCATCTCACTAGTTTACGGGTATTCCTCGATTCTAGTTTTCTCGATTTGCGTGCCCTCGGGTCGTTTCAGGAAAAATGTTTTTATAAATTATGAATCAACGTCACAAAACGAATCCAATAAAAATTGTCTCATCAAAAACGGAGTTCAAAAACGTAAATACGTAATCCTAAGGTTTCCGGTTTAGTCGTAAAGGAAGCTAAATTATGCACGTAAGCCCAAATTTAAATCCGTAAATTGTGAGTTCATCAACCAACACAAAAATAAGTTTCAAAATATTATACGATATAAAATTTTTGGCATCAGTCAGTATCGCGATCACTAGTAATCCTCGTTGCTCGTCAAAATATTAAAATATAATATTTAATATCGGTTTCAACTTAAACCGTTAAACATAATAATATTTAACGTTATAAAATACTTCAAAATAATTGAAAATAGAATTAAATTATGACCTTATTTTTACAGGTTTTACAGTATGGGACCATTGAGATGATGTAAAAAGTTGGTTGAAAGGCATATAAGTTGGATCTACCCTAGGACTTCAAGGGTTGCGTGAATTATGTTTCGTATATCGAACTTGATAAAATGTCTATAAAGTGAAAATCTGATTACTTCTTGATAAAGCTTATATCGGCGAAAAGTTGCATTCATCAAAAACCCGTGAACATCATGGATAGAGAAAGTAAGCCAACATTAAGCCTGATCGTATTCCCGTAGTTATATTTGATGAAACTAGCGTATTGTAATGAATTACACTTCAGAGAAAGGACCGAATGTGGAGGGAATACCCACATGGACTTAACTCTATAAGAAGCGAGTAGTAAGATAAATCGATCTTTGAGGACAAAGATCCTGTTTAGGGGTAAATGTTGTGACAATCCGTCAATTTATGGTCGATATTTTATTCTCAATTATTATTTGAAAACATTATTTTAATGTTATATTATGAACTCACTCACTTTTGGGAAGAAATTTGGATTTAGATCTTGAAAAAGCATCGACTACGTCTAAACCAGAGGATTCTACGTTAGGTGCTTACTTTTACATACACCGTTTTTTGTGACAGTCTGACATTTCAGGAAATAAATTTATCCGTGAATATTATTTTGGGATTTTTAATTTGTGTTGGTTCATAAATTCACAAATTTACGAGAAGAGATTAGGACTTACGTTCATAATTTAACGTCCTTTACGACTAAAACGGAAACCCTAGGTTTACGTATTTACGTTTTTGAACTCCGATTTTGATGAAACAATTTTTATTAGATTCGTTTTGTGCCGTTGATTCATAAGTTATAAAAACGTTTTTCGTAAAACGACCCGAGGGCACGTAAATCGAGGAAACTAGAATCGAGGAGTACCCGTAAATAAATGGGGATGAGACAAAACCACTTTTGCCTCACCCCCACTCATGGACGGCTAAAGCTTATTAAACACACCTTTGAGGTGTCAAACTTAGCTACAAAGCTAAGACACTTGTCTTAAGCTTTGCACCAAACTACTAGCAACATCAAAACTACCACCTCAAGCCATTTATTCATTTCATAACATGAAAACCACCACAAATCCTCTCACCCCTCTCACTTTTGCCATCCAAACTCAAGAACAAACACCCCATTTGATCAATTTTACCCATGAAATTTTATGTTAATCTTGCATAAGATGGAAACCTATAGAAGACTTGAAGATTGCAGGTGATTCTAACATCCAAAGAGGAAATTTTTTGGTGTCATAGGGCTGATTTACCACAAGGAGTTTATAAAGATTGGTGGACTTGAAGTTGATATTGGTTTATCACAAGTTTTGCCATCAAAATCCAAGCCTTGATATAACCTACACAATGTTGGTGGTATAGAGATTGTTCTTCCTATCCTTTTGTTATTTTGAATATGTAATCTTGTATTTTCTTTATTTATGTATATGTATATGATGATGAATGATGATTAAAAATATTATGTGGGGATTTGGTGTTGATAGATTTGATTAAAAAGATGAAAAACTACATGTAAAAGTGGTAAATATTACTTAATTTAGTAGGTTGTATAAAAACAGTAAACAACCATATGTTAAACTGATAAAATGGTTTAGATAAATTGATATACAGTAAGTATTTAGACTTGTACACATGTGAGAGTTGGCCATGCAAATCATTATAATGAGTGAGATATGATCAAAACAAAATTGAAGTACCAATCTGAATAATCTACTTTGTGAGGACTATTAGGGACACATAGACTTGGATTGAGAAGTAATATGAAGTTTATGTCATCCAAAAATGAGCTTCTATCTCTCTGTAGAACTCAAGATATGATAAAAATGGTGAAAGTGAAACTAAAACTCAGATTTGTGAAATTAAAGTATAATAGTATTATAATAGCACTCAAGTAAATATAATATATAATGTAAACTTAAAACCCACTAACTTATATATTACATATAAATAAGTATGTACATTAATAAATAAATGGGACATTTTATAAAAATGGCAATTTGAGATGTTTTATAAGTTATAAAACTAAAAACATAAGTTTTACGTCTTTTCGGCTAAAACCATAAAATTAACGTTTTCGTCAATTAAAACTTAGACGGTCGGACCCGTCTAATGTAAACTTTTTATAACTTATCTACTGATGAATAAGTACATTTGACAAGTGAAAACCGATAAAACCTGAGCTTTATAACTTATGGACATTAATGGGCTAAAGTAGCCTTATTGGACTATTGACCCAACTAATTTGGCTAAACACTAATGGACTTACTTGTTGGGCTTAACCCACATGGGCCCAACATGTAAGTATAGGGCTGATGTTAAAAGGATAATTGGACTAATATAATGTAATGGGCTTATAATGGGTTTATTGGGCCTTGACAAGTAATGAAGTTAAACTAGTGCAACTAGTATGAAAATTTACCAACACATGACACTATAATGAGTGAATAAAGATGTACAATATCACTTGATCATCATCATATCTATAAAATCATCATATATATACATAGTTATTATTTTTATAAAGTCATTGGACAAGAGTCTAAGACAGAGTATTATTTGTCTAGGTTTCCGTGATTGAAGCACGTACCGTACATCCAAATCGCCAATAACCGCCTTTCCCAATCAACGTGAGTTCATAGCCTCGCACTCTTTTAAATTTTTTTATGAAATGTTTTATAAACCCGCGAGGGAGATAACATGTTAGTTTTAATAAAAATAGGACACCAGTTGTCCCGATTGTTTTCTTATTGATTTGGACCCGAATGATTATATGACCCGATGAATGATTATATGACCCGATAAATGAAATGAAATGGATTATTAAAGTTAGGATATGTCACTAAAAGTCCCATTAGCATGAATTGTGAACTACCGGGATATGGTAGGACGGTTATGCATATAATAGTACTATTTGGGGAAGATCACCCCAGTTCGCGCCTTGACGGTTGATCCCCGTCGTGCCACATTGATTGGTAAGCGAATTTATGTATGAGAAGATTTACATAAGCGTGATTATTGTGACGACACGCTGTCTTAGACGGGAAAATGAGTTTCGGGTAAGCTACCCGTTGTTTGTTATAGTAAGGTAGCAATGTCATGCGACTTATAATAATCCAAATAACGAAAATACTGCTATACGCATTGAATTACGATATATTGCCTGACTAGCAATACGGGGTCTTATTATTGATATTATGTTCGTGTTTTGGTTTTACATAACCATTTTCATATAACGGTTTTTATTTAACACTATACAACATTATAAAACGTATTATATGATGTTTTTACGACAATGGTTCGTATAATGGTTTTGAAGGCAAGAGCCTATTTTATGATTTTGACAAGGATTTGCATAAAATGTGTTTGGCCTATTTTATGGCCTACTATAAAGATTTGTACAAAATTATTTTCGGTGATAATTTTATACCGATGATATATTAATGGATTTCATTAAACTCTATGAATTCACTCGGCTTTTTCGCTGACCTTTTCTTTTAACATGTTTTATCTCAGGTACTTGAAGGTAATTCTCGAGAAGACAACAAGTATTTATGGCCCGCACTTAAATAATAATTTCCATTCAAATGTTTTGTAAAATTGTATTAAATACTGTGACTTGGAACCTATGTAAATTTGATATTTATGAATGGAAATGCATTATTATTAAACGACAGATTTTTAAGCGTTTTCTATGATGTGAGTAATGTGTTATCCCGTAACACCAACATCTCTTCTGCTGTATTGAATTGTGTGGGTTGTTACAGTTTCCATGAGATACTTGTTGATCCCAAACTTAGATCGATTAGCTTTGTGTATACGAGATTAGATCAAGTATAACACGTAGAGAAACCTTTGTTATATGCTTTGTGAATCTAAGTATTATGCGGAATTTAATACTTAAACAAGAACACAAGATGTAAACAAAACTTTCACTTTGATTATGAATGCCGAACTTGCTTACAATGAAAGATGTTTACGAATGAAAACTTAATGAAAACTTGATACTAAACATTAACCTAAAGGCCTTCTTTTATAGACTAAGAAGCCTTGTACAATAAGCTACGTATCAACTATTCTAGGTAAAGATAAACATAGAAAATACATTGTCGTTTCTATCCTTACTAGAAGTATTCTAGAACATAATAAACGTGTAGCTCACATCTTCCATCAGTGCTTGTCTTCAATCTGTCAACGCTTGACTTTAACTTGTCAACGCTTAAGCTGTCAGCGCTCACTTTGCTCTTGTCAACGCTTGAGTTGTTCTTGTCAGCGTTCAAGTGATCTGGCCTTAATTTGTTCCCAACAATCCTCCCCTAAACTTGATATCCACTCTTATGATCAAGTTTCTGAATAAACATTAAGAACTTGGAGGAGTCTGACAAACCTTATCATATTGGTACTAAATAAATCTGATCAAATTCTTTGCCACGTCACTTGTGTAATCTATCTCCAACTGGGTGTCCTTCATCTTTTCTAAAACAGCCTTGGATATGAAATACTGAGCATCTACAAGTAAATACTCAGCAAACTTTGTAGAACTCAAATGGTATACACCAGCAGCTAAATATAACCTCCATTGAAGACCACTGAGATCATCTTCAAGATCCTTCCATATTTCAGGATCTTCCTCATTTGTCCCACACATTCTTTTGAATGTGGTCCAAAGTTTTATTCCATTAGCTGAAGTTGGTGCTTCAGCCTCATACTTGGTCTCTAGCAACCTCCAAAGGTCCACCAAGTCTTCTCTATCACAACTTGCAAATAAAGATATGAGAGTGGTAAAAGTGTGTACCTCCTTGCCATATCTTCCAATTTTCCAGAATCCACATTCATCTTCATCATAACTCACAATTGGATTCCTGGAATCTAGTGATAACACATGCACCATATCTGAAGCTTCTAATGGGGAGAGCTTGAGGCTCTTTCTAATAACTGCTTCACTTGGATATAGTTGATTCATATCTTTTGGAAACTCAAGTGTAAATCCCTTCTTCACTGGTCTGGGAACTATCATAGCTTTCTTGATTTCCATCTCTTCTGCAAGTTGCTCCTTTCTTTCATCTGAAAGAAGTCTGAAAGTGTTTTCTTCCTGCACTTTCACCCAAATAGGATAAGCCCTATGTTCCAACTCATCAAATGTCAAAGCCTTCAGCTTCTGATGTGTCCATCCAACTCCATTACATCTGAGCAACATAAAGTAGAGCTTCTTTCTATCCCTTTTCAACTCAGAGAGAATGTTGATTTCCTTGTGCTTCAAAATCACCTTAAAATCCTTCTGAACTCTAAGAAGAATTTCCAAACCCCATATCTGATCTGAAATGGTCAAGTCTGGATTATCCATACAGCTTTCTTCCCAAGAATTGTACATTTGAACCACCTCTGGCATATCAAAATCAATCTGCAACTTTAAATCTCTCAGCTTTTCCCTAGCAAGCTCATCACCATACTCAAGCCTTTCTGGTTCAATAATCATCACACTTGAGTCTGAGCTAGCTCCATCACTTTCTTCTTCAGAATTCACAACAAATGGTGACTTTTCCTTTTCACCTTGTTCCATCATTTGCTCAGCCAATCTTCTATCAAATTCAACCTGAGCTGCATTCTTTGGAACAATTTCTTCTACCAACTTACCCTTACCCTTATCTGATGGTGCAATTGTTGGTAAGGTAGATGGTAATACCTGAGTAGGAACATCCTTGATGATAGATGATGACTGGAATACATCACCTCCATATGTAGATCTGTCAACGTCCAAATTTCCTCTATCAGCGCCCAAAATACTTCTATCAGCGTCCAAATTTGTCTTGTCAACGCTCAAATATTTTCCCTCAGCGCCTTGTGTAACCTCTCTCAACATTGCTGTAAATGATAAATTTAGATTGGTTAGAGAGATTAAGGACGTATCAAAACCTGTTTGTTCCTTCAAAGTAGTAAGAGCTTCAGCAACATCCAATGATTGACCATCTTGACTGCTCTTATCACTCAGATTTCTTCGATCTTCCTCCCCTTTGGAAGACTCCTCCATATCTCTCCTTGCATGATCACTCTCCAAAACAACAATCCTCTCCCTCAATTCCTTGAGTTCAAGGCCTTGGTTGCTGACAGTTTGTACTAAGTCTGCATTCTGCTTTTGCAAGCTAATGCAGACAGCCGTCAATTCCAAAAGAGTCATTGGTTCCATTCTGCCCTCTTCTGAAATGGGGATTTGACCTCCCAAGTCAGGTTCATTGGGCATGGATGAGGACTTAAGTATGGTGGGACTGCCTTGGCCAGCTTCTAAGCCAGAACCAATAGTCCCAGCCTCATCCAGGTCACCAGCCACACTTGTGGTGGTGGTTCTCTCTGCTTCATGGCTAGGACCACCAGAGGAGAACACTCCAGCAGTCCTTTGGCGTTTAATCAACCTATATTCAGGTGGTGTGGAAGATGGTGTGGAAGAATGGGTAGATGTGGGTTGGTTAAGGGGTGTTTGGGATTGTGATGGTTGGGTGTCAGCATTGGAAATAGGCACATCAACGCCCACATTAGATGTGTCAGTGTCAAAGGGTTCTTGGTCTATTTGCATTCGGTCAGGTGAGGGTAAAGGTTCAGGGATAGGTTCAAGTTGTGGGTGAGGATCAATATGAGGTTGGGGGTCTGGTTGGGGTTGTGCTGCTGCAATAACAGCAAGCATGGCTGGGGTTAAAGGTAGGTCTCTATGAGGTGGTGAATTCATCTTGGTAAAAATAGCTTTCTTTTGTTCAGGGATTTTACAAAAGTCATTGTGATCCCTTGAACAATATCTTTGATCATCAAAAATCATTTGCAGAAAATGGGGATAAGCTAAAGTCATTTTTGTCCCCTTGTTTTTACACATTCCTTCAAAAATCATTTTAGACCAGTTATATTTTTGTCCTGTTGTAATACACACAATAGCAGTTGCAATGGATCTATTGATCTCATTGTGTGCAGTACATTTGGGACTCAAACATTGAAGGAGAATGTGAATGAGGTACTTCCAGGCTGGGGGAAATTCCTGCTTATGGTACTTATTAAGAGTACCTTCATCAGGAATAGGGTATCCCAAAGCCCTAAGCCCTTGTTCTATTTCTGTTATGGGAAGAATGGTTATACCATCAGCATCATCAAGATGCAAGGCCTGGCGTACCAAGGCCTCAGTAACCACCCAAGATCTCCCATGAACAATAGAAGTTAATGTGGTCACTCCATTAACTGTTGAGGAACTGACAGTGTTCCAAAACTGTTTAATGTGTGTGACTGGAATGAGTGGTGCATGAGAAAGAGCATACCTTAATGGGGATGCGTTCAAATACGCCACCATTTGTGTGTATTGAGGGAACAAAGTATTATCAGCAACAAGATAAGCAATCATGTTGTGTTGAGACTTGAACCCCAAATCCAATTCTGCTGAGTTAAATCTTGGTGCCATTGATGAAAGCTGTTAATTTGAAGTAAAGAAGATGAAGGTTGATAAGAGAAAAGTGTTAGACAAGAATTATAGATACCCTGTTTAAAATAGGAGCCAAATTTATAGGAGTGGATGAATGCATGTGATTGGCCCAAAAATAGGCAAAGATTTTCAAAAACTAATCATGAAAATATTGAAAAAGTTATAAGTTATCTCATGCATTTAATGAAAGTAACAACTCCTAAAATTACGGCTTGAAAATATGTCAAAAAGTAACAACTGGGTAGGTCCCATTGAGTGTCAACGGTCAAATATAACCCATCAACGCCCAACGGCTATAATCTTGTCAACGTTCGCCTAAAGCCATGTCAGCGTCCAATTTGGTCACAACAACGCTTGGAAAAATCTTGTCAGCGTCCAAAAATAAAATTGTTTTAAAAAGTGAAAAATGACCTTAACAAGTAATTTATCCTAGAGAAGATAACCAAAAGCTGATAATTATCATAGGGCGGCAAGCATTGTCCAGTTATGCACACTTGCACAAGCAAGATAGACATAACTGTCCTCTAGTGTCCCTTGCTAACCAAAATTCTTAACAACCAAGTTACCTCATAAAATCCTTGTTACTCCCAGGTAAATCCCATATCAAAATGATTCCCAAGTCTCCCAACAGACCACAACCAATTCTAGGCCAAAAATGTCTTGGCAGCATGCAAAGTTGATATACTATGCATGCTACAGTGCCTCATGGTTTAGTAAAACTAACCCATACTCACCTGTGGACACAATCTAGAATTGTGATAAGAGTATCATATGGATACCCAAAAATCCTAAAGGTTCCGAAAAACATCCCCTTAAACAAAGATACAAAGAGTTTGCTAAAAACATGCATGAACATAAAAAAATTTATGTCAAGATAGGAATGAAACATTCCAACCATCATCCATAAATAAAAACTTGTCCAAATGCTTCTCCTTTGATCCATAAGCAACTCTGTATCCAATGGTATACTGCTAACACCATCTGCACATTTAGATTGAAAAGCACAAAACTAACATTGTTGCTGACAACGCCACGATAACACATAACAGCGTTGAAGGAAGCTTTGTCAGCGTTAGACAACTATATTGCTGAAAACGTTGCAAAAACACTTATCAGTGTTCAAACAACCTTTGTCAGTGTTAGAAAAATATAGTGGAAAATCTAAATTATCAATAAGACTAATAATAATAATGCATCATCATGTACATACTTTTACAAAAAGAATCCAAAACACATACTTAAGTGAGATTAATCATTCCAATACTTGTTACCAAGTACTGAAATCTTCTAGCATCAAAAGGTTTAGTTAATAAATCTGACACATTTTCCTCAGTGTCAACCCTATCTGGTTGTATTAAACCTTTCTCAAAGCAATCTCTTATAAAATGGTGTCTAATTTCTATGTGTTTAGTTTTAGAATGATGCACATGATTCTTAATGATGCATAAAGTACTATTATTGTCAACAAATATCTTAGTATGCATGAAGTTATACCCATAATCCAACAGCTGGTTCTGAATCCACAACACTTGACCACAACATGCTGCTGCAGCCACATATTCTGCTTCAGTTGTAGAGTTAGCCACCACTGTCTGTTTCTTGCATTGCCAAGATATTAATCTGCTCCCAAGAAATTGACATCCACCAGTTGTGGATTTCCTATCAAACTTGTCACCACCATAATCACTATCTGAATATGCAATCAGCTCCAATGGTGAATCCTTTGGGTAACACAAACCAAGAGTAGGGAAACATCTTAGGTACCTAAAGATCCTCTTCACAGCATAAAGGTGACATTCTTTGGGAGTCACTTGATGGCGTGCACATGCACACACAGCAAACATGATATCAGGTCTGGAAGCAGTAAGATACATCAAGGATCCAATCATGGATCTATAATGCCTGACATCAACATCTTTCCCATCTCCAATCTTTCCCCAAGGGTGTTCTCTATCCATAGGAGTAGAAGCCCTCTTTTCATGTGGAGAAAAGCCAAACTTCTTCAAGATTTCAGCAACATATTTGTCTTGGGAGATGAAGATACCATCTTCTTTCTGCTAAACTTGTAAACCAAGAAAGAAGTTCATATCCCCCATAGCACTCATCTTGAATTTGTCTGTCATGAGCTTGGAGAAATCCTCACTCATCTTTGGATCAGTAGACCCAAAAATGATATCATCAACATAGACCTGCACAAGCAACACATCTTTGCCTTTCTTCTTTGTAAATAGTGTCTGATCTATGGTGCCCCTCTTGAATCCATTGTCCACCAAATAGGTAGACAAAGTACCATACCATGCTCGATGGGCTTGATGAAGGCCATACATAGCCTTTTTGACTCTATACACTTTATATGGATGCTCTGGATCCTCAAAACCAGGAGGTTGCATGACATAAACTTCCTCAACTATGGTGCCATACAAGAATGCACTCTTTACATCCATTTGATAGACTGTGAAGCCCATGCAAGATGCATAGGCTAGAAAAATCCTAATAGCTTCAATCCTTGTAACTGGTGCAAAGACTTCTTCATAGTCTATCCCCTCCTCTTGTGTATAACCTTGAGCCACTAACCTTGCCTTGTTTCTGACCACAATACCTCTTTCATCTCTTTTGTTCCTGAGAACCCATCTTGTCCCTATTGGCCTGAGATATCTAGGACAATCAACCAGCTCCCAAACATCTTGAATAGCAAATTGGTGAAGCTCATCCTGCATTGCTTCCACCCAACTTGGTTCTTTGAGAGCATCAAATATCTTCTTGGGTTCTTCTTGTGACAGAAAACATGCAAACAAACATGCTTGTACAAGAGGGGTATCAACCTTCTTGTGTATATTGGCAATAAATCCACCAAGACTTTGATGGGATCTTCTTGTCTGAACTGGAGTCATAACATCACCAATGATCTGAGATGGGGGGTGATTCTTCATTGTGGAAGTGAGAACTCCTCCTTCAAAAAGTCTGGTGTCCTCAACTTCACGCTCCATGTTGCCAATATCTTCTTCATCAGACTCTCTTTGAGCAACAGGAATCTCTTCATGGACATTGGAAGGTCCACCTTGTTCAAAATTGGAAGAGAAAAGATGCCCATAAGTGTTGTCAACGTTTGAATCTTGGTTGTCAGCATCAGGGCTGACAGCGCCTGAAATGTTGTTGTCAACGTCTGAATTGGTCTTGTCAGCGCTGGATTTTCCTTTGTCAGCGCCTGAAGAACCATGCATGTTTGTATTTGGTGGTATTTGGAAACCACCATTATCTTGTCCAGCAGCAGCAGCAGCAGCAAAAGTATCAGTCCAAATGGGAATTGTGACATATTCAAATGTAGGAGATGCCTTTTCTGCTTGTGATCCAAACCTCTCGTCAACCTGTGTACCTGAAACATGAACAACTTGTTCCTCCACAACATTTGAAGTTACCTTCACAATGTCTGGATTAGTGACAGGCATATAATTTAAAGTTCTAGATAAGGGTTCCAAATCAAACAACCAATTAGGACCACTTTCAGGATCACTTGGTTTATTCTCTAAGAACCTAACATGTACTCTTTCAACAATACATTTGTCCTCCTTAAGATAAACCTTATAACCCTTGCTCTGCACTGAATACCCCATGAAGTAACCTTCATCACCTTTTGCACTAAATTTCCCTAAGGCATCACTAGTGTCTAAGACTACTACATGACATCCAAAAGGTCTGAGAAAACCAATATTAGGTTTTCTTCCCCAAAGTAATTCATAAGGTGTCTTGTTCTGAATTTTGTTAACCAATTCTCTATTTTGCACATAGCATGCTGTATTAACAGCCTCAGCCCAAAAGGCTATGGGAAAGTGAGCATCAGCCAACATTGTTCTGGCTGCTTCAATTCGGGTTCTATTCTTCCTTTCAGCAACCCCATTTTGTTGTGGGGTTCTAGCAATACTAAACTGCCTAGTAATTCCCTTCCTGGCACAAAAATCATCTAGCTTCTTGTTCCTAAATTCTCCACCATTATCACTCCTAAGCATCTTAACCTCATTGCCAGACCTTTTCTCAATTTGAGTGATAAATTCAATAAGAACATCAGTTGTGTCACTCTTTATAGCTAGAAAGAATGTCCAAGTAAACCTAGAAAAGTCATCAGTGACAACAAAACAATATGACTTGCCATTCAAACTTTCTATATTAGTTGGACCAAAGAGGTCCATGTGAAGCATATGAAGAGGTCTGGAACTAGTATGCACCTGCTTGGACTTGAATGAGACCTTGTGCTGCTTGCCTTTAAGACATGCAACACAAGAGTGGTCATTGTGGAAGGCCTTTTCAGGCAAACCATCAACTAAACCAAGCCTCACAAGTCTATTTATATTTTTAAAATTTATGTGCCCTAGTCTCCTGTGCCACAAATTGCTTTCATCTACTGAGGCCTTAGCATAGAAACAAGACATATTTGCATTCACTTTAATCCCATTTAAATTCACATTGTATAAGTCCTTATGCCTTGGTGTTCTAAACTCAATGTACTTCTCATCAGGGATCTTAAAATCCTTGCTTAACACCAAACACTCAGTATCAGTGAAAAGAACCTTATTTTTGTTATCACACACTTATGATACACTAAACAGATTATAGTCCAGTTCTTTTACCAGGAAGACATTCTCAAAACGTAGATTATTGGTGAGAAGGGTTCCTTTGCCTGTGATGGTGCCGTAGCCCCCTCCAAAGTATACCTTATCACCATCTTTAATAGGAGAGAAGTTCGTCAGATAGTCTTCCTTTCCTGTCATGTGCCTTGAGCATCCACTATCCCAATATCCATAATCATTGATCTGCTTTTGAATGCCCTGCACATAAAGAAAACAAATTAGTTTTCTTTGGGAACCCAAGTCTCAGAAGACTTGGATTCATCTGGTTGTTCAATAAGAACAGACTTAGTTCTCACAACAACCCCATTCTCATCCCTTTTAGGATGAAATACCCAATTAACCCCAATTGGTTTTGTAATGACTTTTGAAATATAATTAAACCTGTTGCAAGTCATTGAAATTCCATTATTATTAGGGTTTTGATCTTTCTTGGGTCTCCATGTTAAGCTTGAATAAGCTTTAGACCCCTTACCTTGTGGCTGCAAATACTTAGGTCTGGTCACGTTTCTGTCAGCGTTGGATTTTGTCTTGTCAATGCTGAAATTACGCTTGTCAGCGTTGAACCTAGGGTTTGCTACAGGAACCCATTGCATATTTGACCAGGTGTTTGTCTTTTGAAAAGGTCTTTGTCCATGAGTGTTAGACCTTCTAGTAAAGAATGGGGCTGGTCTAATCACTTGTGGACTTTGCTGCACACAAGGTCTGGGTCTGACAACGTTTGACTTCCTAACAACGTTGACTTTCTTCCTATCAGCGCTGAAATTGTTCCTATCAGCGCTGGCTTTGGGAGCGTTGACACACTTGTATGCCAAATGTGAAAAGCTACCACAAGTATAACAGGCTTTCTTAGACACATTCTTAGGTCTAGAAGCAAAGAAACCTGTTCCATGATTGTTAACTTGGCTCTTGGGTGACCTATTATTCCTATACATCTCTGCATATTTAATGGTAGGTCTTCTAACAGTGTTGGAGCCTAGGTCAATAGCTTCACCAGTAACTGGGTGAGTAACCTTAATGGGTGGGGATTCATTGGGACTTTCACATAGCAAACCTCCCTTAACAAATAAAGTAGGGTTAGCTTTCTTCCACTCATTTAGGTCAGTCAGTTTTTGTTGATACTCTTCTACTGGGGTGACAACTCTTGGTGGAGGAATAAATTCCTCTTCTTGGCATTCTGGAATACCAGTCCAAGATAAATCCTTTCTAAGGACACCATAGAAGTCACCAGCTGGTGGTGGAACCAGAGAGTAATCATTCTCATTCATCCCAAGCCCAGTCATATCCTTAGGATCTCTTTGTTTAGCTACACAGTCTCCTAGGGCTTGGGTGGCTCTATCAAATCTTTGAATCTTGAGGTCAACATTATCTTTATTCTTAATGGCCTCATCTAACTTAGCCTGTAGGTCTTTATTGACCTTTGACATGATATTTCTAATATCCATACTACCCTCTAGCTCATGTTTTAACATATTTATCTTATCTTTTAAATCAAATTCCATTTTCTTGTATTCAGAAACGGTTTTCTCAGTTTCAGTAAGAGCTAGTTGGTAATTGGATAATTTACACCTTTCAGTGCTCATATCCTCTTTTAGTTTTAACACTTCTTTGTTAAGTCTGTCAGTGTTTAACCTACAACCTTTGCTACAAAAAGCATCATCATATACCTCATTATCAGATGAAGAGGAGGAGTGTGCCATGAGAGCATATTCAATATGCTCTTCTTCTTCAATATCAGCAATCAAAGCTTTGTCCTCTTCAGCATCCTTAGCCAGATAGCTCCAATCCCATCCAGTACCATCAATTCCTTGAACTACAACCATGGCTTTGGAGTCTTGAGCTTTAACCACCTGACTTGAGGGTTTACCAGCATCAGATCTTCTAGGAGATCTGCATTCCCTCATGAAGTGCCCCATGCGATGGCAGTTGTAGCACTCAACTTTAGATTTATCAAATCCAGCAGTGTCTTTAGCATTGAAGGTCATCTTCTTCTTGAACCTTCTATTCCACCTATTTGCTCTTATACTAGCAAGAGCCATGTTCCACTTGATGTCCATCTCTTCCAAGTGTTCATCACTTATCTGCTCAAGGTCCTCATATGTAATCACTGAACCATTGGGCAAAGAAGCAATGTAAGCACAAACAGTATCCAAATCCAAACCAGCAGGTTTAACTCTTGGGGAGTAATTTATGAATGTGTCAGCGTCTGAAAAGGAGACATTGACAGGACTTGTCCCAGCGCTGACAAATGATGATCCAGTAACTGGATGCATAAAAGAGTCCTTCTGATTGAATTGACCTTCACTATGAGAGAAGAAGGCCATGTTGCTGGTGCTAGCTTTGCTTGAAAGAGTTTCATCTTCCAACAGTCTTAGTTTGTTGTAGATGTCATCAAACGAAGAGCTCTTGTGAGTATTATTGGCAAGAATAGATCTTGCCTCAATCTTCCATGTCTCACCAAGACTTTTCAGAAAAGTAGCATTGGTGTCAATATCACCAACTTGTGTCCCCATGAAGGACAATTTGCTTGTGATGTCAAGCAATCTGCTTCTCACACTGCTCAGTTTCTCATTGGGCTGAGCTTTGAAGACAGCATAATCATGCAGAAGTTGCTTTTTCTTTTATTCCTTAGTTTCTGCATTACCACCATATGCAACTTCAATTGCTTCCCAAAGATCCTTAGCAGATTCATAGCTTCTATATTTGTGCTGATTTTCTTGTCCCAAAGATACTTTCAGAATATTTAGGGCTTTCATGTCAGCCCTTTTCTTTGCAATATCTTCAGCACTTACAGCTCTACCATCTCCAGGTTTTTCTTTCTTATCTTCATCAGGACATCCTTCAACAGCTGTTCTTGTCGCAATGGAATTCAGAATCTTTTGAGCTTTATTGAATGAGTTTCCATATTCAATGATGTCCCAGAGTGTGTAGTCAAAGATCCCCAGATATTGTTCAAAGTTGAACCTCCGTAAGTTAAAGTTGGTTGCATCAAGCATGGGAATCTTGATGTTTGGTAAGGATGAGGAGGAGGAGGTTATTGCTTCAGACATGATGTTTTTAGGGTTTTGAGAAAATTAGGGTTTTGGTGTTCGTATATCGTTCTGGTGTTCTTCAAAGATCAAAAGTTCCTCAACAAGCTCTGATACCACTTGTTGATCCCAAACTTAGATCGATTAGCTTTGTGTATACGAGATTAGATCAAGTATAACACGTAGAGAAACCTTTGTTATATTCTTTGTGAATCTAAGTATTATGCGGAATTTAATACTTAAACAAGAACACAAGATGTAAACAATACTTTCACTTTGATTATGAATGTCGAACTTGCTTACAATGAAAGATGTTTACGAATGAAAACTTAATGAAAACTTGATACTAAACATTAACCTAAAGGCCTTCTTTTATAGACTAAGAAGCCTTGTACAATAAGCTACGTATCAACTATTCTAGGTAAAGATAAACATAGAAAATACATTGTCGTTTCTATCCTTACTAGAAGTATTCTAGAACATAATAAACGTGTAGCTCACATCTTCCATCAGTGCTTGTCTTCAATCTGTCAACGCTTGACTTTAACTTGTCAACGCTTAACCTGTCAGCGCTCACTTTGCTCTTGTCAACGCTTGAGTTGTTCTTGTCAGCGTTCAAGTGATCTGGCCTTAATTTATTCCCAACAATACTTGGATTTTTATCTCGAAGTCATATTCGTTTTGCACTTACTGTAAGTCCCATTTTCTCTATTCTTGTTGAACAATTTTGGAATACTGTTGTGTTAGGTACTCGTTTTAATCAAGCTTGCATTAAGGCTAGGGTGAATCATAGGAATATCTATGTAACTGAGGTACTGCTAAGGGCTAGTTTGAGACTAAAGGATGAAAATGGACTAAGTATGTTAAACAATACAGAGATACATGATGGCCTTGCAGCCATGGGTTATGAGGGTGGTAGGTAAAGTCTTACTTTCTTTGGAGCTTTGTTTTCACCACAATGGAAATTGCTTTTTCATGCCATTATTCACTATTTAAGCTCCAAAAGTACTTCTTTTGATCAAATCCTTGCTGCATTGGCATCAGCTGGTATTTGTTTGGCAAATGAAAGAGTTTTTAATTTTTCAAAGTTAATTTTGGAAGGCATGACTAGGAATTTGGAAGGAGTTAAGAATTTTTTAATGTATCCTATATTCATTCAGACATTAGTTAATGACCAAATTCCTAGCCTACAAGAGTTAACAAATACATGGGATGTTCCTACATTTACAATGAGAACTTTCTCTTTCTTCACCAAACAAGGCAATGCCTTTACAGGAACTGTTACACCCTAGTTTGCTAATATGTTAGCCCAACCTGCCAACCAAGAAGGTGAGGAACCTAGCACTGCTAGTGGTTCTCAGCAAACTCCTAACCAGAGTTCCCATTCCTTAGAAGATACTTAATCTTCTTCTCACAATATTGGTAATCAACCAAATTCAGATGAGATGATCAATACACCTACTGCTTCAATTGCTGCTAGTGGTTCACCACAAGCACAAGCAACAGAGGTGGTGGATGTTGCCAATTTAACTGCTTTGTGCACTAGCTTGACCAAACAGGTACAGGTATTGCAAAAGGAGAAGCTTGTTCAAGACAAGAAAATTGTTGAATTGGAGGCCAGTTTAATCAGGCTAAGGAATAAGGTATCTCTTTGGATGAAGCAGAACAAGTCTATTTAGAAAGCTTCTCTTAAAAAGAAAAGATTAAAAAACCTCAAGAAAATGCAACTAAATGCAACCAAACAGGGGAGGAATTACGAAGAACCACTACCATCTTCTGATATTCATACAAGGTTCTCTGGGAATGTCATCATCTTTGAAGATGATGATGTCATTGGAAATTTTGAAGATGGCAATGGCATAGAGACTAATGTAGAAAAAGATAGCTTGGAGCCTACTAACATGGAGCTTCAACAAGAAGAACCACAACCTACTCATGAGGAACCACAGACTGAAGAAATGTTTGTAACTCAGCTAGTGCCACAACCTTAATCACCACAACTTCAAGTGAATTGGATAGTTTTTATGAGAAGCTGGAGGAAATTAATGTCCAATTTCCTATATCTTCAACTCCACCTCAAAGGCAATTTTGGTTTCACAAGATACAGTCTTTCCAAGTATTGTCAAGATCAAGAGTGAGCTATGGATCAGACAAGACTGAGGAGTTACAAGTTGAGAAGACAGTCTCAAAGGAAGAAAAGATATCTGAAGATACTTTTGTGATTGAAGAAACAAGTGTGTCTTACACTGGTGAAGTCAATATTGTTGAAGATCCAAGTACTGCTAGGCCAACTAAGCCAACTGCAAGTACTGCTGACATTGTTGAAGATCAAAGTACTGCTAGGTCAACTAAGCCAACTGCAAGTACTGCTGACATTGTTGAAGACCCAAGTACTGCTAAGCTAACTAAGTCGACTGCAAGTACTACTAGCGAACAACCTTCACTACATTCTTCTTTAGAAAGTCAAACTCCTTTTGGAGAGGATGTGTAACACCCCCAAATATTCATACTTTATTTCAGCGGAAGAGTCGTTGGTGTTACGGGATAGCACATTACTCAAATCATAGACAACGCTTAAAAATCGCGTCGTTAAATAATAAAGCATTTTCCATTCATAAATATCAGTTTACATAGGTCCTCAGGTCATAATATGTCATACAAATTTACAAACATTTGAATGGAAATTTTTATTTGAATGCGGGCCATAAATTCTTGTCGTCTTCCTGAGAATTACCTTCAAGTACCTGAGATAAAACATGTTAAAAAGTCAGCGAAACACCGAGTGAATTCATAGAGTTTAATAAAACCCATTAATATATCATTACCGAAAATTATTTTTGTACAATGCTTTGTCGTAGGCCATAAAATAGGCCAAAGACATTTTATAGGAATCTTTTTTGTAAATTATAATATAGGCTTTTGCCTTCAAAACCATTATACGAACCAATGTCGTAAAACATCATACAATACGTTTTATAACGTTGTATAAAATTTAGTAAAAACCGTTATATGAAAATGGTTATGTAAAACCAAAACACGAACATAATATCAGTAATAAGACCCCGTGTTGCTAGTCAGGTAATATTTTATAAATCAATTCGTACATTAGTATTTTAATTATTGAATTATTATAAGCCGCATGACATTGCTACCTTACTATAACAAACAACGGGTAGCTAACCCGTAATTCCTTTGCCCATCTAAAACAGCGTGTCGTCACAATAATCACGCTTATATAAATCTTCTCATACATAAATTCGCTTACCACTCAAGGTGACACGACGGGGATCAACTGTAACACTCCCAAATTTACACAATTAAATACAACGGAAGACTCGTTGGTGTTACGGGATAGCACATTACTCACATCATAGACAACGCTTAATAATCGCGTCGTTTAATAATAAAGCATTTCCATTCATAAATATCAAGTTTACATAGGTCCCAAGTCATATTATTTCATACAATTTTACAAAGTATTTGAATGGAAATTTGTTAATTAAGTGCGGGCCATGAATTCTTGTTGTCTTCCCGAGAATTACCTTCAAGTACCTGAGATAAAACATGTTAAAAGAAATGGTCAGAGATAACGCAGAGTGAATTCATAGAGTTTAACGAAATCCATCAATATAACATCGGTATAAAATTATTACCGAAAATCATTTTGTACAAATCATTGTAATAGGCCATAAAATAGCCAAAGTCATTTTATACAAATCCTTATCAAAATCATAATATAGGCTTTCGCCTTAAAAATCTATATACGAACTATTGTCGTTAAAAACATCATACAATACGTTTTATAACGTTGTATAAAGCTAAATAAAAACCGTTATATGAATATGGTTATGTAAAACCAAAACACGAACATAAAATCAATAATAAGACCCAGTATTTCTAGTCAGGCAATATATTGTAATTCGGTGCATAAAGAAGTATTTCGTTAATTGGATTATTATAAGCCGCATGACATTGTTACCTTACTACAACCAACAACGGGTAGCTAGCCCGAAACTCAATTTGCCCATCTAAATTAGCGTGTCGTCATAATAATCACGCTTGTGTAAATCTTCTCATACATAAATTCGCTTACCAATCAATGTGGCACGACGGGGATCAACCGTCAAGGCGCGAACTGGGGTGATCGTCCCCAAATAGTACTATTATATGCATAAGCGTCAACCAAATCCCGGTAGTCAATTCATGCTAATGGGACTTTTAGTGACATAACCTAACTTTAATAATCCATTTCATTTCGTCTATCGGGTCATTTAATCATTCATTGGGTCATACAATCATTCGAGTCCAAATCAATAAACAGACAATCGGGACAACTAGTATCCTATTTTATAAAAACTAACATGTTTTCTCCCTCGCGGGTTTATAAAACATTTCATAAAAACATTTAAAAGAGTGCGAGGCTATGAACTCACGTTGATGTGGGAAAGTGGGTTATCGGCAATTCGGATGTACGGTACGTGCTTCAATCACGAAAACCTAGACAAATAATAACCGTCTTAGACTTTTGTCCGATGACTTTATAAAAATAACAATTATGTATACATATAATGATTTTATATATATGATGATCAAGTGGGTTTACATATTCTCATTTACTCATTTTAGTGTTATGTGTTGATAACTTTTATACTAGTTTACTAGTTTTTACCTATTTACATGTTTTAGGTCCAATAAGCCTATTATAAGTCCATTAACTTGTATTAATCCATTTTATACTTGTATTATCAGTATTTATATTTTACATGGTGGGCCCAAATGGGTTAAGCCCAATAAGTAATTTTTATAAGTGTTTAACTTATTTAGTTAGATTATTAGTCCAATATGCTAACTTAGCTCGTTAATGTCCGTATGTCTTATAGTTCGGGTTCTATCGGTTTTTACTTGTATTAGTTACTTATATATCAGTATAGGACTTTTAAAAACTTTACATTAGACTGGTTTGATCGTCTAAGTTTTAATTGGCGAAAAACGTTAATTTTACGGTAATAGCCGAAAAAGTCGTAAAAATCATGTTTATAGTTTTTATACTTATAAATCTTATTCAACTACCATTTTTACAAAATGTCCATTTATTTAACCTTATACATATTTATATACATGAAATTTATAAGTTAGTGGGTTTTAATTCACATTTTATACTATATTAGTTTGAGTGCTTATATAATACTATTAAACATTAATTCTTCAAAATCTGATTTTTAGTTTCATGTTCACCAAAACAGCCATATCTAGAGTTCTAAATAGAGAAAGAAGCCCAAATTTTTATGGCATAAACTAAATGATATGTGCTCCATTTAACTCTTCTATGGATACTGTTGAATCAGCTTCTAAGTATTTTATAAAATTCGTCCAAAATAGTGTACTCAGATTTGCACTCTAAACTTGTTTTGATCATATCTCACTCATTTTTATGATTCCATTGCATGGCCAACTCCCACATGTGTACAAGACATATTAATTACTGTATATCCATTAATCATGCAATTTTATCAGTTCATCATATGGTTATTTACTGTTTTTATACAGCCTACTAATTTAAGCAAGATTAACCACTTTTACATATAGTTTTTCATCTTTTTACCCATGATTATCAACACCAAATCCCCACATAATATTTTTATCATCATATATCATCATACATATATACATTTAAGAATAAAATACATGATTAAATAATCAAAATTAACAAAAGGATGGGGAGAACAATCTTTATACCACCATGATGATGTAGGTTATGATCAAAACATGGATTTTGATGGAGAAACTTGTGATAAACCAAGACCATCTTCAAGACCACCCATCTACATGAACACCTTGATGAAAATCAGCCCTTGACTCCTTTGAAAAGTACTTTCTAGTTGTTAAAATCACCTCCAATCAACAAGTCTTCAACTAAGCTTCAACATATGTTGATCATAGCTTAAGTTCATGGTTAAATTTTTGAGGATGATGGTGTTTTGTGGTGTTGGTGGGATGGCACACATAGAGTAGAGAGGGAGATGAGAGTTGTTTTGCATGAGTGGAAATGAGAACAAATGGTTTGGTTGATGCTTTTGTGATGTAGTAGCTTACAAGTTAAGCACTAAGAAACAAGTGTTAGCTTAGTTGCTACAACTTGACACATCACAAATGTGGTGTCACTTTATGGCCAGTTATGAGTGGGGGTGGAGCAAGATTTATCTTGTCTCATCCCCATTCAACTACGGGTACTCCTCGATTCTAGTTTCCTCGATTTGCGTGCCCTCGGGTCGTTCTACGAAAAATGTTTTTATAAATTATGAATCAACGGCACAAACGAATCTAATAAAAATTATCTCATCAAAAACGGAGTTCAAAAACGTAAATACGTAATCCTAAGGTTTCCGGTTTAGTCGTAAAGGACGTTAAATTAAAATCGTAAGTCCTAATCTCTTCTTGTAAATTTGTGAGTTTATGAACCAACACAAATTTAAATTCCAAAATAATATTCACGGATAAATTTATTTCCTGAAATGTCGGACTGTCACCAAAACGGTGTATGTAAACGTAAGCACGTAACGTAGAATCCTCCGGTTTAGACGTAGTCGATGCTACTTCAAGACGTAAATCCAAATTTCTTCCCAAAAATAAGTGAGTTCATATTATAACATTAAAATAATGTTTTTAAATAAATATTGAGAATAAAATATCAACCATAAATTGACGGATTGTCACAGCATTTACCCCTAAACAGGATCTTTGTCCTCAAAGATCATCTTATCTTACTACTCGCTTCTTATAGAGTTAAAGCCATGTGGGCATTTCCTCCACATTCGGTCTTTTCTCACAAGTGTAATTCATTACAATATGCGAGTTTCCTCAAACATAACTACGGGAATAAGATCAGGCTTAATGTTGACTTACTTTCTCTATCCATGATGTTCACGGGTTTTTGATGAATGCAACTTTTCGCCGATCTAAACTTTACTAAGAAACAATCAGATTCTCACTTGATAGATATTCCATCAAGTTTGATATACGAATCATAATTCACGCAGCTCTTGAAGTCCTAGGGTAGATCCAGCTTATATGTCTTTCAAACCAATCTTTTACATCATCTCAATGGTCCCATACAACGGGGACTTATATCCCATGATCTTTCAGATCATCAATTTATTTTTCCATGGTTAAAATTTTTGGCATAACCTCGCTACCCATATGGCACTTCAAGATCTACATTTCATATTCACATAACCTCCTGTCCACTACCGGCAGTCAATAACCAGATCCTAATTTCAACAATCATTTCAGGTTTCACGGGTCGGGTATTTTGCAAGGTTAGGTTTACCATCATAGGAAACCTTAAACCTAAAAGACATGTCCAACTCACAATGGGTGTATGTCGGGTGTCTTCATCCCAACTCCTGCTTACAGATGCTCTAATATATAGATCCTAACAAGATTCGATCCCGATCCTAATATGATGATTATCAATGATAATCTCTCCAAAGGAAAACGATTTTATAGTTTATTACCAAAGGTCAATCATTCAAACATAAAACAACACTTATAGTATTTTGTATCGTTACTTTACCTCGTCCCTTCGATTGGGGTGGTACATAGTACTCTCATCAAGATTCATTCTTAATGACTTCTGAGCAAATCTCTAGAAATTCAATGCGAAGCGAGGATCTTGATAGAGATGATCGATACAGGTACACCATGTTTACACAACTCCTTTAAATACAAAAGGGTCAATTTCTTCATCAAGAATTTATCATTAACAAGAATGATATTAGCAGATTTGGTCAGTCTGTCGACGATGACCCAAATCAAATCAAATTCAGATGATGACCTTTGCAATAGTTAGACGTTTACTAATGTATGAGGCGATGTCTGCCTTCATAAATTGCATCAGTACAACTTCTTCAGATGAGATACATTAAATTAGAAATGACAGGAATAGAATACTTATACTCACAAGATTCCAACATAACTATATCTCACAATCCTCCATATTTAGACAACCACAAGTTGCCTTTTATACATTTAACGCCATCGGCTTCTCAATTCTAATAATTCATATTAGTCGCGAACCCCCTTTTTATTATTTATATTATCCTTCTTACAAGCATCGGCTATATTTTAAATTTGCTTGGCAATTTTTAATTTTTTTTTCTTTTTTTCTGCACAATCGTTACTAAGGAATACATCCTAATTGGTTCTTTATATTTTCTACATAATGTGTCAGTAATTATGTTCACCTTTCTTCATATTTTCTAAGTTTCAGTTTCGTTTTAGCTATCATTTTTATCAGTTTTGTTTAATCCGACGTTTAAAGCATCGATAATTATTACAACTAATTAAATAATAAATATTTAATTTTTATGAAACGTAACGTAAAAATTTTAATTTTCTTAGTTCGACCAATTATAAAAATGTTCAAAATAAATTTGAATTTAATTAACAAGATTTTTGTTGATTTATCAAAAATAATTAAAATAATTGATAAGATCCGTAAATGTTAAAACAAATCTTTGGTTATACTTTGGTCAAAATTTTCTTAGTTTGAAAAGCAAAAATTATCGTTTCAAATTTCAAGTCATGGTTTAAAAGGTTTCCTCACTCCCTCTTAGGTTGTCTTGAGATATACACAAACATTTACCCCTAAACAGGAGTTTAGTTAAATGATTTGTGTATAAGGGAATAATCCCTTAAAATCCTTTGTTAAAACATTTGTCAAAACATATTTCCATTTTCTTTTTGGTAAAACCCAAAAGTCTTAAATGACTCTAATTTTTTAAAAGTCAATATAGATCCCATTATCTTATTAATCACATGGTCAAATCATGTAAAGGATTAAGTCTCAAATCATATGCTAAATATTCAAGGTACAAGTTTTCATTTTTCGGCCAATTCAAGGCAATCTATAAATAATTATTAACTCCTTATTATTCTTAGAAACAAACAAATGGTCCTTAATGATCACAAGCCTGAATTTATCAAATTACAGCCTACACACGTGATTCACCATATTTATGAATGCTACATGTGTATAGTCAATCCAGACGACATCACGTGAAACTCATAATGTTCATTACAAGTACTAGATGTAGTGATTGGAATAGATAATCTTTTTCGCGGATGCGAAATTGATGATAACCATGTCGTGGATCCAATTCATGAATATTCGCTAGAACCATGTAAATGATCGAACAAATCTATCATCTTGGGTAGTGGATATAGATTTTTAATCGTCAATTTACCTAGTTCACGGTAATCAACAAATATAAGGAATAATAACACCATAGCTCTTCATGATGATGAGCTTGCTAGAATAAAAGCTTTCCCCGACAACTCTCTTAGTTGTACGGTAGCACTTTCGATTCAGATAGCGCTGATGTACAGTGCACAAGCCACAGGTGCAGCACCGGGAATATAATCAATACCAATTTCAACTTGCCTTAATGGCGAAAGTCTAGGTAATTTGTAACACCCCCAAATTTACACATTTCAATACAGCGAAAGACTCGTTGGTGTTACGGGATAGGACATTACTCACATCATAGAAAACGCTTAAAAATCGCGTCGTTTAATAATAAAGCATTTTCCATTCATAAATATCAGATTTACATAGGTCCCAAGTCAATGTATTTCATACAGGTTTTACAAAGCATTTGAATGGAAATTATTGTTTAAGCGCGGGCCATGAGTTCTTGTTGTATTCCCGAGAATTACCTTCAAGTACCTGAGATAAAACATGTTAAAAGAAAAGGTCAGCGATAACACCGAGTGAATTCATAGAGTTTAATAAAATCCATCAATATAACATCGGTATAAAATTATTACCGAAAATCATTTTGTACAAATCATTGTAATAGGCCATAAAATAGCCAAAGTCATTTCATACAAATCCTTATCAAAATCATAATATAGGCTTTCGCCTTCAAAATCATTATACGAACCATTGTCGTTAAAAACATCATACAATACGTCTTATAACGTTGTATAGATTAAATAAAACCTTATATGAATATGGTTATATAAAACCAGAACACGAAGATAATATCAATAATAAGACCCTGTATTGCTAGTCAGGCAATATATCGTAATTAATGCATAATATTTCGTTATTTTTGGATTATTATAAGCCGCATGACATTGTTACCTTACTACAACAAACAACGGGTAGCTAGCCCGAAACTCAATTTGCACATCTAAATTAGCGCGTCGTCACAATAATCACGCTTGTGTAAATCTTCTCATACATAAATTCGCTTACCAATCAATGTGGCATGACGGGGATCAACCGTCAAGGCGCGAACTGGGGTGATCGTCCCCAAATAGTACTATTATATGCATAAGCGTCTTCCAAATCCCGGTAGTTCACAATTCATGCTAATGGGACTTTTAGTGACATAAACTAACTTTAATAATCTATTTTATTTCATACTTCGGGTCATATAATCATTCATCGGGTCATACAATCATTCGGGTCTAAATCAATAAACAGACAATCGGGACAACTGGTGTCCTATTTCATAAAAACTAACATGTTATCTCCCTCGCGGGTTTATAAAACATTTCATAAAAACATTTAAAAGAGTGCGAGGCTATGAACTCACGTTGATGTGGAAAAGCGGGTTATCGGCAATTCGGATGTACGGTACGTGCTTCAATCACGGAAACCTAGACAAATAATACTCGTCTTAGACTCTTGTCCAATGACTTTATAAAAATAACAATTATTTATACATATGATGATTGTATAAATATGATGATGATCAAGTGGGTTTGTACATCTTTACTCCTTTATTATAGTGTTTATGTGTTGGTAATTTTCAAGAGTAGTTACACTAGTTCAACTTGTTTACATTTTGAAGCCCAATGGGCCTAGTACAAGCCCAATACTATTCATTAGCCCAATTATACTTTTATTATCAGTATTATACTTTATATGTTGGGCCCAAATGGGTTAAGCCCAATAAATAAGTTTATAAGTGTTTTACTAACTAGTCGGGTTTATAGTCCAATAAGGCTACTTTGGCCCGTTAATGTCTATATGTTGTAAAGCTCGGGTTTTATCGGTTTTTACTTGTTATATAAGTTCATATATCAGTATGTGAGTTTATAAAAGTTTATATTAGACGGGTCCGACCGTCTAAGTTTTATTTGACAAAAATGTTAATCTTTCGGTTTTAGCCGAAAAGACGTAAAACTTAGTATATAGTTTTATAACTTGGAAAAACATTTATACTTGTAATATATATAACATGTCCTATTTTAATATACATATTTATATAACTCTTTTATTATAATTATTATCAACTAGTGGGTTTGATATATATTTATATTTTATATAAATTTTGAGTGCCTATATTATATATTATTTATACAAAATTAGTCCTAAAAATCTATTTTACTAAAATGGTCATATCTAGAGTTCTACATGGAGATAGAACCCCAAATTTTTATCACATAAATTACATGATATGTGCTTCATTTTATTACCGTATAGCTACTGATGAATCAACCTCTAAGTATTTTATAAAATTCGTCCAAAACAGTGTAGTCAGATTTGCACTCTAAACTTGTTTTGATCATATCCACTCATTTTTATGATTCCATTGCATGACCAACTCTCACATGTATATAACACCTAATAGTTACTGTATATTGATTCCACGTTACCATTTTATCAGTTTAACATTTGGTTTCTTACTGTTTTTATACAGCCATCATATTTAGCAAGATTTTAACCTTGTTACTTATGGTTTTCCATCTTTTTAACTATATTTATCAACACCAAATCCCCACACAATATTTTTATCATCATATATTCATCATATACATATACAATAGGAAAGAAAATACATGAGTACATAATCAAAATAACAAGAGGATAGGAAGAACAATCTTTATACCACCATTAGTGATGAAAAGATGAGTCTTTGATGAACAAGGCTTGGATTTTGATGGCAAAACTTGTGATGAACCAATATCATCTTCAAGTCTACCAACCTTTATAAACTTCTCATGGAAAATCAGCCCTATGAAACCAACAAATCTTCTCCTTGGATGTTAGAATCACCTCCAATCTTCAAAGCTTCAAAGTAGCATCATCATGTGTATGAGTGACACATGATTTTATGGCTAACATAGATCAAATGAGGGTTGTTTTTTATGAAGGTTGGACGAATTTTAGAGAGAGAGGAGAGTAGTGAGAGTGGTTTGCATGAGTTTCTAGTTGCAAATAGTAAAATGAAGTGGTTTTGTGGTTTTGATGTTAGGTAGCTTACAAGTTAAGCTCAAGTTAACAAGTGTTAACTTATGGCTTGTAGTTTTGACACCTCATGGTGTTGGTGTTAGCTAGCTAACCGTCCCATGTGTGGGGTGAGGCAAAACTTGTTTTGTCTCATCCCACTAATCTACGGGTACTCCTCGATTCTAGTTTTCTCGATTTGCGTGCCCTCGGGTCGTTTTACGAAAAACCTTTTTATAAATTATGAATCAACGGCAAAAAACGAATCTAATAAAAATTTTCTCATCAAAAACAGAGTTCAAAAACGTAAATACGTAACCTAAGGTTTCCGGTTTAGTCGTAAAGGACGTTAAATTAAAATCGTAAGTCCTAATCTCTTCTCGTAAATTTGTGAGTTTATGAACCAACTCAAAATTTAAATCCTAAAATAATATTCACGGATAAATTTATTTCCTGAAATGTCGGACTGTCACCAAAACGGTGTAGGTAAACGTACGCACGTAACGTAGAATCCTCCGGTTTAAACGTAGTCGACGCTACTTCAAGACGTAAATCCAAATTTCTTCCCAAAAATAAGTGAGTTCATGATATAACATTAAAATAATGTTTTTAAATTGTATTTGAGAATAATATATAAACCATAAATTGATGGATTGTCACAGCATTTACCCCTAAACAGGATCTTTGTCCTCAAAGATCATCTTACTACTCGCTTCTTATATAGTTAAAGCCGTGTGGGTATTTCCTCCACATTTCACAACTGTAATTCATTACGATACGCGAGTTTCATCAAACATAACTACGGGAATAAGATCAGGCTTAATGTTGACTTACTTTCTCTATCCATGATGTTCACGGGTTTTTGATGAATGCAACTTTTCGCCGATCTAAACTTCATCAAGAAGTGATCAGATTCTCACTTGATAGACATTTTATCAAGTTCGATATACAAAACATAATTCACGCAGCTCTTGAAGTCCTAGGGTAGATCCAGCTTATATGCCTTTCAAATCATTCGTTTACATCATCTCAATGGTCCCATATAACGGGGACTTATATCCCATGATCTTTCAGATCATCAATTCATTTTTCCATGGTTAAAATTTTTAGCATAACTTCGCTACCCATCTGGCACTTCAAGATCTGCATTTCATATTCACCTAACCTCCTGCCCACTATCGGCAGTCAATAATCAGATCCTAATTTCAAAAATCATTTCAAGTCTCGTGGGTCGAGTATTTTGTAAGGTTAGGTTCGCCATCATAGAAAACCTTAAACCTAAAAGACATGTCCAACTCACAATGGGTGTATGTCGGGTGTCTTCATCCCAACTCCTGCTTACAGATGCTCTAATATATATCCTCACAAGATTCGATCTCGATCCTAATACGATGATTATCGAGGATAATCTCTCCAAAGGAAAGCGATTATACGGTCTATTACCAAAGGTCAATTATTCAAACATAAAACAAGACTTCTAGTGCTTTGTATCATTACTTTATCTTATCCCTTCGATTGGGGTGGCAAACAGTACTCTCATCAAGGTTCGTTCCCAATGACTTCTGAGCAAATCTCTAGAAATTCGATGCGAAGCGAGGATCTTGATAGATATGATCGATACAGGCACACCATGCTTACATAACTCCTTTTAATACAAAAAGAGTCAATTTCTTCATCGAGAATCTATCATTAACATGAATGATATTAGCAGATTTGGTTAGTCTGTCGACGATGACCCAAATCGAATCAAATTCAGATGATGACCTTTGCAATAGTTAGACGTTTACTAATGTATGAGGCGATGTCTGCCTTCATAATTTTCCATCAGTACAACTTCTTCTGATAATGATACATTAAATCAGAAATGACAGGAATAGAATACTTATACTTACAAGATTCCAACATAACTATATCTCACAATCCTCCATATTTAGGCCACCACAAGTGGCCTTTTATCCATTTAAAGTCATCGGATTCTCAATTCTAATGGTTCACATTAGCCGTGAACCCCTTTTTATTCTCTATATTATCCTTTTTACAAACATCGTTTATTTTTATATTGTTCGGCAATATATTTTGTACCATCATTACTAAGGAACACATCCTAATTGGTTCTTTATCTTTTTTTTTACATAACGTGTCAGTAATTACATTCACCTTCCCTGATGGAATAAATATCATCTCCGTATTCATTCAAAGTTTCTTTCTTCATATTTTTTTAAGTTTTAGTTTCGTCTCCACTATCATTTTTTATCAGTTTTACTTAATCCGACGTTTAGAGCGTCGATAATTATTACAAGTAATTAAATAATAAATATTTAATTTTATGAAACGCAAGCGTAAAAATTTTAACTTTCTTAGTTCGACTAATTATAGAAAAATGTTCAAATTAATTTGAATTTTAATTAACAAGATTTTTGTTGATTTATCAGAAATAATTAGTAGGATCCGTAAATGTTCGAAAAATCTTTGTTTATACTTTGGTCAAAATTTTCTTAGTTGAAAAGCAAAAAGTGTCGTTTCAAATTTCAAGTTATGGTTTAAATGTTTTCCTCAATTCCGCTTAGGTTGTCTTGAGGTATGCACAAACATTTACCCCTAAACAGGAGTTTAGTTAAATTTTTTGTGTATAAGGGAATAAATTCTTAAAAATCCTTTGTTAAAACATTTGTCAAAACATATTTGTACTTTCTTTTTGGTAAAACCCAAAGTCTTAAATGGCTTCTAATATTTTAAGAGTCAATTTATATTCCATTATTTATTAATCACACGGTCAAATAATGTAAAGGATTTAGTCTTAAATCACATGTTAATTATTCAAGGTACATGTTTTCACTATTCGGCCAATTTAGGGCAGTCTATAACTAATTATTAACTCATTCTTATTCTTATAAACAAACAGATGGTCCTTAATGATCACACGCATGAATTTATTAATTTACAGCCTACACACATGATTCACCCAATTTATGAATGCTACATGTGTATTAGTCAATCCAAACGTCATCACGTGAAACTTATAATGTTTATTACAAGTTCTGGATGCAGTGATTGGATTAGATAATCTTTTTCGCGGACGCGAAGTTGATGATAACCATGCCGAGGATCAAATCTTAAATATACGCTAGAACCTTGTAAATGATCGAACAATCTATCATCTTGGGTACTGGATATAGATTTTAATCGTCAATTTACTTAGTTCACGGTAATCAATAAATATAAGAAATAATAACACCATAGCTCTTCATGATGACGAGCTTGATAGAATAAAAGCTTTCTCTGACAACTCTCTCAGTTGTACGGTAATTCTTTTAATCCAGACGGTGTTGACGTACAGTGCACAAGCCACAGGTGCAGCACCGGGAATATAATCAATACCAAATTGAGCATGCCTTAATGGCGGAAGTCTAGGTAATTCACCAATAAATACTTCCTAAAGTTTCAGATAAAAGAAACATCTTTTAATACATTCACTTTTAAGTTCTTTCTAGATTATAATATCTATGACTAATTCACAACCATTAACGGTATAATTTCAAGTCTAAAAGCAGGATACGGTCATTCATCAAGGATTATTTAGATCACTTTTGATAATCAACATCTTATAATTTAGGGGAATTCTATTCGAGTTCTCATCAATTAAGACAATGTCGTCATGTCATAATCAATCAATCCATTCTACTGGCATTACTAACTTTCCAATTTTATTGCCGTCAATAAGATGTGAACTTCTCAAAAGACTAATAATAACTTATAATCCTTCACAATTCAAGGATATCTGGAGACATAACTAACCTTAAAAGAGTAAGGTCAACGCATAATCTACGCGAGAGAATTTCAAATCAGATAAAGACGAAAACATTTAACGAATATGAATATATCCTATGTTTTCATAATTTGAGTAAGCATTCGAAAGCTCCTCGGATCGTTACCCAGGTCATTCAAACGAAACCAAATTAAAAGAAATGATAGGAACGTCGATACATCCGGTCGGGTATCAACACTCGGTAATCAGATACTTTTCTTAAGAATCTCACCACGGGAGAATTGGACAAGAAGGGAATATCAATTTGTCAAATAAGACAATTTCCACAGATGAGTAAATTTGACTCAGAAGAATAAATACTACGGGCACATATGTAGGTGTCCCTATCAATATGTCCCTATTTTTCATTTCATGCAGATCTCATAAAATTTAATCTTTCACAATCTTCAAAGAAAATTTAGTGTTTATTAATAATTTCATGGTGACTACAAATCAGCCTTGCATGGTCACTTCCAAATTGTATGTAGGCGCGCAACTATATATAATTTCAAGATTAATGATGCAATACTCAGTTCGTCAAAATTTTATCATCATGTTTATAATAAAAACATTTTCATGCTTAACTCTTAAATAAGAATCAAAAATAAATTTACAAAGATTTTCTTTGTTATGAAAACAATTAAGTTTTCCAAGGTATTTCATAATCAACTTTATTTCAATAATGATCACTTATAAATCTCACTTGAATAATCCTTATAGTGATGAAAATTCAATTTTTCTCAAGGGATACTGTTTTATCTTTTAAAAACAATGAGTGATCTGCAAAAGAGTGATGAAAAGTTGTTTACCAAGAACTAACCACAATATAATAGGAAATGAGCTTAGCCAATTAATCATGAGGTTCATGACTTCGATGGCACTCAGGAATACAAAGAGAATAATCCACAACGTAACTCAAATCGAGATGAGTACTTGTTCAATGGCTACATCACTAATGCGAACATTAGGAACAAGCAAGAAAAGATAGATAACATCGATACATGTAGAATTTAGCAATCAAATGTAGTCTTTTCATTAATCACAAACAAGTCAAAATTGTACCGTAACACATTGCGTGTCACTATGTCATACAATTCCAAGAACTCATCCTACCAACTGATGTCTTAGTTAAGTTAGGGATTTTTAGAAGATACCACAATGAATACTAATCTACAAGAGTCATTAGGTGTTCCACCTGTCCCAGAAGATCCATCGGTCCCAATTCAGAAGAAGATTTCTTCAATTTATTTATTAGACACTGGGCATCCTCGTTATTGAACAATGGTCTAGGAACAACCCTTAACACGAACTAACAATTATTTAAAAACTTATAATTCAATCACAGAACATAACGACTTCCTCTTATCAATCTCATATTCCATACGAGTTAAATTTTATTTCATTCAAGTTTCAATCAACTTATACTCAATGCGATATCCTACCTCATTCTCCAATACTTTCAACCTTATTCTTAGATCTTGAAAGGGCAATAAAAGCTTGATATAAACAACACTTAATTTCCAATCCTATAGCTCTTTCATCAATAGTTATCAAATGAGTCACTAGTATGAAATGACTCACACATTCAATTAGATTTCTCGGAAAGGTACTAGTGGCATGAGGCTTTTGGGTAATGGTTCCATTAACAGCCTCAAGTGCAACATTCACCCTTTCGATTTCAATTTAAGAATTGGGTGACAACGAATCAGATGACACCTTTCCAGGTGGTAACGTTTTGTCAAAATCCACTCTATAAGGAAAGATCGTCATGACATCGATATCAGATTTAATCTCGCCAATTCTTCTTTAATATCACAATCAACTAATATCAACATTTCTACGAATATCAACCATTTTGTTGGGATCATAAATATCCACAACTTGGTTTAGATATAGGATAGCTAGAATTCCTACGAGAATAGCTTCGATTATTTTACTAGGGGGTTTAGGGTTTCTTGTGACAATCTACGTCGTATAAATACCTCGTATAAATATCAAAATAATCATCAAACAATCATGTAATAAAATTACATCATATATATATATAATCCAAGTTATATATATATATTAAAATAACACTTCTCAGTCTGGCCTTGTCGGTAACTCGGGAATTCTTCGACACCGTTATAGTCAAAATAGTTTTAGACATTTTAAGAAAAATGTTTATAGTTAAAAGATTTTGAAATGTTTTATTCAAAACCTTGGTTTTAAAAAAATCTTTCGATCTCTATAACGAGAGCTCTGGTACCAAACTATAACACCCCCAAATTTACACATTTCAATACAACGGAAGACTCGTTGGTGTTACGGGATAGCACATTACTCACATCATAGACAACGCATAAAAATCGCTTCGTTAAATAATAAAGCATTTTCCATTCATAAATATCAGATTTACATAGGTCCCAAGTCATTGTATTTCATACAGGTTTTACAAAGCATTTGAATGGAAATTATTGTTTAAGTGCAGGCCATGAGTTCTTGTTGTCTTCTCGAGAATTACCTTCAAGTACCTGAGATAAAACATTGTTAGAAATACGTTTTTACGTATATTAGAAGTATCGGTCACTCCATAATATTATTAATGTCATAATAGCTCGTAGTTAATGTTACTTATTAAGTTAAGTAAGAAACCGACCCATGGGCTTGTCATGGGTCGGCCCAAGCCCAAATAAGGGCCTTGGATATAAATACCCCTTTCCACCATGGAAAGGGGTTGGTTGTTGTTCATTCCACATATTCATTTGAATAAAATACACATAGTTTCTCTCTCACTTTCTCTCACTAGTTTCTCTCTCTAGGAATCTTCAACCCACTTCATAGATTCATAGGTTTTCAAGATTCTACATTTGGTATCAAGAGCTATGGGGTGATTTAAGGTAATGATTTGTGTTGTTATTTAGTTTTTTATTGTATTAGTGTTCTTTAAGAAGATCCATCTTGATTCTTGGAGTTTTTGGTGTTTTTGTGATTGGGATTAGTAGATAAGTATTAGTTTTAACTTATTTTAGTTGAAAGCACAAAACTTTTTAGGTAACTTGGTAAAAATCTGGGTTTTTTCATCATTCTTTTGATCGACTGTACATGAAACAAGGTTTCTGTTTCCCAGACAAAAGTTCCGAACCAAAAGTTCCGGATCAACCAAAGTTCCGGATCAAAAAGTTCCGAACCAAAAGTTCCGAATCAAGGAAAGTTCCGAATCAAAAAGTTCCGAACCAAAAGTTCCGGATCAAGGAAAGTTCCGAATCAAAAATTTCCGAACCAAAAGTTCCGGATCAAGGAAAGTTCCGAACCAAAAAGTTCCGAACCAAAAGTTCCGGATTAAGGGAAAGTTCCGGATCAAGGGAAAGTTCCGGATCAAAGGAAAGTTCCAGATCAAGGAAAGTTCCAGATCAAGGTAAAGTTCCGGATCAAGGGAAAGTTCTGGATCAAGGAAAGTTCCGGATCAAATCTTCCGAATCAACACTTCTGAATCAACAAAAGTTCCGGATCAAGGGATATTTTTACTTGTTTTTTCGACGATTTTTTTAGAGGATTTAATCTTGGTTTCTTACAACAAAAACTCAACACAATTCACAAGCTTTACTTCACTGCTCGATCAACCGATAATCTTTGTTTCTTTGAAGTGAACAAAGTGAATCCGAATTCATTAATGCCTTAGATGACATCACTTACGGACATTTCCGTCATTATGGGAACGGACAATCGCCCTCCAATGCTCATTAAAGAAGTCTTTGAAGCATGGCAAGGCCGTATGTTGTCATACCTTAAGGGAAAACCGACATATGGGAGGCTTATGGTTATGTCAATTCTAAATGGTCCACTTGACTATGGTACCATCGTGGTTAACAATGTGACTCGACCAAGGGAATTTGAAGAACTTACACCAGCTCAACAACTTGTTGCCGTTGCAGACGAAAAGGCTCTTCAAACCATTCTCCAAGCTCTTCCACATGACATCTATCGAATGGTAAGTCAGTATACGGTGGCGAAGGATTTATGGGAACGTCTAAAGGTGTTGCTACAAGGTACGTCTCTTACCAAACAGGAAAGGGAATGTCAGTTTTATGATCTGTTTGATAGATTCACGTACAGCCCAGGGGAAACGCTTCACGACTATTACTTCAGATTCACTACTCTCATGAATGATCTGAATGTATACAATCTCGTGATTGCTTCATTCCAGGTTAACACCAAACTTTTGAATACTTTACCTCAAGCTGAATGGGGTGAGTATATTACCGATTTTAAGTTAACCAGGGATTTGCATAAGTGCAATTTGGATCAACTATATGCTTTTCTTCAACAGCATGAGAAACATGTGATCATGCACCGTTCGCCTCGAGGTATGTACCCTGATTCCTTAGATTTGATGGCGAATCAACCAAGCTTGTCACACAACAACACTCCTTATATCTTGGGACATCAAGCCTATCATCCATCACCTTACATGACACCAACCTTCCCCCAATACTCGATTCTACCGCAACCACCCACCTCACATCAGCAACAATATCGGTTTAATGCACCTGCATCACAATACGCTTCACAACCTCACCCAGCAAGCATTGCACCTTATGCTCAATCTTCATATCCTTCTTATCAAGAGAATGCAACATATCCATCAAGCTACCCTGATCACATGAGTGTTCCTTCTAGTGCTTACGAAGCTCAACAAGACCAAGCACTATATTGTGATGATGATGAAGTCCCCATTCCTGAATTCAAACAAGGAACTGATCCAGTTGAAGTGTTAGCCACTATGTCTGCTTACCTCACAAGGACTTTAAGCAAACGAGGATTTAGAGGAACAGATCCTACTAACAATCAGCTGAGGAATTCATCCAGTTCTCGCCAACAAGCTACTATTGAGAATGGCAGGGTAATGGTTCAACCTATTCAACCTTATCAGAGGAGACCTACTGCATCAACCACCAATGCACGCACGGTCAATCCTGCTCCAATGGTCAACAATCCTCCACGGGCTAATTCCACAGGCAAGTTGAGAATGATTACATGCTATAACTGCAAGGAAGAAGGTCACATGTCCAGGGATTGCAAGAAACCCAAGAGGAGAAGGGATGGTCAATGGTTTGCAGAGAAGATTTATCTGGTGAATGCTCAGGCACAAGGAAGAGAACTTGATGAAGAGGAGCTTGCATTTCTTGCTGATCCAGGGATTGCTGAACAAGACGTTGTCACTACACAGAATGCAGCATACCAAGCAGATGATCTTGATGCTTATGATTCAAACTGTGATGAACTTCAATCAGCACAAGCAGCTCTTATGGCAACTATCTCTAGCTTAGGGCCAGAAAAGAGATCTGAGGTACTTATTAATACCACTGATAATACCACTAATGCTAGTATTCAACCACATCAAGTTGTGCAAGAGAGTGCTGATTCGAATGAGTCTTCGGTGGTGAGTCTTTCAAATGAGGAGACAATCAATGATAGAAATATCAATGTGAGTCCCCAGACTTTGAGTGAATCACAACCGGGAGCCATTTCGCATACGCATACTCCTGCTCAACAAGATTTGGTCATGGTTCCTGCTACATTACTTAGCCAAATGAATGTTGCACTCTTAGAAACCCTAGCTAAGAATAAGAATTTGTCTGATGAGCTTGCCTTATGCAACGAGAAAGTTCAAACTTTGGAATTAGTTCCTTCGTCTAGTGTTCTAACAAATCCCGAATATGATCATTTTTGAAACAAACAAATGGGTCATTTGTAAGAAATTGAAACCTTATGAGCAGATCTTTCTAACGAACTTAAAGAAAAAGAGTTAGTGGTCACTAATTTTCAAAAACGTCAAACGGATTTTGAATTACTCGAGTCTAAAAAGAATGAAATGGAAATTAATGCGGCTAATAAGATTAGAAGTCTAGATTATTTGCTGTTAAGACAATACGCTGCTTCTCAACTAGTGCACTTATTTGATGCTTCGTTTAGAGAATTTAACTTATCACGTCAAAAAGGCCTTCCCCCTAACCCACGGTATGCAAAACAAGCTTTTACACATAGTCCAAGACTTTATAATGCAACCCAATTAGGATTGGTCTTAGACCCGATTGTTATTTTCGATGATCGCACCAATAAGGATCTAGTTGATGAGAATCGGTCATACATTTTTGCAAAATATCCCGATTGTGATTATTTTAATATGAATCAGGAGCTTGCTAAAACGTATTTTAGAATTCGCTTCCATATGGACAAAGATCTCATTACAGCACCAACCTACATGTTGAATGAAGAAAACCCTAGTACACTTCCTACACTTGTCAAAATGGAAGGTCCTAAGGAAATTCCAAAGGATCTTCCACCTGTTAGCACTGTATGGTTAAACTTGCAAGAGATTAATCAATACTTTACTAATTTTGACAAGGTCATTTTGGAATGTACGACTTCAAATGGCCTAAACGCCGGAGAATGGGCTTTCGAACACATGAACGAGGTGTTTAAGAATGAGATCAATCCATTTGTCGAAAGTCTAAAAGGAAGTTTTGCATCTCTTAAGGAAAATCTTGAGTTTGAAATTGCTGAAGTTCAAAAAGTGTTTTATGAAATGGACACCGCTTACGAACTACAATTAATTGAAAAGAAAAAGATTTTATCCGAATATGACTGATTCTTGTCCCAAGTAATTTCGTGTGATGTGCTTACTACTGTGAATGTTAATTATTCGAATGAGCTTACATCCGCTATGATTAACTGTGATGTTGTGAATATATGTGATGATGTGTGTAATCTCTCTTTAAATGTTGCTGATACTGTAAATGAGGTAGATAATCATTCTTGTCACGAATCTAACGCTGAATTTTTAAAGCTACAAGATTCTTACAATTTACTTTCAAAACGCTTTAATCAACTAGAACAACACTGTATATCTTTAGAATAAAAACAACAAACTCAAAATGAGGATCTTTTGATAACAAATGGTTGTGAAAATGGTGTTGAGACGAGTGACAAGATGATTGCAATAGATAAGGCATTAGAGGAAGAGATTATGAGATTGAAGAGAGATGTGTCATCAAATGAAACACTAAAATTGGAACTAGAGGCTGCAGAGACTAAAAACCAGGACTTAGAAATTAGACTTTCGTCTATTCTAGGGGAGATGGATCGTGCAAGACAGGGAATGTCCAAACTTTATGGTTCACTAGAAGAACGCTTCGCTTTTAATGCGGCACAGCAACAATCTTATGTTGAACAACTGAACCAAAAATGTGAGGAAATCTCTGACTTAAACATCCTCCTCACTGACAAAAACATGGTTTTGGCCGAGTTAAAGGAGACACTTCTTCTCACCTGACAAGAAGTTGTTGATAACTTAGCTACCGACTCTGCACCATCCTCTAGTGCTCCAACAACCAAGTCAGTAGTGCTCTATAAGAACCCGCTCCATAAGAAAAACCCGGTTACCTACGATGATTATATGAGGAACGCAATTAAGCATGTAGATCTTGTTAGGGATATTTTAGACGATCTTTATGCCTTAGATCCCTCAAGTAGCTACTATTATTCAGCCCATGAATATATTAAGTGTGTTCAATATTGCTTAGCCTACTTGCAATACATAGGTAAACCAGGTTTTGCACTACTCACTAATCGACCCATTGTTGTAACTCCATTCAATAAGACCCCAGGAGCAAAACCGTCATTGGCACCATCAAGTAAGGCACCTTTAAAATCTGTTGCTAATGTTCCCACTTTGCCTTCTACAGGAGTAAAAGAGTCTACTAAGGCTAAAGGATCGCCACTCAAGAAAGATAAGATCAAGCCCTCCACTAGTAGTACCAAAAAGAAGAAAGTAGAAGCTCACCATAGGAATGTTAGTTAAGTTTTAAATAAAAAGAATCATGTTAAGACTAAAAGCTCTGCGCCTGTGCAGAAGCCTAAACCATTTGTGAATTCTGATTTGAAATGTTGGAATTGTAATGAATGTATGTTTTCCCAACGTCATGATTTGTGTCTTATTGATCATGTGAATGAAATTAATGCCATTAGGAATAATCTTGAATGGAAGCCAACTGGTAGAACTCGTGCCCAAGTTGGATGGCAATGGCGTCCCACTGGTAGGACCTTTACATTAGATGGAAAAATGTGCCCTTTAACTAGGAATGCATCCATTGAGGTTAGGTCTGAGCGTCCTGTAGTTAGGCACACTAGCATTAAAGTATGGAAACATCAGCCTTTAATTAGGTCAGCCCCCACTATAGTGCCTATCAGTGAAGAAATACCTCAGGATTTAAGCCAACTAGAATCTACACCACCAACTAGGAAGAAGAAGGCTAGGAAATCTAAGAAACCTAAAGTTAGCAAATCTAAGATTATTAAATCTGTACCTGCTAATAACAAGGAACATTCAGATTCCGATACCTCAACATTTTCCTCGTCTGGTGATATTTTCAGGTGGTCCAAATCATCCTCTGGTATTTGGACTCCGGTTGTTCAAAGCATATGACCGGAGATCGCTCGATGCTCCGAAATTTCGTCAGCAAGTTTCTTGGAACGGTTAAATTCGGTAATGATCATATTGCAAAGATAATGGGGTATGGTGAATATCAGATTGGAAACGTTACGATTTCAAGGGTATACTATGTAGAAGGTCTTGGTCATAATTTATTCTCGGTAGGACATTTTTGTGATTCCAACCTAGAGGTTGCTTTTCCACAACATACTTGTTTCATCCGAAACTTGGAAGGAAAAGACTTGTTGATGGGGTCTCGTGGTGCAAATCTTTATACTTTGTCCTTACAAGACATGATGGCCGCCTCTCCAGTATGTCTTCTCTCTAAAGCATCTAAGACCAAGTCATGGTTATGGCATCACAGATTATCTCATCTCAACTTTGATGCTATTAATCATCTGGCTAAAAACGAATTAGTTGGTGGTCTTCCAAAGCTCAAATTTCACAAGGACCATTTATGTTCCGCGTGTTCAAGGGGGAAAAGTACCAAGAAATCATACAAGCCCAAAGCTGAAGACACCAATCAAGAAAACTTCATCTTTTGCATATGGATCTTTGTGGGCCAATGAGAACTGAAAGTTTGAGCAGTAAGAAATTCATTCTTGTCATTGTGGATGATTTCTCCAGGTTTACATGGGTTAGATTTCTACGTACAAAGGATGAAGCACCGAAGGCTATCATCACTTTTCTGAAATTCATTCAGGTACGTTTGAATACTACTGTCCGCCGTATTCGTACAGATAATGGAACAGAATTCGTCAACCAGACTCTTCGTGCTTACTATGAAGATGTTGGTATTTCACATGAAACATCCGATGCACGTACTCCACAACAAAACGGTGTCGTTGAAAGACGGAATCGTACGCTTATGGAAGTTGCTAGGACTATGCTGATTTATGCGAACGCTCCATTGTCCTTGTGGGCAGAAGCTATATCTACTGCATGTTTCACCCAAAACCGTTCTATCATTTGGAAACGCCATGGAAAAACACCTTACGAGCTTCTACATGATCGTAAACCCGATGTTTCATTTTTTTCATGTGTTTGGGGCTCTTTGTTATCCAAACATTAATAGTGAGAACTTGGGCAAGCTTCAACCGAAAGCCGATATAGGTATTTTCATTGGTTACTCACCCTCCAAGAAAGCCTACCGAATTTACAACAGTCGTCTTGGTAAGATAGCAGAAACTATGGACGCAGATTTCGATGAGCTGAAAGCGATGGCTTCTGAGCAACGCAGCTCTGAACCCGCGCTTCATGAGATGGGAACCGGTGCTATTAGTTCCGGATTAGTTCCCAATAATCCTACTTCTACATCATTTTTACCACCTACAAGGCCCGTGTGGGATAAACTGTTTCAACCATTGTTTGATGAATTCTTTGATCCCCCGAATGATGAAGTTCCAGCACCTGTAGTGATCGCTCCAATCCCTGAAGTGGTTGCTCAAGCTAATGAAGGTTTATCAAATGCATCTTAAATTAACATTGAACCGGATGCACCTTTACCAAGTGATTCTCAAACTACACCTGAATCGTCACCCTTACTTGTGCCTAATGATGTTGAAGAGGATTCTATTGATCACGATTTGGAATATGCTCACCTACAAGAGCTTCCTTTCTTTGGTGTACCGATACTGGAAAATCCTTCAGCCGCGTCTACCTCAGAAGAAGCTCCTTCTATTGTTCACTCCAGACCACCACGGATTGAAAATCATAGCACCAAATGGACAAAAGATCACCCAATTAGGAATGTCATTGGAGATCTAGATCGACCGGTCTCTACACGCCATCAATTACAAGAGAGTGCACTCTATTGCTATTTTGATGCATTTCTCTCCGAAGTTGAACCTAAAAATGGGCAACAGGCTATGACTCAATCATCTTGGATTGAAGCCATGCAGGAGGAACTAAATGAATTCCAAAGACTTGAAGTATGGGAATTAGTTCCTCTCCCTGACAAGGTTAACATCCTTACTTTGTTATGGGTTTATAAGGTTAAACTCGATGAGATGGGTGCAGTATTGAAAAATAAGGCTAGATTAGTTGCTAGAGGATATAAACAAGCCTTAGGTATAGACTTTGAAGAATCTTTTGCTCCTGTTGCAAGATTGGAGGCTATTAGACTATTCCTTGCGTATGCTGCTCATATGAACATGATCGTCTATCAAATGGATGTGAAGACGGTATTTTTGAACGGTGAACTAAGGAAAGAAGTCTATGTTAGTCAGCCGGATGGGTTCGTTAGCACGGAGTTTCCTAATCATGTGTACAAGCTTAAGAAGGATCTCTATGGGTTGAAACAAGCTCCACGCGCGTGGTATGATCTCCTTTCAACATATCTCATTTCGGAAGGGTTCTCCAGAGGCAAGGTGGACCCCACTCTATTCACTCTCAAGGAGGACAACGACATGATTCTGTTACAAATTTATGTTGATGATATAATATTTGCTGCCTCTAACATAGAATTGTCCAAACGCTTTGAGAAGATAATGTCCACACGCTTTCAAATGTCAATGATGGGAAAATTTTCATTTTTCTTAGGATTACAAATTTCTCAGAATCCCAGAGGCATCTTTATTAATCAATCCAAATATGCTCTAGAATCTTTAAAGAAATATAACTTTGATAATTGTGACCCCGTGGACACTCCAATGGTGGAGAAATAAAAGTTAGATGAAGATAGGAATGGGACTATTGTCGATCCAAAACTTTACCGTGGGATGATCGGGACCCTTCTCTATCTGACTGCTAGCAGGCCTGATTTGCAATTTGCTGTATGCATGTGTGCCCGGTATCAGGCTCGGCCTACCGAAAAGCACCTACATGTTGTTAAAAGGATCTTTCGGTATCTCAAAGGAACACTTCATCGTGGTCTATGGTATCCGAAAGATTCCTCTATTGCTTTAATATCATACGCAGATGCCGATCATGTTGGGTGTCAAGACACGAGGCGTAGCACTTTTGGATCTGTGCAACTCCTTGGAGACAGATTTATCAGTTGGTCTTCAAAAAGGCAGAAAAGCGCTACAATTTCTAGCACGGAGGCTTAATACATCGCCATGTCCGGTTGTTGTGCTCAAGTCCTTTGGATGAGATCACAATTAACTGACTACGGTTTGGGATTCAACAAAATCCCGATGTATTGTGACAACAAGAGCGCCATTGCCCTTTGCTGCAACTATGTTCAACACTCCCGGGCCAAGCACATAGACATTCGCTACCATTTCATTAAAGAGCAGGTGGAGAACGGAGTGATCGAGCTGTATTTTGTCACTACTGAGTATCAGCTGGCAGATATGTTCACCAAAGCCTTAGATCGAGGAAGAATCGAGTTTTAGATCGACAAGCTTGGCATGAAATCATTCACTCCGGCGACTCTCAAAGAATTGGCAGAAGAATCAGCTGAATAGTAGTGGTAAACTATTCAGGCGTATCCTTTGTTCGTGATCATGTATATTATCGTAAATATATAAACCACAAAAAGAAAAATACAAAAATATAAAACCAAGAAAAACCATAAAAAATATAAAACCAAGAAAAAACCATAAAAAATATAAAACCAAGAAAAAAACCATAAAAATTATAAAATCAAGAAAACCCAAAAATATTTTTCGTTTTTAAATCGGGCATGTCTTTTAGAACGGTAATATTTACGGCTTTAGAAATGTCGATCAATATTGACACGGCGCCATAAATAGAGTCTGTATAAAAGTTGTACATTTTTAAAACATGCCCATTATGGCTTGTAGTTATTTCTGACTGCAACCCGGTCTTCATATTAAAGTCACGTATTTCCTTGGAAAACGTTGGCTCACAACGGGAATTAATTTTCTCGGGCATGATTTACAAGCCAAATCATGCAAAGGGATCAAGTTTACTTTACAACTTGGTCTAACACGAGTTAGTGTACGTCTCAGTGCATTAATTTGTCAAAATAAGAGAAATCTTATTGCCACCACGAATCAATCTTTTCAAGACATTAATTGGAAATGTTTTCATCAATATTTGACTCTTTAAACAATGACTACAGCTCTTTAAATAGAAAACGGGTCATCGTTTAAGGGGGAGAAAATATTAAATCATCTTCGTCATCAAAACGATTTTTCAAAAGTGTTGGTGGAAAATTAATTGGCTAAATGGTTAATGAGTGGTCTTGCTTTAGAATACAACTTGTGCTCGTTCAATGTGATAGGAATTGCTTTAAGATCTTGAGATTTGCTAATAGGTTGCGATGCTTAAGTTGTGTTGGCGAAATTTAACAATGGTTAGGAAAAAAATGAAAAGATAAGGAATAAAAAGGGAAAAGGAGTGAAAACTGTAGGGACTTAAGTGACAATTTGTGAAATTTGTCAAAAATTGACCTAAGTCAAACCAAACCCCCCCCCCCCCCCCCCCCCCCCGTTTTTCATCATTCACTGTTTCTGCTTTATCATTTCTTTCCGCCATTAAAACACACATTCAAGCTCCAAAACTCTCGTTTTCAATCATCTAATCTGGTTCATTCGATTTAGAAGGTACTAACATCAATCTTTTGATTCTTAATTCGCCTAATTCATGTAAATTCACTTAATTAATTCGTTTGAATTAAGTTAATCAAGATTAGGGTTTCTGCCTTAATTTAGGGTTAATTAATTAGGGGTTTTTGATGGGTTTTGCTCGGAATATCATTAGTTTGTGTTAAGTTGCCTTAGATTGCCTTAAATCTCACACACGCGCCTAGAATAATCATTTATAGGGTGCGTTTAGAAGTTCCGGATGAACATGGCTAGCAAACTTCCGAATGAAGGAAGTTCTGAACAAACTTCCGAATGAAGGAAGTTCTGAACAAACTTCCGAATGAAGGAAGTTCTGAACAAACTTCCGAATGAAGGAAGTTCCGAACAAACTTCCGAATGAAGGAAGTTCCGAACGAACTTCCGAATGAAGGAAGTTCCGGATGAACTTCCGAATGAAAGAAGTTCCGAATGAACTTCTGAATGAAGAAGTTTCGGATGAACTTCCGAATGAAGAAGTTCCGGATGAACTTCCGAATGAAGAAGTTCCGAGTGAACTTCCGAATGAAGAAGTTCCGAGTGAACTTCCGAATGAAGAAGTTCCGAGTGAACTTCCGAATGAACTTCCGAATGAAGAAGTTCCGAATGAACTTCCGAATGAAGAAGTTCCGAATGAAATTCCGAATGAAGAAGTTCCGGATGAACTTCCGAATGAAGAAGTTCCGAATGAAGGACTTCCGAATGAAGGACTTCCGAATGAAGAAGTTCTGAATGAACATCCGAATGAAGAAGTTCCGAGTTAACTTCCGAATGAAGAAGTTCCGAGTGAACTTCCGAATGAAGAAGTTCCGAGTGAACTTCCAAATGAAGAGTTCCGAATGAAGGACTTCCATGAAGAGTTCTGAATGAAGAGTTCCGAATGAAGAGTTCCGGATGAAGGGTTATTTGATTGATAGTTGTTTGCCTGTTATAAGTACTTATTGAAATGTATTATGCTTAGAAGTCATAATGATGTATATCTATATATTTTGTGTGCATCAACCTTTTATGTCTTATCTTAAGCAGATACGATGACTAATCCAACAGTATAAGCAATCCAAGACTCTAGAGCAGCCGCAATTGCCGAAGCACGAACCCTCAAGTTCATACCAAACAATTACCGGCTGAAGCAAGTCTCAAAATCCACTCACCATGGATTTAAAGTCGCCATAGCAATCCTTGATCACTCTCATTTCAAGAATGCTTTAAGGAGTACTGACTCGGTGCCTTATGATTACATGTATGAGTTCTGGGCTACCAAAGAGAGTACTTCAAACAAGATCACCTTCACTTTCGACAACAAGTAGAAAACACTTACTGTTTCAGACTTCCGTAAGATATTTGGCATTCGGGATACACCCAAAGGTATGGCATTTTCGAGGGATCCTACTAAAGACGAACTCATGGAGATGTTCGATGCTCTTGGATGTCTTGACATACGAGTTGTGTCTGAGTTTACCACTGCTAAAGTAGGTCAACCTTGGAGAGCAATCTTGGGTATTCTCAGTAGATGTCTTACACCTAAAACCAGCGGGCATGATGCTTTGCGTAGTCCAATTATGAACATCTTCCATGGAATGTACACAGGTTCAAATGCATATTATGCATTATTGTTATGGGAAGAATTCACCTTTCAACTCTTCCAAAACAAGAAGCTGAAGACTAATTTATTTCCTTACCCTCGGTTTATCAAGCTTATCATTAATTATTTTATGAAGAATGATGTATCTATTGATAAGCGTGCAGCAAGTCGTCATCACACTGAAGAGGCTGATCACACTGTGGATCTAAGGCATGAAGGACCATCTGGTGGTGTTATTCCTGGTCCTATTCCCGATTATCTTCTGACGGATAAAATTAAAGCTTCTGCTGATTACAAACTGCTGCTACTAGAAATCAAGAAGCTAAAAGCAAGCCTTCAGACTGGAGAAGACTCGTCTACTACGGTCAAGAGTAAAGGTAAACGCAAGCAACCAGCTGCTTTACCCGAACCCGAAACCAAGAAGAAGAAGACTGAGACTAAGAAGGGAAAGGGTACGGCTGATGAGTTAGTTCTTTGCGACGAAGAAGATGTTGATGATCCTACTCTTGACAAGGCTGAGAGAAAATTAATGAAGATAGCTATTGAAAGGGGTAGGAGAGATACGGGAGGTAGTGGTTCGGGTGCACAGATGAATGTTGAAGAAGAGTACGAGGAGCCAGAGGATATTGATGAGTTTGGATCACCTGAAAGGTATTCTACTTCGAAGGAGACATCCATCCCTGTTTCAGCAAGTGTTGAAAAGGAGTCCGGTGCTCCTACAATCATGGTACCTACTCAGCCTTTAGTAACTCAACCTCCACCAATACAGCCCTTACCAACCCGACCAGTTTCAACACCATTCCTTCCACCTCCAATAACTCCCATCCTCAGTACTGTGGTTACAACCGAGCCTCTTCAACCAACCCAGAGTAGCTCTGCATCATCTTCAACGGCTGCATTTGTAATGGCATAATTATTGGATAAACATACGGATAATCAAAAAAGAGAGATGAATGAACTTCGCCAAGAGCTACATAGACGAGTTCAAAGTGAAGAAGCATCTAAGAAAGCCCAAGAAGAGATGCTTGCTAAGTTCGCTGCAGAGATGGAGTTGACACGTAAAGCTCATGCAGAAGAACTAGCTCAGGTTAAGCAGGCTGAAGCTGATAAGCATGCTGCATGAATCACGAGACTTCAAGCTATGAGGGATAAATACAAGGAGCATAAAGAAACACTTGAAGCTTCGGTTGAAGAGATAGTGAAAGAATCCGTTGAGTCCATTATGCCAAAACTGCGTGATGAGTTGAAGACACTCGCGGCTGATAATTTGATGATCAAGTCATCTAATCCTTCTGAATCCGCCTATAAAATTGTCTATGATTTAACGGATTTTGAATTGAAGAAGATCCTCAAAGCTCGTATGAGGGAACTTGGATCTTTTGATAAATCTAAGATTCAACGGACACTCTACAAGTCACTCAATGACGCTGTTATGGAGGATGATCGGCTATTTAAAGTGTTTGGAAGTGTGGTACCTTACCACATTCTGCCTGAGGAGGAAAGGGAAGAAAGTGAACAAGAAGGGGGTGACGGGGAAGAAGAAGAAGAAGAAGAAGAAGAAGGAGATGATGATGATGGTGACGATGGTGGTGATGATGATGAGGATGATGATGATGATGATGATGATGATGATGATGATGATTATGGTGATAATGGTGGTGATGGAAATGAGGAGAGTGCTAAGGGAAGCAACGAGGGTGACGATGAGGATGATGATGGTAAACAGCCTAAAAAGGGGGACAAGGTAGCCAGCACAAAGAGACCATCTATGTCTGGTACCAAGTCTCAAAAAGATGCTGCGCAGAAGGAAAAATCTACTTCAACGGAATCAAGACGATCCAAGTGGCGCCATGATGTGAATGCTACTACAGCGTCATCGATTCCCGGTACATCTATTGCTGTGTCTATACCTGTTACCACTAACCCTGTTAGTTCTGTTGTTGCTCCTGTGATTGCAGAGTCAGTAACTGAACCTGAAGCGGCACAACAATCGCTTGTTCTTGACACCGCCGAGATGCCTGAATCAGAACCAGCACGTGTTCATGTCTCTACTCCTCTACAACAAGAACCACAATCTACTGTTCCTGAGTCAAGCACACGGGACTGGGCAGACACGTTGGAGATTGACGAGACTGCACCGCCACAAGCTTGGATCACGGCAGCGGCTCAATATGATCCAATCACAGACGCTGACAGAGATGTTTTATATCTCCGTATCCGTAGTCCGATTGACTTGTGCGCATTTCTGGCTCATGAGTATAAATCTTCGGTCACTCCGTCGTTGGTAAAGAGAGCGCTAATGGATAAGATAATTCGCGCCAAAACCAGGTTAACCCGAATGGAGTTCGAGTATTATGCTGATGAGGTCCTAAAAGCTCTTAACACCGTTCAAAGTCCGTGCCTCCATGAATCAGAAAGAGCTCCACCTCCACTTGATCCTTCTCAAGATAATCAAATTGCTCTCGACTTCTTCGTCACCAATGATCTTGATTATCTTCTCAAGGGTTCATCAAAGTACGCAACCTCGCTGACCTTGCTAAAAGCTACCAACTGGGGGACAATACCCTGGATCGAGGAAAAGGTAAACCGACTCTGGGTCCCAAAGGTAATTCGTAATTATGATATGTATGCTGTTATAGGTGCATCACATTGGGACGAATGAGTCCGAAGGGCGTACAGAGGTTGCTGCTTGGTCAATTCAGGAAGCAACGTTATATCCGATATTCGCATCTCCAGCATTTTGGGACTGAAAACTGAAGCCAAGAATGGCTATTATCATGTGACGGAGATTCGTCTAAAAAGGGAGGATGACAGAGAATACAAAATCCAGCAGGGAGATTTTTCTATCATTCGCCTTGAGGATATCGAAGATATGTTGCTTATGATGACCCGGGATCAACTCACCTATATTGCTCGTGAAGACATCATTGCCTTGAATACAGCACTTTGTATGTTCACACGAAGCGTTGTTATCAAGAAACGAGTTGAAGATCTTCAATTGGGAGTCGAAAGCTACCAAAGGAAGCTTAACCTAACCCGTCCAGTGAATCAAGTGTTACCTCAACATGTCAACAGATGTCCCTATACCGGCATTTCTGTTCCAAGCTACGGGATTTTCTACTTGAACAGTCGAGGGTTAATGAAGTTTATGAGGGTGGGTGAGCTTTATAAGTACAGTGATGGGACTCTCCTATACGTCAGAGGAAAGTTGGATCATCTCAATTCGGGTGGGTCTTTACCAGAGATGACTGAGGATTGGCATCAGGGTTATCGGCAAATGGCGAAGTATGTGATCAAGAAGATTGATCAAAAGCTCCGTGAACGTAGATTGATGAGGAGCTTAGAAAGATTCGTTGGTGGTAGACCATATGGAGTGCACCACAAGTTACTGCAACGATCCATCTGATGGGTCGTACATTTCAGGTCCACTTTATATTGGTTTTTAATTGTGAATATGTAAATTTGTGAATATTGTGCTTTTACGGCTTGATGTAGTGTTAAGGTATGATAATTTTTCAAGAATTTCTCACGAGATTCTAAATCTTTCAAAATATATCATACTAAAGCACTACAACTATCCCTTATTAATTTAAGGGGGAGCATTAACATGTTCTATGGCCAAACATCGATTTCATTTTTACCCAAAGACTGGTTAATCCATTCAATATCCCAAATATTAATGGTTAACATTTTGGATAAGGGGAGAAAATGGGATTAAGGAGACTTAAATGATACTTGGCTAAAAGATGAAAAAGACTTAGCGATAATCCAACTTAATATGTGTAAAGCACGTGTTAAGGGGGAGCGTTTTTAATGAACAAAACACCTAAGGTACAAAACTTTTGATTTTAATATTACAAGTACCTTAAGTGATTTTCAAGGATTTTTCATGGTGGTTATACTTTCCCAAAACACGCTTAATTCACGACGAATGTGGTGACAAAAGGGTGGTAGGAATAGGCTTAGTCCAATGGTTCATCATAGCCGATGGAATCTTCCAAAGGACAATTCCCTAGATAGAATTAGAAGTCCTAGGAAAGTTGGAGAAAGATTATGAACGTAGCTGAATGCCGACCAAGTACTTAAGCTAGCACTGGAACAATCACAACAAGGTGCTAGTTATGACGTATTGGTAAGCATTGAAGGGGTTGAAGAATGAAAAAGAATTGTAAAGATAAAGGGTGTAAAGAAAGAAGCCCTCCTTACAACTTTAGGCAGAAACCGGGTCAATACATATGCTATTGAGATCATTTTTGTTAATGATTCTCAATATTGAAGAAAGACATCATGGACCCAGTGATGCAATGCACAACCCTTCCCAGCTAACTCAAATATCTCTCAAAAGATATTTGTTTTAATCACACGGAGATCAACACGTTATCTATTGGTTTATTCACTCCGAATAGACTGATATTGAAAAGGTGGCACTCCTCTCCAGCCATCGCTCACTAAATCAAAACGCACTATCGTGTCTAGACCCAAGAGATCATCAAAAGTCTCATTAGGACACTTTCCATTTATTCCTTGCTTTCTCACACACTGTGAAAAGTAAGAGATTTTCATGAGTCCTACGCAGTATTCCTGTAATATTGCCAGAACATCCGAGTAATACGTAAGTATTACAATGAAGATGGAAATCCTGCTTGAGCCAACATCAAACAAGCTCATGGTAGGTTACACGTGCGGTTCTTTTAGAACCAATCTTGTGAAAAACTGGAAAGAAACAGTGGTTTAATTCTTAATTGAACTTAAACTCGTTCCAGGCCTCTACGCATTATCATATGATCTTGCCAGAACACTCAGAGTGACTCTTTAGTGATCACAGTGACGAGTGGAAATCCTTCTAGTGTTAACATCAAACAGCACTTGGTAGGTGACGTGCAAGATTCTTTATGAATTGAGCTCGTGATAACTGGAAAGCAACGATGGTGAAAATCTTAATTGAAATTCACTTGTTCCAGGTTTCATGAATTGACGGCTTCAAATCACAAGGATAATTTATCCAAGTGATTCACTCTTTATGTTCGCAGTCAGCTTTGGACGGTCGAATAAAGAGAACGGGTTTACCCGCGAAATCCTGTCAGGAAGTTACTTAATTGAAACTATCCGTCACGGGTACGATATCTAATATCGTCCAACGGTCTTCACCGACCGGAGGTAAAATGCTACCGAATTAGAATAAAATGTCAAAAACATTTTATTCGTGTCGTTGCTGTGTACCTGTTAAAGATGGTGGCGTTGCTGTGTACCTGTTGAAGACGGTGACATTGCTGTGTACCAGTAGAAGACGGTGGTGTTGCGGTGTACCTGTTGAAGTCGTTCCCACATGCTTATGTTTTTCTGCATCAAAGTTCAACAAAATTCAAGAAAGTGCAAAATGAAGTCTTCCGCTGTACCAAACTCTGAAGCTTTCGAGAATTCAACAAAAAGACATAAGTGTGTGGAACATGGAGTCACGAGGAGGCAAGTTTCACAAAAAGGCAAAGATCGCACGTGATTGGTCAAAACAACAATGCTCTCAAGCCAAAGCCTAAAAGATCAAATCAAAATATTCACAACAAAAAGAAAGAAGAAAAGACTACGAGCTGAAGAACAAAGACTTAGTATAGTATGCTAGGTTTAGAACTTTGTAAACGTGGAGTGACCTCCCTTAGGGGGAGATTGTTAGAAATACGTTTTTACGTATATTAGAAGTATCGGTCACTCCACAATATTATTAATGTTGTAATAGCTCGTAGTTAATGTTACTTATTAAGTTAAGTAAGAAACCGACCCATGGGCTTGTCATGCGTCGGCCCAAGCCCAAATAAGGGCCTTGGATATAAATACCCCTTTCCACCATGGAAAGGGGTTGGTTGTTGTTCATTCCACACATTCATTTGAATAAAATACACATAGTTTCTCTCTCACTTTCTCTCTCTAGTTTCTCTCTCTAGGAATCTTCAACCCACTTCATAGATTCATACGTTATCGAGATTCTAAAAACATGTTAAAAGAAAAGGTCAGCGATAACGCCGAGTGAATTCATAGAGTTTAATAAAATCCATCAATATAACATCGGTATAAAATTATTACCGAAAATCATTTTGTACAAATCATTGTAATAGGCCATAAAATAGCCAAAGTCATTTCATACAAATCCTTATCAAAATCTTAATATAGGCTTTCGCCTTCAAAATCATTATACGAACCATTGTCGTTAAAAACATTATACAATACGTCTTATAACATTGTATAGATTAAATAAAACCTTATATGAATATGGTTATATAAAACCAGAACACGAAGATAATATCAATAATAAGACCCTGTATTGCTAGTCAGGCAATATATCGTAATTCAATGCATAGTATTTCGTTATTTTTGGATTATTATAAGCCGCATGACATTGTTACCTTACTACAACAAACAACGGGTAGCTAGCCCGAAACTCAATTTGCCCATCTAAATTAGCGCGTCGTCACAATAATCACGCTTGTGTAAATCTTCCCATACATAAATTCGCTTACCAATCAATGTGGCATGATGGGGATCAACCGTGAAGGCGCGAACTGGGGTGATCGTCCCCAAATAGTACTATTATATGCATAAGCGTCTTCCAAATCCCGGTAGTTCACAATTCATGCTAATGGGACTTTTAGTGACATAACCTAACTTTAATAATCCATTTTATTTCATACTTCGGGTCATATAATCATTCATCGGGTCATACAATCATTCGGGTGTAAATCAATAAACAGAAAATCGGGACAACTAGTGTCCTATTTCATAAAAACTAACATGTTATCTCCCTCGCGGGTTTATAAAACATTTCATAAAAACATTTAAAAGAGTATGAGGCTATGAACTCACGTTGATGTGGGAAAGCGGGTTATCGGCAATTCGGATGTACGGTACGTGCTTCAATCACAGAAACCTAGACAAATAATACTCGTCTTAGACTCTTGTCCAATGACTTTATAAAAATAACAATTATTTATACATATGATGATTGTATAAATATGATGATGATCAAGTGGGTTTGTACATCTTTACTCCTTTAGTATAGTGTTTATGTGTTGGTAATTTTCAAGAGTAGTTACACTAGTTCAACTTGTTTACATTTTAAAGCCCAATGGGCCTAGTACAAGCCCAATAATATTCATTAGCCCAATTATAATTTTATTATCAGTATTATACTTTATATGTTGGGCCCAAATGGGTTAAGCCCAATAAATAAGTTTATAAGTGTTTTACTAACTAGTCGGGTTTATAGTCCAATAAGGCTACTTTGGCCCGTTAATGTCTATATGTTGTAAAGCTCGGGTTTTATCGGTTTTTACTTGTTATATAAGTTCATATATCAGTATGTGAGTTTATAAATGTTTATATTAGACGGGTCCGACCGTCTAAGTTTTATTTGACAAAAATGTTAATCTTTCGGTTTTAGCCGAAAAGACGTAAAACTTAGTATATATTTTTATAACTTGGAAAAACATTTATACTTGTAATATATATAACATGTCCTATTTTAATATCAATATTTATATAACTCTTTTATTATAATTATTTTCAACTAGTGGGTTTGATATATATATTTATATTTTATATAAATTTTGAGTGCCTATATTATATATTATTTATACAAAATGAGTCCTAAAAATCTATTTACTAAAATGGTCATATCTAGAATTCTACATGGAGATAGAACCCCAAATGTTTATCACAGAAGCTACATGATATGTGCTTCATTTTATTCCAGTATAGCTACTGATGAATCAACCTCTAAGTATTTTATAAAATTCGTCCAAAACAGTGTAGTCAGATTTGCACTCTAAACTTGTTTTGATCATATCTCACTCATTTTTATGATTCCATTGCATGGCCAACTCTCACATGTGTATAACACCTAATAGTTACTTATTGATTCCACTTTACCATTTTATCAGTTTAACATTTGGTTTCTTACTGTTTTTATACAGCCATCATATTTAGCTAGATTTCAACCTTGTTACTTATGGTTTTCCATCTTTTTAACTATATTTATCAACACCAAATCCCCACACAATATTTTTATCATCATATATTCATCATATACATATACAATAGGAAAGAAAATACATGATTACATAATCAAAATAACAAGAGGATAAGAAGAACAATCTTTATACCACCATTAGTGATGAAAAGATGAGTCTTTGATGAACAAGGCTTGGATTTTGATGGCAAAACTTGTGATGAACCAATATCATCTTCAAGTCTACCAACCTTTATAAACTTCTCATGGAAAATCAGCCCTATGACACCAACAAATCTTCTCCTTGGATGTTAGAATCACCTCCAATCTTCAAAACTTCAAAGTAGCATCGTCATGTGTATGAGTAACACATGATTTTATGGCTAACATAGATCAAATGAGGGTTCTTTTTTATGAAGGTTGGACGAATTTTAGAGAGAGAGGAGAGTAGTGAGAGTGGTTTACATGAGTTTCTAGTTGCAAATAGTAAAATGAAGTGGTTTTGTGGTTTTGATGTTAGGTAGCTTACAAGTTAAGCTCAAGTTAAAAAGTGTTAACATATGGCTTGTAGTTTTGACACCTCATGGTGTTGGTGTTAGCTAGCTAACCGTCCCATGTGTAGGGTGAGGCAAAACTTGTTTTGTCTCATCCCACTAATTTACGGGTACTCCTCGATTCTAGTTTCCTCGATTTGCGTGCCCTCGGGTCGTTTTACGAAAAACGTTTTTATAAATTATGAATCAACGGCACAAAACGAATCTAATAAAAATTTCCTCATCAAAAACGTAAATACGTATCCTAAGGTTCCGGTTTAGTCGTAAAGGACGCCAAATTAAAATCGTAAGTCCTAATCTCTTCTCGTAAATTTGTGAGTTTATGAACCAACTCAAAATTAAAATCCCAAAATAATATTCACGGATAAATTTATTTCCTGAAATGTCGGACTGTCACCAAAACGGTGTAGGTAAACGTAAGCACGTAATGTAGAATCCTCCGGTTTAAAAGTAGTCGATGCTACTTCAAGACGTAAATCCAAATTTCTTCCAAAAAATAAGTGAGTTCATGATATAACATTAAAATAATGTTTTTAAATAATATTTGAGAATAATATATAAACCATAAATTGACGGATTGTCACATAATTCACCAGAAAATATCTCCTAAAGTTTCAGATAATAGAAACATCTTTTATTAAATTCATATTAGGTTCTTTCTAGATTATAATATCTATGACTAATTCACAACCATTCACGGTATAATTTCAAGTCTAAATGCAGGATATGGTCACCCATCAAGAATTATTTAAATCACTTTTGATAATCAACATCTTATTTTTTAGGGGAATTCTACTGGAGTTCCCATCAATTAAGACAATGTCGTCATGTCATAATCAATCAATCCATTCTACTGGCACTATCAACCTTCCAGTTTCATTGTCGTTGATAAGATGTGAATTTCTCAAAAGACTAATAATAATTCATAATCTTTCACAATTCAAGGATGTCTGGAGACACAACTAACCTTAAAAGAGTAAAGTCAACGCATAATCTATGCGAGAGAATTTCAAATCAGATTCAGACGAAAACATTTAATGAATATGAATATATCCCATGTTTTCATAATTTGAGTACGCATTCGAAAGCTCCTCAAATTGTTACCCAAGTCATTCAAATGAAATCAAATCAGAAGAAATGATAGGAACGTCGATACATCCAATCGGGTATCAACACTCGGTAATCAGATACTTTTCGAAAGAATCTCACCACGGGAGAATTGGACAAGAAGGAAATATCAATTTTCAAATAATACAAATTCCACAGATGAGTAAATTCGACTTAGAAGAATAAATAGTACGGGCACATATGTCGGTGTCCCTAATAATATGTCCCTATTTTGCACTTCTTGCAGATCTCATAAAATTTAATCTTTCACAATCTTCAAAGAAAATGTAGTGTTTATTCATTCTTTTTATGGTGACTACTAATCAGCCTTGCATGGTCCATTCCAAATTGTATGTAGGCGCACAACTATATACAATTTCAAGATTAACGATGCAATACTTAGTTCGACAAAATTTTATCGTCATGTTTATAATAAAAACATTTTCATGCTTAATTCTTAAATAAGAATCAAAAATAAATTTACAAAGATTTTCTTTGTCATGAAAACAATTATGTTTTCCAAGGTGTTTTATAAACAACTTCATTTTGATAACAATTATTTATAAGTCTCACTTTAAATAATCAATATGGTGATGAAAACCCAATTTTTCTCAAGGGATACTGTTTTAACTTATAAAAACAATTAGTGATCTACAAAGGAGTGATGAAAAGTTGTTCACCAAGAACTAACAACAATATAATAGGAAATGAGCTTAGCCAAATAATCATGAGGTTCATGACCTCGATGGCACTCAAAAAGAATAATCCACAACGTAACTCAATTTGAGATGAGTACTTGTTCAATGGTTGCATCACTAATGCGAGCATTAGGATGAAGCAATAAAAGATAGATAACATCGATACATGTAGGATTTAGCAATCAAAGGTAGTATTTTCATTAATCACAAACAAGTCAAAATTGTACCGTAACATATTATGTGTCACTATGTCATACAATTACAAGAACTCATCCTACCAACTGATGTCTCAGTTAAGTTAGGGATTATTTTTAAAGATACCACAATGAATACTAATCTACAAGAGTCATTAGGTGTTCCACATGTTCCGAAAGATCCATCGGTCCCAATTTCAGAAGAGGATTTCTTCAATTTATTTCTTGGACACTGGGCATCCTCATCAGTGGAGAATGGCCTAGGAACAACCCTTAACACAAACTAACAATCATTTAAAACCTTATAATTTAATCACAGGACATAACGACTTCCTCTTAACAATCTCATATTCCATACGGGTTAAATTTAACTTTATTCAAGTTTTAACCAATTTTATACTCAATTCGATATCCTACCTCATTTTCTAGTACTTTCAACCTTATTCATAAACCTTAAAAGGGCAATAAAAGCTCGATATGAACAACACTTAATTTCCAATCCTATAGCTCTTTCCACAATAGTTATCAAATGAGTCACTAGTATTAAATGACTCGCACATTCAATTAGACTTCTCGGAAAGGTACTAGTGGCATGAGGCTTTTGGGTAATGGTTCCAATGACAACCTCAAATGCAACATATACCCTTTCGATTTCAAATTTAAGAATTAGGTGACAACAAATCAGATGACACCTTTCCAGGTGGTAACATTTTGTTAAACTCCACTCTATAAGGAAAGATCGTCATGACATCGATATCAGTTTTAATCTCGCCAATTCTTCTTCAATATCACAATCAACTAATATCTACATTTCTACGAATATCAACCATTTTGTTGGGATCATAAATATCCACAACATGGTTTAGATATGGAATAGCTAGAATTTCCTACGGGAATAGCTTCGATTGATTTGCTAGGGGATTTAGGGTTCCTTGTGACATTCTACGTCGTATAAATACCTCATATAAATATCAAAATAATCATCAAACAATCATGTAATCAAATTACATCATATATATAATCCAAGTTATATATATATATATATTAAATAAACACTTCTCAGTCTGGCCTTGTCGGTAACTCAGGAATTCTTCGGCACCGTTATAGTCAAAAGATTTTTAGACATTTTTAGAAAAATGTTTATAGTTAAAAGATTTTGAAATGCTTTATTCAAAACCTTAGTATTAAAAATCTTTCGTTCTCTATAACGAGAGCTCTAGTACCAAACTGTAACACCCCCAATTTACACAATTCAATACAGGGAAGACTCGTTGGTGTTACGGGATAGCACATTACTCACATCATAGACAACGCTTAATAATCGCGTCGTTTAATAATAAAGCATTTCCATTCATAAATATCAAGTTTACAGAGGTCCCAAGTCATATTATTTCATACAGTTTTACAAAGCATTTGAATGGAAATTTGTTAATTAAGTGCGGGCCATGAATTCTTATTGTCTTCCCGAGAATTACCTTCAAGTACCTGAGATAAAACATGTTAAAAGAAAAGGTCAGCGATAACACCGAGTGAATTCATAGAGTTTAATGAAATCCATCAATATAACATCGGTATAAAATTATTACCGAAAATCATTTTGTACAAATCATTGTAATAGGCCATAAAATAGCCAAAGTCATTTTATACAAATCCTTATCAAAATCATAATATAGGCTTTCGCCTTAAAAATCTATATACGAACCATTGTCGTTAAAAACATCATACAATACGTTTTATAATGTTGTATAAAGCTAAATAAAAATCGTTATATGAATATGGTTATGTAAAACCAAAACACGAACATAAAATCAATAATAAGACCCTGTATTGCTAGTCAGGCAATATATCGTAATTTGGTGCATAAAGCAGTATTTCGTTAATTGGATTATTATAAGCCGCATGACATTGTTACCTTACTACAACCAACAACGGGTAGCTAGCCTGAAACTCAATTTTCCCATCAAATTAGCGTGTCGTCACAATAATCACGCTTGTGTAAATCTTCTCATACATAAATTCGCTTACCAATCAATGTGGCACGACAGGGATCAACCGTCAAGGTGCGAACTGGGGTGATTGTCCCCAAATAATACTATTCTATGAATAAGCGTCTACCAAATCCCGGTAGTTCACAATTCATTCTAATGGGACTTTTAGTGACATAACCTAACTTTAATAATCCATTTCCTTTCGTCTATCCGGTCATTTAATCATTCATCGGGTCATACAATCATTCGGGTCCAAATCAATAAACAGACAATCGGGACAACTAGTGTCCTATTTTATAAAAAATAACATGTTATCTCCCTCGCGGGTTTATAAAACATTTCATAAAAACATTTAAAAGAGTGCGAGGCTACGAACTCACGTTGATGTGGGAAAGCGGGTTATCGGCAATTCGGATGTACGGTACGTGCTTCAATCACGGAAACCTAGACAAATAATAATCGTCTTAGAATTTTGTCCGATGACTTTATAAAAATAACAATTATGTATACATATGATGATTTTATATTTATGATGATCAAGTGGGTTTACATATTCTCATTTACTCATTTTAGTGTTATGTGTTGATAACTTTTATACTAGTTTACTAGTTTTTACCTATTTACATGTTTTAGGTCGAATAAGCCTATTATAAGTCCATTAACTTGTATTAATCTATTTTATACTTGTATTATCAGTATTTATACTTTACATGTTGGGCCCAAATTGGTTAAGCCCAATAAGTAATTTTTATAAGTGTTTAACTTATTTAGTTAGATTATTAGTCCAATATGCTAACTTAGCTCGTTAATGTCCGTATGTCTTATAGTTCGGGTTCTATCGGTTTTTACTTGTATTAGGTACTTATATATCAGCCTCTAAGTATTTTATAAAATTCGTCCAAAACAGTGTACTCAGATTTGCACTCTAAACTTGTTTTGATCATATCTCACTCATTTTTATGATTCCATTGCATGGCCAACTCCCACATGTGTACAAGACATATTACTTACTCTATATCCATTAATCTATGCCATTTTATCAGTTAATCATATGGTTATTTACTGTTTTATACAGCCTACTAATTTAAGCAAAATTAACCACTTTTACATATAGTTTTTCATCTTTTTACCCATGATTATCAACACCAAATCCCCACATAATATTTTTATCATCATATATCATCATACATATATACATTTAAGAAAAAAATACATGATTACATAATCAAAATTAACAAAAGGATGGGGAGAACAATCTTTATACCACCACGATGATGTAGGTTATGATCAAGACATGGATTTTGATGGAGAAACTTGTGATTAACCAAGACCATCTTCAAGACCACCTATCTACATGAACACCTTGATGAAAGTCAGCCCTTGACTCCTTTGAAAACTCCTTTCTAGTTGTTAAAATCACCTCCAATCAACAAGTCTTCAACTAAGCTTCAACATATGTTGATCATAGCTTAAGTTCATGTTTAAATTTTTAAGGATGATGGTGTTTTGTGGTGGTGGTGGTGGGATGGCACACATAGAGTAGAGAGGGAGATGAGAGTTGTTTTGCATGAGTGGAAATGAGAACAAATGGTTTGGTTGATGGTTTTGTGATGTAGTAGCTTACAAGTTAAGCACTAAGCAACAAGTGTTAGCTTAGTTGCTACAACTTGACACATCACAAATGTGGTGTCACTTTGTGGCCGGTTATGAATAGGGGTGGGGCAAGATTTATCTTGTCTCATCCCCATTTAATTACGGGTACTCCTCGATTATAGTTTCCTCGATTTGCATGCCCTCGGGTCGTTTTACGAAAAAAGTTTTTATAAATTATGAATCAACGGCACAAAACGAATCTAATAAAAATTGTCTCATCAAAAACGGAGTTCAAAAACGTAAATACGTAATCCTAAGGTTTCCGGTTTAGTCGTAAAGGACGTTAAATTAAAATCGTAAGTCCTAATCTCTACTCGTAAATTTGTTAGTTTATGAACCAACACAAATTTAAAATTCCAAAATAATATTCACGGATAAATTTATTTCCTGAAATGTCGGACTGTCACCAAAACGGTGTATGTAAACGTAAGCACGTAACGTAGAATCCTCCGGTTTAGACGTAGTCGGTGCTACTTCAAGACGTAAATCCAAATTTCTTCCCAAAAATAAGTGAGTTCATATTATAACATTAAAATAATGTTTTTAAATAAATATTGAGAATAAAATATCAACCATAAATTGACGGATTCTCACATCAACCGTCATGGCGCGAACTGGGGTGATCTTCCCCAAATAGTACTATTATATGCATAAGCGTCTACCAAATCCCGGTAGTTCACAATTCATGCTAATGGGACTTTTAGTGACGTAACCTAACTAATAATAATCCATTTCATTTCATTCATCGGGTCATATAATCATTCGGGTCCATATCAATAAGCATACAATCGGGACAACTGGTGTCCTATTAAAACTAACATGTTATCTCCCTCACGGGTTTATTAAACATTTCATAAAACATTTAAAAGAGTGCGAGGCTATGAACTCACATTGGTGTGGGAAGACGGGTTATCGGCAATTTGGATGTATGGTATGTGCCTCGATCACGGGAAACCTAGACAAATAATACTCGGTCTTAGACTTTTGTCCAATGACTTTATAAAAATAATGGTTATGTGTATGTGATGATATTATAAGTATGATGATGATCAAGTGGGATTTTATCTCATCATACAACATTATATTTGCTATGTGTTAGTCAATTTAGACTAGTTATACTAGTTTTAACCCATTACATATTAAGGCCCAATACGCCCATTAAGAGTTCGATCCATTATATTAGCCCATTTATACTTCTAATACCAGGCCTATACTTATATGTTGGGCCCAAGTGGGTTAAGCCCATGAGTAAGTCCATTAGTGTTAAGCCAAACTAGTTGGGCTAATGGTCGAATAAGGCTATTTTGGCCCATTAAGGTCCATAAGTTATAAAGCTCGGTTTTATCGGTTTTTGCTTGTCAAATGTGTTTAAATATCAGTGTATGATTTATAAAATTTTTACATTAAACGGGTCCGACCGTCTAAGTTTTATTTGGCGAAAACTTTAATCTTTTTGGTTTTAGCCGAAAAGACGTAAAACTTATATATAGTTTTATAATTTTAGGAAACATTTAAGTTTTACTTTTATAAAAAGCCATATTTATTTTTTCTAGTATATAACTCATTTTATAATAATTATTATTAGTTAGTGGGTTTTATATATTTATTTTATAATAATATTTACTTGAATGCTCTTTTTATATAATATAGTTTATTTACAAAATCTGATTATCAAAGTCACTTCCACTATTTTTGCCATATCTTGTGGTCTATAGAAGATCAAATTTGAGCAGCACAAACTACATGATATGTACTACAATTAACTCTTTTATAGCTACTACTCAATCATTCTCTAAGTATTTTAAATAATTCGTCCAAATCAGACCATACAGATTTGTACCTCAATAGTATATTTATCATATCTTGCTCATTTTAATGATTCCTAATAATTGGTTTTTAGTTCATTTTCTCTCGGTCTAATTGAATTGAAATCGGGTCTCAAGTAAGGCTTAATTGTTTTTGGTTAAAAGATGTTGATATTGTATTTTATACTACTTGCACACAAAACGTAAATCTATACTACTTATTATAATATTACTTATACCTAACAAAAATAAAACGAGAATATAAAATTTAACACAAAAATATAAATGCACGTAAAATGAGGAAAATTTGAATATTATATTACTAAAATCTAATGGACCTAACTAATAGGCTGAAATAATACGACTAGCATCCAATTCTACAAATCTAAATGGCAAACTAAAATAGACTACTACTAATTACTATAATAAACGAGACTAGGCCCAATACACCAAGTGAAGCCCAAACAAATCCAACAAACGACCTAAAGGTTTACTAACTAACATCTCACTAACTAGCCTAATGGTTTTAACATTATTAGACTAAGGCTGAAATGCTAGTTATCAAAACAAAGGACCTAAACTGATCAATAACAAAACTAGTATAAAAGTGAATTATAGAAAGAGGCACAAATTCGCTTTGTATCTGCTTACTTTTTGATCAAACCACTATCCATTTTTTAAACAAAAAAGAAAACTCATTGTCATGACTTTTTATACTAGCAGCTACGGAGTATATAAAATCAGCTATTTCACTCTAATTTTACATCTATCTATATTGAATTCTACCTTATTATACTAAAAGCTGATAAAGAAAATTACAAGCAGGTAACAAATAAAAACGAAGCATTTTAGTAAACCAATTGAACACGATCCTATAGTTATGCATATCTAGCAGATTATACTAATCAACAGATTCAAAACTAACTTTCAAAGAACAGATCCACAATAGAACATTGATAGTAGTAATATCCTAACATCTGCTATCTAGACTAAAATTTGCAAGAAATCAAAATTACGCTTAACCATTTGTATCCAGGCCTGCCCTTTGATGTCGAAGCGCGGCGCTGAGCCGGCTTTCGCTATCACTCCTCAAACAAAGGTACGCCTATAACTGGAACTGAAACAAATCCCTCTTGCCACATACATCAAATCCAATCCTGCAAAACAAATAAAGCGTAGAAAATCCAAACAAAACCTTCGATTCTAGAACCTGCATAACTAATCTACATCGAGCAATCTGCACAAATATGTTGCTGATACAACCTCAAATATCTTGCTACAGTAACTGCAAAATATCCAACTAATTTCATGTCCTAATCCAATACAAGCAAATCCATTACGCGACTATTCTGAATGAAGAAGTAATTTCAGAAAGCAACAAGTATAAAACTGCTTATCCAAACACCAATAGCGACTGATTAGAAGCTGATCGTTGGTTGCTTTAAAGAAAAACAAGTAAATCTCATGAGCTCATTAGAGCTTATGGTAGAATAAACTGGAAAACAGATATTACTTACAAAAGCTAAACCACTAGTACCTAGCTTATCGACTAAGAGTTTAAAAGCTACTCGTTAGTATCACAAGCTACCAAGGCAAACTGATTAAAGAAACTAAAAGCAATCATAAGCTCTGATTATCACCATATGATACAGCTACTAGAGACGAAAACTTCAGAAATCGTATAACATAAATCAATAACAGTACCATAGCCAACAAATCAATATCAGAAATCGTATCAATCTTAACAGAATCGTTACTGTTCATAATAGTGAATTAAAGAAGAATAAGAGAAAATGTTGAAGTTTATTAATGGAGGAAAAAGAAGAATTTGTTACAACTGATTTCAAAACAAACTGACAGAAAATTAAACTGAATAACTAACTTGACTGTGAGAAAATTTTACAGATTAACTACTCCTAATCTACTATGTGTAAACTACTCCTAAGCTAACCATCGAAAAATGAGGGAATCTCCTTGTATTTATAGACGTCGAGAGAAGAGGTGGATGACTTCAATGACGTGTTGCCTCCAATCAACAATGGACACGTGTAAATACGATGATCTGACCAAATTGGGCGTTTCTTCATCTTTGAGTCTTGATCAAATTGGTGTATATCATCTTGTAGACGAGGCGATGAGGAGCACTTTTCGTGTATTAAGTTTCATCTGAATCCTTGTAGATCTCCCTTGAAAATCACTTGAAAGTTTAAGGTGGAGAAAAGTGTGAACCGTCTGCTTCTTTCTTTCTTTTCCCTCTCATGTTTCGGTGAAGGAGACGTATATGTCTTGGTTTTGACTGTTTTGTGTGTTTGACGTGGTCTTTGACCAAGTATTTAAAAGTTAAATAAACTTTTATATTTGTTTTCTTTTGGTCCTTCCACTTTCTTTATCTTTTACAAATGTGTTGAAAACTTTTAAGTAAATCCCTTTTTCAACCTTCATCTTGTGAAAGTTACACTTGAAGCCCTCCATCTTTGAGATAATAGCAAGTAAGGTCCTTGAAAGCTCTTTCGTCCTTTTCTTCGTCTTTTATCAGAAAAATCTCTTGAAAACGTGTCTTTGCTCCAAAATGTATCTTGTTTACCTGAAAACACATAAAACATAAATACCCACGTAATTATGATATTTTTCAGTTAAATATAATGTATTTTACTGTGTTTTGAGTGATTTATGGATCATAATTGATGAGTGTTTTCACACTTATCAACCCCTCTCCACTTGACCATTTCCATGACCCCATGCAATGCAGTATTTCAAAGCTCTAGAGTGCACTTTTCTCATAATTAACCCACTTTGGCCATTTTATGATTTAATAAACTATATTATGCTACATGATGAATGATTTTGAATATTTACAATGCAATGCAAAGAAAACAGTTCTATTTATATATTTTTGATTTTTCTTGAAATGGCTTTGATGGAAATAACTCATAAAGAAATCAATGACTTAGGTTAGGGCATTGGTACCATGGACACATATCACCCTCAAGTTTCACTTTCCCCATACCAAGCTTAAAAATGAGATCATTGTATTCACAAGTAAAAAGTGCATTAACTTATTAATGACAACTAAATGTGGAACCGGTTATTATTTGAGCAAATTGCTTGAAGGCAAATTTGTCATTATTTGAAGCGTGAAATATAAGAAATGTAAAATCCAAAAATAAGGAAGCACGGTTTTAATCCTAAGTAATCCTCTCATCCATTACTTGAAAAACCGCTCACAATTAATATAAGTCCGTTTCAAGAGTAATAAGTCATTTGCCTTATGTGTAAAATCCTCATGTCATGCATTAATAATTAGCTACACACTCGCTAAGGAAAGAAAAATAAAACTCACGCAATAATTTACATCCTCCGTGTTTTTTAGACTTTGGATCTTTAATCCCGCAACCCGTCAAGGTAATACTGGATTGGAGCAACTATTAAATCCCCACAACCCGTCAAGGTAATATTGGAATCTAATAGTTACTATAATTAACACTTCACTGCCCCTCTTGGGATTCTTGTATAATTAATTTTTTTTTTAGCCACTCATTTTTTTTGTAAGCCGCTCTTATTTTTCTTTATTCCTCACAAAGAAAGTTGAAAAGAATAAAAGGAAAAACACCCGCTAAATATTAAGCATGACATAAGTGTAGTACACATAAAACGTTCTAACTTAGAATCTTAAGACTTACTTATATTAACCATGAATGATTAGACAAAAATGCATAAGAGATTACAAACCAATTAAAACCGTTCTTGATTATTTATTAACATATATACATGCGAAGAAAATAGAGGTTAAGAAGAGAAGGGTTTAGCCACAAGTAATTATCATGAAGTTTATCTAGCCCTTTTATACTTGCTTCAACTCTATCATCTCCCATTCTCCACAAATTTAAAATCTCAAATAATTAGAGTCGTGGATGCTTAGCCTAATAGACCAATGAAGGACTACATGGTTAAGGATACTAGCTAGAGAATGCTTGGATAAGCAAACTCGGGTTGAGTCAAAGTATCCATGGCGGGCCTAATATGTCAAAGAAGTCTAAATTTGTTAAACCATGTCCTTTATTATATTTTTTTTCTTTTTTTCATAAAGAACAAAAGAAGAAATATATATACAATGCAAATGTGTTATGCAAATGAAAAATGATTGTTGCAAAAAATATGAATGCATATTTTTGGTGGCCAAAGTAGATCAGAAATTTGAAAAATGTTTGAAAAATTAATTTCCAAGTTATCATGAAGTTAAGGCAATATTCTAGGTAAGGTCACTTTGATAGAAGTCTCCCCTACACTTAAGATAAACATTGTCCTCAATGTTTAAGAGCATGGAGTAAACTCCCCTACACTTATGACATTGATAACTTTGCTTAACTCAAGTTAAGGAAGAGACAAATAAAGGGTATTAATTTTAAGCACAAGTGTTTTGAATATCACAATAGCAAAAACTTATCGAAGTGAACCAGATACACGGGCCTCCTCCATAAGCTCCAAGTATGAAATGAGAGAGAGCAACCCTTGAAACAAACACCAAAAGACGAAGAAAGGCACCCCTCCACTTCAACTCTACTATAACATCCTATTAATTAAACCTAACCTATTTAGATCTACTCTACGTTTTCTAACCTAGTTATTCAATGCTTGAGTTTTTTTAACCCTAAGTCGCTAGCTCGGTCAGACTCAAATTAAGATGTCCTTGGGGAAACCATCATGAAGAATAAAGAATATCCACTTTGAAACACGTCTCACATGATACACTCAAACTTAGCACGTTGCCATTTACTATAAGATTTACAATATCCGCCTCGATAAATGGAATGGTCCAACGTGTCTCAAGTTTGTCCAATCATACGAAATCTCTCAAATAGAAAGCACACCAGGATCAAATACATAGTTTCCATCTCGACAAGTGAACAACTCCAAAGTAGGTAGCATCACCAAAGTAAGATCATACGATGAGTCCATATCAATAGAAGTAACACTCTTAAGTGGAGTAGATGAAAACCAAGGTGTCTCAATTTTATGTATCCCAGGATCAAAAACCTTTTCCTTCATGGGAAAATAAGAAGATGAGCTCGTGTCAACCATATGAGATTCCCCCTTAGATATCAAAGCATCATGAGACAATGAAGGTGTAGGTATCAAAACATTCATAACTATTATGTCCATGTTGGGCTCTTCATCATCATCAAAAGGTGGGGAATCTTCCATAGAAGGCATAGTAAAAGGAGGATCAATAGTAATAGTATCTTGTAAAGGTGGTGTAATCTCTATGTTCCCAAAAAGCATGTTGTCAATAAGATTAATTTCCTCTTCCCAATTAGAATCACTATCATCAACCTCAATATCAGTATTAGCAAGATAAGCCTCTTTGGTGGCATCAATATCCATATGAGAATCCATATCGAAGGTTTTGGGTTCTAAAGGTGCCTTAGGTAAAAAAGTATCAATCTCTAAGAGTATAGGATCTTCATTAATAACCAACTTCAAGGGTGGGAGGGTGGGAACATACGGCTCAAAAGGAGGTGTATTACTGAGAGAATCACTCAAAGAGATGATTTTATCATGAAAATCAATAGGTGTATCCTCAAAAGTCGGTGAAGGATGATCAATCAAGGATTCTTCTTCTATAGACTCATTATTAGGTTCTTCATACTCCTCAAGAAGTGGGTTATCAAAACATGTCTCAAAAAGAGGATTAAAATATATCACAAAATCACTTAGAGGAATAGGTGAAGGAATCATAGAAGAAATGGAGTCATCATCATCAGAAGTAAAGGAATCGTCACTATCAGAAAGATCATCAAAGGTTTCATCACAAGAATCATAAGGTGGGAGAGGAGAAGGATCTTCATTTCCTATAGGAACAAACTCTTCATCCAAATAAGGAATATTATCTTGACAAGACAAATCATTGGATGATATAGCATAAGATGCGTCACTAGAATCACAATCATCATCCTCCATTTGTGGCAAGTCTTTCACAAACTCTTCCTCAATCTCATTATCCCTTTCTTTAAAGAATTCATCAAGATCAAAGTCACCAAAACCACTAGTAGTAGCATGAAGGTCAATATGTGATAAAATCTCAATGTGATCATGAGGAGAAGAGGTATCAACACAAAGCTCATCACATGGTTCATTGGAAATACCCTTAATCTCTCTTTGGATTGGGATAAGGTTCTCAACACTAGAAGAGGTTAATTCATCCAAATCGGTGTTTGTATTAGTGCTAAGAGTCTCGTCTCCCATGTTTAAAGAGTCGGTGGGTTCCACGTGAGGTAAAGGTGATGAAGGTGTGTCATAATTAAGTGTCATACAAATTGGAGGATCGTCATCATCGTCATAAATGAATGGATAAGTCCTACGAGAACAAGTATTAAGATATTCTTCTTCACATGTTTCACGATATTCATCACTAATAGTATCATCCTTATCATCAACTCTCAAAGATGGCACAATATCACATGGTAAAGCACTTTGAGTTAGATAAGATTGTAAAAGGAGCATGAATCTTTGATTAGTTTCCTCGTACCATTCTTCAAGTTTCCTTTCACTCTCTTGAAATCTCCTCTCATTATCTTGATGCATCTTAGCAAGGAATTCAAGAATTTGATATTCATTTTGCATATTCCCTTGGTAAAGCCCTTGATTATATCCTTGATTATGAAAGGTTTCTTGATTATAGTCTTGAAAATTATCATTATTTTGAAAACCTCCATAATTTGAAAATTCTTGGTCTTGGTATTGCTCATCAAATGGTTGATCATGAAATGATGGTGGATTTTGTGATGAAAAACCGGAATATCCCATATAGTCATTACAAGTGTAGTCCATTTGAGTGTTGGGTCGAAAATTAGGGTTCTCGGTTCCATTATAAGCATATCCCTCCCCATAATAGCCATTGTTTTGATCACATAAATAAGTATCGTGTGGACCACCAGAATTCGAACAAGGCGAATAATTAGCGTTGGCGGATCGTTGTTGCAAAATATCCAACATGGAACGGGTATCCATGTGTAATAAAGTGACCGAATGTATATACAAGTAAAATGACGTTTAAAAGCTTCCTCGGGGAAGGAAGTAATACACCAAAGGTGGTATGTTTACACGTGTGCGAGTACACGTGTAAGTAAACTCGAGGAGTGAGAGATGAGCTCTCGATCGACTTTTGAAGGAGAAGAGATTATCTCCCTCGAGGTTCGATAGTTAATATCCACAAGAAAATATAATATATATAATTACTACTTGGGTGCTAGACCCCCAATCAAGCCTTCCTTCTTAGAATACGCACTAGTGAACAGGGGGTTAGGTGGCGTGAAGCACTTAAGTGCCTATTGACCCTTAGATGGTATTTTATAGCACATCGCCTTTCTATTCACTTTGTTGTTTGTATTCTTCGAATTATTGCTTATTGGAAGTATTTATCTATTCTTGCTTTATTGAGTTTGATCGATACGCGTGTCAAGTACCGGAACGCCCCTAAACACGGTGTATTGCCTTGGCAATACTTATGGAGAATATGTGTATTGGTTGTTCTTATACGTATACCTATTTACATATAATAATATATGGAAAATATTTTTGTATTTATTGGTTTTTTAAAGAAAATACTATATGTACATAAAAACCGAGGGAATCCAATAATATATATTTTTGGGTGCAATCTCTTAGGAAAAAGATTGCTTTTTGGATTTTTTATTTTTTTTGGTTCAATTCTTTTGGGAAAGAATTGACTTTGTTATTTTTTAGTTTTTATATTTTTATCTTTTTGATTTTTTATGTTTTTGATTATAATACGTAAAAATAACGTTCACAAAGTGAACGGATCCCAAAATCCAATCGTCTCACTCAAAACCGTTAATCTTCACGAAAAGAATCGCAGCGGCGCCATTTAACAATTGGTTTTTAGTTCGTTTTCTCTCGGTCTAATCGAATTGAAATCGGGTCTCAAGTAAGGCTTAATTGTTTTTGGTTAAAAGATGTTGATATGGTATTTTATACTACTTGCACACAAAACGTAAATCTATACTACTTATTATAATATTTCTTATACATAACGAAAATAAAACAAGAACACAAAATTTAACACGAAAATATAAATGCACGTAAAACGAGGAAAATGTGAATATAATATTACTAAAATCTAATGGACCTAACTAATAGGCTGAAATAATACGACTAGCATCCAATTCTAGAAATGTAAATGGCAAACTAAAATAGACTACTACTAATTACTATAATAAACGAGACCAGTCCCAATACACCAAGTGAAGCCCAAACAAAACCAACAAACGACCTAAAGGTTACTAACTAACAGCTCACTAACTAACCTAATGGTTTTAATGTTATTGGACTAAGGCTGAAATGCTAGTTATCAAAATAAAGGACCTAAACTGATCAATAACAAAACTAGTATAAAAGTGAATTATAGAAAGAGGCACAAATTCGCTTTGTATCTTCTTACTTTTTTATCAAACCACTATCCATTTTTTACACAAAAAAGAAAACTCACCGTCATGACTTTTTATACTAGCAGCTACGGAGTATATAAAATCAGCTATTTCACTCTAATTTTACATCTATCTATATTGAATTCTACCTTATTATACTAAAAGCTGATAAAGAAAATTACAAGCAGGTAACAAATAAAAACGAAGCATTTTAGTAAACCAATTGAACACGATCCTATAGTTATGCATATCTAGTAGATTATACTAATCAACATATTCAAAACTAACTTTCAAAGAACAGATCCACAATAGAACATTGACAGTAGTAATATCCTAACATCTGCTATCTAGACTAAAATTTGCAAGAAATTAAAATTACGCTTAACCATTTGTATCCAGGCCTGCCCTTTAATGTCGAAGCGCGACGCTGAGCCGGCTTTCGCTATCACTCCTCAAACGAAGTTACGCCTATAACTGGAACTGAAACAAATCCCTCCTGCCACATACATCAAATCCAATCCTGCAAAACAAATAAAGCATAGAAAATCCAAACAAAACCTTTGATTCTGAAACCTGCATAACTAATCTACATCGAGCAATCTGCACAAATATGTTGCTGATACAACCTCAAATATCTTGCTACAATAACTGCAAAATATCCAACTAATTTCCTGTCCTAATCCAATACAAGCAAATCCATTATGCGACTATTCTGAATGAAGAAGTAATTTCAGAAAGCAACAAGTATAAAACTGCTTATCCAAACACCAATATCTGCTGATTAGAAGCTGATCGTTAGTTGCTTTAAAGAAAAACAAGTAAATCTCATGAGCTCATTAGAGCTTATGGTAGAATAAACTGGAAAAAAACTATTACTTACAAAAGCTAAACCACTAGTACCTAGCTTATCAACTAAGAGTTTAAAAGCTACTCGTTAGTATCACAAGCTACAAAGGCAGACTGATTAAAGAAAATAAAAGCAATCATAAGCTCTGATTATCACCATATGATACAGCTACTAGAGACGAAAACTTCAGAAATCGTATAACAGAAATCAGTAACAGTACCATAGCCAACAAATCAATATCAGAAATCGTATCAATCTTAACAGAATCGTTATTGTTCATAATAGTGAATTAAAGAAGAATAAGAGAAAATGTTGAAGATTAAACTGAATAACTAACTTGACTGTGAGAAAACTTTACAGATTAACTACTCCTAATCTACTATGTGTAAACTACTCCTAAGCTAACCATCGAAAAATGAGGGAATCTCCTTGTATTTATAGACGTCGAGAGAAGAGGTGGATGACTTCAATGACGTGTTGCCTCCAATCAACAATGGACACGTGTAGATACGATGATCTGGCCAAATTCGGCGTTTCTTCATCTTTGAGTCTTGATCAAATTGGTGTATATCATCTTGTAGACGAGTTGATGAGGAGCACTTTTCGTGTATTAAGTTTCATCTGAATCCTTGTAGATCTCCCTTGAAAATCACTTGAAAGTTTATGGTGGAGAAAAGTGTGAACCGTCTGCTTCTATCTTTCTTTTCTCTCTCATGTTTCGGTGATGGAGACGTATATGTCTTGGTTTTGACTGCTTTGTGTGTTTGACGTGGTCTTTGACCAAGTATATAAAAGTTAAATAAACTTTTATATTTGTTTTCTTTTGGTCCTTCCACTTTCTTTATCTTTTACATAAGGGTCGAAAACTTTTAAGTAAATCCCTTTTTCATCCTTCATCTTGTGAAAGTTACACTTTAAGCCCTCCATCTTTGAGATAATAGCAAGTAAGGTCCTTGAAAGCTCTTTCGTCCTTTTCTTCGTCTTTTATCAGAAAATCTCTTGAAAACGTGTCTTTGCTCCAAAATATATCTTGTTTACCTGAAAACACATAAAACACAAATACCCACGTAATTCTGATATTTTTCAGTTAAATATAATGTATTTGACTGTGTTTTGAGTGATTTATGGATCATAATTGATGAGTGTTTTCAAACTTATCAATTCCATTGATTGCCCAACTCACCACATATGTAAAAATCATATATATATATCTGTATATTTATTAATCCAATCCATTTAACCAAGTGATCATATTGATACTTACTATTTTATACAGCCTATGTAATTAACCAAGATTTTAACATTTTTACTTGTTGATTTTAGTCTTTTTAACCAAATCTATTAATACAAAATCCTCACATAATATTTTGATTATCATTTATCATCATATACATATACATCTAAGAATAAAATACATGAGAAATTTTACAAAATAACAAGATGATAGGAAGAAACAATCTCTATACCACCAAAGTGATCAAAAGGTTGAGATTTTGGATGAGCAAGGCTTGGTTCTTGTCACCAAATCTTTAATCTTGGTAAATGAACTTTTGAGTTCTTCAAATGGATGAACACCTTCATGGAAATCAGCCCTTGAACTCCATGTAAACTCCTTTTTAGTTGTTAAGATCTCCTCAAATCATCATGTCTTCAATGGGTTATCATCATATGCAAGTTATACATATGATTTGTGGTTAATATTTTTGATCAATGGTGGTGTTTGTGATGTATATGGGATGACATAGGAGAGCCAAGAGAGAGAGTGGTAAAGTTTTCCCTAGTTTGCATGTATGTGTGAGGGGAAAATGCTTTTTGATAAACTTTGCTAGTGGTTTTTGGAGCTTATAGGACAAGTGTCATTTTACTTAATATGTTTTTGACAAACAAGGGGTGTGGTGTCATGTTGTGGCTGCCCATAGTGAGGGGGTGGGACAAGTGAACTTGTTTCATCCCCTATTAATTTACGGGTACTTCTAGATTCTAGTTTCCTTGATTTTTGTGCCCTCAGGTCGTTTTACGAAAAACATTTTTATACATTATCAAACCACTGCACAAAACGATTCTAATAAAAATTGTCTCATCAAAAACGGAGCACAAAAGCGTAAATAACTAAACCTAGGGTTTCCGGTTTAATCGTAAAAGACGCTAAATTATGCACGTAAGTCCTAATTTCTTCTCGTAAATTTGTGAGTTTATGAACCAACATAAAATAAAATTCCAAAATAATATTCGAGAATAAATCTATTTCCTGAAATGTCGGAATGTCACAAAAACGGTGTATGTAAACGTAAGCACGTAACGTAGAGTTCTCCGGTTTAGACGTAGTCGATGCTACTTTAAGACGTACACCCTTATTTCTTCCCAAAAGTGAGTGATTTCATAAATTAATAATAAAATAATGATTTTAAAATAATACTTGAGAATAAAATAACGACCTCAAATTGATGGATTGTCACAGTAGTTACCCCTAAAGAGGATCTTTGTACTCAAAGATCAATTTATCTTACTACTCGCTTCTTATAGAATCAAGACATGTGGGCATTTCCTTCACATTCGGTCTTTTCTCTCAAGTGTAATTCATTACAATACGCGAGTTTCATCAAAATAACTACGGGAATACGATCAGGCTTAAGTTGACTTACTTTCTTTATCGATGATGTTCACGGGTTTTTGATGAATGCAACTTTTCGCCGATCCAAACTTCATTAAGAAACAATCAGATTTTCACTTGATAAACATTTTATCAAGTTTGATATACGAACATAATTTATGCACCCCTTGAAGTCCTAGGGTAGATCTGTTGATCCCAAACTTAGATCGATTAAGCTTGTGTAAACGAGATTAGATCAAGTTATACACGTAGAGAAACTTTGTTTATGTATAAAGTAATCTAAATGTTATGCGGAATTAACACTTAAACAAGAACACACAAAGATGTAAAACAAACTTTCACTTGATTGATAATAACGAACTTGCTTACAATGAATGTGTTTAACGTATGAAAACTTATATTGAAACATAACCTAAAGGTCTTCTTTTATAGACATAAGAAGCCTTGTACAAAAGTGTACGTATCAACTATTCTAGGTAAAGATAATTATAGAAAATACAATATTGATCCTATCTTTACTAGAAACAAACTAGAAACATAATACGCGTAGACCATATCTTTCTATCAGTGCTTGTCTTCAACCTATCAACGCTTGACTTCTTCTTGCCAACGCTTGATCTGTCAGCGTTTGTTTTCTTCCTATCAACGCTTTTTTTCCTCTTGTCAGCGCTCAAGTGAACTGGCTACATTTTATTCCCATCAATCCTCCCCTAAACTTGATATCTACTATAGTAATCAAGTTTCTAAATAACAATTAAAAACTAGGAGGAATCTTACAAATCTTATCATATTGGTAATAAACATGTCTGATCAAATCTTTGGCCACGTCACTTGAATAATCAATCTCCAGCTGCGTTGTCTTCATCTTCTCCAAAACTTCTTTGGACATGGAATACTGACCATCTACAAGAAGATACTCAGCAAACTTTGTAGAGCTCAAATAATACACACGAGCAGCTGAATACAAACGCCATTGAAGACCACTGAGATCATCCTCAAGATCCTTCCAAACAGCAGGATCTTCTTCTTTTGGTCCACACATTCTCTTGAATGTTGACCAAAGTTTTATTCCATTGACTGAAGTAGGAGCTTCAGTCTCATACTTGTCCTCCAACAACCTCCAAAGGTCTACCAAGTCTTCTCTATCCACACTTGCAAAGAGAGATACAAGAGTGGTAAATGTATGTACCTCTTTCCCATACCTGCGAATCTTCCAAAACCCACTTTCATCTTCTTCATAGCTTATAATAGGGTTTCTAGCATCAAGAGGTAACACTTGTACCATATCTGAAGCTTCTAATGGTGAGAGCTTGATACTCCTTCTTATAAAAGCTTCACTAGGCTTCAATCTATCCATATCTTTAGGAAAATCAAGAGGAACTCCCTTCTTCAAAGGTCTTGGAGCAATCATTGCCTTATTAAGCTCCATTTCTTCTGCAAGTCCTTCTTTCCTTTCATCTGAAAGAAGTCTTAGAATGTTCATTTCCTGCACTTTTACCCAAATGTGATAAGCCTTGTACTCCAACTCTTCAAAGGATAATCCCAACCATTTCTTATATGTCCATTCTGTTCCATGACATCTGAGTAGCATGTAGTAAATCTCCCTTCTATCACTCTTCAGTAGTGAAAGAACATTGCTAGCTTTGTGTTTTAGAATTACCTTGCAGTCTTTTTAAACTCTTAGAAGAATCTCCAAACCCCAAATCTGGTCTGAAATATTCAAATCTGGATTCTCCATACACCTATTCTCCTAAGCATGGTACATCTGAACAACTTCTGGCATATCAAAATCTACTTGCAATTTCAACTCTCTAAGCTTCTCTCTTGCCAAATCATCACCATATTCAAGTCTTTCTGGTTGTTTTATTATCATCACACTTGAATCTGAACTTGCTTCATCACTTCCTTCTTGTTCCCCTGAAGTGACAACAAATGGTGATTCACCAACCTTCTTCATCTCTTGTTCCATAAGTTGTGTAGCCAACTTTCTATCAAACTCTACTTGTGCTGCATCCTTTGGAACTTCTACTTCTACCATGATTCCTTTAACCTTATCTAATGGATCAATGATGGGTAAGGATGATGGTAATACCTGTGAAGATACTTCTTTGATGATAGATGATGACTGGAATACATCAACCTCATCTACAGGTCTTTCAACGCTCAATTTCCTTGTGTCAGCGCCCAATTTGCTCATGTTAGCGCTTGGTGTGTCAACGCCCAAATTACTTGTCTCAGCGCCTCTTGTAATTTGCTCCAACATAGCTGTAAAAGACAAGTCTAAATTGGTAGGAGTTACCAGAGATGTGTCAAAACCTGGTTGCTTCTTCAATTCAGTGAGGGCTTCAGCAACACCCAAAGATTCACCATCATGTGAGCCCTTATCACTCACATTAATCTGCTCATCCTCCCCTTTGGAAGATTCCTCCATCCCACGCCTTGTGCTAGCATTCTCCAAAATGACAATCCTCTCCCTCAATTTCTTGAGTTCAAGGCCTTGTGTATTGACAATTTTTACCAAGTCTGCATTTTGCTTTTGCAAGCTAATGCAGACAACCGTCAATTCCACTAATGTGTATGGTTCCAATCTGCCCTCCTCTAAAATGGGTAATTGACCTACCAACTTAGATTCATGGGGCATGGATGAGGTCATAAAGATGTTAGGACTGTCTTGGCTTGCATCTATGCCAGAACCAATAGTCCCAGCCTCATCCATAGCACCAACCACACTTGTGGTGGTGGTTCTCTCTGCTACATGGCTAGGACCACTAGAGGAGAACACTCCAGTAGTCCGTTGGCGTTTTTGCAACCTATATTGAGGTGGGGTAGAAGATGATGTGGATTGGGTAGATGTGGGAAGGTTAAGGGTTCTGTGGGTCTGTGAAGGAATGGTGTCAACGTCTGGATTACTTGTGTCAACGCCAACATTTAAGGTGTCAGCGTTGAAGGGTTCTTGGTCAATTTCCATGCGTTGAGGTGAAGGTAAAGGTTCTAGGATTGGGTCAAGTTGTGGTTGTGGGTCTGGTTGGGGTTGTGCTGCTGCAATAACAGCAAGCATAGGTGGGGTGAGGGGTAATTCACGGTGAGGGGGTGAGTTCATCTTGGTAAAAATAGCTTTCTTTTGCACAGGGATCTCATAAAAGTCATCATGATCCCTTGTGCAGTAATTTTGCACATCAAAAACCATTGTAAAAATCTGGGATAAGCCAAAGTCATCTTATTCCCTTTGTTTTTACACATGCCATCAAAAATCATTTTTGAATAATTAAACTTTTGCCCATTTGCAATGCACACAATTGCACTAGCAATTGATCTATTAATTTCATTATGTGCAGTACACTTGGGACTCAAACATTGTAAGATGACATGTATGAGGTACTTCCAGGCTGGAGGAAACTCTTGTTTATGATATTTGTTTAAAGTGCCCTCATCAGGGAAAGGATACCCCAAAGCCCTTAGTCCTTGTTCTATTTCATTAATGGGAAGGGTGGTTATACCATCTGCATCATCAAGATGCAAAGCCTGGCGAACTAAGGCTTCAGTAGCCACCCATGTACGCCCATGAATAATAGATGATAATGTAGTCACATTATTAACTGTTGAGGAACTAACAGTGTTCCAAAACTGTTTAATATGTGTGACAGAGATGAGAGGAGCATGAGAAAGACCATACCTAATTGGAGATGCATTCAAATACACCACCATCTGGGTGTATTGGGGAAACAGAGTATCATCAGCGTCCAAATAAGCAATCATGTTGTGTTGACTCCTGAATCCCAATACCAAATCACTTGGTTTAAATTTTGGTGCCATTGTAGAAGAAGCTGTTTGTGAATGACTTAGAAAGATGAAGTATAGGAGAAAATTGTTAGACAAGAATATGAGGTACTGATACACGCGTTTTAGATGGGTTCAAGATTAAGTCTCGATATCTCCTCGAATTGATCACGGTTCACAGTGGAATAGTTGTTCTTGGTTAATAAAAAGGTGTTGGTTTGTTTATCTAATTTAAACTAATAACAAATAAGTAAGTGTCGAAGAGTAAAATTAAAGCTTTAAAAGATTAAACTAAATTGACAAGTTAAAACTAAATGTTTGAAAACGTAAAGAAAAGATTAGAAAAATACTAGAACACTTAATAAATATAGAACTTGGAAACTTTGTAAAAACAAGAAGTTCAAACCATCGGAAAACCACATCGAAACCTGATCGAAATATTTGGTCGGAAAGTGCAATCGGAATGTCTAAAAAAGTACTGATCAGAATGTTAGACAAGAAGTCTAATCGGAATATCTCTCAAAACCAACACAATCGGAATATGAAACCCTCCAATCGGAATCCACTAAAATGTAACTGATCGGAATGTGCAAATGTCACCACGTCGGAATGCTTAAATCGGAAAGGTCAATCGGAATAACTAAAAAGGAGGCAATCAGAATGTTTAATAAAATTCCAAATCGGAATGTCACAAAACACCCTAATCGGAATAATCGTAAACCCTTTTCCGATCTAACGATCGGAATAAGGGGGGTGTGCTCGTCGGAATAAACCAATCGGAAAAGGGTTTTACCCTTTCCGATTTACCCCTTTGATCCAAAATTTAAGCAAGGTGATAAGCTATGGGAATAATCCTACACCAAAACTAGCACAAATCTAATATGAATCGGATCAAATAAGCACTAAAAACAACTTTTACTAACTTTAAATAAGCAAACTTATAAATCAAATGATAAAAAGATGAACTTTTTAAGAAAACTTTTTAAAAAAGTAAATAAGCTAAACTTAGAAATAAGCCAATAAGCACAAAGATCTTAGAGCTTATTCGTAAGAAAACTTAAGTAAGCATAAAAAGATTAACTTTTTAAGCACAAAATCATTAAGAACAACACGGATCAAATGAAATTCGTACCAAAATCAATCTAGAAATCAAAGAATGGTAGAAAGAGATTAAAGATTAAAAGCTTGAATTTAAACTTGATTAATGAAAGAAAACAATACAAAGGTTTAATCTTGAAAGATTAAAAGAAAGAAAGATGAAAACTTAGTGAGAGAAAGTTAAGAACTTTCTCTCTCTAAAACTAGAGAAAAATGAAAAATTAAACTAACTACTAAAAACTAACTAGTCTCCAAAATGGTGAAGTGAAGTCCTATTTATAGGCGTGTGATTGTGGGCTTGTGAATGGGCTTCTTTTCTTCTTTCTTCTTTAGTCTTTACGTTTCTTTAAATAAACATTTCTGACTTTGGATTTTGAGAAGTGTCGGTGAATAATTCCAACTCGTCTTATAATCTTTTGTTTAATAGACTCGAGTTCTTCGACATATATGAATCTTCAATCTTTGGCCCTTTTCTTCGATAAATCTTCAAATAGGCACAATGACTTCAAATCTTTTGCATCTTTTGGACAATAGACTTCGTCTTGAGTCTTTTTCTTCGATAAAACCCGTGCAATCCCATGTTTTCTTCAATATTCATCTCGTTGACTCTGAAAACACAATAAACACAAAAACCACACATAATTCCAAACAAATGATATTAAATACGTGTTTTGGTCTTGTTTTAGCCAGAAATATGTGGTAAAAGGATGGGTGTTTTCACACCTATCAAATCCCCTACACTTAACCATTGCCATGCTCTCATGCAATGCTTAGTGATAAAGCAAATTTACACTTTTCTCTTAATCAATCAACCTTGGCCTTATTAACATACTAAACAAAAATTAAAGTGCTAAGAGAAATTAAAACTTTAAAATAAACAAAAGGATAGAAAACCATTTTCACTTGAAAATAGCTATATGAAAATAACTTGCAAAGAGATCAAGGACTTACATTAGGGCTTTGGTGCTGCGAAGATTTATCACCCTCAAGTTTCACGTTCCCCAAACTAAGCTTAAAAACGAGATCATTGTTATTATAAGTTAGAAAATCAAACACTTACACACATGGCTTAATTAAATGCTTAAACTCCCTTATTCCTTGGTGTATCTCTTATATTTTATTTTTGTCTTAGAATGATCATGAAGATGCATTTTTGGACTTATTTCGATAGTTTATTTAGGCTGAAAGCAAAGTAGGACGATTTGATCAATAGCTAGCTAAAGGACAAAATCTCTTAAAACTCCTTCTCGGGATATCAAAAAGTTCATATCTTGGCATAACTCGGTTCACGATTTGAGACCTTCCTCGGGCCGATATTTGGCATGTACTTCATACTTCGTATCTTCGAGAGACGTACTTGAGATAATGGTCTTCTCTTTGTTATAGAGTTTCTTCACTTGGAGACTTTTGAGGGGTACTCCAACTTTGTTGACCACAACTTCATGATTATTTCTTCAATCTCTAATTGGGATTTTGAGATACAACGATCCGCCTCCTTTTCGGACTTGGATCTATTTATCCTCATACCTTGTTAGGGTCTTTTCGGATAGACTGCTCCATGATCTTTATAGGAGTTGATTGCTTTTCGTCGTGAGTCTTGATCCTTCATATTGATTTTGGGAATAATGCTTTTCACATCACCTTGGATCTTTAGCAATAAAATGGAATCCTCATGCCTTGTTAGGGCCTTTTCGGACTCGCCAATCTTCGCGCCCTGCTTCATAAGTTATGCCTTGGCTATGAACTCTTATCATTACCGAGCAACTTTTAAACGATCTTGGGCTAGAAGCTAAGTAACTTTTCAAATTGTACGACCTTACTTATTACAGATAAATTATTAGCAAGTGATGGGAGAATAGGCAAATAATTACACCAAGTGAGCTTGTGCAAGAATACCGACTTATAATTGACTCTATCATTTCTCGTTCTCCACAATTTAAAATCTCAAGTAATGAGACTCGTGGATGCTTAGCCTAATAAACCAATTAAGGTCTACATGGTTAAGGATACTAGCTAGAATAAACTTAGATAAGTCTATTCGGGTTGAGTCAAAATAATCGCAACGGGCCTAATATGTCAAAGATTTCTAAACTAGCTACACCACTTCATTAATATTTTTGACTTTATTGCGGGATATATACATATGAAAGCGACGATAAAAATTTAAAAATTACGACTAAATGGCCAAAGTTAATTAAAAATTTGAAAAATGTTGAAAAAGATGATTTTCCGGTTAAATGAAGGCATTATCATGGAAAAGTCCACTTAAAACTTCGATTGAAGTCGCCCCTACACTTAAGATAAACATTGTCCTCAATGTTTAAGCATGTGGGAAAAGTCTCCCCTACACTTATGACATTGTGCACGTTGGTTAAATCAAGCTAAGGAAGATACGACTAACGTGATCAATTTCAAATGTGAGTATGAAGAATATTGAATCATGATAGTAGAGAGATAGAACCGGATTTCGGATAACACGGGAGCATGGTTCTTCAAAGGTTCCAAAAGTACATTCATCCCTGTAATCACATCACCACACAAACAAAAAGAACCTATAAAGGTCCCCCTACACTTAGGAGGTTAAAACGGAAAAGGATAGATACTCGGGTTGCCTCCCGAGGAGCGCTTGTTTTTGATAACCGAGTCACGAGCCTGACTCGACCCAAAATTAGTTCATGGGGAACGTGGTGAGGGATGGAATCATCTCATGAGAGATGTCCTCACCAAAGTACAACTTCACTCGTTGGCCATTCACCTTAAAATTAGGTCCATTAGGTTGAGCGAGCTCGAGAGTACCATATGGAAAATTTGGGCAATGGTGAATGGGCCGGACCAACGAGATTTCAGCTTGCCCAAAAAGATTTTCAACCGAGACTTAAAGAGTAAAACTTTGTTTCCAACTTAGAACTCTCGGTTCTTAATATTAGAGTCATGAATGAGCTTAGTTTTCTCCTTATAGATCAAAGAATTTTCATAAGCCTCATTACGGAGTTCATTCAGCTCATTGAGTTGGATCTTGCGTAGGTCACCGGCTTTATTGATATCAAAATTAGCCCACTTCAAGGCCCAGTAAGCCTTGTGCTCCAACTCAATGGGGAGGTGGCATGCTTTCCCGTACACGAGACGATATGGTGTACAACCAATCGGAGTCTTGTATGCGGTACGAAAAGCCCACAAAGCATCATCAAGTTTATCAGCCCATGAGGCACGATGCTCTCCCACGGTTCTTTCAAGAATTTGCTTTAATCCTCGGTTAGAGATTTCAGCCTGGACATTAGTTTGTGGGTGGTAGGCGGTGGAAAGACGATGATTTACACCATACTTAGCCATGACTCTTGCAAATTGGTCATTGCAAAAATGAGTCCCGCGATCACTAATAATGGCACGAGGCACACCGAATCTAGCGAACAACGAGTTCAAAAAGATACAAACCACCCTTGCGTCATTAGTGGGTAAAGCTTTGGCTTCAACCCATTTTGAAACGTAGTCAACGGCTACAAGGATGTATTTGTTTCCTTTAGATGAAGGGAATGGCCCCATAAAGTCGATACCCCAAACATCAAAGATTTTACATTCTTGAATGAAATTTTGAGGCATCTCGTCTTTATGTGTGATCTTGCCTTGTTTTTGGAAAGCATCACATCGTTTAACCATCTCGTGAGCATCACGGTAAATGGTGGGCCAATAAAATCCCGAGTCAAACACTTTTTTGGCGGTGTAGTTGGGACCAAAGTGACCACCGGTGGGTCCTTTGTGGCAAGCGTCAAGGATTTGTAAAGCTGCCGGTCCATCAACACATCGGCGAATAATCAAATCAGCGCATTGTTTGAAGAGATACGGGTCATCCAAAAAGTAAGTCTTAATGTCTTTGAAGAACTTCTTCTTTTGTTGGGATGTTAACCCGTCAACGAGAATTCCACCCGCCAAGTAGTTTGCCATGTCCGCAAACCACGAGGTTTCATCAGAAGTCGAGTTGATAGACATTAAGGTCTCCAGGGGAAAAGAGTCATTGATCTCTTTGTTCAGATGATCCCCTTGGTAAGGATCCTCAAGTCTACTGAGATGATCCGCGGCTAGGTTTTCAGCGCCCTTCTTATCACGAATTTCGATTTTAAATTCTTGAAGTAGCAAAACCCAGCGAAGAAGTCTTGGTTTGGAATCTTGTTTAGTTAACAAGTACTTCAACGCGGAATGATCGGTATAAACGATTGTGGTGGAAAGGACAAGATAGGGGCGAAATTTTTCAAAAGCATAGACAACAGCTAAAAACTCTTTTTCGGTTGTCGTGTAATGTAATTGAGCCCCTGTCATTGTCTTGCTAGCATAGTGGATTGGTTGGAAGTGTTTGTTCACTCTTTGTCCCAAAACCGCACCAATAGCGTAGTCGCTAGCATCGCACATCAACTCAAAGGGAAGCTCCCAATTAGGGGTAACCAAGACGGGTGCCTTAGTTAGCTTATCCTTAAGCAAGTTGAAGGCTTCAATACACTCATCAGAAAAGATAAAAGGAGTATCTTTTTCCAAGAGGTGGGTCATCGGGCGAGCGATTTTAGAAAAATCTTTGATGAAACGTCGGTAAAAGCCCACATGACCAAGGAAACTTCTCACACCCTTCACGGTTGAAGGTGGAGGAAACTTAGAAATAACATCGACTTTAGCACGGTCCACTTCAAGACCGGATTTGGAGATCTTGTGTCCTAGCACGATGCCCTCTTTTACCATGAAATGGCATTTTTCCCAATTAAGGACAAGGCGAGTGTCTTCACACCGCTGAAGCATACGTTCTAAATTGGCAAGGCAAGCAGAGAATGAATCGCCATAGACCGAGAAATCATCCATGAATACTTCCATAGTGTCTTCCACCATGTCATGGAAGATAGCCATCATACACCTTTGGAACGTCCCAGGAGCATTACATAAACCAAAAGGCATGCGTTTGTAAGCAAATGTTCCGTAGGGACAAGTGAATGTGGTCTTTTCTTGGTCCTTGGGATCGATGGGAATTTGAAAATACCCAGAGAAACCGTCTAAGAAGCAGTAATATTCATTACCCGCAAGACGCTCGAGCATTTGATCCATGAAAGGAAGAGGAAAGTGATCTTTTCTCATGGCATCATTGAGCTTGCGGTAGTCGATAGAAACTCTCCACCCAGTAACGAGACGAGTGGGAATCAACTCGTTTTGTTCATTGGGAACAACGGTTATTCCGCCCTTCTTGGGCACACAATGGACGGGACTTACCCAAGGCGAATCCGAAATAGGGTAAATCAAGCCGGCATCTAGAAGTTTGATAACCTCTTGTTTGATGACGTCATGAATGCGAGGATTAACCCTTCTTTGGCTCTGGATTGCGGGTTTAAAGTCATCTTCCATGAGAATCTTGTGAGTACAAAAGTTCGGATCAATTCCGCGGATATCAGAAATTTTCCAAGCAATTGCCTTCTTATGATCTTTAAGCACGGCGATGAGGCGAGATTTCTCTTCTTCTTTCAAGTCCTTTGCGATGATGACGGGCGACTTCTTGTCTTCTTCAAGGAACACGTACTCGAGATGGGGCAGCAACTCCTTAAGTTCTAAATCCGGAGGATTTTCGATGGGAGGCGTATTCAAAGTCGGTTCATCGATAGCAATAACCGTGGGAGATGGTGGAGAAATATTGTCTTCTTTAAGAAGGTTCTCAATGAGGCGAATATCTTCATCCCAATCGGTGGGAGAATCGTAATTTTTCTAAGTTCACATCTCCCATGGTGGCTTCCAAATCTTTCCAAAGGAAATCACTTTCTCCAAATAGAGATAGTGATGAGTCAATAGAGGAAACGGTCTCAACATTGGGAAGAGAGGTCGAAATACTTTTACAAGCATCTTTGAAGTGTTCTTCACAAGCCTCATCAAGAACATCAATACAACTAACACTCTCGTATGAATAAGGCTGTTTAGACAACTTTCCCATGTTGAAGACGATTTTATCGTCACCCACTCTCATGATAAACTCACCAGCTTCGACATCGATGAGAGTGCGACCGGTCCTCAAGAATGGACGACCAACGATCAATGGCACACGAGGGTCCATGTCATAGTCAAAGACAACGAAATCGGCAGGAAAAGTGAATTTGTCGACTCCTACAAAGACGTCTTCGGCTATCCCCACTGGATAATCAACCGTACGGTTAGCTAATTCCAAAGTCATTTTGGTGGGGACTAGCTCGGGGAGAGATAATTGCTTCCAAACGCTTAAGGGCATTAAGTTAATACTTGCACCTAGATCGGCTAGGGCCATGCAATTCTCTACTCCCGGGAAGTTGCAAGGGATTATGAAACGACCCGGATCACCAAGCTTGGTTGGCAATTTCCTTAAGAGCACTGCAGAGCAATTCTCATTAAGTTGGGTGTTAGCGATATCAAGAAGCTTATCCTTGTCGCTAAGAAGATCTTTGAACATCTTCGCGTATTTAGGCATGTGAGCGAGAGTCTCAGCGAAGGAGATGTTGAAATTCAATTGTTTAAACATTTTGAGAAAGTTCGAAACCTGAATATCGTCCTTGCTTTTGAGCTTCTCTTTCCTCAACCTTGAGGGATAAGGTATATCGAAAGAAGAGGAACGCTTTGGGAGAATAGGATCACTCACATCCTTGGGTGGAGGAGGGGTAGAAGTAAGAGGTGGAGAAATTGGGGAAGTAGAAGGATGAGGAATAGGAGCAGGTGACTCGTTTTCCTTAGTCACAATCACCGGTGGAGGTATAGGAAGCTCGGGTTCCTTGGTACCTTTGCCACTGCGAGTGATGATTGCTTTCATCTCCCCTCTTGGATTCGCAACGGTGTTACTCGTAAGAGTACCCGAAGAAGAGGGTTGATTACCTTGGAAAAAACTAGCCATCATGTTCCTTAAGTCATTCGTTTGACTTGCCAAAGTGTTTCTCATATCAGCTCTCAGATCGTTTCCTTGTTTCACCATGTCTGCTTTCAAGTTGAACACTTCCCGCTGGAGATTTTCCACAATCACATAATTGGTCCTCATGTAGGTTTCAACATCTTGGTGCAATGCGGTGGGTTGGTTGGGAGGAGGAGCATGGTATGCGGGTGGTTGATAAGCAGGTTGTTGGTAAACTTGGTTGTTTCTTTGAGGTGGATATGGTTGTTTGTGAGGTGGTATGTATGGTGCACGAGGTTGTTGTTGTTGTTGAGGAGGGCGATTTAGGTTTTGTTGTTGGTTTGGGTTGTTAGGAGGAAACCCGGGTGGTGAGAGAAAGTTGTTAGAGCGGTAGCTAAGCAAGTTGCGGTCACCTTGAGGACGAGCTTGATAAGCGGCCGGAGGATAGGTACCGTATGCTGCATTAACATTCTCAGATGGATAGTCTTGGGTGGCGGTACAAGTGGTGTAAGAGTGAGGATCCCTGCATATTTCACATGGTTGGCTGACAGCATTGACTTGAGCGTTTTTAGCATTGATGCTGTTGGTGTTGCTAGCGGTTTGGGTAGCAAGCGATTCAAGAACCGTAGTAATTTTGTCAAATCGCTTGTCGTGGTCACTAGTACTAGCACTAGCGACATTGGTCCGCACACTCTTGGTTTGCACACGAGACTTATTCTCAATGATATCCCAGGCGGCATTAGAAGTCTTGACCAAAATATTATCCCCCCGAGGCACTGTTTAGTGAATCTTGGTCATTCATGCTTAAACCATTATAAAAGGTATTAATTTGGTGCACTTTGGTAAAACCATGTTGTGGGCACTTTCTCAAAAGGTCTTTAAAACGGTCCCAAGATTCACTAAAAGACTCATCTTACTTTTGTTCAAAATTGATAATTTCATTCCGCAAAGCGGTAGTACGAGAGGGTGGGAAAAAGTAGTTGATAAATTTGATCTACAAATCCGTCCACGTAAGAATACTTTGTGGCGGTTCCTTTGCAAGCCAATGCCGGGCTTGTCCCTCTAAAGAAAAGGGAAAAAGTTGTAAACGGATTACCTCTTGTGGAACACCATTGAATTTGACCGTATTCGTGAGTTGCAAGAATCTCTTGATGTGGTCATGAGGATAATCAATGGTATGCCCCAAGAATGGTTGAGCAGAGACCATTTGGATAAAGCCGGATTTGAGATCAAAGTTGTTGGCTGCAATCACGGGTATGACGATTGGATCATTGTTGCCGTCTACATGTGCTTGCAGAAGTTCAATCATCAGGTAATTGTCCGGTAGAGGCTCATTGTTGTTGTTATTATTGTTGTTGAGAGGTGGATTGTTATTGTTGTTATTGTTTTGAGGTGGATTGTTGTTGTTGTTTTGTACACCGGCCATGTTTAAGTCTTCGAGAGGCTCGGGCTCTTGATAAGACGTTGATCGTGTACGCATGCACCTGCAAAAGAACTAACAAAGCAAACAAGAAATATTTTTGGTTTTTATGTTTTTTTAATTTTTTTGGATTTTTGAAAATTTTATATTTTTTACGGTTTTTGAAAGTTTGTAGGAAAAAGTAATGTTCACGGTGAACGGATCCCAAAATCCAAGTTCTCACAAAAAACTGTTAATCTTAACGAGAAGAGCCGGCAGCGGCGCCATTTGATACACGCGTTTTAGATGGGTTCAAGATTAAGTCTCGGTATCTCCTCCAATTGATCACTGTTCACAGTGGAATAGTTGTTCTTGGTTAATAAAAAGGTGTTAGTTTGTTTATCTAATTTAAACTAATAACAAATAAGTTAGTTTCGAAGAGTAAAATTAAAGCTTTAAAAGATTAAACTAAATTGACAAGTTAAAACTAAATGTTTGAAAACGTAAAGAAAAGATTAGAAAAATACAAGAACACTTAATAAATATAGAACTTGGAAACTTTGTAAAAACAAGAAATTCAAACCATCGGAAAATGTAACACTCTCATTTTTCGTATCGGTACAGCGGAAGGGTCTTTCAGAGTGTTACGGGATAGCACAATAACTCCAATCATAGACAACACATAAAAATGGTTGTACAAGGTTTAACAAACATTCATTCGATAAAAAGGTTTAAAAGTGTACAACAGGTCCCAAATTATACAGGTCATTAAGTTTACAAAACACAGATCGAATGAACATTTTTAATATTAAGTGTGGGCCATCAGAGTCGATCTCCATCCGGATTTCCTTCAAGCACCTGAGATAGAAAACATGCAAAAATCATATCAGCGAATGCCGAGTGAATTCATAGAGTTTAATGAAAACTGTTATATAAAACAATCAATTACAATCATTTAAAATCAGAACACAAGTATAATATCGGAAGTAAGTCCACATATTGCTAGTCAGGCAATATATAAATCAAGCATACATCTGAAACCGTCCATGAGACCGTAGTCTCTATATTACCATGATAGGTAATATATATTCATCGTTAATAGCGTCGTATCATATCGTTTATTATTTATGTCTTATATTGTATTATAGGATTATTATTAGCCGCATGACATTGTTACCTTACTGTGAAAACAGCGGGCCGCGAACCCGACAAACAATTTGCCCATCTAAGTTAGCGTGTCGTCACAAAAATCACGCTATGGAATCTTCTCATACATAAATTCGCTTACCAATCAATGTGGTACGACGGGGATCAACCGTCAAGGCGCGAACTGGGGTGATTGTCCCCAAATAGTACTATCAAATGCATAAGCGTCTACCAAAACCCGGTAGTTCACAATTCATGCTAATGGGACTTTAAGTGACATAACCTAACTACTAATAATCCTTTTAGTCTCGAATATAGGGTCATAGCATCATTCGGGTCCATCTCATTAAGCATACAATCGGGACTACTTGTGTTCTATTTTTATAAAAATCTAGCATGTTATCTCCCTCGCGGGTTTACAAATCATTTTATAAAACATTTAAAAGAGTGCGAGGCTATGAACTCACGTTGTTAATGAAAGGCGGATTATCGGCTACGGGCGTGCTTCGGTCACGGAAACCTATATAAATAATAATCGGTCTTAGACTCGGTCCAATGAATTTTATCAAAATAACAATATACATATATATGATTATTGTACATATGATGATGATCAAGTGGGTTTATAAATCCTCATTTACTCATTTTAGTGTTTACGTTTTAGTATCGTCTTACTAGTTCACTAGTTTTACCGTTTTTACCTATTTTAAATTCATTAAGTCTTTTATAAGTTCTTTTACTTGTTTTTACCCATTATATACCTATATGATCAGTATATATATACTTTTCATGTTGGGCCCTATTGGGTTAAGCCCAAATAATTCTTTTTACAAGTATTTATCTTATTAAGTCCAATTATTAGTCTAATAGGTTTAGTTAGCTCGTAAATGTCCGTAATTCTTATAGTTTGGGTTTTATCGGTTTTTACTTGTCTTAGTTACTTATACATCAGTATATAACTTTTATAAACTTTACATTAGACGGGTTTGGTCGTCTAAGTTTTATTTGATGAAAAACGTTAATTTCACGGCGATAGCCGAAAAAGTCGTAAAAATCAAGTTTATAGTTTTTATTACTTATAAATATTATTTTTACCACCATTTATATAACTTACCCATTTAATTAACCTTTTATACATTTATATAAATAAGTTTTATAAGTTAGTGGGTTTATATTTTACATTTTATACATTATAAAGTGAGTGCTTATATAATAATAATAAACATTATTTCCAAAATCTGATTTTTAACTTCACATTCACCATTTTTATCATATCTAGAGTTCTACAATGACTTAGAAGCTCAATTTTGGATGACAACTTCTTCATAATATGTGCTAAATATAACTTAGTTATAGCTACTGCCCATTTTGAGTCTAAGTTGCCTTAACAGTCCCTACAAAACTGCTTATTCAGATTGTACCACCTAACTTGTTTTTATCATATCTCACTCGTTATTTTGATTCTATTGCATGGCCAACTCTCACATGTGTATAACATCATCTACTTTACTGTAAACAGATCAAACCATGCATTTTTATCAGTTCTTCATTTAGTTATCTACTGTTTTTATACAGCCAACTAATTAGACATGATTTTAGCTTCATTTCTTATGGTTATCATCATTTTTAAGCATGTTTATCAACACTTGATCCCCACACAACATTTTTATCATCATATATACATCATATACATATACAAAATGAAAGAAAATACATTTGTTCTTTAAAAAATAATAAGAGAAAAATGTAGAGGATGATCTTCTTTACCAATCCAAGTGGATTTCTTGTTTTAGGAAGGCAAGAACTTGATGAATACAACAAGTATCTCCAAGACCATCAAATATCAAGATCATATGTTGGAAAATCAGCCCTAGGACACAAGCAAATCACCTCTAAAGTTGGTTATATGGCCACCAAATGATCAAGGCTTCAAGGAAACACCTTAATAGGACTAGTAAACATGTGGTTTGTAGCTAGAAGAGATCAAAGATGGTGTTTGTTGTTTGATGTGGGACGGCACAAGGGTGGAGTAGAGAGAGTTTTTGGGGTGGATTGCATGGATTAAATGGTTAAATGAAAACCATTTGTTGGTTTTGTTAAGTTGGTGGAAGGCTTAGCTTAAAGTGTAAGCATAAGCTTACACTTGTGCAAGCTTAGCTAGAATGTGTGCCACCTAAGTGTGGTGTGTCACATATGCCGTCCCATATAATCTAGTGGGATGGGGCAAAGTGTTTTGTCCCATCTCACTAGTTTACGGGTATTTCTCGATTCTAGTTTTCTCGATTTGCGTGCCCTCGGGTCGTTTTACGAAAAACGTTTTTATAAATTATGAATCACCGTCACAAAACGAATCCAATAAAAATTGTCTCATCAAAAACGGAGTTCAAAAACGTAAATACGTAATCCTAAGGTTTCCGGTTTAGTCGTAAAAGACGCCAAATTATGCACGTAAGCCCAAATTTAAATCCGTAAATTGTGAGTTCGTCAACCAACACAAAAATAAGTTTCAAAATATTATACGAGAAAATATTTAACTACCTGAAAATGTTAGATTTGTCACAGCTTTTCCTCCTAAAAGGGATCAACGTCCTCGTGATCCATTTCATTTGGATGTCTGTTCCTTATTGAAATCGAAGAGGTGCGGATATTTCTTCCAAATTTCATCCTCTCGTTCCCAAGTATACTCCGGTCCATGCTTTGAATTCCATCGGATCTTAACAATAGGTATCCGACTTTGTTTCAGTTGCTTTACCTCACGGTCCATAACTTCTACGGGCTCTTCGATAAAATGCAACTTCCCATCTATTCGAACCTTACCTAACGGAATTTTCTCATCACTCACTGCTAGACATTTCTTCAGATTAGATACATGGAATGTGTTGTGAACACCATGAAGTTCTGGGGGTAACTCTAGTTTGTAAGCCACCGGACCTACTCTAGATAAAATCTTAAAGGGTCCAATATAACGGGGATTCAATTTTCCTCGTTTTCCAAATCTTATAGCGCCTTTCCATGGCGATACTTTCAACATTACTCGGTCACCCACTTCAAACTCCATTGGCTTCCGCCGCACATCCGCGTAACTTTTCTGTCTACTACGGGCAGTCAACAACCTCTTCTTAATCTGAACTATCATCTCCGTAGTCTCCCGGATCAATTCCGGTCCCGTGAGCTGGGTATCCCCAACTTCACTCCAACATACAGGAGATCTACACTTCCTACCATACAAAGCTTCAAACGGTGCAGCCTTAATCCTAGAATGGTAACTATTGTTATACGAAAACTCTGCTAACGACAAATGTTTATCCCAATTCTTACCAAAGTCTAACACACAAGCTCTCAACATATCTTCCAGTGTTTGTATCGTCCTTTCACTCTGCCCATCAGTCTGGGGGTGATAAGCAGTGCTCATATCGAGATTCATTCCCAAAGATCTTTGGAGAGATTTCCAAAAATTCGATGCGAATCTAGGATCTCGATCTGAAATGATCGATACAGGCACTCCATGTTTGCATACAACATTATCAAGGTATATTCGAGTCAGCTTCTCCAGTGAGAACTGCTCCTTAACCGGAATGAAGTGTGCTGATTTGGTCAGTCTATCGACAATAACCCAAATCGAATTGTTTCCAGATGATGTTCTGGGAAGCTTGGTGATAAAGTCCATCGTAATTCGCTCCCACTTCCATTCAGGAATCTTTGGTTGTTGAAGTAGTCCTGATGGCTTTTGATGTTCTGCTTTAACTCTAGTACAAGTCAAGCATTGAAGAACATACATAGCTATGTCAGCTTTCATATTTGGCCACCAGTACAACTTCTTCAAATCATGGTACATCTTATCAGATCCTGGATGAATGGAATACTTAGATTTATGAGATTCTAACATAATCAAATCTCTTAAGCCTCCAAACTTAGGTATCCACATACGACCTCTTAAACATTTCACTCCATCAGCTCTAACCTCTAAAGGATCTCCTTCTCCTCGGAACCCTTCATTAACAAAATTCTCCTTCTTACAAGCTTCTATTTGCGCATTTCTAATTTGCTCAGGCAAATTATTGTGCACGGTCAAGACTAGAGAACGCACCCTGATAGGCTCTCTATCTTTCCTACTCAACGCATCAGCAACAACATTGGCTTTTCCTGGGTGATATTTTATATCACAATCATAGTCACTTAACAACTCTATCCATCTTCGTTGCCTCATGTTCAATTCCTTCTGGTCGAGAATATACTGTAGGCTTTTGTGATCGGTGAATACCGTACACTTGGTGCCATACAGATAATGTCTCCACAACCTAAGAGCAAAGACTACAGCTCCTAACTCAAGATCATGAGTAGTATAATTCTCCCCATTCTTCCTTAATTGCCTAGAAGCATAAGCTATCACTTTCTCTCTCTGCATCAAAACAGCTCCATAACCTCTAAGAGATGCATCGCAATACACTACAAAATCTTCACTCCCTTCGGGTAATGATAAGATTGGCGCACTACATAATTTTTGCTTCAATGTCTGAAATGCTCCATCTTCATCACTTCCCCAAACGAAAGGTTTATTCTTCTGAGTAAGCTTAGTCAAGGGTTTAGCTATCAAAGAAAATTCTTTAATGAATCGCCTATAATAGCCAGCCAATCCTAAGAACTGTCGCACTTCCGTTGGCGTTGTCGGTGCAGACCAATTCTTAATAGCTTCAACCTTTGCAGGATCAACATGAATTCCATCTTTGTTAATCACATGACCAAGAAATTGCACAGAATCTAACCAGAAATCACACTTCGAAAACTTAGCATACAACCTTTCATCCTACAACAACTTCAAAACAATCCTCAAATGTTCTCTATGCTCATCTTCATTCTTAGAATAGATTAGAATATCGTCAATAAACACAATCACAAATTTATCCAAGTAGGGCTTGCACACTCGATTCATTAAATCCATGAAAACCGCAGGTGCGTTAGTTAACCCAAATGGCATTACTTGAAATTCATAGTGTCCATAACGAGTTCTAAATGCAGTTATGGGAATATCTTCTTCACGGACGCGAAGTTGGTGATATCCTGACCGCAAATATATCTTAGAATACACACTAGATCCTTGCAGTTGATCAAACAAATCATCAATCCTAGGTAAAGGATATCGATTCTTAATTGTCAACTTATTCAGTTCCCTATAATCAATGCACATACGAAAAGATCCATCCTTCTTCTTAACGAACAAGACTGGAGCTCCCCAAGGCGACGAGCTCGGTCGAATAAAACCTTTATCAGACAACTCCTTAAGTTGCTCAGATAACTCCTTTAATTCAGAAGGGGCTAATCGGTAAGGCGCACGTGCCACCGGTGCAGCACCAGGAATTAAATCGATTCGAAACTCTACTTGCCTTATCGGTGGAAGTCCGGGTAAATCTTTAGGAAATACCTCAGGAAATTCACAAATAATAGGTACATCTTCCAATCGTTTCTCCCTAGGCTCATTCCCGGTTACTTGAGCTAAGAATAACTCACAACCGTTCCTGATGTACTTTTGGACTTTAATACATGAAACGATTTTTAAACGGGATTCACCTCGACTACCATCAATTACTAACGTCCTATTCCTAAGAGGAATCTTAACTTTCTTCTCTCCACATAAAATAGTAGCATTATTCAACGACAACCAATCCATACCAATAATAACATCGAAACTACCTAATTCTATCAACATCAAATCAATCGGAAAGGAATGGTTCAAGAGATTTAGAGAGCATCCTTCTAATAGCTTATTAGTTTTCACTAATTTACCATCAGCCAATTCCACCTCGTAACTGGTACTTATCTCAACAGGTTCAATATCAATAAGGGCACTAAATTTAGTGGATACAAAGCTCCTATCGGCACCCGAATCGAATAAAGTAACAGCATAATGTTTGTTGAGTAAAAACGTACCGGTAACGACATTCGGATCCTCTTTCTTCACTTCAATTGTTCCAAGTTGGTAGATACCACTCTGGGGGTTTCTTCTAGGTACAATCGCTTTCAACTTGGGGCATTCCGATTTCCTATGACCTTCTTCATTACAGTTGAAGCAAATCGTTCCCTTCTTACACCTTTCAACCTTGTGTCCAAGCTTTCCGCAATTTCGGCACTTCCAGCAGTCGCCAGGATGCCTCTTGTTGCCACACTTAGGACATCTATCATCGTTGCGCGGTGCATTGTTGGTAATAGCATTTGCATTCCCCTTTCTCTTGTTCTGACGGCGATTGAAATTCTTCCTATTATCACCTCTATCTACACGATCACCGTCTCCCTTTCTTTTCTCACCTACACGGGCTTCATCTTCCTTATCCTGAATTATCTGTCCAATGAGTTGGTAAGCCATTCGAACAGCATCATCAATGGTAAGTGGTTTCGATGATGTCACGTCCCCCCGGATATTCCTGGTCAACCCTTTCACATATTGCTCAATTCGGATCTCTTCGGGTTCAACCAATCGAGGACATAGCAAGGCCAACTCATGGAATCGGTTCGTGTAACTATCAATGTCCACACCTTTCATTCTCAGATGAATCAACTCTTGTTCTAACCTAATGATCACACTACGAGGACAAAACTCCAAAGTCATCCACTTCTTGATTTCAGCCCAAGGAGTAGCATTAGCAGCATCAAGACCCATGAAAGCAATTCTCCCGTTCCACCAATTCAACGCACGACCTTTAAGAGTAGCCATAGCAAAAGTCACCTTATCTTCCTCCTTACACTTACTAATCCTAAACACCGATTCAATCTTCTCAATCCACTGGCTTAGTCCTACAGCACCTTCAGTTCCATTAAAAGGTAGAGGTTCACACTTCATGAACGTCACATAAGTACAGCCACCAATTTCAGGTGCATTCGTTCCAAGTCCTCCTATATTTCCTCCAGCATTAGCATTCACATTATTAGCATTCACATTCACATTAGTACCGCCAATTCCACTACCGCCAGCTCCACTACCGCCAGCTCCACTACCGCCAGCTCCACTACCGCCAGCTCCACTACCGCCAGCTTCATTTCTAGCATTTGCCATGAATTCAGTCATAGATGCGGTAACTTGCTCCGTAATAATCCTACGTACATCATCCTCAGTCACAGCCTTCTTGGGCGGCATAGTTCTATAATTCCACAATTTCAAAGCATTAAGCATTCACCCAACAAAGGATTCATATAATATGGATCGAATTCATAATCAAGATACAAATAAGGCACAATATGGAATTCAAGACAAGATACATATTTCATTCGATCTGAAACAAAAGTATTGTCTTAGTACATCCATATCAAAGTTCTAACACTATAAACACTCAAAATTCGTGCCAAGTCTACAACTAACAAGTCGGTTCAGTCAAAGCTACAAACACAAAAGATCTAAAGGTCACTACTAAACACAGACTAGTCTACTGAGAACCGCCAGATGGTCCATCATCCATCGTCTTCTGGATCTTCGCCGGACGATCACTAGACACATCTTCAGCTGGGCGCTTACGGATTACTCCTCTTTCAACCATGTCAGCATAAAATCTACTGTTCCAACTCACTGATATATTCAACTCCTTTTCAGCTTTCTCACGCATCGCACGAGCCACACTTAACTGAATCTCCATAGAATTCACCTTTTTCTTCATCTCAGCAAACTCACGACTTTCCAACACCGATAACCTCCTAAAAGCCTCATTCAAACCACGTTCTACATCACTCAAATCCAAACTAAGCAATTCTCGCTCTTTCTCGCCAACCTTAGCCTTCGACTCCAAATAAGAAACCTGAGTCTGAACAACACCTAATCCAACCTCTGTCACACAACTCTTAACACGGGAAGCATCTAGATCACGTCTCAAGGCCCATGGTGCAAGACCATCAATAAGAGTAGCCTCTCGAGTACTAGACGACTCTCCTATCTCTCGTCTACGAGTAGCAATACCATCAGTACCGTCAGGTGCATCGTCATCCTCATCCTCCTCTGATTCAGAATTAGATTCAGACGATTCAGACATTTCATCCCTAGGTAAATCATCCTCAGAATCAGACAAACAAACTGTTGGGGGAAAAGGCTCGCCCTCTGGAACATCATACGGATAAATAAGCTCAGCTTCCTCATCGTCATCAATCTCAACATCTATACCTACGTCCTGCTCGACATCCTCGTCGTCAATCTCGTCATCTAACTCATCTAACCCAATCTCATTCTCATTCTCAATATCAGCATTCTCAATATCCACGTCCTCATTACCCACATTCTCAATATCCACATTCTCATTACCCACATTCTCAATCTCATTCTCTACTAAGTCAACCTGAGGGGCAATCTGATCTCCTAGTCCTAACTCGGGCTCGGGATCCTCAAATGGTTCCTCCTCATCATCAATATCAAAATCTACTAAGTCTAAATAAGGATCATCTTCTATATTAGGTTCGGGAATAGCATGGTTTTCTACAGGAATATTAGGGTCAGCCATGACAATCTGCATTTATATATATTTATCTCGTATTAGGATAACATACTAGTTAAACAATTACATAATGAAATCACGATATATACATATATATAAATTAAATTATATATATCAAAATATATATCTTCTCAATAGGGCTTGTTGGTAACGTCGGAGATCTCTGGCACCGTTATAGTCAAAAGATTTTTCAAATATTTTCTCAAATGTTCATTGTCAAAAGATTTTGAAAAGTTTTGTTCAAAACCTTTGTTTTTAAAATCTTTTGTTCTCTACAACGAGAGCTCTGGTACCAAACTGTAACACTCTCATTTTTCGTATCGGTACAGCGGAAGGGTCTTTCAGAGTGTTACGGGATAGCACAATAACTCCAATCATAGACAACACATAAAAATGGTTGTACAAGGTTTAACAAACATTCATTCGATAAAAAGGTTTAAAAGTGTACAACAGGTCCCAAATTATACAGGTCATTAAGTTTACAAAACACAGATCGAATGAACATTTTTAATATTAAGTGTGGGCCATCAGAGTCGATCTCCATCCGGATTACCTTCAAGCACCTGAGATAGAAAACATGCAAAAATCATATCAGCGAATGCCGAGTGAATTCATAGAGTTTAATGAAAACCGTTATATAAAACAATCAATTACAATCATTTAAAATCAGAACACAAGTATAATATCGGAAGTAAGTCCACATATTGCTAGTCAGGCAATATATAAATCAAGCATACATCAGAAACCGTCCATGAGACCGTAGTTTCTATATTACCATGATAGGTAATATATATTCATCGTTAATAGCGTCGTATCATATCGTTTATTATTTATGTCTTATATTGTATTATAGGATTATTATTAGCCGCATGACATTGTTACCTTACTGTGAAAACAGCGGGCCGCGAACCCGACAAACAATTTGCCCATCTAAGTTAGCGTGTCGTCACAAATATCACGCTATGGAATCTTCTCATACATAAATTCGCTTACCAATCAATGTGGTACGACGGGGATCAACCGTCAAGGCGCGAACTGGGGTGATCGTCCCCAAATAGTACTATCAAATGCATAAGCGTCTACCAAAACCCGGTAGTTCACAATTCATGCTAATGGGACTTTAAGTGACATAACCTAACTACTAATAATCCTTTTAGTCTCGAATATAGGGTCATAGCATCATTCAGGTCCATCTCATTAAGCATACAATCGGGACTACTTGTGTTCTATTTTTATAAAAATCTAGCATGTTATCTCCCTCGCGGGTTTACAAATCATTTTATAAAACATTTAAAAGAGTGCGAGGCTATGAACTCACGTTGTTAATGAAAGGCGGATTATCGGCTACGGGCGTGCTTCGGTCACGGAAACCTATATAAATAATAATCGGTCTTAGACTCGGTCCAATGACTTTTATCAAAATAACAATATACATATATATGATTATTGTACATATGATGATGATCATGTGGGTTTATAAATCCTCATTTACTCATTTTAGTGTTTACGTTTTAGTATCGTCTTACTAGTTCACTAGTTTTACCGATTTTACCTATTTTAAGTTCATTAAGTCTTTTATAAGTTCTTTTACTTGTTTTTACCCATTATATACCTATATGATCAGTATATATATACTTTTCATGTTGGGCCCTATTGGGTTAAGCCCAAATAATTCTTTTTACAAGTATTTATCTTATTAAGTCCAATTATTAGTCTAATAGGTTTAGTTAGCTCGTAAATGTCCGTAATTCTTATAGTTCGGGTTTTATCGGTTTTTACTTGTCTTAGTTACTTATACATCAGTATATAACTTTTATAAACTTTACATTAGACGGGTTTGGTCGTCTAAGTTTTATTTGATGAAAAACGTTAATTTCACGACGATAGCCGAAAAAGTCTTAAAAATCAAGTTTATAGTTTTTATTACTTATAAATATTATTTTTACCACCATTTATATATTTTACCCATTTAATTAACCTTTTATACATTTATATAAATAAGTTTTATAAGTTAGTGGGTTTATATTTTACATTTTATACATTATAAAGTGAGTGCTTATATAATAATAATAAACATTATTTCCAAAATCTGATTTTTAACTTCACATTCACCATTTTTATCATATCTAGAGTTCTACAATGACTTAGAAGCTCATTTTTGTATGACAACTTCTTCATAATATGTGCTACATATAACTTAGTTATAGCTACTGCCCATTTTAAGTCTAAGTTGCCTTAACAGTCCCTACAAAACTGCTTATTCAGATTGTACCACCTAACTTGTTTTTATCATATCTCACTCATTATTTTGATTCCATTGCATGGTCAACTCTCACATGTGTATAACATCATCTACTTTACTGTAAACAGATCAAACCATGTATTTTTATCAGTTCTTCATTTAGTTATCTACTGTTTTTATACAGCCAACTAATTAGACATGATTTTAGCTTCATTTCTTATGGTTATCATCATTTTTAAGCATGTTTATCAACACTTGATCCCCACACAACATTTTTATCATCATATATACATCATATACATATGAAAGAAATTACATTTGTTCTTTACAAAATAATAAGAGAAAAATGTAGAGGATGACCTTCTTTACCAATCCAAGTGGATTTCTTGTTTTAGGAAGGCAAGAACTTGATGAATACAACAAGTATCTCCAAGACCATTAAATATCAAGATCATATGTTGGAAAATCAGCCCTAGGACACAAGCAAATCACCTCCAAAGTTGGTTATATGGCCACCAAATGATCAAGGCTTCAAGGAAACACCTTAATAGGACTAGTAAACATGTGGTTTGTAGCTAGAAGAGATCAAAGATGGTGTTTGTTGTTTGATGTGGGACGGCACAAGGGTGGAGTAGAGAGAGTTTTTGGGGTGGATTGCATGGATGAAATGGTTAAATGAAAACCATTTGTTGGTTTTGTTAAGTTGGTGGAAGGCTTAGCTTAAAGTGTAAGCATAAGCTTACACTTGTGCAAGCTTAGCTAGAATGTGTGCCACCTAAGTGTGGTGTGTCACATATGCCGTCCCATATAAGCTAGTGGGATGGGGCAAAGTGTTTTGTCCCATCTCACTAGTTTACGGGTATTTCTCGATTCTAGTTTTCTCGATTTGCGTGCCCTCGGGTCGTTTTACGAAAAACGTTTTTATAAATTATGAATCACCGTCACAAAACGAATCCAATAAAAATTGTCTCATCAAAAACGGAGTTCAAAAACGTAAATACGTAATCCTAAGGTTTCCGGTTTAGTCGTAAAAGACGCCAAATTATGCACGTAAGCCCAAATTTAAATCCGTAAATTGTGAATTCGTCAACCAACACAAAAATAAGTTTCAAAATATTATACGAGAAAATATTTAACTACCTGAAAATGTTAGATATGTCACAGAAAACCACATCGAAACCTGATCGGAATATTTGGTCGGAAAGTGCAATCGGAATGTCTAAAAAAGTATTGATCGGAATGTTAGACAAGAAGTCTAATCGGAATATCTCTCAAAACCAACACAATCGGAATATGAAACCCTCCAATCGGAATCCACTAAAATATAACTGATCGGAATGTGCAAATGTCACCACGTCGGAATGCTTAAATCGGAAAGGTCAATCGGAATAACTAAAAAGGAGGCAATCGGAATGTTTAATAAAATTCCAAATCGGAATGTCACAAAACACCCTAATCGGAATAATCGTAAACCCTTTTCCGATATAACGATCGGAATAAGGGGTGTGTGCTCGTCGGAATAAACAAATCGGAAAAGGGTTTTACCCTTTCCGATTTACCCCTTTGATCCGAAATTTAAGCAAGGTGATAAGCTATGGGAATAAGCCAACACCAAAACTAGCACGAATCTAATATGAATCGGATCAAATAAGCACTAAAAACAACTTTTACTAACTTTAAATAAGCAAACTTATAAATCAAATGATAAAAAGATGAACTTTTTAAGAAAACTTTTTAAGAAAACTTTTTAAAAAAGTAAATAAGCTAAACTTAGAAATAAGCCAATAAGCACAAAGATCTTAGAGCTTATTCGTAAGAAAACTTAAGTAAGCATAAAAAGATTAACTTTTTAAGCACGAAATCATTAAGAACAACACGGATCAAATGAAATTCGTACCAAAATCAATCTAAAAATCAAAGAAAGGTAGAAAGAGATTAAAGATTAAAAGCTTGAATTTAAACTTGATTAATGAAAGAAAACAATACAAAGGTTTAATCTTGAAAGATTAAAAGAAAGAAAGATGAAAACTTAGAGAAAAATGAAAAACTAAAACTAACTACTAAAAAACTAACTAGTCTCCAAAATGGTGAAGTGAAGTCCTATTTATAAGCGTGTGATTGTGGGCTTGTGAATGGGCTTCTTTTCTTCTTTCTTCTTTAGTCTTTATGTTTCTTTAAATAAACGTTTTCGACTTTGGATATTGAGAAGTGTCGGTGAATAATTCCAACTCGTCTTATAATCTTTTGTTTAATAGACTCGAGTTCTTCGACATATATGAATCTTCAATCTTTGGCCCTTTTCTTCGATAAATCTTCAAATAGGCACAATGACTTCAAATCTTTTGCATCTTTTGGACAATAGACTTCGTCTTGAGTCTTTTTCTTCGATAAAACCCGTGCACTCCCATGTTTTCTTCAATATTCATCCGGTTGACTCTGAAAATATAATAAACACAAAAAACCACGCATAATTCCAAACAAATGATATTAAATACGTGTTTTGGTCTTGTTTTAGCCAGAAATAAGTGGTAAAAGGATGAGTGTTTTCACACCTATCAGGTACCCTGTTTAAAAATAGGAGCCAAATATATAGGAGAGATAGGTGCATGTGATTTGTCAAAAATGAGGCAACTATTTTCAAAATATAATGATGAAAATATTTAAAAGAAAATAAATTATCTCATGCATTAATTAAAAGTTATCTGCTCCCAAAATTACGGCCCCAAAATTCGTCAAAAATAACAACTGGGTAGGTCCCAATGAGCGTCAATGGTAAAAAATAACCCATCAACGCCCAACGGCGATATTCTTGTCAACGTTTGCCAAAGCCATGTCAGCGTCTAAATTGGTCATAACAACGCTTGGAAAGATACTTGTCAGCGTCTAAAAAGAAAAGTAATAAAAAATGAAAAAGGACCTTAACAAAGTAATTTATCCTAGTGAAGATAGCTTAAAAGTTGATAATTATTATAGGCAGCAAGCACTGTCCAGCTATTCACACTTGCTTATACAAGATAGACATAACAGTCCTCTAGTGTCCCTTGCTAACCAAAACTCTTAACAACTAAGTTATCTCATAAAATTACTTGTAACTCATAGGTAAACCTATGATAAAATCATTCCCAAATCTCCCAACAGACCACAACCAATTCTAGGCCAAAAATGTCTTGGCAGCATGCATAGTATATCATCTTTGCATGCTACAGTGGCTCATGATTTAGTAAAACTAACTCATACTCACCTGTGGACACAATCTAGAATTGTGATAAAAGTATTATAAGAATACCCAAAAGTCCTAAAGGTTCCTAAAACCTCCCCTTAAACTGTGATACATATGTTACCCAAAAATATGCATGAACATAAAAATTTATGTCAAGATAGGAATATAATGATTCCAACCATCATCCATAAATAAAAAAACATGCTCAAATTGTGACAATCCGTCAATTTACGATTGATATTTTATTCTCAAATATTATTTGAAAATATTATTTTAATGATACAATATGAACTCACTTATTTTTGGGAAGAAATTTGGATTTACGTCTCGGAGTAGCATCGACTGCGTCTAAACCTGAGGATTCAACGTTACGTGCTTACGTTTACATACACCGTCTTTGGTGACAGTCCGACATTTCAGAAAATAAATTTATCCGTGAATATTATTTTGGAGTTTTAAATTTATGTTAGTTCATAAACTCACAAATTTACGAGAAGAGATTAGGACTTACGATTTTATTTTAACGTCCTTTACGACTAAACCGGAAACCTTAGGATTACGTATTTACGTTTTTGAACTCCGTTTTTGATGAGACAATTTTTATTGGATTTGTTTTGTGACGTCGATTCATAATTTATAAAACCTTTTTCGTAAAACGACCCGAGGGCACGCAAATCGAGGAAACTAGAATCGAGGAGTACCCGTAAATAAATGGGATGAGACAAGTGGGACACTTGTCCCACCCCACTCACAAAACCGGCCCAAACTACACCTCACTATATTTGGTGTCAAAATGCTAAGCTTTGTAACTTACACATGTAAGCTAAAGCTTACATTGTAAGCTAAAGCTTACATTGTAAGCTACTTCCAACTAGCAACACAAAACCATCAAAACCATTACCACTTCTCTCATTTACAAACATGCAAACCACAAAATATCCTCTCTTTCTCTCTTGGTGATGCCGTCCCATTTTTCACTTCAAACACCCATTTCATACAAATTTTAACCATAAACATATGTTATAATCAACATATGTTAATCTCCATTCAAAAAGATGAAGATTGGTGCAACTTATAACATCCATGGAGGAGTTTTCATGGTGTCATAGGGCTGATTTTCCACAAGGAGTTGATGAAGATTGGAGGTCTTGAAGATGGTCTTGGCTATGCACAAGTTTCTCCATCAAAATCCATGTTTTGATCACAACCTACATCATCATGGTGGTATAAAGATTGTCCTCCTCATCTTCTTGTTAATTTGATTATGTAAACATGTATTTTATTCCCTATTGTATATGTTTATGATGATTATATGATGATAAAAATGTTATGTGGGGATTTGTTGTTGATAATCATGGATAAAAAGATGAAAAACCATAAGAAACAAGGTTAAAATCTTGGTTAAATTTGATGGCTGTATAAAACAGTAAAGAAGTAAGTCATAAACTGATAAAATGATGAAGTGGAATAGATTTACAGTAAGCTATGGGTCTTGTATACATGTGAGAGTTGGCCATGCAATGGAATCAAAATAATGAGTGAGATATGATCAAAACAAGTTTAGGGTATAAATCTGAAGTTACTGTTTATGACGATTTTTAGAAACTACTTAAAGGATGATTCAACAGTAGCTATAGAAGAGTTAAATGTAGCACATATCATGTAGTTTATGTGATAAACATTTGAGCTTCTATCTCCATGTAGAACTCAAGATATGGCAGTTTTGGTGAAGATGAAGTTAAAAGTCAGATTTTTGGAAATTAAAGAATAATACTATTATATAAGCACTCACATTTCAATATATAAAATGTAAAATAAAAACCCACTAACTTATAAAACTTATTTATATAAATATATATAAAAGATGTAATAAGTGTATAAATGATAAAAGTGGAAACTTGTTAAGTTTTATAAGTTATAAAACTATAAACTTGATTTTTACGACTTTTTCGGCTATCGCCGTAAAATTAACGTTTTTGTTAAATAATACTTAGATGGTTGGACCCGTCTAATGAAAACTTTATAAAACTTATATACTGATATATAGACATGTATAACAAGTAAAAACCGATAAAACCCGAACTATAGGGCATACGGACATTAACAAGTTAAGTAACGTTATTGGACTAACAATACAACAAAAATGGACTAAAACACTTATAAACTTATTATTGGGCTTAACCCATTTGGGCCCAACTTGTAAAGTTTAAGTACTGATAATATAAGTACAAAATGGATTAAAATAAGTTAAATAACTTATAATAAGCTTATTGGACTTAAGACACGTAAATGGGTAAAACTAGTAAACTAATATAAAAGTTATCGACATATAACACTAAAATAAGTAAACAAGAATATGTAAACCCACTTGATCATCATATATATATAATCATCATATGTATACATAATTGATATTTTTATAAAGTCATTGGACAAACGTCTAAGACCGAGTATTATTTGTCTAGGTTTCCGTGATTGAAGCACGTACCGTACGTCCGAATTGCCGATAACCCGCCTTCCCACATCAACGTGAGTTCATAGCCTCGCACTCTTTTAAATGTTTTATAAATGTTTTATAAACCCGCGAGGGAGATAACATGTTAGTTTTATAAAATAGGACACCATTTGTCCCGATTGTTTGTTTATTGATTTTGGACCCGAATGATTGAATGACCCGATTGTATGACCCGATAAATGATTAATGGACCCGATAGATGAAATTAAATGGATTATTAAAGTTAGGTTATGTCACTAAAAGTCCCATTAGCATGAATTGTGAACTACCGGGAGTTGGTAGACGCTTATGCATTTAATAGTACTATTTGGGGACGATCACCCCAGTTCGCGCCTTGACGGTTGATCCCCGTCGTGCCACATTGATTGGTAAGCGAATTAATGTATGAGAAGATTTCAATAGCGTGACCTTTGTGACGACACGCTACTTTAGATGGGCAAAATTGGTATCGGGTTAGCTACCCGTTTTGGTTTAGTAAGGTAACAATGTCATGCGACTTATAATAATCCGAATTAACGAAATACTAATAGACGCTCCGAATTACGACGTATTGCCTGACTAGCAATACAGGGTCATACTATTGATATTATGTTTGTATTTTTGTTTTCATAACCATATTCATATAACGATTTTTATTTGCATACAACGTTATAAGACGTATTGTATGATGTTTTTACGACATTGGCTCGTATAATAATTTTTAAGGCAAATGCCTATATTATGATTTTCGATAAGGATTTATATAAAATGACTTTGGCTATTTTATGGCCTATTACAAAGATTTGTATAAAATGATTTTGGCTATTTTACGGCCTATTACAATGATTTGTTTTAACTGATCTTTGGTACTAATTTTATACCAAAGTTATATTGATGGAATTTATTACACTCTATGAATTCACTCGGCGTTATCGCTGACCTTTTCTTTTAACATGTTTTATCTCAGGTACTTGAAGGTAATTCTCGGGAAGACGACAAGAATTCATGGCCCGCACTTAAACAATATTTTCCATTCAAACACTTTGTAAAACTTTGTATGAAATGTAATGACTTGGGACCTATGTAACTTTGATGTTTATGAATGGAAATGATTTATTATTAAACGACGCGATTTTTATGCGTTGTCTATGATGTGAGTAATGTGCTATCCCGTAACACCAACTAGTCTTCCGCTGAACTGAGTTGTATAAATTTGGGGGTGTTATAGTTTGGTACCAGAGCTCTCGTTATAGAGAACGAAAGATTTTTAAAAACTAAGGTTTTGAATAAAACTTTTCAAAATCTTTTAACTACAAACATTTTTCTAAAAATGTCTAAAAATCTTTTGACTATAACGGTGCCGAAGAATTCCCGAGTTACCGACAAGGCCAAGACTGAGAAGTGTTATTTTAATATATATATAACTTGGATTATATATATATATATATATATGATGTAATTTTATTACATGATTGTTTGATGATTATTTTGATTTTTATACGAGGTATTTATACGACGTAGATTGTCACAAGTAACCCTAAATCCCCTAGTAAATTAATCGAAGCTATTCTCGTAGGAATTCTAGCTATCCTAGATCTAAACCAAGTTGTGGATATTTATGATCCCAACAAATGGTTGATATTCGTAGAAATGTAGATATTAGTTGATTGTGAAATTGAAAAAAGAATTGGCGAGATTAAATCTGATATCGATGTCATGACGATCTTTCCTTATAGAGTGGAGTTTGACAAAACGTTATCACCTGGAAAGATGTCATCTGATTCGTTGTCACCCAATTCTTAAATTGAAATCGAAAGGGTGAATGTTGCACTTGAGGCTGTCATTGGAACCATTACCCAAAGGCCTCATGCACTAGTACCTTTCCGAGAAGTCTAGTAGAATGACCAAGTCATTTCATACTAGTGACTTATTTGATAATTGTTGTTATAAGAGTTATAGGATTGGAAATTAAGTGTTGATTTATATTGAGATTGTATTGCCTTTACAAGGCCTAAGAATAAGATTGGAAATATTGGAATATGAAGTAGGATATTGAATTGAGTATAAAATTGGTTGAAACTTGAATAAAGTAAAATTTAACCCATATGGAATATGAGATTATTAATAGAAGTCGTTAAGTTTTGTGATTGAATTATAGGGTTTTAATCGATTGTTGATTCGTGTTAAGGGTTGTTCCTAGGCCATTGTCCACTAATGAGGATGCCCAGTGTCCAACAAATAAATTGAAGAAATCTTCTTCTGAATTGGGACCGATGGATCTTCCAGGACAGGCAGGACACCTAATGACTCTTGTAGATTAGTATTCATTGTGGTATCTTTTAAAAATTATCCCTAACTTAACTGAGACATCAGTTGGTAGGATGAGATCTTGGAATTGTATGACATAGTGACACATAATGTGTTACGGTACAATTTGACTTGTTTGTGATTAATGAAAAGACTACCTCTGATTGCTAAATCCTACATGTATCGATATTATCTAACTTTTCTTGCTTCATTCTAATGTTCGCATTAGTGATGCAACCCTTGAACAAGTACTCATCTTGATTTGAGTTACGTTGTGTATTATTCTCTTTTTGAGCGCCATCAAGGTCATGAACCTCATGATTATTTGGCTAAGCTCATCTCCTATTATATTGTAGTTAGTTCTTGGTGAACAACTCTTCATCACTCTTTTGCAGATCATTCATTGTTTTTATAAGATAAAACCGTATCCATTGAGAAAAATTGAATTTTCATTACTATAAGGATTATTCAAAGTAAGATTTATAAGTGATTGTTATCGAAATGAGGTGTTTATAAAGTATCTTGGAAAACTTAATTGTTTTCACAATAATGAAAACCTTTGTAAATTTATTCCTGATTCTTATTTAAGAATTAAGCATGAAAATGTTTTTATTATAAACATGATCATAAAATTTTGACGAACTGAGTATTGCATCGTTAATCTTGAAATTGTATATAGTTGCGCGCCTACATACAATTTGGAATGGACTATGCAAAACTGATTAGTAGTCACCATAAAGCTGATTAATAAACACTAAGTTTTCTTTGAAGATTGTGAAAGATTAAAATTTATGAGATCTGCAAGAAGTGAAAAATAAGGACATAGTGTTAGGGACACCTACATATGTGCCTGTATCATCTATTCTTCTGAGTCGAATTTACTCATTTGTGGAAATTGTCTTATTTGACAATTGACAATTCTTTCTTGTCCAATTCTCCCGTAGTGAGATTCTTAGGAAAAGTATCTGATTACCGAGTGTTGATACCCGACTGGATGTATCGACGTTCCTATCATTTCTTTTGATTTGATTTCATTTGAATGACCTGGGTAACGATCCGAGGAGCTTTCGAATGCGTACTCAAATTATGAAAACATGGGATATATTCATATTCATTAAATGTTTTCGTCTGTATCTGATTTGAAATTCTATCGCGTAGATTATGCGTTGACCTTACTCTTTTAAGGTTAGTTATGTATCCTAATATCCCTGAATTTGTGAAGGATTATGAATTATTATTATTTTGAGAAGTTCACATCTTATCGACGGCAATGAAACTGAAAAGTTGGTTATGCCGGTAGAATGGATTGATTGATTATGACATGACGACATTGTCTTAATTGATGGGAACTCGAGTAGATGCTGATTATCAAAAGTGATCTAAATAATTCTCGATGGATGACGATATCCTGTATTTAGACTTTAAATTATAACGTGAATGGTTGTGAACTAGTTATAGATATTGTAATCTAGAAGAACCTAATATGAATGTATTAAAAGATGTTTATGTTATCTGAAACTTTAGGAAGTATTTGTTGGTGAATTACCTAGACTTTCGCCATTAAGGCAAGTTAAAATTGGTATTGATTATATTCCCGGTGCTGCACCTGTGGCTTCTGCACTGTACGTCAGCACCATCTGAATTAAAGGAATTACCGTACAACTGAGAGAGTTGTCGGAGAAAGATTTTATTATACCAAGCCTGTCATCCTGAAGAGCTATGGTTTTATCTTTCCTTATATTTGTAAGATTACTGTGAACTGAGTAAATTGACAATCGAAAACGATATCCATAACTCGAAATGGAAAAATTGTTCGATCATTTACAAGGTTCTAGCAAATTTGATCCATAGCATGGTTATCATCAACTTCGCATCTGCGAAAGAGATTATTTATTCCAATCACTACATCCGGTACTTGTAATGAACATTATGAGTTCCACGTGATGTCGTTTGGATTGACAATGCACATGTAGTATTCATAATTATGATGAATCACGTGTGTAGGCTGTAATTTGATAAATTCATGCTCGTGATCATTAAGGACTACATGTTTGTTTATCAGAATAAGAATGAGTTAATAATTATTTATAGACTGCCCTGAATTGGCCGAACAGTGTAAACCTGAACCTTGAATAATTAACACGTGATTAAAGACCTGAACCTTTACATGATTTGACTATGTGATTAAAAGGAAAATGGAATATAAATTGACTCTTCAAAAATTAAGAGCCCTTTTAAGACTTTAGATTTTACCAAAAAGAAATGGAATTATGTTTTGACAAATGTTTTAACAAAGGATTTTAAGGGATTATTCCCTTATACACAAACCATTTAACTAAACTTCTGTTTAGGGGTAAATGTTTGTGTATATCTCCAGATAACTTAAAAAGGATTGAGGAAAACCATTTAAACCATAACTTGAAATTTGAAACGATACATTTTGCTTTTCAAACTAAGAAAACTTTGACCAAAGTATAACCAAAGATTTTTCAAACATTTACGAATCTTATTAAATATTTTCGATAAATCAACAAAAATCTTGTTAATTTAATTCAAATTATTTTTGAACATTTTATATAATTGGTCGAACTAAGAAATTTAAAAATTTTACGTTTACGCTTCACAAAAATTAACTAATAATTATTTAATTAATTATAATAATTATCGACGCTTTAGACGACGGATTGAGTAAAACGGATAAAAATGATAGATGAGACGAAACTGAAACATAAAAGATATGAAGAAAGAATTTTGAATAAATACGGTTATGATATTTATTTCATCAGGGAGGTGAACGTTATTACTGACGCATAATATAGAAAGAATATCTGAGTGGATTGTGGACAGGATAATTATATCATCATGAGAAGTGAATATAGATACCGACGCATTATGTAGAAAAGATAAAGAATCCATTAGGACGTGTTCCTTAATAATGAAGGTGCAACATAAATTGCCGAACGATATAAAAATAAACAATGTTTGTAAAAAGGATAATATAAATATTGAAAGGTTTTACGGCTAGTATGAACCATTAGAATTAAGAAGCCGATAGCATTAAATGTATAAAAGGCCACTTATGGTTGCCTAAATACAGAGATTGTGAGATATAGTTATGCTGGAATTTGTAAGTATAAGTATTCTATGTATGTCATTTTTGACTAAAAGTATCTTTGTCTGAAGAAATTGTACTGATGGCAATTATGAAGGCAGACATCGCCTCATACATTAGTAAACGTCTAGCTATTGCAAAGGTCATCATCTGAATTTGATTCGATTTGGGTCATCGTCGACAGACTGACCAAATCTGCTAATATCATTCTCATTAATGATAAATGCAAAAGAGTTGTGTAAACATAGCGTGCCTGTATCGATCATCTATATCAAGATCCTCGCTTCGCATCGAATTTCTAGAGATTTTCTCAGAAATCAATAAGAACGAACCTTGATGAGAGTACTATGTACCATCCCAAATCGAAGGGACGAGGTAAAGTAACGATACAAAGTAATGTAAGTGCTGTTTTATGTTTGAATGATTGACCTTTGGTAATAGACCGTATAATCGTTTTCCTTTGGAAAGATTATCATTGATAATTATCGTAATAGGATTGAAATCCAATCTTGTTAGGATCTAAATCTTAGAGCATCTGTAAGCAAGAGTTGAGATAAAGACATCCGACATACACCCATTGTGAGTTGGACATGTCTCTTAGGTTTAAGGTTTCCTATGATGGCGAACCTATCCTTGCAAAATACCCGACCCGCGAGATCTGAAATGATTGTTGAAATTAGGATTTGATTATTAACTGCCGATAGTGGGCAGGAGGTTATGTGAATATGAAATGTAGATCTTGAAGTGCCAAATGGGTAGCGAAGCTATGCCACAATTTTTAACCTTGGAAAAAAATGAATTCATGATCTGACAAATCATGGGATATAATCCCACGTTGTATGGGACCATTGAAATGATGTAAAAGTTGGGATTGAAAGGCATATAAGCTGGATCTACCCTAGGACTTCAAAGACTGCGTGAATTATGTTTCGTAAATCGAACTTGATGGAATATCTATCAAGTGAGAATCTGATTATTCTTAGTAGAGCTTAGATCGGCGAAAAGTTGCATTCATCAAAAACCCGTGAACATCATGGATAGAGAAAGTAAGTCAACATTAAGCCTGATCTTATTCCCGTAGTTATGTTTGATGAAACTCGCGTATTATAATGGATTACACTTGTGAGAAAAGACGGAATGTGGAGGGAATACCCACGTGGCTTTAACTCTATAAGAAGCGAGTAGTAAGGTAAGATGATCTTTGAGGACAAAGATCCTGTTTAGGGGTAAATGCTGTGACAATCCGTCAATTTACGATTGATATTTTATTCTCAAATATTATTTGAAAATATCATTTTAATGATACAATATGAACTCACTTATTTTGGGAAGAAATTTGGATTTACGTCTCGGAGTAGCATCGACTGCGTCTAAACCTGAGGATTCAACGTTACGTGCTTACGTTTACATACACCGTCTTTGGTGACAGTCCGACATTTCAGAAAATAAATTTATCCGTGAATATTATTTTGGAGTTTTAAATTTATGTTAGTTCATAAACTCACAAATTTACGAGAAGAGATTAGGACTTACGATTTTATTTTAACGTCCTTTACGACTAAACCGGAAACCTTAGGATTACGTATTTACGTTTTTGAACTCCGTTTTTGATGAGACAATTTTTATTGGATTCGTTTTGTGACGTCGATTCATAATTTATAAAAACGTTTTTCGTAAAACGACCCGAGGGCACGCAAATCGAGGAAACTAGAATCGAGGAGTACCCGTAAATAAATGGGATGAGACAAGTGGGACACTTGTCCCACCCCACTCACAAAACCGGCCCAAACTACACCTCACTATATTTGGTGTCAAAATGCTAAGCTTTGTAACTTACACATGTAAGCTAAAGCTTACATTGTAAGCTACTTCCAACTAGCAACACAAAACCATCAAAACCATTACCACTTCTCTCATTTACAAACATGCAAACCACACAATATCCTCTCTTTCTCTCTTGGTGATGCCGTCCCATTTTTCACTTCAAACACCCATTTCATACAAATTTTAACCATAAACATATGTTATAATCAACATATGTTAATCTCCATTCAAAAAGATGAAGATTGGTGCAACTTATAACATCCATGGAGGAGTTTTCATGGTGTCATAGGGCTGATTTTCCACAAGGAGTTGATGAAGATTGGAGGTCTTGAAGATGGTCTTGGCTATGCACAAGTTTCTCCATCAAAATCCATGTTTTGATCACAACCTACATCATCATGGTGGTATAAAGATTGTCCTCCTCATCTTCTTGTTATTTTGATTATGTAAACATGTATTTTATTCCCTATTGTATATGTTTATGATGATTATATGATGATAAAAATGTTATGTGGGGATTTGTTGTTGATAATCATGGATAAAAAGATGAAAAACCATAAGAAATAAGGTTAAAATCTTGGTTAAATTTGATGGCTGTATAAAACAGTAAAGAAGTAAGTCATAAACTGATAAAATGATGAAGTGGAGTAGATTTACAGTAAGATATGGGTCTTGTATACATGTGAGAGTTGGCCATGCAATGGAATCAAAATAATGAGTGAGATATGATCAAAACAAGTTTAGGGTATAAATCTGAAGTTACTGTTTTTGACGATTTTTAGAAAATACTTAAAGGATGATTCAACAGTAGATATAGAAGAGTTAAATGTATCATCATGTAGTTTATGTGATAAAAATTTGAGCTTCTATCTCCATGTAGAACTCAAGATATGGCAGTTTTGGTGAAGATGAAGTTAAAAGTCAGATTTTTGGAAATTAAAGAATAATACTATTATATAAGCACTCACATTTCAATATATAAAATGTAAAATAAAAACCCACTAACTTATAAAACTTATTTATATAAATATATATAAAAGATGTAATAAGTGTATAAATGATAAAAGTGGAAACTTGTTAAGTTTTATAAGTTATAAAACTATAAACTTGATTTTTACGACTTTTTCGGCTATCGCCGTAAAATTAACGTTTTTGTTAAATAATACTTAGATGGTTGGACCCGTCTAATGAAAACTTTATAAAACTTATATACTGATATATAGACATGTATAACAAGTAAAAACCGATAAAACCCGAACTATAGGGCATACGTACATTAACAAGTTAAGTAACGTTATTGGACTAACAATACAACAAAAATGGACTAAAACACTTATAAACTTATTATTGGGCTTAACCCATTTGGGCCCAACTTGTAAAGTTTAAGTACTGATAATATAAGTACAAAATGGATTAAAATAAGTTAAATAACTTATAATAAGCTTATTGGACTTAAGACACGTAAATGGGTAAAACTAGTAAACTAATATAAAAGTTATCGACATATGACACTAAAATAAGTAAACAAGAATATGTAAACCCACTTGATCATCATATATATATAATCATCATATGTATACATAATTTATATTTTTATAAAGTCATTGGACAAACGTCTAAGACCGAGTATTATTTGTCTAGGTTTCCGTGATTGAAGCACGTACCGTACGTCCGAATTGCCGATAACCCGCCTTCCCACATCAACGTGAGTTCATAGCCTCGCACTCTTTTAAATGTTTTATAAATGTTTTATAAACCCGCGAGGGAGATAACATGTTAGTTTTATAAAATAGGACACCATTTGTCCCGATTGTTTGTTTATTGATTTTGGACCCGAATGATTGAATGACCCGATTGTATGACCCGATAAATGATTAATGGACCCGATAGATGAAATTAAATGGATTATTAAAGTTAGGTTATGTCACTAAAAGTCCCATTAGCATGAATTGTGAACTACCGGGAGTTGGTAGACGCTTATGCATTTAATAGTACTATTTGGGGACGATCACCCCAGTTCGCGCCTTGACGGTTGATCCCCGTCGTGCCACATTGATTGGTAAGCGAATTAATGTATGAGAAGATTTCAATAGCGTGACCTTTGTGACGACACGCTACTTTAGATGGGCAAAATTGGTATCGGGTTAGCTACCCGTTTTGGTTTAGTAAGGTAACAATGTCATGCGGCTTATAATAATCCGAATTAACGAAATACTAATAGACGCTCCGAATTACGACGTATTGCCTGACTAGCAATACAGGGTCATACTATTGATATTATGTTTGTATTTTTGTTTTCATAACCATATTCATATAACGATTTTTATTTGCATACAACGTTATAAGACGTATTGTATGATGTTTTTACGACATTGGCTCGTATAATAATTTTTAAGGCAAATGCCTATATTATGATTTTCGATAAGGATTTATATAAAATGACTTTGGCTATTTTATGGCCTATTACAAAGATTTGTATAAAATGATTTTGGCTATTTTACGGCCTATTACAATGATTTGTTTTAACTGATCTTTGGTACTAATTTTATACCAAAGTTATATTGATGGAATTTATTACACTCTATGAATTCACTCGGCGTTATCGCTGACCTTTTCTTTTAACATGTTTTATCTCAGGTACTTGAAGGTAATTCTCGGGAAGACGACAAGAATTCATGGCCCGCACTTAAACAATATTTTCCATTCAAACACTTTGTAAAACTTTGTATGAAATGTAATGACTTGGGACCTATGTAACTTTGATGTTTATGAATGGAAATGATTTATTATTAAACGACGCGATTTTTATGCGTTGTATAAATTTGGGGGTGTTACACAAATGATTCTCCAAGGATCCATAAGCAACTCTGTATCCAATGGTACAATGCTAACACGACCTGCACACTTAGATTAAAAACCACAAAACTAACATTGTTGCTGACAACGCCACGATAACACTTGTCAGCGTTAAGATAACCTTTGTCAGCGTTAGAAAAATATAGTGGAAAATCTAACTTCAAAAGACCAATAACAATGCATTATCCTATACATACTTTTACAATACGACCCAAAAACACATATTATGTGAGATTGATCATTCCAATACTTGTTACCAAGTATTGAAACCTTCTAGCATCAAAAGGTTTAGTTATAAATCAGACACATTTTCTTCTGTGTCAACCCTATCTGGTTGTATTAAACCCTTTTCAAAACAATCCCTTATAAAATGATGTCTAATTTCTATGTGTTTTGTTTTAGAATGATGTACAGGATTTTTAATAATGCATAAAGTGCTGTTATTGTCAACAAAAATCTTGGTATGCATGAAATTATACCCATAATCCAACAACTGGTTCTGAATCCATAAGACTTGTCCACAACAAGTAGCTGCAGCAACATACTCTGCTTCAGTTGTAAAATTGGCCACCACTGTTTGTTTCTTGCATTGCCAAGATATCAACCTACTCCCAAGAAACTTACATCCACCAGTTGTGGATTTTCTATGAAACTTATCACCTCCATAGTCACTATCTGAATATGCAATAAGCTCCAATGGTGAATCTTTTGGGTACCACAAGCCAAGATCTGGATAACATCTAAGGTACCTAAAGATTCTCTTGACAGCATAAAGGTGACATTCTTTGGGAGTCACTTGATGGCGTGCACATGCACATACAACAAACATGATGTCAGGTCTTGAGGCTGTGAGATACATCAATGAACCAATCATTGATCTATAGTGCCTGACATCCACATATTTTCCATCTCCAACTTTTCCCCAAGGGTGTTCTCTATCCATAGGAGTAGTAGCCCTCTTTTCATGTGGAGAAAAGCCAAACTTCTTCAAGATCTCTGCTACATACTTACCCTGAGAGATGAAGATACCATCTTCTTTCTGCTGAACATGTAACCCTAGAAAGAAGTTCATCTCCCCCATTGCAATCATCTTGAATTGTCTGTAATAAGCTTGGAAAAGTCTTCACTCATCTTTGGATTGGTGGATCCAAAGATGATATCATCCACATAAACCTGAACAAGTAAGACATCCTTACCAGCCTTCTTTGTAAATAATGTCTGGTCTATGGTGCCCCTTTTGAATCCATTTTCCACCAGATAAGTGGACAATGTGCCATACCATGCTCTTGGGGCTTGATGAAGTCCATACATAGCTTTCTTGACTCTATATACCTTGTCTGGATGTTCTGGATCTTCAAAACCAAGAGGCTGCATAACATATACCTCCTCAATAATTGTGCCATATAAGAAAGCACTCTTCACATCCATTTGATAGACTGTGAAGCCCATGCAGGAAGCATAGGCTAGAAATATCCTTATAGCCTCAATCCTTGCAACTGGTGCAAAGACCTCCTCATAGTCTATCCCTTCCTCTTGTGTATATCCCTGAGCCACTAAACGTGCCTTGTTTCTGACCATAATGCCACTTTCATCTCTCTTGTTTCTAAGAACCCATCTTGTCCTAATAGGTCTGACATATCTGGGACAATCAACCAGCTCCCAAACATCCTGAATAGCAAATTGGTGAAGCTCATCCTGCATTGCTTCCACCCAACTTGGTTCTTTGAGAGCATCAAAGATCTTCTTGGGTTCCTGTTGTGACAGAAAACAGGCAAACAAACATGCTTGAACAAGAGGGGTATCAACCTTCTTGTGTATATTGGCAATAAATCCACCAAGACTCTGATGAGATCTTCTAGTCTGAACAGGAGACATAACATCTCCAATAATTTGAGAAGTGGGGTGATTCTTCATGGTAGAAGTAAGAACTCCTCCCTCAAAAATTCTGTTGTCTTCAACCTCATCATCCATGTTGCCAATATCTTCTTCAGACTCTCTTCCATCAATATTAGTATGAACCTCTTCATGTCAATTTGAAGGTTCACCTTGTTCAAAATTGGAAGAGAAAATATGCTCAAAAGTGTTGTCAACGCCTGAACCAAGGTTGTCAGCGTTTGATCTATCAACACCTGAAATGGGGTTGTCAACGTTTGAGCCATCAACGCCTGAATTTGTCCTGTCAACGCCAGATTTTCCTTTGTCAGCGCCTTAAGGACCATGCATGTTGTTAACTGATGATACTTGGGGACCACCATTTTCCTTTCCAGCAGCTGCAACAGCAGCAAAAGCATCTGTCCATATGGGAATAGTGACATACTCTTGTATAGGAGATGACTTGTCTGCTTGTGATCCAAACTCTTCATTAACCTGTGTTACTAAAACATCAACAACTGGTTCTTCCACAACATTTGAAGTTACCTTCACAATGTCTGGATTAGTAACAGGCATATAATTCAAAGTCCTAGATAGAGGTTCCAAGTCAAACAACCAATTTGGGCCACTTTCAGGATCACTAGGTTTACTCTCTAAAAACCTAACATGTACTTTTTCAAGTATACATTTTTCCTTCTTAAGGTAAACCCTATATCCCTTACTCTGCACTGAATAACCCATGAAATAGCCTTCATCACCTTTAGCACTAAATTTACCTAGGGCATCACTAGTATCTAAGACAACTACATGACAGCCAAAATGTTTTAGAAAACCAATATTAGGTTTCCTTCCCCAAAGTAACTCATAAGGTGTTTTGTTATGTATCTTGTTGACCAATGCTCTATTCTGAACATAACAAGCTGTATTCACAACCTCAGCCCAAAAAGCTATGGGAAAGTGAGCATCAGCCAACATAGTCCTGGCTACTTCAATTAGGGTTCTAATCTTTCTCTCAGCAACCCCATTTTGCTGTGGGGTTCTGGCAACACTAAACTGCCTAGTAATCCGTTTCTTGGCACAAAAATCATCCAACAGTTTATTTCTAAACTCACCACCATTATCACTTCTAAGTATTTTAACTTCATTACCAGTTTTCTTCTTAATCTGAGTAATAAAGCTAATTAAAGTATCAGTAGTGTCACTTTTCATAGCTAAAAAGAAACTCCAAGTAAACCTAGAAAAGTCATCTGTGATGACAAAGCAGTATGATTTACCATTCAAACTCTCTATATTAGTTGGACAAAACAGGTCCATATGCAGCAAGTGAAGAGGTTTAGAACTAGAGTGCACCTGTTTAGACTTAAATGAGACCTTGTGCTGCTTGCCTTTAAGGCATGCAACACAAGAGTGGTCATTGTGGAAAGCCTTTTCAGGCAAACCATCAACCAAGCCAAGTCTCACAAGTCTGTTTATATTTTTAAAGTTAATGTGCCCTAGTCTCTTGTGCCATTGATTACTCTCATCAACTGAAGCTTTAGCATAAAAACATGACATATTATTATTCATCCTAATCCCATTAAGATTCACATTATAAATGTCCTTATGCCTAGGTGTTCTATAGTCAATAAACTTCTCATCTAGTATTTTAAAATCCTTGCTTAACACCAATCATTCAGTATCAGTAAAAAGAACCTTATTTTTGTTATCACGGACTTGTGATAGACTAAAAAGATTATAATCAAGTTCTTTACCAGAAACACGTTTTCAAAACGCAAGTTCTTGGTGAGAAGAGCTCCTTTGCCTATGATAGTTCCATATCCACCAGAAAGTAAACTTTATCACCATCCTTAATGGGAGTGAAGTTAGTCAGATAATCTTCCTTCCCAGTCATGTGCCTAGAGCATCCACTATCCCAATAGCCATAATCATTCACCTATTTTTGAATGCCCTGCACATAAAGAAAACAAATTAGTTTTCTTTGGGAACCCAAGCCTGAGCAGACTTGGATTCATCTGGTTGTTTAACAAGAACAGACAAGTTCTCATTACAACCCCTTGTTCATCCCTTTTTGGATGAAATACCTAGTTAACCCCAATTGGTTTTGTGATGACCTTTGAAATATAATTAAATCTGTTGCAGGTCATAGAAATCCCATTAGAATTAGGGTTTTCATCTTGCTTAGGTCTCCTTGTCAAGCTAGAAGAAGCTTTAGACCCCTTTCCCTATGGTTGCAAATATTTAGGTCTGGCAACGTTTCTGTCAGCGTTGGATTTGGTCTTGTCAACGCTGAAATTACCCTTGTCAGCGTTGAACCTAGGGTTTGCTACAGAAACCGATTTCCTATTAGACCAAGTATTGGTCTTCTGAAATGGTCTTTGTCCATGAGTGTTAGACCCTTTAGTGAAGAATGGGGCTGGTCTAACAACTTGTGGACTTTGCTCCACAACAGTTTTGGGTCTGACAGTGTTTGACCTTTTTACAACGTTGAATTTGGAAGCGTTGACACACTTATATGCTAAATGTGAAAAGCTACCACAAGTGTAACAGGATTTTCTAGACACAACTGTAGGTCTAGAAGAAAAGAAACCTGTTCCATCATTACTAACTTGGCTTTTTGGTGACCTAGTATTCCTATACATTTCTACATACTTAATGCTAGGTTTTCTAACAGTGTTTGAGCCAAGGTCAACAGTCTTGCCAGTGATTGGGTTTGTTACCTTAATAGGGGTAGACTCATTTGGACTTTCACACAACATGCCACCCTTAACAAAAAAGGTAGGGTTGGCTTTCTTCCATTCATCCAAATCAGTCAACTTTTGCCTATATTCTTCAACTGGGGTAAGGACTCTTGGTGGAGGAATAAATTCCTCTTCTTGGAGTTCTGGTAAACCAGTCCAAGATAAGTCATTTCTTTGGACACCATAGAAGTCCCCAGCTGGTGGTGGAACAACAGTATTGTCTTTCATCCCAATCCCAGTCATGTCCTTAGGATCCTTCTGTTTATTAACACATTCTCCTAGGGTTTCTGAGGCCTTATCAAATCTCTAAATTTTAAGGTCTACATTATCCTTATTCTTGATAGCCTCATCTAACTTAGCTTGTAATTCAGCATTGACCCTTTCCATGATGTTTCTAACATCATTACTAGCATTTAAATCATGTTTTAAGATATTTATTTTATCTTTTAGGTCAAGCTCCATTTTCTTATACTCAGAAACTATCTTTTCAGTTTGAGTGAGAGCAATTTGATAGTTAGACAACTTGCATCTCTCAGTACTCACATCACTTAACAATCTTAAAACCTATTTGTTAAGTATTTTAGTATTTAAAAGACAACCCTTACTACAAAAAGCATCATTGTATACCTCATTGTCTGATGAAGAGGAGGAGTGTGCCATGAGAGCATATTGAACATGCTCTTCTTCTTCTATCTCAGCAACCAAAGCTTTATCCTCTTCCTCATCCTTAGCCAAATAACTCCAGTCCCATCCAATGCCATCAATTTCTTGCACTGCCACCATAGCCTTAGGATCCTGATCCTTAACAATTTGGCTTGAGGATTTTCCAGCATCAGATCTTCTTGGAGATCTGCATTCCCTCATAAAGTACCCCATACGATGACAATTGTAGCACTCAACCTTGATTTATCAAATCCAGTAGTGTCCTTTGCATTAAAGGTCATCTTCTTCTTAAACTTTCTATTCCATCTGTTTACTTTTATACTTGCAAGAGCCATGTTCCACTTTATATCTATCTCCTCCAAGTGCTCATCACTTATTTGCTCAAGGTCCTCATATGTAATCACTGAACCATTGGGCAATGAAGCAATGTATGCACACACAGTATCTAGATCCAAAACAGCAGGCTTAACTCTTGGTGAGTCATTTTTGTATGTGTCAACGTTTGAATGTGAGCCGTTGACAAGATATGATCCAGCGTTGACACATGTTGATCCAGTAACTGGGTGCATGTATGAGTCCTTCTGATCAAATTGACCTTCACTATGTGGGAAGAAGGCCATGTTACTATTGGTAGACTTACTTCCATGCTCCAAAAGAGTTTCATTCTCCAACAGCCTCAGTTTGTTGTAGATATCATCAAAAGTAGAACTTTTGTGAGAGTTATTGGCAATTATAGATCTTTCCTCAATCTTCCACGCATCACAAAGGCTTTTAAGAAAAGTGGCAATAATGTCAATATCACCAACTTGTGTCCCCATGAAGGACAGCTTGCTTGTAATGTCAAGCAGTCTGCTCCTCACACTGCTAAGCTTCTCATTAGGTTGAGCCTTAAAAACAGCATACTCATGCAAGAGTTTCTTCTTCTTCTCTTCCTTAGTATCAGCATTACCACCATATGTAACTTCATGGGCTGCCCAAAGGTCTTTTGCAGACTCATAACCTCTGTATTTGTGCTGATTTTCTTGTCCCAAAGAGAGTTTCAGAATGTTTAGGGTTTTCATATCAACCCGTTTCTTTGATATGTCTTCAGCAGACACAACTCTACCATCATCAGGTTTTTCTTTCTTATCTTCTTCTGAACATCCTTGAATAGCTGATCTTGTAGCAATGGCATTAGCAAACTTTTGAGCTTTATTGAATGTGTTTCCATATTCAATAATCTCCCAGAGAGAATAGTCATAGATCCCAAGATATTGCTCAAAGTTGAATTTCCACAGCTCAAAGTTGTTTGCATCAAGCATGGGAATCTTGATGTTGTGGTTTGATGAGGAGGAGGTTGCTTCTGGAGTGGACATGATGTTTTTAGGGTTTTGAGAAAATTAGGGTTTTGGTGATTTTTAGGGTTCTTGTGTTCTTTTAGATCAAAGTTTCTCAACAAGCTCTGATACCACTTGTTGATCCCAAACTTAGATCGATTAAGCTTGTGTAAACAAGATTAGATCAAGTTATACACGTAGAGAAACTTTGTTTATGTATAAAGTAATCTAAATGTTATGCGGAACTAACACTTAAACAAGAACACCCAAAGATGTAAAACAAACTTTCACTTGATTGATAATAACGAACTTGCTTACAATGAAAGTGTTTAACGTATGAAAACTTATATTGAAACATAACCTAAAGGTCTTCTTTTATAGACATAAGAAGCCTTGTACAAAAGTCTACGTATCAACTATTATAGGTAAAGATAATTATAGAAAGTACAATATTGATCCTATCTTTACTAGAAACAAACTAGAAACATAATACGCGTAAACCATATCTTTCTATCAGTGCTTGTCTTCAACCTATTAACGCTTGACTTCTTCTTGTCAACGCTTGATCTGTCAGCGTTTGTTTTCTTCCTATCAACGATTGTTTTCCTCTTGTCAACGCTCAAGTGAACTGGCTACATTTTATTCCCAACAAGATCCAGCTTATATGCTTCTCGGTCAAAATCTTTACATTATCTCACTGGTCCCATACAACAGGGACTTAGATACCCACGATCTTTCAGATCTTACATTCATCTTTCCATGATGATAAATTCTCGGCATATCTTTGCTACCCATCCTGCACTTCAAGATCTACATTTCATATTCACATAACCTCCTGCCCACTACTGACAGTCAATAATCAGATCCTAATTTACACAATCATTTTAGGTCTCGCGGGTCGGGTATCTCATCCCAACTCCTACCTACAGATGCTCTTCATATAGATCCTCACAAGACTCGATCTCAATCCTAATACAATAATTATCAACGATAATCTCTCAAAAGGAAAGCGATTATCTTGTTCATTACCAAAGGTTAATTATTCAAACATAAAACAAGACTTCTAGTGTTTGTATTGTTACTTTACCTCGTCCCTTCGATTAGGGTGGTAAAGAGTACTTTCATTAAGGTTCGTCCCCAACGATTCTTAAGGAAATCTCTAGAAATTCGATGCGAAGCGAGGATCTTGATAGAGATGATTGATACAGGCACACTAAGATTACACAACTCCTTTAAATACAAAAGAGTCAATTTCTTCACCGAGAACCTATCATTAACGGGAATGATATTTTCATGAATTGAGTACGCGTTCGAAAGCACCTCGGACCGTTACCCATGTCATTCAAATGGAATCTAATCAAAAGAAATGATAGGAACGTCGATACACCCAGTCGGGTATCAACACTCGGTAATTAGATAATTTTCCAAAGAATCTCACCATGAGATAATTGGACACGAAGGGGAGGTCAATTCTCAAATAAGACAATTTCCACCGACGAGTAAATCCGATTCGGAAAAATAAATGGTACGGGCACATATGTAGGTGTCCCTAACAATATGTCCCTATTTGCACTTCTTGCAGATCTCATATAAATTTAATCTTTTACAATTTCAAAAAGAAATGTAATGTCTAGTAACAATTTCATGGTGACTACTAATCAGCCTTGCATGGTCCCTTCCAAATTGTACGTAGGCGCGCAACTATATACAATTTTAGGATTAACGATGCAATACTCAGTTCGTCAAAATTTTGTCATCATGTTTAAAATATATATTCATGTTTAATTATGAAATAAAATAAAAATAATTTTACCGAAATGTTCATCATTATGAAAGAATTTTATTTACAAGATGTTTAATAAAAACATTATTTCGACAGTAACTACTAATAGTACGATTTGAATAACTCATATAAAATGAGAATTGCATATTTTTTCCCCCAAATGGTATCGTATTACTTATAAAAACAATGAGTGATCTTCAAAAGGAGTGATGAAGAGTTGTTCCCCAAGAACTAACTACAATATGATAGGAAAAGAGCTTAGCCAAATAATCATGAGGTTCATGACCGCGATGGTTCTCAGGAATACAAAGAGAAGAATCTACAATGCAACTCTATCTGAAATGAGTACTTGTTCAATGGTTGCATCACTAATGCGAACATTAGGAAGAAGCAAGAAAAGATAGATAACCTCGATACAGGTAGGATTTAGCAATCAAATGTAGTCTTTTCATTAATCAAAAACAAGTCAAAATTTGTACCGTATCACATTACGTGTCGCCATGTCATACAATTCCAAGGACTCATCCTACCAACTGATGTCTCAGTTAAGTTAGGTATTTTAAAAGATATTACAATGAATACTAATCTACAAAAGTCATTAGGTGTTCCACATATCCCGAAAGATCCATCGGTCCCAATTTTCAGAAGAAGATTTCTTCGATTTATTTCTTGGACACTGGGCATCCTCCTCATTAGACAATGGCCTAGGAACAACCCTTAACACGAACCAACAATCATTTAAAACCATATAATTTAATCACAGGACTCAAAGAGTTCCTCTTAACAATCTCATATTCCATACGGTTAAATTTGACTTTATTCAAGTTTCAACCAACTTATACTCAATGCGACATCCTACCTCATTCTGTAATACTTTCAACCTTATTCTTAGATGTTAAAAGGGCAATAAAAGCTCGATATGAAAACACTTAATTTCCAATCCTATAACTCTTACAACAATAGTTATCAAATGAGTCACTAGTATGAAATGATTCACACGTTCAATTAGACTCCTTGGAAAGATACTCGTGGCATGAGGCTTTTGGGTAATGGTTCCAATGACAGCCTCAAGTGCAACATTCACCTTTTCGATTTCAAATTTAAGAATTGGGTGACACCGAATCAGATGACACCTTTCTAGGTGGTAAGGTTTTCTCAAACTCTACTCAATAAGGAAAGATCGTCATAACATCGATATCAGATTTAATCTCGCAAATTCTTCTTTAATATCACAATCAACTAATATCAATATTTCTACGAATATCAACCATTTTGTTGGGATCATAAATATCCACAACTTGGTTTAGATCTGGAATAGATAGAATTCTTACAGAAATAGCTTCGATAATATTTTCTAGGGAAGTTAGGGTTTCTTGTGACAATTTACGTCGTATAAATATCTCGTATACGTATTATAATAATCATCAAAGAATCATGTAATCAAATTACAACATATATATATATATATATATATATATATATATATATATATATATATATATATATATATATATATATATATATATATATATATATATATATATATATATATATATATATATATATATATATATATATATATATATATATATATATATATATATATATATATATATATATATATATATATATATATATATAATCCAAGTTATATATATATATATATATATATATTAAAATAACACTTCTGAGTCTGGCCTTGTCGGTACCTCGGGAATTCTTTGGCACCGTTATAGTCAAAAGATTTTTAAACATTTTACTCAAAATATTTATTTAAAAATATTTATGGTTAAAAGATTTTGAAATGTTTTATTCAAAACCTTTGTTTTAAAAAAATTTTGTTCTCTATAGCGAGAGCTCTGGTACCAAACTGTAACACCCCCAAATATTCATACTTTAGTTCAGCAGAAGAGTCGTTGGTGTTACGGGATAGCACATTACTCAAGTCATAGACAACGCTTAAAAATCGCGTCGTTGAATAATAAAGCATTTTTCATTCATAAATATCAATTTACATAGGTCCTCAGGTGATAATATGTCATACAAATTTACAAAACATTTGAATGGATATTTTTATTTGAATGCGGGCCATAAATTCTTGTCGTGTTCCCAAGAATTACCTTCAAGTACCTGAGATAAAACATGTTAAAAAGTCAGCGAAACGCCGAGTGAATTAATAGAGTTTAATAAAACCCATTAATATATATATATGTATATATATATATATATATATATATATATATATATATATATATATATATATATATATATATATATATATATATATATATATATATATATATATATATATATATATATATATATATATATATATATATATATATATATATATATATATATATATATATATATATATATATATATATATATATATATATATATATATATATATATATATATATATATATATATATATATATATATATATATATATATATATATATATATATATATATATATATATCACCGGTATATAATCATTACCGAAAATCATTTGTGTACAATTCTTTGTCGTAGGCCATAAAATAGGCCAAAGACATTTTATAGGAATCTTTGTCGTAAATTATAATATAGGCTTTTGCCTTAAAAACCATTATACGAACCAATGCCGTAAAAACATCATACAATACGTTTTATAACGTTGTATATAATTCAATAAAGTCGTTAATGAAAATGGTTATGTAAAACCAAAACACGAACATAATATCAGTAATAAGACCCCGTATTGCTAGTCAGGAAATATTTTATAATTCAATTAATACATCAGTATTTTTATTATTGGATTATTATAAGCCTCATAACATTGCTACCTTACTATAACAAACAACGGGTAGCTAACCCATAATTCCTTTGCCAATCTAAAACATCGTGTCGTCACAATAATCACGCTTATATAACTTCTCATACATAAGTTCGCTTACCACTCAAGGTGGCACGACGGGGATCAACCGTCACGGCGCGAACTGGGGTGATCTTCCCCAAATAGTACTATTATATGCATAAGCGTCTACAAATCTTGGTAGTTCACAATTCATGCTAATATGACTTTTAGTGACGTAACCTAACTAAGAATAATCCATTTCATTTCATTCATCGGGTCATATAATCATTCGGGTCCATATCAATATGCATACAATCGGGACAACTGTTCTCCTATTAAAACTAACATGTTATCTCCCTCGCGGGTTTATAAAACATTTCATAAAACATTTAAAAGAGTGCGAGGCTATGAACTCACATTGGTGTGGGAAGACGGGTTATCGGCAATTAGGATGTATGGTACGTGCCTCGATTACGGGAAAACCTAGACAAATAATACTCGGTCTTAGACTTTTGTCCAATGACTTTATAAAAATAATGGTTATGTATATGTGATGATATTATAAGTATGATGATGATCAAGTGGTATTTTATCTCTTCATACAACATTATAGTTGTTATGTGTTAGTCAATTTAGACTAGTTATACTAGTTTTAACCCATTACACATTAAGGCCCATTAAGCCCATTAAGAGTTCGATCCATTATATTATCCTATTTATACTTTTAATACCAGGCCTATACTAATATGTTGGGCCCAAGTGGGTTAAGCCCATGAGTAAGTCCATTAGTGTTAAGCCAAACTAGTTGGGCTAATGGTCCAATAAGACTATTTTGGCCTATTAAGGTCCATATGTTATAAAGCTCGGGTTAATTGGTTTTTGCTTGTCAAATATGTTTACATATCAGTATATGAGTTATAAAAATGTTACATTAAACCGGTCCGACCGTCTAAGTTTTATTTGGTGAAAACGTTAATCTTTTCGGTTTTAACCGAAAAGACGTAAAACTTATATATAATTTGATAATTTTAGAAAACATTTAAGTTTTACATTTATAAAAAGACATGTTTATTTTTTCTAGTATATAACTCATTTTATAATAATTATTATTAGTTAGTGGGTTCTATATATTTATTTTATAATAATATTTACTTGAGTGCTCTTTTTATACTATATTATTTATTTACAAATATGATTATTAAAGTAACTTCCACCATTTTTGCCATATCTTGAGGTCTACAAGGAGATTGAAGCTCAAATTTGAGCAGCACAAACTACATGATATGTGCTATAATTTTATAGTTACTGCTAAACCATCCTCTAAGTATTTTAAATAATTCGTCCAAAACAGAATATACAGATTTGTACCTCAATAGTATTTTGATCATATCTTGCTCATTTTAATGATTCTATTGAGTGGCCAACTCACCACATATGTAAAAATCATATATCTATCTGTATATTTAATAATACAAGACATTTAACCAATTGATCATATTGATACTTACTGTTTTATACAGCCTATGTAATTAACCAAGATTTTAACATTTTTACTTGTTGATTTTAGTCTTTTTAACCAAATCTATTAACACAAAATCCCCACATAATATTTTGATCATCATTCATCATCATATACATATACATCTAAGAAGAAAATACATGAGTACTTTTACAAAATAATAAGATGATAGGAAGAAACAATCTCTATACCACCAAAGTGATGAAAAGGTTGAGATTTTGGATGAGCAAGGCTTGGTTCTTGTCACCAAATCTTTAATCTTGGAAAATAAACTTTTGAGTTCTTCAAATAGATGAAAACCTTCATGTAAATCATCTCTTGAAATACATGTAACCTTCTTTTTAGTTGTTAAGTGTTGGGAATCTAAGTTTGTTAGATTCCTTGTATCATATATTTAAACACAAATCAAGCTGTTAAATAGTAACTTGCATGTGCCTAGGACACAGGCAAGTATCGCAAGACTCACGGAGATCTAAGTCTCTGTGAGAAACCTCAGAGGAGTCCATGTCAGAGACATTGTCAAGGAAGTCGAAGATTACTTGAAGACATACGTATTGACTGTGATGGATAACAGCCAAGATGTATCAGGGACTCTGAGGGGTTGAGGGTTAACAGGGGTGGCAATACCCTATTAAAACTCAGCACACTTTGGACATACCTTAGTGTGTACAAGACTATGAAGAAAAGGAAACTGTGTCAGCTCTGTTTCCCTAAAGCATTGTGGCAGACTACCAAGAATTGAAAAGCAGTTTGTGACAGAGGTTTGACAAGTGTCTGTCTAGTGTAGTCACCATCAGCCAGTACATGGAGTCAACCTCGTACCACTATAAATAGGTTATGTAGCCTAGCGTTAATGTTTAACACTTTTATAGAATTCACACATTAACTCTTAGAACTTATAGAACCAAACAACTGCGACTGTGTTCATAAGTTAGGTTTTAGTTTGCTCAAAGTGTGCACAACACATTGTCATCAAACGGTGTTATCCATAACACTTTTAATTCTTTATTATACAATAATAAGTATTACGTGTAAAAAGTAATTAAGTGTGTTGATTTGTTAAGTTTATTGTTTCAAGCATAGTTTGGGGACTTTCAATTGGTAGCAGAGCGGTGTTTGATATTAAAACCTTCATAAACATCGTTCTAAGTTTTATAATCAAGATCCACCATGCCTGAAACAAGCAATACACCACCACCACCGTCTTTTGGGAACAACAATAATGCACCACCAAAATCACCGAGACTCACTCCTCCACCTTAAAATGAAGATGATTTACCACAACTTCTTGACTCAAGAGGCGGATCTCATGTCACCAATGTACCAGTCTTTGATGAAGATGATTTTGCAAGTTAGAATAGTCAATTCCTGGTGTATCTCGATGGACTTGAACCATTTCTTCTAGATATTCTAGATAATGGACCTTATGTTCCCATGGCGCTTACCTCTACTGATGAGAATCCTCTTCCCAAACCTCTCAAGCAGTGGACTCCAGCTGATAGGAAATTTGCAAACCAAAACAAACGTCTCAAGAGCATCATTATATCCTGTCTTCGCAAACACATCATGAAGTCTGTAATTCAGTGTCCTACAGCCAAACAAATGTGGACAGACCTTATCCTTGGTCATGAAGGACCCTCTGAAACTAGAGAAACCAAGATTCAGGCACTCAGACTTCAGTTCAATGCTTTCAAGGCACTTGAAGGTGAAAAGGTTCAACAAACATATACTAGGTTAAAGATTCTTCTCAATGACCTTGCTATGAATGACGTCACCATTGGTCAAGCTGAAGTAAATGCCACATTTGTCAACAGCCTTCTAAGAAAATGGCTGAGTATGAATCAGACTCAGAGTGCCAATAACTCAATCAAGAATGACACCTTACCTCAACTATATGGAAAGTGCAATTATGAAGAAGGGCTGATTGATACCATATACAAGTCAGAGACTGAAATATTTGTAGTTCAGGGAGCAACATCCAAAGCCTTTATTTCTACCCCACATCCTCATGACAGCGACTCTGATGTTGAAGAAGACACACGCAACAACCAAGAGTTCTTGACAGACCTTAATGCTGAATTTCATGAAAGAGCCTTGCTATCTAATCAAAGGAGATTCTACAAAAGATCAGGGAGATTAGGATCAGCTAGTAAACAAACCAAAAAATCAAAAGAAACTTGCTTTGCCTGTGGAAAACTTGGACACTTTAAAAAATATTGTGCTTCCACAAAGACATCCTCACCTTCTTATCCATCATCTTCCACCAAACCTTACAAGTTTAAATCACAACATAACAACTCATCTCACCAATTCAACTCCTCAGACAATGAGAAGAAGGATTACAAGAACAAGTATAAGGCACTTAAAGTTGAGTTAGAACATATGAATTTGAAGCTTGAAGCTCTGTCTAAGAAGAAAGGGGGTGATAAAAAGACAGAGAAAGGGTTGGTAGCTGAAGCATATGATTGGAATGATGAGCCGCTGACCTCAGATGAGGAAGATACTACTAGAGTCAGGGCTTTCATGGCAATAGCTGAGGATGAACCAGTTGTTGGGAAAGGAGATGCAAGATCAGGACAATGGGTTGACATCACTATGAAAAAGGTACACAGGCTTCCATCTATGTCTGAAAGTGATGAACGCAAACATGTCCTTGATTACATCATTGTTGACTTACACTTTGTTGAGGAACAAAGAAAGAACTTGCTAGATAAGTTTCACTCTGTTAAACATGAACTGTTAGCTGCTAAGGTTGACTGTGAAACTCTCAAACAGGTTAATTTTGAAAAGATATCTCTTCAAAACGAAGTTAATAGGTTAACCTTAAATAATAGTGCCTTAAATGATCAAGTATCTGAATTAAATAAGGTTATAGAAAAATGGTTGTGCAGTAGGTTCACTATAGATGAATTCCTTAATGATGAACTACCTGTTGATATTAAAAGGGATATATCTGCCAAGAAAAATAAGTTGAAAACTCTCACCAAACCCAAAGAGATTGTTTTCAAATCTATAGAGACAATTCATATGTCAGATCCCCTCTTGACTGATATCCTTGTCCCTAAAGATGTGGTTGATTTACCACCCTTACCAAAACTCTCAAGAGTTGAACCCAGCAGCTCTTCTAGAGGAGCTAAGGCTGAACCCAAAGCAGAAGTTGAGAAACCATCAGCTAAGGTATTTGTTGGTCTTGCTAAACAATCAGTTAAGCAAGTTGCCTTTAAGCCTGTCTCAACTAAATCTGTTAACAAAGTTGATTCCTCAACTGAAGAACGCCTGTTGTCATTAATGAAAGAAGTAGAACTCTTGAAACTACATATTAAGCCTTTCGCTGAATGCTCTACTTCCCATGAACCTAAGTCTATTCTAGGAGAACCCAAAGGTGAAAGGATAGTCAAACCTTACTGCAATATTTGTAAAAACTCTCATCACATGACCATAGATCATGATAGACAAATGTTGTTAAGAGAGCTCAGACACCTTCTAAGGATAGACAACAAACTTCTAGGAGACAAGTAGGTAACTACAGACCTTATCCTCCTTGTAAATTTTGTGGATTCACAGACCATCACTCAGATGAGTGTAGTGACTTTCCAGGATGTGATATCCATGGAAGGTTCACCCATGAGACAGCTAAATGTCCTTCCCATCGTCAAATGTTCAATAGGAACTTAAGAGTTGCTAATCAGCAATTCAGGGAACCCACTAGAAAGTGGGTTCACCATAGGAACTAACTTGTTTCTATGTATTTGTGTAGAAACATCTTAAGGAATCGGTATGGTATATAGACAGTGTCTCTTCTAGATACATGACAGGGATTCGACAATACCTGCACAGACACTCAAAGGAGCCAGGTCCTAAAGTGGTGTTTGGGGATAATTCTTCAGGCAACACAGAGGGATACGGCTCAGCGAACTGCAATGGGATAACTTTCACAAGGGTCGCATATGTGAATGGTCTTAAGCACAATCTTATTAGCATCAGCCAATTGTATGATGCTGACTAAAAGGTTTTTTTTACTAAGACTCAGGGATCCATATTCAATAAGAACAATTATGTGGTGCTTATTGCACCAAGAAGGAGAGATGTGTATGTCATCGACATGGCTACTTGCTCTGAAGACAACTCCAACTGTTTTCTAGCCAAAGCCTCTGAAAGTGTCAGTTGGATGTGGCACAAAAGACTGTCTCATCTCAACTTTAAGAACATCAACAAGATATCCACAAAAAACCTGGTTGCTGGTCTACCTTCAATGAGGTTTTCTAAAGACAAGACTTGTTCAGCTTGTGTCAAGGGAAAGCATCACAGTTCTTCTTTTAAGACCAAGAAATCATTCTCTATCGATAAGTGCTTACATCTCCTTCACATGGATTTGTTTGGACCTGTCAAACCTCAGACCATTAATCACAAAAAATACACCTTGGTCATAGTTGATGAGTTTTCAAGGTATACATGGGTTTTCTTCCTCACAAGGAAAAGTGATGCTGCTGATACCATCATGTCCTTCATCAGACAGGTTGAAAATATGAATGATGTTAGAGTCAAAGCTCTAAGAAGTGATAATGGTACTGAATTCAGGAATCAACAACTTGAAGTCTTTTGTGATGATAAGGGAATATCACAAAACATCTCTTCAGCTGGCACCCCTGAACAAAATGGTGTGGCTGAAAGAAGAAACATGACTCTGATTGAAGCAACCAGAACTATGTTAAATGGTGCAGCTTTACCAAAGCAATTTTGGGGAGAAGCTGTTCACACTGCTTGCTACACCCAAAATAGGTCAATCATTGTCAAGAGACATGGTAAAACTTCCTATGAAGTTTTTATAAATAGAACTCCAGACGTCAGCTATTTCCATGTTTTTGGATGGCCTGTGTTCATTTATAACTACAGGGATAAACTTGGAAAATTTGATGAAAAAGTTGATGATGGTTTCTTCTAAGGATACTCTCCCACTACTAAGGCCTTCAGAGTATTCAATACTAGAAGACAAGAAGTAGAAGAAACCTTTCATGTCAGATTCAATGAAGACGATGATATCATACAGAGAACAGGAACAGAGGGTGATGAAATTGATTTTAATGAAAACGTGTCCTTCCCAAGTGATGAATTCTCAGAACCAAGACCTTCCTGTCATCACCATCATGACTCCAACACTCTTACTCTTTATGTTCCTGCTTTTGACCCTCAGTCAACAAACAACATTGAAGTTCCTTCTTCTTAGGAACTTGATGAAGAAGAACCACAACCTTCTTGTAGTCCTTCTTCCTCAACTTCTGAAGATGACTCACCAATTCTTCAAATCCCTGAAGACTCTCCTGCTGACAATGAATCTGTACCCCTTGATATAGCTGAAGTTGACACAGATACTGAGGTCATCTTTGAAGAAAGTCCTCCTATTCAGCAGGATGAAACTCAAATAGTGCCAGCTACCCCCACAGATGTCCCTGTCTATGATTACCCAGCTCCTCAAACTAAATGGTCAAGAGATCAACAAATTCTTCTTGTCAACATTATTGGGGAACCTAATGCAGGGGTTACTACTAGATAGCAAAGTCTTGACTCAGAGTCAGCCTCAGCCAACGAATGTCTCTTTGCTGAATTTCACTCTCAAATTGAACCAAAGAGAGTAGCTGAGGCTCTTATGGAAGATGGGTGGGTAGCTGCTATGCAGGAAGAAATTAATCAGTTCAAAAGGAACAAGGTATGGACTCTAGTGCCAGCTCCACCTGGTAAGAACATCACAGGCACTAGATAGATTTATAGAAATAAGATGGATGAAATTGGAAACATCATCAGAAACAAGGCCCGACTGGTGGCACAGGGGTATACACAGACTGAAGGGATTGATTATGATGAAACGTTTGCTCCTGTGGCAAAACTTGAAGCCATCATAATCTTCCTTGCTTATGTTGCATATATGAACTTCACTGTGTATCAGATGGATGTTAAGATTGCCTTCCTCAATGGAGATTTGGCTGAGGTAATTGTAACACCCCATTTTGGTAAATGGAATGTCACGCGTAATTATGGTGTGTCATCAAAGCATGCTAGTTAATATGTATTAAAACATCGGTTCCCAAACATAAGCCCAAAACATAATAAAGTAAAGGAAATATGAAATGACTAAACAAGCATAGGTATATGATGACAAAGGAAGAAGTCTATGGCAGCTTCCATCCTATGCACGCCCTCCAAATGCTCGAGTCCTGGGTACCTGCCGTTTTGGGAACATGAAAAGAAAATGGCTAAGCATAACGCTTAGTGCACAGATATAAAACATAATATGAATGGCTGAAACATAAATAAGACTGATCGCAGCGGAAATGTATAAGTCTTGGAAAACCTGGAACATGTTCATAAAACTAGTTTTATAGTTTGAAAAGCCTTATGTTTATCTTATAAAAATTGTTTAACATCTTTACCATTTAGCCAATATAGGTCATGAAATATCAACGTGCATGAATACTTGGAGGGGTGACCTCGTCATGCAAATTAGAGGGGTTACCTCAAATTTAATATACTGGTTGGGTAGGAGGGATCAACTCCTTGTGATGGATGTAAGGCACACACTACATTCACCTGAATAATCTGTTGAAAACATGTAAACTAGGATGCACCCATACACCTCATATGATAATAATGATAATATGGCCAAAAGCTGAAGGGACGCCACGAGCTATCACTCCGTCGTGGTGGAGTCATAACACTGGTGCCTCCAGTGTTATGGTTATGGTTCCTCCATAACTAGGTGAAACTGGTCATGCATGTATATGTCTTTAGGTATCTTATTAAACATAAGCAATTCAAAAACATATAAAACATATACTGGGGAAAACAGTTGGCTGCATACGGGGAAATCCTAATAAGGAAGAATGTCGATACTGAAAGGACAGAGAATCCGTACCTTGTGTCCAGTGAACGAAGAAGACGAACGGAAGAGAGTCCTACTTTTGTATCACTAATGCTACATAAATACATACGTGTATAAGTATCTGATTACTGAGTACGTAACTAGTTTTATATCATGTCTTAGCTTGTTTTATATGTTTATGTCATGTTTTACTGATTTTAACATCATGCTATGTTTATCATGTATTCTGTATATTCTAATTAAGTATTACTTGTATTTCTTGTATTATTATAGTTGTTGTGTAATAATAAGTAACTTTCTAAAACTAGCAGTTTTCCTAAAATAGAATGTTTCCAAAAATTAGGTGCTTAAAATAAATAAGTTTCTAAAAATAGAAAGTTTCCATATTTAGATATAAGTTGGACTAATAATCTCATAATATGAGCTTAAGTGTTTACTGATTTATATTCTAAGTCATGTGATTAAATAGTATAATTTATTAATAATTTCTTGTAAATTAAATAAACTATAGGTTAAAACATGATTTAATTAAGTAAAGGTAAAAATACTTAGGTTAAAACATGTATTAATATTTATTATTAATATAACCTAAGTCATGTAAATTAATTAATTATAAGGCATGTTTAATAATTAATTAATTATATAGTCTAATTTAAATAATAAATACTTTGGTTAAAAATCCATATATTATTAATAATAATAATAACCTAAGTCGTGATGTAATTTAATTAATTAGGTAACATGTCAAATTAATTTAATTAAACTTGCAAATAAATAATCTTGTAATTATAAGTCATGTTTTGTTAATTTAATTACCTTGTAAATTAATATACATGTAAAGCTAATTAAACTTGTAAAAATAATAACCCGAACCCATGTATTATTTTATTAAACCGTGTAGTAAACCGAACCCGTGAAAACCCGTGTCGTGTTTACATATAAGCCGAACCAAACAGCCTCCTTAATTCTGCCCTTAAACCATAAACCAAACACTCCCTTAACTCTGTTTAAAAACCCAAAACCAAACAGCCCCTTAACTGCCAGTTTCCCCCTGGCAGTTGTGTTGCTACCACCGGCAACAGTCGGTTTCCCCCGCTTGCAATGAATTCCCACCGAGAGCATAAGCTCTCGGTTCCCACTGCCAGAACAACCACACCACTGGCCGCAGCCAGTGGTTTTCCCCTGCTTGGCCGCCGTTGCCACTGTTAAGCCAAAAGCACCCCTGCTGACAGCAGGGGCTTGCGGCTGATGGAGTAAAAGGCCACCGAGAGTCTCTTGACTCTCGGTTTGTGCGCCATATGAACGCAGCAACACGAAAACGAACCCCCCATTTAAAATAAACTTCTTTTAACTTGTTTTAATCTCTTTAGGATCCGAAATCAGTGATCAATTACCCAAAGCATAATCATAAAAAAACAAAACAGAATAGGGTTTCTTACTTGATTTAGGGTTTAAGAATAAAATCATGAATTACGCTCTTGTTCTTGATCAAAACCACGACTTGTTCTCTGTTCTTGGTGATGAAACCGACGGCTGAAGAACAAAGGGAAAAATGCGGCCAGTTTACTATGTTTTAGGGTTTTGGTATTTCCTTGTCTAAATAAAATATACCCCCCTCCCGTATTTTTACCTTATAGGCGGCCTAGGGTTTCTATTGGGCCTAGAGCCCATGTTGTCTTGTTCTCTCTTGTCTAAACGGCCCAAAACAAACGCCCATACCTTTTATATAATTCGCGTATTATTAAACTATACGCGCAGTCGTGATTTAAATTGTCGTGAATTTTCTCATGGTTATATTTATACGTTTAAACGTAACTATTACGTACGTAATGACTTACCGTGTTTTATTTAAAGTACGAAGAATAATCGTGTTAATTATTTGTGTTCACGTGTTACTTAATTATTAATTATTCATGTTATAATAATTTAAGTTGTTATAATTACTTGTACGTAACGACATTCATCGTATTAATAATATACGTAAGTACATAATTATCTGTTCGTGATTTCTTGTTCATGATTTTATGTTCGTGATTATAAGTATTATTGTTAATAATTATTGTGTACTAACACGTATTTAATACTTATCGTGTAATAACACGTACGTAATTCTTGTAATTAATATTCGTGATACGTGTTCATGTTATATAAGGAAAGTTTTAATCCTGTACGTATGATTATTAGTGTACTGTTCATGGTAAAAGCATGCGGGTTTTACAACTCTTCCCCCCTAAAAGAATAGTTCGTCCCCGAATTATAGATAAAGTAAACTGAAAGAGAAACATACCCAAATCAAACTGAGAGGGCATGTAAGATAAAAGGACATGCAGGTGACATGGTAGAAGAAATGCGGAACGTGACATGTCTCGAAAGAACATGGAACGTGACGTGACTGAAAGGACGTATCTAATTGATAAGAGAAAAACAGATAAGAAGTCCGGATGAACTTGTCCGTTTCCAAGTTGCTTCCCGCTTGGAACGGTTCCTTCACAAGAACATGACACAAATGATAAATATTGGTCCTCCTGACCTTGACTTGAAATACGAAAAAGTTCTTGGTTATCAACGTAAGATAGATCCCCTGAATTTGATCGAGGGAATAAGAATTGACGTGCAAGGGTAACTGAAACGTTATAATTCAAAATATCCCAACTAACTGATAATAGTACCGTCTTAGAAATGATCCGCGAGACATACTGAAACGTAGTACGTGAAAAATTTTGAACGTGATACGTGAAAATTTTTTAACGTGGTATGTGGAGACATGGTGAGTGTAGTATACGCAAACATATCATGATCAATGGTACGTATAACATATCGTGAACGTGATATGAGGAACGTGGAATGGACATGACATGTGAAACATATAGTGAACATTGAATATAACGGCGGTAACGCCAAACGCTATATGATGAGACGTGGAATGTGATGTGAAACGTCTGTCTGATCATACAGAGTTATACTATACTTGAGTCTTGTCTCTTAAGTTCTTGCAAAACTTCCCAGAACGAAAATGAACGTAAAATCGTAAGCTAGGATACGATTGATGTAGAGTTTTTATACACCTTTAGGAAAAGGAGGTAAAACAGGGCAAGTATTAACAAGTGATTTAGGAAAACCACGAGTTATGACCCAAAGTGGGGATCGTTCTCAAGGCGGCTTGGTGTGTGTGTTAAGAAATGGTTAATTATGTGATTATATGATTATGAGAAAATAAAATAGAAATGGGATAAGAAGAGAATGACGGCCACGATGACGGATTAAACTAAGACGAAAAGGTCGTACACATAAAACCGTAAAAGCACAAAAATTAAAAATTTACTATAAAAATTCCTAAAAAATTGAAATAAATCCTAAATAATGTATTAAGAGTTTAAAAAAAATCAAAAATCACCCAAACCTTTTATTTAATTAAATAATGATTTTTTAATGCTAATTAAAGCCCTAAAAATCAATTTAATTAACAAAAAGTCCAAAATGAGATTTATCACTTTGTAAACCTCTAAAATGACATAACTTAATTTAAAACTATTTTTGAAAATTTTAAAATTAATTAAAACTATTTATAAACAATTAAAAACTCATAAAACTTAAAATAATTATAAAAATTAATCTAAGGACAATAAAAATATTCTAAAAGTTGTAAAATTCCTAACTTTATGTATTTAACCTAAGAAAAATATAAAAACTTGAAAAATCTAAATTTTAATTTTTACTAACAAAATAATAATAAAATAACAGCCAATTAGTGCAGTTAATTCAATTAAGCACCAAATCACTCACAGACATGAACAAATAAGTAGTTGAGGTTCAATAAGCACTTATAGCACAATTCAGCAAGCCAAACGTAACCAAATGCATACACAATCAATATTAAACTTAAATGAGCACGTCTAAACAAGTTTCATGCACTGATTCAAAGTACTGAGCAAGATTCATGCACTTAAAGTTACTGATGAACACTAAACATGCAGTTTTTACTTTTGCTGATGCACTTGACCAATAAGCCAGATTCAATCACTCAGATCTATCACATATGTTATAATAATGATGTATTAACAGCTTTTAACCCTAAGCATATATAAATTCTAGATTTTACCAAAATCTTAGGCCAAAATCAGTCAAACTCAACAAGATATAGCACAATGTATGATTAAAGGTTTCGAACCCAAAAACTTGCAGCAATATGCACTCAACCAAGTATTTAACAGATACAAAGCAAATACACAAACTTCCAACCACACAATAACACATATGATTCAAGACAGGTAATCCCAAACACCCTCTTAACTTTTCAAATCAAGTTTTTCAAATCAAAAATGCATTCCAAGGTTACCCAAGCCCAAATCAACACAACAACAGATGAGATATACATATTCGAACAAGATTAAGCCACAAAATCAGCAAGAACACAAGTCACACACAAATATCACAAATATCAGATATTTTATAAGATTTTGGGATTAAGTATGCAAACCTCATGGATGTACATCCACACCCACGAATTTTGAGCTTAGGTACTAGCAAGAAAGTGTACAAACTTCCACAACAAAGCCTGCTAAGATTCAACAAGGTTAGAAGCAAAATATCAAAAACATAAAGGTTAAAAAGCCTTGATTAATGCAACTCTTGCACCCCACACTTGATTATCCCCAAGTTATAGGCTTCACCACACCTTGATAACTCAATATCAGGATGCTAAGAAACTTGCACCCCACACTTGAATTCCAAGGTGTGCCAAGAAACTTAGCAAAATATCAAGCTTGAAGGAAAATGTGCAAACTTTTACACACTCCTTAAAAACAGGTTTTGAGATTCAAGATTAACAAACTAAGAGCAATAATAAGAAGTAAACAACAATGGCACTTGAGTTTTCTTCAAAGATTCAAACACATTTCATTAAACTGAAAATGGATTTACAGAATATTGAACAAAGGAAAATTCAAGAGCAAACTGAAATAAAATGAGTCCTATGCCTTATATAGGCTACAATGAACTAGTGCAAGGCTAAAAAACGTAACCCTAATGCTTGTGAAGTCCCAGAAATGCCCCTTGTCTTGTTTTGAGTCTTTGAAGATCATGTGACATTTTCTTGTTTGTTTGTGGAGCTGGCAAAGTGAAAGTGAATACAAAAGTGAAAAATAAGCTTAGGATGTAAGCTGGAATCATGCCCGTTGGATGGCTGTCACAATTTTGGCAGTTAGCTCAAAGGTGAAAAAGCAGGGGAATCATGTGTCCAAGGTAGTGATGTGGCAAGGTTTTTGAAACTTGGGATGTGATTAAGGTCACCTTAATCATCATTCTGGAGTAGATGGGGGTTTAATTGTAACACAATTTAGAAAACCCAATTTGTGTTCTTGAGGGAATAGTTGCTAGTTTGATCAGGATTAGGGGTGGATTAATATTTAAATTTGTGTTAATGGCGCCAAGGTTAAACAAGTATTTAATACGGGTTAGTGGATGGGTGAGGTGGAAGGAGGGTGGAATCTGATTGGTGGAAAAGGTGAGTGGGACACGTGTTGGATGTGGATTAGTCTAGGTAACTTTGTTTGTCTGCCATGTTTAGCCCCTTTCATTCCAAACTTGTTTCAATTTGTAAATAAATAACACAAATCCGGATTCCCTTTGTAATAAAGTTTCACTTATCACACTTTTGCCCCAAATACTTTTCCAAAGTATTTTCAAGGGTATTTCTTGCCATTTCTTGATTCTTGAAGGACTAATTTGGTATTTTCTTCAAGGATTATGGTCTTGACTTGTATGATTGACATTTTGGAGGACTGAAATTGCCAAGTCATGATTAATGAGGGACCATTTTTACCAAGTCTTCAAAGTCAAGGGTCCTTTTGGTAAGTTTGATATTTTAAAAGGACCAAATTTGTAACTCTTGTAACTTGAAGTTCTTCAAGATATGTTTGACTTTGAGAAGGACTAATATTGACATTTTAGTTTTGTTGAGGGACTAAAAATGCCAATTCTTCAAAGTGGAGGGCCCTTTTTGCAATTTTGACAAACTTTAGGGACCAAACTTGTACTTATAAAGATACAAGGGTATAAAGTGTCAATTCTTCAATATTGGAGGACCCTTCTTCATAAATCTTCATATCTTCAAGGGTTTTCTTGGAAAATTATTCATAAGGGCTTGGTTCAATGTGCGGCTTCGTTTCCCGTGTTCGTTTTTGCATGATTCTTGTGATCTTTTGTCATTTCTCAATATCCGTACCTAAAATACACAAGCAACAAACAAAGCATATATTTGGGTATTTTCATGATATTTTATGCATTTTAAGCCCTTTTTGGATGACGAGGCTATGTATAAAAGCAGTCTCATCACTCCCCCATACTAAACCATTGCCGTGCCCTCACGCAATGCTAGAATAAAGTATCGTAGCACCTCCAAAATATATTTTTATTCACTTTTATTGAATGATATACTAGCTACACTACTTCTATTACTACTACTTGTGTTTTAGATATAATGTATGATTTTCATCGCAAAATGGGACGTTTAGGTTCATAGAACAAGAACACGTGAATGCTTCGTTAGAAATAATTTCATCGTCCTCGATTTTCACCCTAATTTCATGCCAAGCGTGTAACGAGATCATTGTCCTTATAAGTTAGTAATGCTAACACTACTCATATGCCCTAATCACATACTTATCTTCCCATTTTCCTAAGTTGTATCTCTTATATTTTATTATGTCTTGAATGTTTCACGAGGATACATTGTTTGACTTATGCGATAATAGAGATTTAGGTCTAAAAGTAGAGTCCTAACGGTGTAACCAAGACCATCAAATCAATAACCCCTCCTAATAGACAACGATGTCAAAAAATTAAGTCAACAAGAAGGATCGATAAGCACGGTTTTATAATGGTTTTGAACATGAGACTTATTACAAAGACTTACATACGCCCCCTAACGGAAGGGCCTTATTATCATTAGTTTACCTCCATCTTTTATTAAACTTCTCCATGAAGCTTTTATTATGACTTCGGTCTTGCCTTGCCTTTTATTATCCACCTCATCGGTAGTTTTATTAGCCAAAGACGTATATCCTCACGCTAAGGCGAATTTTGGATCTTTAAAGCTTCAAAGATTAAGGCTTGATTCACTTTCAATTTTGCATAGAATTTTCGGCCTTGTGGGGCTTCAAATTGTTTGCTTGATTTAGGTGAGCACTTGAAATCTTATTATTGGGTGAAGCTTTTGATTATTCGGGTGCCAATACTTCAAAACCGTGACGCTGGCGATACCTTAATGTCTTCCCAATTTAATTACACGGAAGCTACTAGAAAAGACTAGAAATCCAACAATCAAGACTAAACCGCTAAGTCAATATTTATTAAGCAAAAAATATTTACAAGCGAAAGGAGAATAAGCAAACAACGAGAACACATGAGTTTTTGAAAGAATACGAGTACTCTAAGTTTATCATAGTAACTTATAATTAACCCTATCATTTCTCGTCCTCAGACTTAGCCTAATGTGAAGTTAAGGAATCAAAGCTAAGTGCTCAACACGCACGGTCGAGTAAAAAATTACTCTTATTCTCGCCATCGGAAAACCTACATTCGTGTCTTCAAACGCTTATAAAACATGAGAAAATTTTTAAAATTTGGCCATTTTTAGCCTTATTTTGCAACAAAACGATAAACAAAAAGATAAACTTTGGAAAGCGTGAAGGTTTGGAAAGGCAAGTATCTATTCACCCCCATACTAAGGTTAAACATTGTCCTTAATGTTTCGAGTCTAGGGGTGCAAACACCCCCATACTAGAGACGTAGTCGAATGCCTAATCTAGCATGGAAAGGGTGTAACCGTTAAATTTAAAACCGTTTATGAAGTGTGCTATAAACCTAAGGTTAGAACATCAAAGGATATATCATGGATATTGAGAAAGTCTTCAAAGTCAAGGGTCCTTTTGGTAAGTTTGATATTTTCAAAGGACCAAATTTGTAACTCTTGTAACTTGAAGTTCCTCATGATATGTTTGACTTTGAGAAGGACTAATATTGACATTTTAGTTTTGTTGAGGGACTAAAATTACCAATTCTTCAAAGTGGAGGGCCCTTTTTGCAATTTTGACAAACTTTAGGGACCAAACTTGTAATTATAAAGATACAAGGGTATAAAGTGTCAATTCTTCAATATTGGAGGACCCTTCTTCATAAATATTCATATCTTCAAGGGTTTTCTTGGAAAATTCTTCATTAGGGCTTGGTTCAGTGTGCGGCTTCGTTTCCCGTGTTCGTTTTTGCATGATTCTTGTGATCTTTTGTCATTTTCTCAATATCCGTACCTAAAATACACAAGCAACAAACACAAGCATATATTTGGGTATTTTCATGATATTTTATGAATTTTAAGCCCTTTTTGGATGATGAGACTATGTATAAAACCAGTCACATCACTCCCCCATACTAAACCATTGTCGTGCCCTCACGCAATGCTAGAATAAAGTATCGTAGCACCTCCAAAATATATTTTTATTCACTTTTATTGAATGATATACTAGCTACACTACTTCTATTACTACTACTTGCGTTTTAGACATAATGTATGATTTTCATCGCAAAATGGGACGTTTAGGTTCATAGAACAAGAACACGTGAATGCTTCGCTAGAAATAATTTGATCGTCCTCGATTTTCACCCTAATTCCATGCCAAGCGTGTAACGAGATCATTGTCATTATAAGTTAGTAATGCTAACACTACTCATATGCCCTAATCACGTACTTATCTTCCCATTTTCCTAAGTTGTAGCTCTTATATTTTATTATGTCTTGAACGTTTCACGAGGATACATTGTTTGACTTATGCGATAATAGATATTTAGGTCTAAAAGTAGAGTCCTAACGGTGTAACCAAGACCATCAAATCAATAACCCCTCCTAATAGACAACGATGTCAAAAAATTAAGTCAACAAGAAGGATCGATAAACACGGTTTTATAACGGTTTTGAACATGAGACTTATTACCAAGACTTTTATACGCCCCCTAACGGAAGGGCTTTATTATCATTGGTTTACCTCCATCTTTTATTCAACTTCGCCATGAAGCTTTTATTATGACTTCGGTCTTGCCTTGCCTTTTATTATCCACCTCATCGGTAGTTTTATTAGCCAAAGACGTATATCCTCACGCTAAGGAGAATTTTGGATCTTTAAATCTTCAAAGATTAAGGCTTGATTCACTTTCAATTTTGCATAGATTTTTCGGCCTTGTGGGGCTTCATATTGTTTGTTTGATTTAGGTGAGCACTTGAAATCTTATTATTGGGTGAAGCTTTTGATTATTCGGGTGCCAATACTTCAAAACCGTGACGTTGGCGATACCTTAATGTCTTCCCAAATTAATTACACGGAAGCTACTAGAAAAGACTAGAAACCCAACAATCAAGACTAAACCGCTAAGTCAATATTTATTAAGCAAAAAATATTTACAAGCAAAAGGAGAATAAGCAAACAACGAGAACACACGAGTTTTTGAAAGAATACGAGTACTCTAAGTTTAGCATAGTAACTTATAATTAACCCTATCATTTTGCATCCTCATTTAAGAGACTTAGCCTAATGTGAAGTTAAGGAATCAAAGCTAAGTGCTCAACACGCACGGTCGAGTAAAAAATTACTCTTATTCTCGCCATCGGAAAACCTACATTCGTGTCTTGAAACACTTATAAAACATGAGAAAAAATTTAAAATTTGGCCATTTTTAGCTTTATTTTTCAACAAAACGAGAAACAAAAAGATAAACTTTGGAAAGCGTGAAGGTTTTGCAAGGCAAGTATCTATTCACCCCCAATACTAAAGTTAAACATTGTCCTCCATGTTTCGAGTCTAGGGGTGCAAACACCCCCATACTAGAGACGTAGTCGAATGCCTAATCTAGCATGGAAAGGGTGTAACCGTTAAATTTAAACCCGGTTATGAAGTGTGCTATAAACCTAAGGTTAGAACATCAAAGGATATATCATGGATATTGAGAAAGTCTTCAAAGTCAAGGGTCCTTTTGGTAAGTTTGATATTTTAAAAGGACCAAATTTGTAACTCTTGTAACTTGAAGTTCTTCATGATATGTTTGACTTTGAGAAGGACTAATATTGAAATTTTAGTTTTGTTGTAGGGACTAAAATTGCCAATTCTTCAAAGTGGAGGGTCCTTTTTGCAATTTTGACAAACTTTAGGGACCAAACTTGTAACTATAAAGATATAAGGGTATAAAGTGTCAGTTATTCAATATTGGATGACCCTTCTTCATAAATATTCATATCTTCAAGGGTTTGTCATTTTCTCAATATCCGTACCTAAAATACACAAGAAACAAACACAAGCATATATTTGGGTATTTTCATGATATTTTATGAATTTTAAGCCCTTTTTGGACGATGAGACTATGTATAAAAGCAGTCTCATCACTCCCCCATACTAAACCATTGCCGTGCCCTCACGCAATGGTAGAATAAAGTATCATAGCACCTCAAAAATATATTTTTATTCATTTTTATTGAATGATATACTAGCTACACTACTTCTATTACTACTACTTGCGTTTTAGACATAATGTATGATTTTCATCTCAAAATGGGACGTTTAGGTTCATAGAACAATAACACATGAATGATTCTTTAGAAATAATTTCATCGTCCTCGATTTTCACCCTAATTCCATGCCAAGCGTGTAACGAGATCATTGTCATTATAAGTTAGTAATTCTAACACTACTCATATGCCCTAATCACGTACTTATCTTCCCATTTTCCTAAGTTGTATCACTTATATTTTATTATGTCTTGAATGTTTCACGAGGATACATTGTTTGACTTATGCGATAATAGAGATTTAGGTCTAAAAATAGAGTCCTAACGGTGTAACCAAGACCATCAAATCAATAACCCCTCCTAATAGACAACGATGTCAAAAAATTAGGTCAACAAGAAGGATCGATAAACACGGCTTTATAACGGTTTTGAACATGAGACTTATTACCAAGACTTTTATACGCCCCCTAACGGAAGGGCATTATTATCATTGGTTTACCTCCATCTTTTATTCAACTTCGCTATGAAGCTTTAATATGACTTTGGTCTTGCCTTGCCTTTATTATCCACCTTATCGGTAGTTTTATTAGCCAAAGACGTATATCCTCACTAATACAAGGCTTTTACACCAAGTATCAAAATCTTATCGTCCGATCTTTTCGAATTGATTTCCAGTCTAAAGTGCGACTCAATTGTCTTTTGGTGAACAAGAAAATGGTTTGGTTTGGTTATCTAATTTTTAAACTAAATGCAAGTAATTAAAATTGTCGTTGAGTAAAATAGAAGTCTTAAAATTAAACTACAAATAAAAGCTTGCAACCTTGGAAATTAAAACATAAAAATTCAAAAACTTAAACACATGTTTAAAATAAACTAAGTAAAAGAGCGGGAAAAACTAGATTTGTAACTTAAGAAAAAACAAAACCAAGGCCAGAGTCCGATCGTAATGCAATCGTACTCAAATGGTGGTCCAGATCACACTCGATGCGATCGCAAAAAGAAGAACAGATCGCACTCACTGCGATCACAACAAAAGAGATAGGATCGTACTCACTAGTACGATGGGAGGGGCGATCGTACTACCAGATCGCAACCACGATCGCAATGAGTGATCGTGGTCTTTGATCGTGGTTCCGGATCGTAACATAAAGATCGCACTCAATGCGATTGAAGCAAGGATATGAGACTCGATCGCACCCCAGATCGCAATGAGTGATCATGGGCGTGGATCATACCAGGGAAGGAACACAGATCGCAGTCTATGCAATCGTAACAAGATCGGGACCAAGTAAAACCTCCTGAGATGGAAAAGGCATCCAAAAGGAAAATAATCTTAAGCAAATAAGCAGTAACCAATAAGCACTTTCAAACTTCTATGAAAGTTAAAAAGCACAAATTCGTTAACTTTTACACATACTAAACTCGAGACATAATGAGCCGAACATAAAATAAGAAAACTCTTTAAAAAGCATAAAATTAAATAAGCCGAAAATACAAAGAAGCCAATAAGCATCAAGAGCTTATAGCTTAAACATATGAGATCTTATTGTTAGAAATACGTTTTAACGTACATTAGAAGTATCGGTCGCTCCACAATATGATTTATGTTGTAATAGCTCGTAGTTAGTAATTAGTTGTTATTTGCTTATTAACTTAAGTAAGAACCGGTCCATGGGCTTGTCATGGACCGGCCCAAGCCCAATGTTTGGCTTGGACTATAAATACCCCTTTCCACTAAGGAAAGGGGTTGGTTGTTGTTTCATTCACATTTCATAGTAATAAAATCTTCTATATATTTCTCTCACTTTCTCTCTCTAGTTTCTCTCACTAGAAAAACATCAACCCACTTCATAGATTCATAGGTTATCAATTTCTACATTTGGTATCAAGAGCTATGGGGTGATTTAAGGTAAGGATTGTGTTACTTTTTTAGTTTTTGAATCTATTAGTGATCTTTAGGAAAAATCATTCTTGAATCTTGTTATTTTTGGTGTTTTTGTTATTGGGATTGATTGATAAGGATTGGGTTTAGCTTATTTTGGTAAAAATCATAAAACTTTTTGTGGTTTTGGATCAAAAATCGGGGTAAAAAGCTTCTTTTTAAGTCTCGGAAACAATTTCTTCCAGTTTTTTCCGAATAGGATTCCGAATAGGAGGATTTTCAGCATAGACAGTTTATTCCGAATAGGATTCCGAATAGGAGGAGTTTCCGAATAGAAGAAATTGTTCCGAATAGAGAATTTTTTCCGAATAGAAGAAATTTTCCGAATAGAGAATTTTTTCCGAATAGAAGAAAATTTTCCGAATAGAGAAGGTTTTTTCCGAATAGGGAAGTTTTTTCCGAATAGAAGATCTTTCCGAATAGAAGATTTTTTCCGAATAGCCAATCTTTCCGAATAGACACCAATTTTCCGAATAGCCAATCTTTCCGAATAGACACCAATTTTCCGAATAGCCAACTTTTCCGAATAGACACCAATTTTCCGAATAGCCAAAATTAGGAAATATTCCGAATAGACCAGTTTTTCCGAATAAGCCAAATTGCCAAAATATTCCGAATTGAAGAAAACATTCCGAATAGGGGTTTTTCCGCATAAGGGTTACTCTGCATAGAGTTTATTCCGAATAGGGTATTTTTCAGCATAGGATTATTCCGAATAGGCATTATTCCGAATAAGGGTTTATTCTGAGTTTGGGTTATTCCGTATAAGCAAGTTCAAGGGGTATTTGAGTTTTTTCGACGATCTTTAGTGGATTTAATCTTGAGTTCAACCAACACAACACAAATTCTCAACCTTTCTTCACTGCTCGATCAAACGATAATCTTTGAGTCTGTTAAGTGATCACAATGAATCCAAGTTCATTAATGCCTCAGATGACATCTCTTACGGATATCTCGATCATAACGGGGACTGATAGTCGTCCACCGATGCTTATTAAAGAGGTGTTTGAGGCATGGCAAGGTCGAATGATGCAATATCTAAAGGGGAAACCAACATACGGAAGGCTTATGGTCAAATCGATTTTGAATGGTCCACTCGACTATGGCACCATTACGGTTGACAACGTGACAAGACCACGAGAATTTGAAGAACTCACTCCAGCTCAACAACTTGTTGCAGATGCAGATGAAAAAGCTCTTCAAACAATTCTCCAAGCTCTTCCCCATGATATTTATAGGATGGTAAGCAAGTATACGGTAGCAAAAGACTTATGGGAACGTCTTAAGGTGTTGCTACAAGGGACATCTCTCACAAAACAGGAAAGGGAATGTCAGTTGTATGACCTGTTTGATAGATTCACCTACAACCCAGGGGAAACACTTCACGATTATTACTTCAGATTCACCACACTCATGAATGATCTGAATGTATACAATCTTGAGATTGCTCCATTCCAGGTTAACACCAAATTCTTGAATACTCTACCTCAAGCTGAATGGGGTGAGTATATTACCGATGTCAAGTTAACCAGGGATCTGCACAAGTGCAATTTGGATCAAATATATGCCTTCCTTCAGCAGCATGAGAAGCATGTGATTATGCATCGTTCTCCTCGAGGTATGTATCCAGATTCCTTAGCTTTGATGGCGAATCAACCAAGTTTGTCACACAACAACACACCCTATATCTTGGGACATCAAGCCTATCATGCATCACCTTACATGACACCAACTTTTCCCCAATACTCGATCTTACCACAACCCCCCACCTCACATCAACAACAGTATCGGTTCAATGCACCTTCGCCACAGTATGGTTCACAACTTCATCCAGCAAATGTTGCACCTTATGCTCAGCCTTCATATTCGTCTTATCAAGAGAATGCAGCATATCAAACAAGCTACCCTGATCAAATGAGTATTCCTTCTACTGATTATGCAGCTCATCCAGATCAAGCATTGTATTGCGATGATGAAGAAGTCCCTGTTCCTGTTTTCCAACAAGGAGCTGACCCAGTTGAAGTGCTAACTACTATGTCTGCATATCTCACAAGAACTTTAAGCAAACGAGGATTCAGAGGATCAGCTCCTACCAACAATCAGTTGAGGAATTCATCCAATTCTCGCCAACAAGCTACAATTGAGAATGGCAGGGTCATGGTTCAGCCAATTCAACCGTATCAGGGGAGATCTTCCACTTCAACCAATGCTCGCACGATTACTCCTGCTCCTGCTCCTATGGTCAACAATCCTCCACGGGCTAATACAGGCAAGTTGAGAATGATTACCTGCTACAACTGCAAAGAAGAGGGTCATATGTCCAGGGATTGTAAGAAACCCAAGAGGAAAAGGGATGGACAGTGGTTTGCAGAAAAGATCTATCTGGTAAATGCTCAGGCTCAAGGAAGGGAACTTGATGAAGAGGAGCTTGCATTTCTTGCTGACCCAGGGATTGCTGAACAAGACGTTGTCACCACGCAAAATGCAGCTTACCAAGCCGATGATCTTGATGCGTATGATTCCGACTGTGATGACTTTCAAACTGCAAAGGCTGCTTTCATGGCAACTTTCTCCAGCTTAGGGCCAGATAAGAAATCTGAGGTACTTATTAATAACACCGATAATGCCACTGATGCTAGTATTCAACCACATCAAGTTGGGCAAGAGAGTGCTGATTCGAATGAATCTTCGGTGGTGAGTCCTTCAAACGAGGAGACAAACAATGATAGCAATATCAATGTGAGTCCCCAGACTTTGAGTGAATCACAACCGGGACCTAGTTCGCATACGCCTACTCCTGCTCAACAAGATTTGGTCATGGTTCCTGCTACATTACTTAGCCAAATGAATGCTGCACTCTTAGAAACCTTAGCTAAGAATAAGAATTTGTCTGATGAGCTTGCCTTAAGCAATGAGAAAGTACAAACTTTGGAATTAGTGCCTTCGTCTAGTGTTCTCACAAATCTTGAATATGATCATTTTAGAAACAAACAAATGGGTCACTTGCAAGAGATCGAAAACTTAAGAGCAAATCTGTCTAATGAACTTAAAGAAAAGGAGTTAGTGGTCACTAATTTTCAAAAACTTCAAACTGATTTTGAATTACTCGAATCTAAGAAGACTGAAATGGAGATTAATGCCACTAATAAGATTAGAAGTCTAGATTACTTGCTGTTAAGACAATACGCTGCTTCACAACTAGTTCACTTATTTGATGCTTCATTTAGAGAATTTAACTTATCACGTCTAAAAGGCCTTCCCCCTAATCCACGGTATGCAAAACAAGCTTTAAGACATAGTCCTAGACTTTATAATGCAACTCAATTAGGATTGGCGTTAGACCCGATTGTTTTTCCCAATGATAGAACAAGTAAGGATCTAGTTGATGAGGATCGGTCATACAATTCTGCAAAATATCCCGAGTGTGATTATTTTAAGATGAATAAGGAGCTTGCAAAAACTGATTTTAGAGTTCGCTTCCATATGGATAAAGATCTCATCACAGCACCGACCTACATGTTAGAGGAAGAACGCCCTAGTACATTTCCTACACTTGTCAACATGGAAGGTCCTAAGGAAATTCCAAAGGATCTTCCACCTGTTAGCACTGTATGGTTAAACTTGAAAGAGATTAACCGATACTTTACTAACTTTGACAAGGTCATTTTGGAATGTACGACTTCAAATGGCTTAAACGCCGGAGAATGGGCTTTCGAACACATGAACGAGGTGTTTAAAACTAAGATCAATCCGTTTGTCGAAAGTCTAAAAGAAAGTTTTGCATCTCTTAAGGAAAATCTTCAGTTTGAAATTGGGGAAGTTCAAAAAGTGTTTTATGAAATGGACACCGCTTACGAACTGCAACTAATTGAAAAGGAAAAGATTTTAACCGAATATGACCGATTCTTGTCTGAAATAATCTCGTGTGATGTGCTTACTACTGTAAATGTTAATTATTCGAATGAGCTTACATCCACTATGATTAATTGTGATGCTGTGAATATTTGTGAGGATATTTGTGATGATGTTTGTAATCTTTCTGTAAATGTTGCTGATACTGTAAATGAGGTAGAAAATCATTCTTGTCACGAATCTAACGCTGAGTTTTTAAAGCTACAAGATTCTTACAATTTACTTTCCCAACGCTTTAATCAACTAGAACAACATTGTATATCTTTAGAATTAAAACAACAAAATCAAAATGAAAATCTTTTGATATCAAATGTTTGTGAAAACGGCGTTGAGAATAGTGACAAGATGATTGCAATTGTTAAGACATTAGAGGAAGAAATCATGAGATTGAAGAGAGAGATATCATCAAAGGAAACATTAAGAATGGAACTAGAGGCTGCAGAGTCTAAAAACCAGGTCTTAGAAATTAGACTATCAACTGTTCTAGGGGAGATGGATCGGACAAGGCAGGGACTATCCGCTCTTTATGGTTCACTAGAAGAACGCTTCGCTTTTAATGCGGCACAGCAACAATATTATGTTGAACAACTGAACCAAAAGTGCGAAGAAATCTCTGACTTGAACATCCTGCTCATAGACAAAAATATGGTTTTGGCTGAGTTAAAGGAGACACTTCTTCTCACCCGACAAGAAGTTGTTGATAACTTAGCTACCGACTCTGCACCGTCCACTAGTGCTCCAACAACCAAGAAAGTAGTGCTTTATAAGAATCCGATTCATAAGAGAAACCCGGTTGTATACGATGATTATATGAGGAATGCCATTAAGCATGTCGATCTTCTTAGGGATATTTTAGACGATCTTTATGCCTTAGATCCCTCAAGTAGCGACTATTATTCGGCTCATGAATATGTTAAGCGAGTTCAATATTGCTTGGCCTATTTGCAATACATAGGTACACCAGGTTCTGCACTACTTAATAATAGGCCCATTGCTGTCACTCCATTTAATAAGACTCCAGGAGCGAAACCGTCATTGGCACAATCAAGTAAGACACCTTTAAAATCTGCTGCTAATGTTCCCAATTTGCCTTCTACAGGATTAAAAGAGACTACTAAGGCTAAAGGATCGCCACTCAAGAAAGCTAAGATCAAGCCCTCCACTAGTAGTGCCACAAAGAAGAAAGTAGAAGTCCACAATAGGAATGCTAGTTCAGTTTTAAATAAAATGAATCATGTTAAGACTAAAAGCTCTGCGCCTGTGCAGCAGCCTAAACCATTCGTGAATTCTGATTTAAATTTTTGGAATTGTAATGAATGTATGTTTTCCGAGCGTCATGATTTGTGTCTGATTGATCACGTTAATGAAATGAATGCTATTAAGAATGGTCTTGAATGGAAGCCAACGGGTAGAACTCGTGCCCAAGTTGGCTGGCAATGGCGTCCCACTGGTAGGACCTTTACACTAGATGGTAAAATGTGCCCTTTAACTAGGAATGCAACCATTGAGGTTAGTTCTGAGCGTCCTTTAGTTAGGAACACTCGCACTCAAGTATGGAAACAGCGTCCTTTAATTAGGTCTGCCCCCACTATAGTGCCTATCAGTGTAGAAATACCTCAGGATTTGAGCCAATTAGAATCTACACCACCAATTAAGAAGAAGAAGGCTAGGAAATCTAAGAAACCTAGAGTTAGCAAATCTAAGATTATTAAATCTGTACCTGCTAATGACAAGGAACACTCAGATTCCGATACCTCTACATTGTCTTTGTGTGGTGATATTTTCAGGTGGTCCAAATCATCCTGTGGTATTTGGACTCCGGTTGTTCAAAACATATGACCGGAAATCGCTCGATGCTCCGAAATTTCGTCAGCAAGTTTCTTGGTACGGTTAAATTTGGGAATGATCATATAGCAAAGATTATGGGATACGGTGAATATCAGATTGGAAACGTGACGATTTCTAGGGTATACTACGTCGAAGGTCTTGGTCATAACTTATTCTCAGTAGGACAGTTTTGTGATTCCAACCTTGAGGTTGCTTTTCGACAACACACTTGTTTCATCCGCAACTTGGAAGGAAAAGATTTGTTGAAGGGATCTCGTGGTGCAAATCTTTATACGTTGTCTCTACAAGATATGATGGCCGCTTCTCCAGTATGTCTTCTCTCTAAAGCCTCTAAGACTAAGTCGTGGTTATGGCATCGCAGATTATCTCATCTTAATTTTGATGCTATTAATCATCTGGCTAAAAACGAGTTAGTTCGTGGTCTTCCAAAGCTTAAATTTCACAAGGACCATTTATGTTCCGCGTGTTCAAGAGGGAAGAGCACCAAGAAATCTTACAAACCCAAAGCTGAAGACACTAATCAAGAAAAACTTCATCTTTTGCATATGGATCTTTGTGGACCAATGAGAACTGAAAGTGTGAGCGGTAAGAAATTCATTCTCGTCATTGTGGATGATTTTTCCAGGTTTACATGGGTTAGATTTCTACGTACAAAGGATGAAGCACCAAAAGCTATCATCACTTTTCTGAAGTTCATTCAGGTACGTTTGAATACCACTGTCCGCCGCATTCGTACAGACAATGGTACAGAGTTCGTAAACCAGACTCTTCGTGATTATTATGAAGGAGTTGGTATATCACATGAAACATCCGCTGCACGCACTCCACAACAAAACGGTGTCGTTGAAAGACGAAATCGCACACTTATGGAAGCTGCTCGGACCATGCTTATTTATGCGAACGCTCCATTGTTCTTGTGGGCAGAGGCTATTTCTACTGCATGTTTCACCCAAAACCGTTCTATCATTCGGAAACGCCATGGACAAACACCTTATGAGCTTCTACATGACCGCAAACCCGATGTTTCATTTTTCCATGTGTTTGGTGCTCTGTGTTATCCAAACATCAATAGTGAGAACTTGGGTAAGCTTCAACCAAAAGCAGACATAGGTATTTTCATTGGTTACTCACCGTCCAAAAGAGCATACCGAATCTATAACCGTCGTCTTGGCAAGATTGTAGAAACTATGGACGCTGATTTCGACGAGCTGACAGCGATGGCTTCTGAGCAACACAGCTCTGAACCCGCGCTTCATGAGATGGGACCCGGTGCTATAAGTTCCGGATTAGTTCCCAACAATCCTACTTCTACATCATTTTTACCACCTTCAAGGCCCGAGTGGGATAAACTGTTTCAACCGTTGTTTGATGAATTCTTCGATCCCCCGACTAATGAAGTTCCAGTACCTGTAGTAATTGCTCCAATACCTGAAGTGGTTGCTCAAGTTAATGAACCTTTATCTAATGCATCTACAATTCACATTGAACCTGATGCACCTTCACCAAGTGATTCACAAACTACACCTGAATCATCACCCCTACTTGTGCCTAATGATGTAGAAGAGGATACTACTGATCACGACTTGGAATATGCTCACTTGCAAGAGCTTCCTTTCTTTGGTGTAGCGATCCCTGAAAACCCTTCAGCCGCCTCTACCTCAGAAGAAGCTCCATCTATTGTTCACTCCAGACCACCTAGGATTGAAAACCATAGCACTAAATGGACAAAAGATCACCCAATTAGGAATGTTATTGGAGATCTAGATCGACCAGTCTCTACACGCCATCAACTACAAGAGAGTGCACTATATTGTTACTTTGATGCATTTCTCTCTGAAGTTGAACCCAAAAATTGGCAGCAGGCTATGACCCAATCATCTTGGATTGAAGCTATGCAGGAGGAACTCAATGAATTCAAACGACTAGAAGTATGGGAATTGGTTCCTCGCCCTGACAAGGTTAACATCCTTACTTTGTTATGGGTTTATAAGGTTAAACTTGATGAGATGGGTTCGGTATTGAAGAATAAAGCAAGATTGGTCGCTAGAGGATATAAACAAGCCTTGGGTATAGACTTTGAGGAATCTTTTGCTCCTGTGGCTAGATTGGAGGCGATTAGACTATTCCTTGCGTTTGCTGCTCATATGAATATGATCGTCTATCAAATGGATGTGAAGACGGCATTTTTGAACGGTGAACTAAGGGAAGAGGTTTATGTTAGTCAACCGGATGGGTTCGTCAGCACGGAGTCTCCTAACCATGTGTACAAGCTTAAGAAGGCTCTCTATGGGTTGAAACAAGCTCCACGCGCGTGGTATGATCTCCTGTCAACATATCTCATGTCGGAAGGCTTCTCCAAAGGCAAAGTGGACCCCACTCTATTCACTCTCAAGGACGGCAACGACATGCTTCTGGTACAAATTTATGTTGATGATATAATTTTTGCTGCCACTAACATAGAATTGTCTAAACAATTTGAGAAGATAATGTCCTCACGCTTTCAGATGTCGATGATGGGAAAAATTTCATTTTTCTTAGGATTACAGATTTCTCAGAATCCCAGAGGCATCTTTATTAATCAATCCAAATATGCTCTAGAATCTCTTAAGAAATATAACTTTGAGAATTGTGACCCCGTAGACACTCCAATGGTTGAGAAAACCAAGTTAGATGAAGATAGGGATGGGATTATTGACGATCCGAAACTTTACCGTGGAATGATCGGCACCCTTCTCTATCTGACTGCTAGCAGGCCTGATTTGCAATTTGCTGTATGCATGTGTGCCCGGTATCAGGCTCGGCCTACCGAAAAGCACTTACATGTAGTGAAAAGGATCTTTCGGTATCTAAAAGGAACACTTCATCGTGGTCTATGGTATCCGAAAGATTCCTCGATTGCTTTAATATCATACGCAGATGCCGATCATGCTGGATGTCAAGATACGAGGCGTAGCACTTCTGGATCTGTGCAACTCCTAGGAGATAGATTGATCAGTTGGTCTTCAAAAAGGCAGAAAAGCGCTGCAATTTCTAGCACGGAGGCTGAATACATCGCCATGTCCGGTTGTTGTGCTCAAGTTCTTTGGATGAGATCACAATTAACTGACTACGGTCTTGGATTTAACAAAATCCCGATGTATTGTGACAACAAGAGCGCCATTGCCCTTTGCTGCAACTATGTTCAACACTCCCGGGCCAAGCACATAGACATTCGCTACCATTTCATCAAGGAGCAGGTGGAGAACGGAGTGATCGAGCTGTATTTTGTCACTACTGAGTATCAGCTGGCGGATATGTTCACCAAAGCCTTAGATCGAGGACGAATCGAGTTTTTGATCGACAAGCTTGGCATGAAATCATTCACTCCAGCGACTCTCAAAGAGTTGGCAGAAGAATCAGCTGAATAGTCGTGGTAAACTATTCAGAGTATCCTTTGGTTGTGATCATGTATATTATCGTAAATATATAAACCACAAAAGAAAAATACAAAAATATAAAACCAAGAAAAACCATAAAAAATATAAAACCTGGAAAAACCATAAAAATTATAAAATCAAGAAAAACCAAAAATATTTTTCGTTTAAAACGGGCATGTCTTTTAGTACGGTAATATTTACGGCCTTAGAAATGTCGATCAATATTGACACGGTGCCATAAATAGAGTCCGTATAAAAGTTGTACATTTTTAAAACATGCCCATTATGGCTTGTAGTTATTTCAGACTGCAACCCGGTTTTCATATTAAAGTCACGTATTTCTTTGGAAAACGTTGGCTCAGAACGGGAATTAATTTTCTCGGGCGTGATTTACAAGCCAAATCATGCAAAGGGATCAAGTTTACTTTATAACTTGGTCTGACACGAATTTGTGTACGTCTCAGTGCATTAATTTGTTAAAATAAGAGAAATCTTATTGACACCACGAATCAAACTTCTTCAAGAAATCAATTGGGAAATGTTTTTCATCATCATATGCCTCGTTAAACAATGACTACAGCTCTTTAAATAGAAAACGGGTCATCGTTTAAGGGGGAGAAAATGTTTCGTCATCTTTCACATCAAAAAGATCTTCAAAAGTTTTCAAGGAAACTCACAAAGCTTAATGGTTAATGGTTGGATTGCTTTGGCATTTGTAGTGTTGTTGCTTATAAGTTTGTTGTGGATAGTTTTGTGCTTGTGTTAAGTTAAGATTAATCACTAAGGCTCGGATAGTTAACATAAGATAGGATCAATGTGACAAATATCAAAACTTGGTAACCAAAACAAAAAATGTTGAATAAAGCAAAAAGAAAAGTTGAGGGGGCAAAGTTGACAATATGTCAAACTTGTGGAAAAGTTGACCTAGTCAAAACCTTCCCCCCCCCGTTTCATTATTCACATTCACTGTTTCTGTTTACTCTTGCCGCCATTGATAACCTTCCACAAAACAATCACGCGAACACCAATCCATCATCTGAAACAAATCAATAACTCTTCTAAGATCAAGATCATCAAAAGGTATAATAATCGGTTTAATCCTTCATGAAAATCAATTAAATTAACTCTTTTTAATTGCAAATCATTCGAATCAAATTACTGATTAATTAGGGTTAAATAATTTGGGGGTTTTGCTTGGGGTGTATTCGGAATAGGTCTAAATGCACTAATTTGGCCTTTAGAACATGTGAATCAAACGATCTCATGCCTAATTAGAAAATCGTTACTGCTTGTCACTTTCCGCATAGAAGCATTTTTTCCGAATAGAACTGTTTTTTCCGCATAGGGCAAAAGTTCCGCATAGGGCAAAATGTTCCGCATAAGGCAAAATGTTCCGCATAGGGCAAATTTTCCGCATAGGGCAAAATGTTCCGCATAAGGCAAAATGTTCCGCATAGGGCAAATTTTCCGCATAGGGCAAATTTTTCCGCATAGGGCAAATTGTTCCGAACAGGAAAATGTTCCGAATAGGAAAATGTTCCGAATAGGAAAATGTTCCGAATAGGAAAATGTTCCGAATAGGAAAATGTTCCGAATAGGAAAATGTTCCGAATAGGAAAATGTTCCGAATAGGAAAATGTTCCGAATAGGATAATGTTCCGAATAGATGTTCCGAATAAGGACTTTTTCCGCATGACCCAAATGTTCCGAATGGAGGAATTTATTCCGCATAGCCCAAATGTTCCGCATAGCCCAAATGTTCCGCATAGGGAATTTATTCAGCATAGGTTAAAAGTTCCGAATAGCCTTTTTATTCAGAATAGGGAAGTTTTTCCGCATAGGCCTATTATTCCGAATGGTGTGATTATTCCGAATAGAAGATGTTTGATTGATTTCAAAGCTTAAGGGATTATGTCATATGTACAATGCTTAGGTTTAAAGTCATAATGATATTCATACTTGTTTGTATCAACCTTTGTGTTTTATCTTAAGCAGAGACGATGACTAACCCTACCGTACAACAACTACAAGACGACAGAGCTGCCGCCATTGCTGAAGCCAAGACTCTTAAGTTTGTTCCAAACAACTACCGTCTGAAGGAGGTATCTCACTCGACCCATAATGGCTTTAAGGTAGCTACAGCCATGCTTGATAAATCTCACTTCAAGTATGCGCTAAGGAGAAGTGCTTCGGTGCCATATGACTACCTTTACGAGTTCTGGGCTACCAAAGAGAGGACGTCGAACAAGATCACTTTTTCCTTGGACAACAAGCAGCAGACGCTTACAGTGTCAGATTTCAGGAAGATCTTTGGCTTTCGTCCGATTCTCAAAGGACTACCATCATACTCACCCAACCCAACCAAGGACCAGATCATGGAGATGTTCACTGCTATTGGATGTCTTGACATACGAACCCCGTCTGAGTTTACTACTGCCAAAGTCGGCCAACCATGGAAAGCTATTTTTGGGATTCTTAGCCGATGCTTGACACCCAAAACAACTGGGTATGATGCTGTTCGTCCACCAATCATCAAGATGTTTTATGGTATGTTCAAAGGTATGGGTATTGATTATGCATCACTGCTATGGGAGGAGTTTACTTTTCAACTCTTCACTAACACAAAGGGTAAAATCAAAACTTACCAGTACCCTAGGTTTATTAAGTTGATCATACATTACTTTATGGAAAACGATGCAACCATTAACAAGCTTGCAGGTAGTCGTTACCACATGATAGATGATGATGATTTGGTAGACTTAAGGCAGGAGACTCATTCGAATACGGTTATTCCTGGTCCCATTCCCAGTCATCTTCTGACCGATGAGATCATTGAATCTGATGATTACAAGAACTTGCTCACGGAAATTGAGAAACAACGAGCAAGCCTTCTAGCAGGGGAAGACTCATCTACCACGGTTAAAAGCAAAGGTAAAAGGAAGCAAGCAGATTTACCTGAGCCCAAAACCAAGAAGAAGAAGACAGAGGGTAAAAAGGGAAAGGGTAAGGATTTGATGCGTCTACGTGATGAAGCAGATATTGTTGATCCTGATCTTGAGAAAACCGAGAAACAAATGATGAAAACAGCCATTAAAAGGAGCAGAAAAGATACTGGTGGTAGTGGTTCAGGTGTAAGAGTAGACGTTGAGGATGAGTATATTGAACCTCATGATGTTGATGAGTTTGGGTCACCTGAAAATTATTCCACTTCGAAGGAGCCATCAATCCCTGTTTCTACACCACCTCCTCCACCTACTCAACCTTTAACAACTCAACCTCCACCAACTCAACCATTACCAACCAAACAGGTTTCTACACCACTTCCTCCACCACCACCAAAACCCATCCTTAGCACCGCAGTCACAACTGAGCCTATTCCATCAACATCTACAACATCTGCAACATCTGCAATGGCAGCAATAGTATTGGGCGAGATGTTGGATAAACATGTGGATGCTCACAAGAAAGAAATGAATGAACTTCGCCAAGAGTTAAATAGAAGAGCTCAAAGTGAAGAAGCATCAAGGAAAGCTCAAGAAGAGTTGATTGCCAAGTTCGCTGCAGACATGGAAGCTACAAGTAAAGCTCATGCAGAGGAACTTGCTCAGGTTAAAAGGGATGAAGCTAATAGGCATAAAGCACGAATTGCAAGACTTAAAGCTATTAAGGATGATCTTAAAGAACAAAAAGACGCTCTTGAAGCTACTATTGAGCAGAAAGTGAAAGACTCTGTTGAATCCCTAATGCCTAAACTGCGTGATGATTTGAAGACGCTTGCTGCTGATAACTTGATGATCAAGTCATCCAATCCTTCAGAAGCCGCCTACAAGATCGCATATGACTTGACGGATTTTGAACTGAAGAAGATCCTTAAGGCTCGAATGAAGGAACTTGGTTCGTTTGATAAATCGAGGAAACAACGGGCTCTCTTCAAATCCCTGAATGACGCTATCATGGAGGATGATAGGTTGTTCAAGACGTTTGGAAGTGTGGTACCCTACCACATTCTCCCTGAAGAAGAACGGGAAGAGAGTGAGGAAGACGAGGGTAGTGGTGGAGAGGAGGAAGAAGAAGAAGAAGAAGATAAGAATGAGGAGGAGGATGAGGATGAGAATGATAAGAATGATGAGGACGATAGTGATAATGATGATGAAGATGAGGATGATGATGAGGATGGTGATGATGAGGATGAGGATGGTGATGATGAGGATGATGATGATAATGATGGTAACGATGGTGGTGATGGTCACCAGGAGAGTGTTAAGGGGAGCAATGCTGATAAAGGTGAACAACGTGAGAAAGGGGATAAGGGCGCCAGCTCAAAGAAAGCGGTTAAGTCTGGCACCAAGTCAAAGAAGGATGCAGCACCAAAGGAGAAGTCTACATCCACGGAATCCAGACGATCGAAGTGGCGCCATGACGTGAATGCCACTACAGGGTCATCTATTCCTGGTACATTTATCCATAAATCAATACCTGTTACCACTAACCCCGTTAGTTCTTGTGTTGTTACTCCTGTGATTGCAGAATCGGTTACCGAACCAGAAGCTGCTCAACACTCACCCATCCATGACACTGCTGAAATGCCTGAATCTGAAGCAGATGTTCACATCTCGACTCCTCTGCAACAAAACCCACAATCTACTATTGCTGAATCAAGCACAAGGAACTGGGAGGACACGTTGGAAATCGACGAGACTGCTCCACCACAGGCTTGGATCATGGCAGCGGCGCAGTATGATCCGATCACCGACGCCGACAAAGAAGTCTTGTACCTTCGTATCCGAAGTCCGATTGACTTATGTGCATTTCTTGCTCATGAGTATAAGACTTCGGTTACTCCATCATTGGTGAAGAAAGTACTGAAAGATAAAAGACTTCGCGCCAAAACCCGGTTGCCCCAAATGGAGTTCGAATATTATGCCGAGGAGATCCTGAAGGCTCTGAATACCGTTCAACGGCCAGGTCTTCATGAATCAGAAAGAGCTCCACCTCCAATGGATCAAGATAATCAGATTGCTCTTGACTTCTTTGTCACCAATGATCTGGTATATCTACTGAAGGGGTCATCGAAGTACGCAACATCCCTGACCTTGCTAAAAGCTGCCAACTGGGGGACAATACCCTTCATCGAGGAAAAGGTAAACCGACTCTGGGTCCCTAAGATAAATCGTAATTATGATATGTATGCTGTCATAGGTGCATCTCATTGGGACGAACGAGTCAAAAGGGCGTACAGGGGTTGCTGCCTAGTCAATTCTGGAAGCTCAGTTAGGTCCGATATCCGCATCTCCAGCATTTTAGGGATGAAAACAGAAGCCAAGAACGGCTATTATCATGTGACGGAGATTCGCTTGAAAAGGGAGGATGACAGGGAATACAGAATCCAGCAGGGAGATTTTTCCATCATTCGCCTTGAGGATATCGAAGATATGCTGCTTCTGATGACCATAGATCAACTGACACATATTCCTCGTGAAGATCTGATTGCGTTGAATACAGCACTTCGTATGTTCACACGAAGCGTTGTCATCAAAACACGAGTTGAAGATCTTCAGTTAGGAGTCGAAAGCTATCAGAGGAAGCTCAATTTAACCCGTCCTGTGAACAAAGTGTTACCTCAACATGTAGCAAGATGTCCTTATACCGGCATTTCGGTCCCGAATTACGGCATTTTCTACTTAAACAGTCGAGGTTTGATGAAGTTTATGAGGATGGGGGAGCTCCACAAGTATAGTGATGGAACTCTTATACAAGTCAGAGGAAAGTTGGAGCATCTGAACTCGGGTAAGACTTTGCCAGAAATGACGGAGGATTGGCATCAAGGTTACCGGCAGATGGCGAAGTACGTGATCAAAAAGATCGATCAAAAGCTCCGTGAACGTAGGTTGATGAGGAGTTTGGAAAGATTCGTGGGTGGTAGACCATATGGAGTGCACTACAGGACACTGCAACGATCCATCTGAAGGGTCGTACATTTCAGGTCACTCTATATTGGTAGTATTATTTGTGAATATGTATATTTGTGAATAATGTGCGTTAATGGCTTGTTGTAGTGTTAAAGTATGATAATTTTTCAAGAATTTCTCACGAGATTCTAAATCTTTCAAAATATATCATATTAAAGCACTACAACTACCCCTTATTAACTTAAGGGGGAGCAATCATTTGTTCTATGGCCAAACATCAATTTCATTTTTACCCAAAGACCGGTTAATCCATTCAATATCCCAAATATTAATGGTTAACATTTTGGATAAGGGGAGAAAATGGGATTAAGGAGATTTAAATGATACTTGGCTAAAATGAAAAAGACTTAAAGATTATCCAACTTAATATGTGTATAGCACGTGTTAAGGGGGAGCGTTTTTGATGAACAAAACACCTAAGGTACAAAACTTTTGATTTTAATATCACAAGTACTTTAGGTGATTTTCAATGATTTTTCATGGTGGCAATTCCTTCCCAAAACACGCTTAATTCACGACGGATGTGGTGACAAAAGGGTGGTAGGAATAGGTCTAGTCCAATGATTCATCAGAGCCGATGGAATCTTCCCAAGGACAATTCCCTAGTTAGAATTAGAAGTCCTAGGAAAGATGGAGAAAGAATGTGAACGTAGCTGAATGCCGACCAAGTACTTAAGCTAGCACTGGAACAATCACAACAAGGTGCTAGTGATGACGTATTGGTAAGCATTGAAGGGGTTGAAGAATGAAAAAGAAATGTAAAGATAAAGGGTGTAAAGAAAGAAGCCCTCCTTACAACTTTAGGCAGAAACCGGGTCAATACATATGCTATTGAGGTCATTTTTGCTAATGATTCTCGGTATTGAAGAAAGACATCATGGACCCAGTGATGCAATGCACAACCCTTCCCCAGCTAACTCAAATATCTCTCAAAAGGTATTTGTCTTAATCACACGGAGGTCAACACGTTATCTATTGGTTTATTCACTCCGAATAGACTGGTATTGAAAAGGTGGCACTCCTCTCCAGCCATCGCTCACTAAATCAAAACGCACAATCGAGTCTAGAGCCAAGAGATCATCAAAAGTCTCATTAGGACACTTTCCATTTATTCCTTGCTTTCTCACACACTGTGAAAAGTAAGAGATTTTCATGAGTCCTACGCAGTATTCCTGTAATATTGCCAGAACATCCGAGTAATACGCAAGTATTACAATGAAGATGGAAATCCTGCTTGAGCCAACATCAAACAAGCTCATGGTAGGTTACACGTGCGGTTCTTTTAGAACCAATCTTGTGAAAAACTGGAAGGTAACAGTGGTTTAATTCTTAATTGAACTTAAACTCGTTCCAGGCCTCTTCGCATTATCATATGATCTTGCCAGAACACTCAGAGTGACTCTTTATTGACCACAGTGACGAGTGGAAATCCTTCTAGTGTCAACATCAAACAGCACTTGGTAGGTAACGCGCAAGATTCTTTATGAATTGAGCTCGTGACAACTGGAAAGCAACGATGGTGAAAATCTTAATTGAAATTCACTTGTTCCAGGTTTCATGAATTGACGGCTTTTAATCACAAGGATAATTTATCCAAGTGATTCACTCTTTATGTTCGCAGTCAGCTTTGGACGGTCGAATAAAGAGAACGGGTTCACCCGCGAAATCCTGTCAGGAAGTTACTTAATTGAAACTATCCGTCACGGGTACGATATCTAATATCGTCCAACGGTCTTCACCGACCGGAGGTAAAATGCTACCGAATTAGAATAAAATGTTCAAAGCCATTTTATTCGTGTCGTTGCTGTGTACCTGCTAAAGACGGTGGCGTTGCTGTGTACCTGTTGAAGACGGTGGCGTTGCTGAGTACCAGTAAAGACGGTGGTGTTGCGGTGTACCTGGAAAAGTCGTTCCCACATGCTTATGTCTTTTGCAACAAAGTTCAGCAAAAATTCAAGAAAGTACAAGATAAAGTCTTCCGCTGTACCTAACTCTGAAGCTTTCGAGAATTCAACAAAAAGACGTAAGTGTGTGGAACATGAAGTCACGAGGAGGCAAAGTTCACAAGAAAGGCAAAGATCGCACGTGAAAGGCCAAAGAACAATGCTCTCAAGTCAAAGCCAAAAAGATCAAATCAACATATTCACAACAAAAGAAAGAAAAGAAGAAAAGACTACGAGCTAAAGAACGAAGACTTAGTATAGTATGCTAGGTTTAGAACTTTGTAACGTGGAGTGACCTCCCTTAGGGGGAGATTGTTAGAAATACGTTTTAACGTACATTAGAAGTATCGGTCGCTCCACAATATGATTTATGTTGTAATAGCTCGTAGTTAGTAATTAGTTGTTATTTGCTTATTAACTTAAGTAAGAACCGGTCCATGGGCTTGTCATGGACCGGCCCAAGCCCAATGTTTGGCTTGGACTATAAATACCCCTTTCCACTAAGGAAAGGGGTTGGTTGTTGTTTCATTCACATTTCATAGTAATAAAATCTTCTATATATTTCTCTCACTTTCTCTCTCTAGTTTCTCTCACTAGAAAAACATCAACCCACTTCATAGATTCATAGGTTATCAATTTCTACATTTATGTAGGAACAGAAAGATCAACCTCTTAATCACGAAACAACAAAATCAACACAAATTGAGAACCATTCAGATCAAACATGAACTTTCGGATTAAGAACAAAGTAAAATAAAGAAAGGTAGCAAGAGATTAAAGAACAAAAAGCTTAACTTTAATTAGATTAATGAAATCCAAATACAAGAATGATTCAAACCTTAAACTTGAAAGAAAAAGATGAAACTTAGTGAGAGAAAGTTGGGAACTTTCTCTCTCTAAAAACTAGAAAGAAAAATGAAAACTAAAACTAGCTAACTGTTGGGTCAAAAAGTTGATGTGGCAGAAACTCAAAAACGAAGAAAACATGAAGTTATTGTCTAAGCGTTGTCAAGACCAATTTAGGCATTGACAAGAGTTAATCCAGCGTTGTTGGCTCAAGAGTTGTCGTGTGCAATTCAAGAGTTGTTGCATGCAATTCAAGAGTTGACAGAATTGTAGACAAGAAGCTTTTAGAAGATTCTATTTGGATATATATGCAGGAGATATTCTGTATATAGTTATTTAAATAGAAGATTTACATGTTTATTAGTCTTATCTCTTGTAAAACCCTAAATCCTTACACTATAAAAGGAACCAAGGGTTATTAGGTTTTTCATATAATTCATTCACAATATAAACCTAAAGTGTGTGTTGACTAGGTGTGGGATTCAATGTACACATACCTAGTGGTTGTTCATTATTAATATAATGGGCAATCCAATTGTGTTTTAATTCATGTTATTGTGCCTAAACACCTTGTTAATGGTTGTTGTTCTAATTCCGCTTTGATTGTTTAATCATATGAACAATAATCATTCCTAGTTGCTTCAAAGATCCGGAAACCAAGGTTTCCACAATTGGTATCAGAGACTCGTGGCTCGTGATGCTAGGACCAACAAGGTGTTCGTGTATGGTGAAAAGAAGAAAAATCCGTCTAGGGTTTTTCTGGATGTTTTTGTGTGTGCAGCAGTATTCAGAAGGTCATAACTTTTGATTGAACCGTTGGATCGTCACGAAATTTTATATGTGTGTTCTACATACATAGATCTAAACATCCACCAGAGGGATTGTCGAGTTTTATCCCCAGGCAAAAGTTATTAGGCGTCAAAGTTGGCTGATGAGTGATTTTCAGATTTCCTGTTTTACATAAAATCATGATTTAAGGGTTTTTCTACAAACCCTAGATCGATTTTATACAGAAAAGAAGACTTGTTGCTGTTTGTAATCATATTGTACTAGCTTTGGTGAGTGAATTTGTAGATTCATGATGAACCCTAGTATTGTGTGATTGATCTATGTCTTGGCTATTGTATCGATTCTTATCATAGGGTTTCCTCAAACCCTAGAATTGTAGCATGTTAATGGTTTGTGTTACTGTTGTGTTGACTTAGTAACAGCCAAGGCATTTGCACAAATGGATCTTGCAATAACAGAAGACGATCATACATAGATGTCATTAGAGTTTGTTCAAACTCTAAAACATATATGTTCATGGATACAACAAACAGTTCATGTTCCAAAGACGAGTGAAGCTTTGATTTTATTTTCGATTTTAGGGTTTGATGAAAACCCTAGATCCATGATGCAAAGATGTGAATGATGACAGCAGGTCATCACATGATTCTTTTTGCTTTACTATATTGAAGATTGCTCGTCCTTGAGAGAAATTTATGGAGCATACTGTGAGAATTAAAAGCAGCGAAGGAAAGAAGATTATCATTGAACTAAAAAGTTATATGGGATATTCCATGCGAAAAGGTTGCAGCAGGTATGATCAGACTTATTGCTGTTACATGAATTCAGGAATGTTGCGTTGCTGTTCAAACAGTAAAGAAAGAAACGTGATATACTACAATGATGGTGCCTGATTTTAGGTAATTACGAGATATGAGGAGAGAAATCCCTGTTTTTAGGGATGAATATATATTTCCAAAACAAGTTATTCTTCACGTGGGTATCCAAGTTTTGAAAAGAATATCTTGAATTATTTTTGGAATGTATATATCACGAGAAATATGGAAGCAGTTGTGATGTCTCACGAAATTCTTGGAACTGATCTACTTTGGACGTGAGGATGTTTTAAAAGAAAATCACATGGATAAATAAGAGTAATAGTATCTTTATCCTGTTGTATTTATCTATCATAACTGCTCTCTCTATCATGTTGCCCTAGATGACGTCAGCAGAAAAGAGGCGCTGATAAGTGTGAAATTGACGCTGACAAGAAATGGTTTGACGCTGACAGAATAAGTTAACGCTGACAGCGTTGAAAGTGTTGTCCGAGATATGGTTGTTCAAACGCTGATACGTGTTGTCCGATATCGGACAATACACATGGAAGGATATTGGACAGAGGAGGATCTCGGGTAACACAATGATTGCTGCTGTTTGAGAAAATTGGTACGTTTTTAGCACACAAAAAGGAGGATTATACACACGAAGGTACATGGAATCTCCGTTTTAATATAGAATATCATGCTGATATTTATGGCTCGGATATTTTTAAAAGGAATTAATGATCTTAATGCGAGTTGGCAACTATTCGTGCGAATTTAATGGATATTTAAAGTATGTAATCGGGTTAGCCTTGTAAAAGAGTTATCCGTAAAATCAACTTTTACATATGATATATTATTTCATAAAGATTCGTCATGAAGAGGTGTTAGCTTAAGGGGAAGAATTCTTATGGTAAGTTTGATGATTGAAGAAGATTTTCGCGAGTTTGTGTTCTATCATATCTTAAAGTCGTGCACTCCCAGTCATAGACTTTAAAGATAACTTGTTCGTGCTTTACATGGTTGGTGATGAAGACTTGTCATAACACTTGAAGGAGTTACATTATCGTGCTCAGTGTCTCACAAAGGATGAGAATATTGACAAGAGATCGAGGTCTGCATATAATGCTAAAGGTATAAGTTCTTTATCACGTGGATAGTACAAGACATGGAACATAAGGTTGGGTTATTCTTCTTCTACATCAAAAATATTATATTAATTGTTCTTCAAGATCATTACTTAGAGCTACATTTGGAGAATCTTCGAAGATTGCATACATTGTTTACTTCCCTGTTGATGTGACAAAAAGGGGAAGACATACATGCTACACTTGAGGGGAAGCAATCTGAAGATAATGTACAACTTACAAGAGATACACATAGAGTTTTGCCACCATCAACTAGGGGAAGATTGTTGGGTCAAAAATTTGATGTGGCAGAAACTCAAAAACGAAGAAAACATGAAGTTATTGTCTAAGCGTTGTCAAGACCAATTTAGGCGTTGACAAGAGTTAATCCAGCGTTGTTGGCTCAAGAGTTGTCGTGTGCAATTCAAGAGTTGTTACATGCAATTCAAGAGTTGACAGAATTGTAGACAAGAAGCTTTTAGAAGATTCTATTTGAATATATATGCAGGAGATATTCTGTATATAGTTATTTAAATAGAAGATTTACATGTTTATTTAGTCTTATCTCTTGTAAAACCCTAAATCCTTACACTATAAAAGGAACCAAGGGTTATTAGGTTTTTCATACAATTCATTCACAATGTAAACCTAAAGTGTGTGTCGACTAGGTGTGGGATTCAATGTACACACACCTAGTGGTTGTTCGTTATTAATATAATGGGCAATCCAATTGTGTTTTAATTCATGTTATTGTGCCTAAACACCTTGTTAATGGTTGTTGTTCTAATTCCGCTTTGATTGTTTAATCATATGAACAATGATCATTCCTAGTTGCTTCAAAGATCCGGAAACCAAGGTTTCCACACTAACCACCCTCCTAATGTGATTAGGAGGGTATTTACAGAGAAATGGGAAGTGCATGCATGTGTGGTGTGCTTCCTTCTTTCTTTTCTTCTCGACTCGATTTAATTCTTTGTCTTTCTCGACGTCGTCCGGGATTCGAACTTGTCTTAATAATTTTTCTTCTTTAATTTAGACTTGAGTTCTTCGACTTCATTAAACTTTCGTCTTTAGACTTTTTCTTCAATAAATCTTCAGAATAGGTTTTGGACATCCGTTCTTTAAGCACTCTTGATCTCTTGACTTCGTCTTTTCTCGTTTTCTTTGATAAAAGCCCGTGAAAGCCCGTCTTTTCTTCCTTTTTCATCTTTTGGTCCTAAAACACAATAAAAACACAAACCACGCATAATTCCGACTTTTACGACATAAAATACACGTTTTGGTCTTGTTATTATTGGAAAGAAGTGGTAAAAGGATAAGTGTTTTCACACTTATTAAATCCCCTACACTTGACCATTGCAATGCCCTCATGCAATGCATTAATTTTAAAGCATGGTTTACATTCTTCATCATAAATAACCCACCTTGGCCTTTATTAAATACTAAACATTTAAGGAAAATAAGAAGATAGAAAACAACTAAAGAAATCGAAGACTTGCATTGGGTTTTTGCTTGTCATGAATGTTCATCATTCTTAAGTTTCACGTTCCCCATACCAAGCTTAAAAACGAGATCATTGTTATTATAAGTTAGCAAACTAACACGAATTCATGTGGGCTAATTATTTACTTAGACTCCCTTATTCCTAGGTGTATCTCTTATATTTTATTTTTGTCTTGAATGATCACGAGGATGCATTGTTTGACTTATTTTGATAGTTATTTAGGCCGAAAATAAAGTGGACGATTTAATCAATAGTTAGCTAAAGGACAAAATCTTTTAAAACTACTTCTCGAGACCTCATAAAGTTCATATCTTGGCATAACTCGCTTCATGATTTGAGACCTTTCTCGGACCGATATTTGGCAGCGACTTCATACTTCAAATCTTTGAGAGACGTTCTTGAAATTATGGTCTTCTCTTCATAATAGGAATTTCTTCACTTGAAGTTTTGAGAGATTCTTCATATTTGGACCACGACTTCTTCATTTTTATCCAATCTTTATTTTGGACTTTGATATACAACGATCCCCCTCCTTTTAGGACTTGGATCTATTTATCCTCATACCTTGTTAGGGCCTTTTTGCATAGACTTCTCCATGATATTTTGGGGACTACTTGCCTTTCGTCGTGTGTCTCGATCCTTCATATTTATTTTCGATAAATGACTCTTCACATCACTTTTGGATCTTTAGCAACAAACTGTAGCCCTCATGCCTTGTTAGGGCCTTTTCGGACTCGCCAATCTTCGCATCCCGCTTCAATAAGTTATGCCTTGGCTATGAACTCTAATTAATACCTAGCAACTTTTAAACGATCTTGGGCTAGAAGGTAAGTAACTTTTCAAATCGTACACCCTTATTTATTGCAGATAAACTTATTAACAAGCGATGGGACAATAGGCTCATAATTAACTCACATAAACTCACGAAAGAATACCAAACTTATAATTGACTCTATCATCTCTCGTCCTGCACAGTTTAAAATCTCAAGGAATGAGACTCGTGGATGCTTAGCCAATTAAATCAAAGTTTTGGGTTTTCGAGTCGCCTATAGGATCTTGCAACTTCTTAGACTTTTTCAAGCTTAGAAATTGCATTTTAAAGTTCCCTCAATAAACGACTCTCTATGATCAATTATAGGAACTTGCGAAAAGTTCTTGTTCTTAACTCGTGAGAGTTAAGACTTTCGCGTTTTAAAGCTCCCTGTATAAAAGCCTAGCAAAACTTGAATTAAACACGTTAAGGATACTAGCTAGAGTAAACTTAGATAAGTAAACTCGGGTTGAGTCAAAATGTTCACGACTTTGAAAAATTTAAAACCACTTTATTAAACTTTTATTCTAATAAGGAAAGAAAATAACTATACAAAGGAAAATACAACTATACAACTAGGCCAAAGTAGATTAAAAATTTTGAAAAATGTCGAAAAATCAAATTTTCCGGTTAAAATGAAGACAAATTCATGGAAGAGACCACTTACTTCGATAGAAGTCCCCCCTACACTTGAGATAAACATTGACCTCAATGTTTAAGAATGTGGGAGTAAACTCCCTACACTTAGGACATTGTGAACTTTGTTTAAATTTTGCTAAGGGAAAGACAACTATAGTGATTTTAATGTGAACATATAAGATATGAAATATTGAATCACGACAGTTTAGGATAGACCTAGGAAGACGGGTATACGGGATCACGGTTCGTCAAAATTCATCGAGGTGCTCTTTGAAGCTTGAATCCCTGCACAAAATAAGAAACAAGACAACCAACACATACGGGGCTCCCCCTACACTTATTATGAAAGCAGTAAAGGATAGATCACGGGTTGCCTCCCGAGAAGCGCTTGTTTTTGATAACCGAGTCACGAGCCTGACTAGACCCAAATTTAGTTTATGGGAAACGTGGTGAGGGATGGGATCATCTCATGAGAGATGTCCTCACCAAAGTACAGCTTCAAACGCTGGCCATTCACCTTAAAATTGGGCCCATTTGGATGAGAAAGCTCAATGGTGCCATATGGAAAGACTTTGGCGAGGTTGAATGGACCAGACCAGCGGCTCTTCAACTTGCCCGAGAAGATCTTCAACCGAGAGTTAAAAAGTAAAATTTGATCACCAACGTGGAACTCTCGGTTCTTAATCCTTGCGTCATGGATGATCTTGGTCTTATCCTTGTAGATCAGTGAGTTCTCGTAAGCTTCATTCCTCAGTTAGTTGAGCTCGTTGAGTTGAATCTTGCGAAGATGACCGGCTTTGTTGATGTCGAAGTTAGCCCACTTCAAGGCCCAGTACGCCTTGTGTTCCAGCTTGATGGGGAGGTGGCTTGCTTTCCCGTACACAAGACGATAAGGTGTACAACCAATCAGAGTCTTATATGCGGTACGGAAAGCCCACAGAGCATCATCTAACTTATTGGCCCACGCAGCACGATGCTCTCCCACAGTACCTTCCAGAATTCGCTTCAATCCACGGTTGGAAATCTCGGCTTGCCCCATTGGTTTGGGGATGATAGGCGGTGGAAAGATGATGATTAACACCATACTTAGCCATAACTCTTGCAAATTGATCATTGCAAAAATGAGTCTCGCGGTCACTGATTATAGCACGAGGGACACCGAATCGAGCAAACAACTGCTTCAAAAAGTTCACAACCACCCTCACATCGTTCGTTGGGAGAGCCTTAGCTTCAACCCATTAAGAAACGTAGTCAACGGCTACGAGGATGTACTTGTTCCCTTTGGATGATGGAAATGGCACCATAAAGTCGATGCCCCAACGTCAAAGATTTCACATTCTTGTATGAAATTTTGAGGCATCTCATCTTTATGTGTGATCTTGCCTTGTCTTTGGCAAGCATCACAATGCTTAACCATTTCGTGAGCGTCACGATAAATGGTGGGCCAATAGAATCCTGAGTCAAACACTTTCTTAGCGGTGTAGTTGGGACCAAAGTGACCACCGGTGGGTCCTTTATGGCAAGCATCAAGGATTTGCAAAGCTGTCGGTCCATCAACACATCGACGAATGATCAGATCAGCACATTGTTTGAATAGATAAGGGTCATCCCAGAAGTAAGTCATAACATCTTTAAAGAACTTCTTCTTTTCTTGGGATGTTAACCCTTTGATGAGAATACCACCCGCTAAGTAGTTTGCAATGTCCGCAAACCACGGGGTCTCATCAGGATTGGAGTGAATAGACATTAAGGTCTCAAGGGGAAAAGAGTCATTGATCTCTTGGTTCGGATGATCCCCTTGATACGGATCCTCAAGTCTACTCAGATGATCCGCTGCTAGGTTTTCGGCTCCCTTTTTGTCACGAATTTCAATGTTGAATTCTTGAAGGAGCAAAACACAACAAAGAAGTCTTGGCTTAGAATCTTGCTTAGTTAACAAGTACTTCAACGCGGAATGGTCGGTATAGACAATGGTGGTGGATAAAACAAGATAGGGGCGGAATTTTTCAAAAGCATAGACAACAGCTAAAAGCTCTTTTTCGGTTGTCGTATAATGCAACTGAGCCCCCGTCATTGTCTTGCTAGCGTAATGGATTGGTTGGAAGTGTTTATTCACTCTTTGGCCCAAAACCGCTCCAATAACAAAGTCGCTAGCATCGCACATCAACTCGAAAGGATCTCCCAATTAGGGGTAACCAAGACCGGTGCCTTAGTTAGCTTATCCTTGAGAAGATTGAAGGCTTCAATACACTCTTTGGAAAAGATAAAAGGAGTATCTTTTTCCAAGAGGTGGGTCATCGGGCTAGCGATTTTAGAGAAATCCTGAATGAATCGACGATAGAAGCCCGCATGACGCAGAAAACTTCTCACACCCTTCACGGTTGAAGGTGGAGGTAATTTGGCTATGACATCCACTTTAGCACGGTCCACTTCAAGACCGGCTTTTGAGATTTTGTGTCCTAGAACAATGCCTTTTTTTACCATAAAATGGCATTTTTCCCAATTTAGAACAAGGCGAGTGTCTTTGCACCGCTTAAGCATACGTTCTAAATTGGCAAGGAAAGAAGATAATGAATCACCATAAACCGAGAAATCATTCATGAAGACTTCCATAGTTTCTTCAACCATGTCATGGAAGATAGCCATCATACACCTTTGGAATGTCCCAGGAGCATTGCATAAGCCGAAAGGCATTCTTTTGTAAGCAAATGTTCCATAAGGACAAGTGAATGTGGTTTTCTCTTGGTCATGGGGATCGATGGGTATTTGAAAATAACCCAAGAAACCGTCTAAAAAGCAGTAATAGTCATTACCCGCTAGACGTTCAAGCATTTGGTCCATGAAAGGAAGGGGAAAATGATCCTTTCTCGTAGCATCATTGAGTTTGCGATAGTCTATACAAACTCTCTACCCTGTAACGAGACGAGTAGGAATCAACTCGTTGTTTTCGTTGGGAACAACGGTGATTCCTCCTTTCTTAGGCACACAATGGACTGGACTAATCCATGGTGAATCCGAGATAGGATAGATCAAGCCCGCATCAAGAAGTTTGATAACCTCTTTTTTATAACTCCATGGATCTTAGGATTCACCCTTCGTTGGCTTTGAATAGTGGGTTTAAAGTCGTCCTCCATGAGAATTTTATGTGTGCAAAAGTGAGGATCAATTCCACGATTATCGGAGATCTTCCATGCAATCGCTTTCTTATGATTCCCCAACATGGCGATAAGTCGGGATTTTTCTTCTTCTTTCAGGTCCTTTGCGATGATGACCGATAACCTCTTGTTGTCTTCAAGGAAAACGTACTCGAGATGAGGAGGTAGGTCCTTAAGTTCAAGAGTAGGAGGATCCTCAATAGATGGTGTAACTAACGATGGATCATCATTAGTCACCTCTTTAGGAGAAGGAGGAGAAAAGGGGTCTTCATTGAGAAGTTTCTCAATTGTACGAATGTCTTCATCCCAATCGGTGGGAGAATCATCATACTTAAGATCGAGAGGACCCAAGCTAGCTTCAAAATCATCCAAGTCACTTTCTCTAAATGGAGTTAATGACGGAGCAATTGAGGCAACGGTTTTAACATTGGGTAGAGAAGAGAGATTACTTTTGCAAGCATCATGAAAGTGTTCTTCACAAGCCTCATCGAGAACATCAATAGCCTTAACACTCTCATATGAATAAGGTTGCTTAGAAATCTTACCCATGTTGAAGACAATTTTATCATCACCAACTCTCATGATTATTTCGCCCGCGGCTACATAAATGAGAGTGCTATCGGTCCTCAAGAAGGGACGTCCAACGATTAATGGAACACGAGGATCCATCTCGTAGTCAACGACAACAAAATCCGCCAGAAAGGTGAATTTGTCGACGCCGACGAAGACATCTTCGGTTATTCCCACAGGATAAGGAACCGTACGGTTAGCTAATTCCAAAGTCATTCGGGTGGGGACTAGCTCGGGGAGAGATAATTGCTTCCAAACACTTAAAGGCATTAAGTTTATACTAGCACCTAGATCGGCTAGGGTCATGCAATTCTCTACTCCTGGGAAGTTGCAAGGAATCATGAAGCGACCCGGATCACCAAGTTTGGTGGGCAATTTCCTTAAGAGCACTGTGGAGCAATTCTCATTAAGTTGGGTCTGAGCAATGTCAAGAAGCTTCTCCTTGTCACTAAGAAGATCTTTAAACATCTTCACGTATTTAGGCATGTGAGCGAGAGCCTCAGCAAAGGAGATGTTAAAATTTAATTGTTTAAAAATTTTGAGAAAGTTTGAAACCTGAATATCATCCTTGCTCTTTTGCTTATCTTTCCTCAACCTTGAAGGATATGGTATATCGGATGAAGAGGAAGGCTCTAGGGGGGTAGGATCACTCACAACCGCGGGTGGTGGGGGAATGGGGGTAGAAGGCAAAGGAGGTGAGGAAAGTTGCTCTTTTTCCTTGTTCACAATCATGGGTGGAGGTATAGGAAGCTCGGGTTCCGTATAACCTTTTCCACTACGAGTGGTGATGCTTTCATCTCCCCTCTTGGATTCGCAATGGTGTTACTCGGAAGAGTACCCGAAGAAGAGGGTTGCTTACCTTGGAAGAGCGAACCTAACATATCACGTAAATTATCCGCTTGAGTGCTGAAAGAGTCTCTCATGTCTGCGCGAATATCATTGCTTTGTTTTGCCATGTCATTCCTTAGCTCGGCTCGAATATCGCTCCCTTGTTTCGCCATTTCTCCCTTCAAGTTGATGAATTGACTCTGAAGATTCGTCACCATCTCTCTATTAGTCCTCATGAACGTCTTGACGTCGTGATTCATTGTCGTCGGTTGATTGAGAGGTGGAGCTTGGTAAGCTTGAGAATTTCCATGAAGTGGGTATGGGTTTCTTTGGGATTGATATTGATTGTTAGCACGAGGTTTGGATTGGTTATTTCGGTTATAACTTTGTTGTTGGTTTTGGTTTGGAGGAGTAAAACCGGGTGGAGCAAGATAGTTGTTTGAACGATAACTTAGCAAGTTACGGTCTCCTTGAGGACGAGCTTGATAGCCTCCCGTGGGATAAGTACCGTATGCCGCGTTAACGTTTTCAGAAAAATTGCCTTGAATAGAAGGACAATCATTGTAAGAATGAGGACCACCGCATGTGTCACAAGAAATAGCAACGGCTTTAGCTTGTTGAGTTTGGTTAGTAGCCAAAATTTGCATACTTTTGCTAATTTGAAGAATAGCACGTTCCATGGCGGACATGTCGGTGGTGGAAGAAGTAGATGAAACATTGACTCTCGCATTAGATCTTGAGGATGCGGATGAATCCCAAATCTTGTGGTGAGTAGTCATGTTTTCAATCAACTCTCTACACTCCTCCAGTCTCCTTTTCATAAAAGTACCACCGGCGGCTGCATTGATCGTGTCACGATCACGAAAAGTGAGACCATTGTAGAAGGTATCAATGAGAGTGACGGGGAGCATGTTGTGGTTCGGACAACGGTCGATCAAATCATTGTAGCGTTCCCAAGCATCAAAGAGCGATTCATCATTGTCTTGCATGAATCCACTAATTTGGTTACGAAGGCTCGTGACCATGGATGGTGGGAAGTAGCGCGACAAAAAGCGTTGAGTCATGTCGTCCCAAGTATGAATAGAATTCTTTGGGAGAAGGTCAAACCATTTTTCGGCATGGTGAGAAAGCGAGTGGGGAAATAGTTGAAGGCGAAGTTCATCCATAGAAACACCGGGTGACTTCATGCTTTGGGTGATGGTAATGAATTTGTCGAGGTGTTTGTTGGCATCATCATCCGGAATTCCGCGAAATGGATTAGTTTGCACTTGTTGGATCATGTGATGCTTCAACGAAAACTCCTGAGTCGTGATGTGCATCCGCACAATCGGGCCTCCACGTCCGTTCATCGTAGGTTGACACAATTCCTCCATTGTTCGTAAATCAGGTAGGGGAACATTGTTGTTGTTATTGTTATTCAAATTGGGTAGAGGTGGGTTGTTATTGTTGTTATGAACACCAGCCATATCTAAATCTTCACGAGTCTCGGGCTCAGAATAGTTTGAAGATCTAGTACGTATACACCTGCAGAAGAAAAATATACAGAGAGAATATCTATATAATCTTTTTGGTGCAAAACCTTTGGAAAAGAATTGCTTTTTAAGATTTTTCAATGTTTTTGTATTTTTGAAAAAATTTATATTTTTTTAGGATTTTTTAAAAATTTTAAAGCAAGGAAAATAACGTTCAAAGAACGGATCCCAAAATTCAAAGCGTCTCTCACTAGAAACCGTTTAGCTTAACGAAAAGAGCCGGCAGCGGCGCCATTTAATACAAGGCTTTTACACCAAGTATCAAAATCTTATCGTCCGATCTTTTCGAATTGATTTCCAGTCTAAAGTACGACTCAATTGTCTTTTGGTGAACAAGAAAATGTTTTGGTTTGGTTATCTAATTTTTAAACTAAATGCAAGTAATTAAAATTGTCGTTAAGTAAAATTGAAGTCTTAAAATTAAACTACAAATAAAAGCTTGCAACCTTGGAAATTAAAACATAAAAATTCAAAAACTTAAAAACATGTTTAAAATAAACTAAGTAAAAGAGCGGCAAAAACTAGATTTGAAACTTAAGCAAAAACAAAGCCAAGGCCTGAGTCCGATCGTAATGCAATCATACTCAAATGGTGGTCCAGATCGCACTCGATGCGATCGCAAAAAGAAGAACAGATCGCACTCACTGTGATCACAACAAAAGAGATATGATCATACTCACTAGTACGATGGGAGGGGCGATCGTACTACCAGATCGCAACTACGGTCGCAATGAGTGATCGTGGTCTTTGATCGTGGTTCCGGATCGTAACACAAAGATCGCACTCAATGCGATCGAAGCAGGGAAATGAGACTCGATCACACCCCAGATCGCAATGAGTGATCGTGGGCGTGGATCGTACCAGGGAAGGAACACAGATCGCAGTCTATGCAATCGTAACAAGATCGGGACCAAGTAAACCCTCCTGAGATGGAAAAGGCATCCAAAAGGAAAATAAGCTTAAGCAAATAAGCAGTAACCAATAAGCACTTTCAAACTTCTAAGAGAGTTAAAAAGCACAAATTCCTTAACTTTTACAAATACTAAACTCGAGACTTAATGAGCCAAACATAAAATTAGAAAACTCTTTAAAAAGCTTAAAAGTAAATAAGCCGAAAATACAAAGAAGCCAATAAGCATCAAGAGCTTATAGCTTAAACGTATGAGAGCGTATGTAGGAATAGAAAGATCAACCTCTTAATCACGAAACACCAAAATCAACACGAATTGAGAACCATTGGGATCAAACATGAACTTTCGGATTAAGAACAAAGTAAAATAAAGAAAGGTAGAAAGAGATTAAAGAACAAAAAGCTAAACTTGAATTAGATTAATGAAATCCAAATACAAGAATGATTCAAACCATAAACATGAAAGAAAAAGATGAAACTTAGTGAGAGAATGTTGGGAACTTTCTCTCTCTAAAATCTAGAAAGAAAAATTAAAACTAAAACTAGCTAACCACCCTCCTAATGTGATTAGGAGGGTATTTATAGGGAAATGGGAAGTGCATGCATGTGTGGTGTGCTTCCTTCTTTCTTTCTTCTCGACTCGATTTAATTCTTTGTCTTTCTCGACGTCGTCTCGGGATTCGAACTTGTCTTAATAATTATTCTTCTTTAATTTAGACTTGAGTTCTTCGACTTCATTAAACTTTCGTCTTTAGACTTTTTCTTCGATAAATCTTCAGAATAGGTTTTGGACATCCGTTCTTTAAGCACTCTTGATCTCTTGACTTCGTCTTTTCTCGTTTTCTTCGATAAAAGCCCGTGAAAGCCCGTGTTTTCTTCCTTTTTCATCTTTTGGTCCTAATACACAATAAAAACATAAACCACGCATAATTCCGACTTTTACGACATAAAATACACGTTTTGGTCTTGTTATTATTGGAAATAAGTGGTAAAAGGATAAGTGTTTTCACACTTATTACTCACGCTAAGGCGAATTTTGGATCTTTAAAGCTTCAAAGATTAAGGCTTGATTCACTTTCAATTTCGCATAGATTTTTCGGCCTTGTGGGGCTTCAAATTGTTTGCTTGATTTAGGTGAGCACTTGAAATCTTATTATTGGGTGAAGCTTTTGATTATTCGGGTGCCAATACTTCAAAACCGTGACGCTAGCGATACCTTAATGTCTTCCCAATTTAATTACACGGAAGCTACTAGAAAAGACTAGAAACCCAACAATCAAGACTAAACCGCTAAGTCAATATTTATTAAGCAAAAAATATTTACAAGCGAAAGGAGAATAAGCAAACAACGAGAACACATGAGTTTTTGAAAGAATACGAGTACTCTACGTTTAGCATAGTAACTTATAATTAACCCTATCATTTCTCGTCCTTATTTAAGAGACTTAGCCTAATGTGAAGTTAAGGAATCAAAGCTAAGTGCTCAACACGCATGGTCGAGTCAAAAATTACTCTTATTCTCGCCATCGGAAAACCTACATTCGTGTCTTCAAACGCTTATAAAACATGAGAAAAATTTTAAAATTTGGCCATTTTTAGCCTTATTTTGCAACAAAACAATAAACAAAAAGATAAACTTTGGAAAGCGTGAAGGTTTGGAAAGGCAAGTATCTATTCACCCCCATACTAAAGTTAAACATTGTCCTCAGTGTTTCGAGTCTAGGGGTGCAAACACCCCCATACTAGAGACGTAGTCGAATGCCTAATCTAGCATGAAAAGGGTGTAACATCAAAGGATATATCATGGTTATTGAGAAAGTCATCAAAGCAAACGATCGAGTGCTCCCATAAAACGAACACGAGAGGCTCCAATAGTGAAGATCATGATCATCTAAAATCCACAATTCACAAACAACCACGGAACAATGGTTGGAAGGGCACAAATCCCCACACGTTACTACATTAGCAAGCGATAATATGTACATAGGATAAGCATGGGACTCCCCCACGAGGCACCTTGTTTTTGATAACCGAGTCAAAAGCTCGACTCGATCCCCTCAATACTAATTATCATTGGGGATGGTTATTTGGTCGAGGTAGTTCAAGGATGGAACTTCCACGTCAAAGTAGTGCTTCAACCTATGTCCATTCACTTTGAAATTGGGGCCATCATTTTGAGCTAGCTCGATGGTCCCATATGGAAAAACCTGAGTCACGGTGAATGGACCGGACCAACGGGATTTCAACTTACCGGAAAAGATTTTCAAACGAGAATTAAAAAGAAAAACTTGATCCCCAATGTTAAAAAGCCGGTTTTTAATTTTAGAATCATCCAACTTTTTAGTCTTTTCTTTATAAATCAATGAATTTTGATAAGCAATATCCCTTAATTCATCCAATTCATTTAATTGCATTTTCTGGTGTTTTCCCGCGGTCTCCATGTCATCATTACAATGCTTTAGGGCCCAATAAGCCTTGTGTTCGAGTTCAATTGGCAAGTGACAATTCTTCCCATACACTAGCTTATAAGGAGTGCACCCAATGGGCGTCTTATGAGCGGTCCTAAAAGCCCATAAAGCATCGTCCAACTTATCCGACCAAGATTGTCGGTTTTCCCCAACGGATCTCTCCAAGATCCTCTTCAAAGTTCGTTTTGAAACCTCGACTGGCCCACTCGTTTGTGGGTGATAAGCCGTATAAAGCCGATGTCTAACCCCATATTTCCTTAGGACCCTTTCGAATTGGTCGTTACAAAAATGGGTTCCACGATCGCTTATGATCGCACGAGGGGTTCCAAACCAAGAAAACAAGCTTTTCAAAAACATGACTACCACACGAGCGTCATTGGTGGGAAAACCCTTAGCTTCCACCCACTTAGATAGGTAGTCAACCGCGACAAGGATGTACTTATTACCACGAGATGATGGGAACGGCCCCATAAAGTCAGTACCGCAAACGTTAAAGATCTCACACACTTGGATGATATTTTGTGGCATTTCATCTTTTTGTGAGGCTTTTCCTTGTCGTTGGCATGAGTCACACGACTTCACAAGCTCATGTGCATCTCGGTAAATAGTAGGCCAAAAGAAATCGGCATCAAAAACCTTCTTAGCCGTGAGATGAGCACCATGGTGACCACCCGTAGGTCCCTCGTGACAAGCTCTAAGGATGTTAGAAGCTTCGGTACCAAAGACACAACGTCGGATGATTTGATCCGCATAAGTTCGAAACAAGTAAGGGTCGTTCCAAAAGTAGAAATTGACGTCGCGAAAGAATTTTCGTTTTTCTTGAGTCGTCATACCCTTGATGATGAAGTTGCTCGCATGGTAATTCGCAAAGTCCGCAAACCATAGGGTGGAAGAATCAAGCTTAGAATTCACTACACCAAGGGTTTCGAGCAGAAATGTTTCGATGATGTCCTTGGGCTCGTAAAAACTTTGGTGAGGATCTTCCAAACGAGAAAGATGATCGACCGCTAGATTCTCGGCTCCTTTTTAGTCAACAATTTTGTGATCAAATTCTTGAAGGAGGAGAATCCAACGAAGTAATCTTGGCTTAGCATCTTGTTTAGCCATAAGATACTTGATAGTCGAATGATCCGTATACACTATGCATTTCGTCAAGACGAGATAAGGTCGAAATTTCTCAAATGCATACACCATGGCAAGGATTTCCTTCTCCGTTGTAGTGTATTTTAGTTGAGCCTTGGTCATCGTCTTACTAGAATAGTGAATAGGCAAGAAGTGCTTTTCATGGCGTTTCCCCAATACGGCCCTAATAGCGTAGTCACTAGCATCACACATGAGCTCAAAGGGGAGGTTCCAACTGGGAGCAACAAGAATGGGAGCTTCGGTAAGTTTCCTATTAAGGATTTCAAAGGCTCGAACACAATCTTCGTCAAAGACAAAGCGTGCCTCTTTTTCAAGAAGATGTGTAATAGGTCGAGAGATCTTTGAAAAATCCTTGATGAATCGACGATAAAAGCCCGCGTGGCCTAGGAAACTCCTAACTCCCTTATCGGTTCTGGGATGAGGTAATTTGGCGATGACGTCTACCTTAGCTTGATCTACCTCAATCCCCGCTTTCGAGACCTTGTGCCCTAAGACGATTCCACTCTTAACCATAAAATGACATTTTTCCCAATTAAACACAAGGTTGGTTTCCTTACAACGCTTCAACATTCTCTCAAGATTCGACAAACACGAAGTGAACGAATTACCAAACACGGAAAAGTCATCCATGAAGACTTCCATCGTCTTCTCGATCATATCATGAAAAATAGCCATCATGCACCTTTGAAAGGTTCCCGGTGCATTGCAAAGTCCGAATGGCATTCTACGATAGGCAAACGTTCCATATGGACACGTAAACGTAGTTTTTCCTTGATCACGAGGATCGATGGGGATTTGGAAGTAACCGGAAAAACCATTTAAAAAGCAATAGAAATCGTTTCCCCCAAGACGCTCCAACATTTGGTCCATGAAGGGAAAGGGAAAATGGTCTTTACGAGTGGCTTCTGTAACACTCTCAATTTTCGTATCGGTACAGCGGAAGGGTCTTTCAGAGTGTTACGGGATAGCACAATAACTCCAATCATAGACAACACATAAAAATGGTTGTACAAGGTTCAACATACATTCATTCGATAAAAAGTTTTAAAGTGTACAACAGGTCCCAAATTATACAGGTCATTAAGTTTACAAAACATAGATCGAATGAACATTTTTAATATTATGTGGGCCATCAGAGTCGATCTCCATCCGGATTACCTTCAAGCACCTGAGATAAAAACATGCAAAAATCATATCAGGGAATGCCGAGTGAATTCATAGAGTTTATTAAAACCGTATATAAAACAATCGTTGAAATCAGAACACAAGTATAATATCGGAAGTAAGTCCTCGTATTGCTAGTCAGGCAATATATAAATCAAGCATACATCTTAAACCGTCCATGAGACCGTAGCCTCAATATTACCATTATAGGTAATATTATTATCGTTATTAACATCGTATCATATCGGATATTTAGATTATATAGGATTCATTTGGATTATTATTATCCGCATGACATTGTTACCTTACTATCAAAACCACAGGCCACGAACCCGACAAACAATTTTCCCATCTAAGTTAGCGTGTCGTCACAAAAATCACGCTATGTAAATCTTGTCATACATAAATTCGCTTACCAATCAATGTGGTACGATGGGATCAACCGTCAAGGCGCGAACTGGGGTGATTGTCCCCAAATAGTACTATCATATGCATAAGCGTCTACCAAATCCCGGGAGTTCACAATTCATTCTAATGGGACTTTGAGTGACATAACCTAACTACTAATAATCCTTTTTATCTCGTTTATAGGGTCATAGCATCATTCGGGTCCATATCATTAAGCATACCACCGGGACTACTTGTTTCTATTTTTATCAAAAACTAGTATGATATCTCCCTCGCAGGTTTACAAATCATTTTATAAAACATTTAAAAGAGTGCGAGGCTATGAACTCACGTTGATAATGAAAGGCGGATTATCGGCTACGGGCGTGCTTCGGTCACGGAAACCTATATAAATAATAATCGGTCTTAGACTTTTGTCCAATGACTTTATCAAAATAACAATATACATATGATGATTTTGTACATATGATGATGATCAAGTGGGTTCATATATTCTTATTTACTCATTTTAGTGGTTATGTATTGGTAACTTTTTACTAGTTTACTAGTTTTACCTATTTACATGTTTTAAGTCCAATAAGCTTATTATAAGTTCTTTAACTTGTATTAGTCCATTTTATACTTGTATTATCAGTATTTATACTTTACATGTTGGGCCCAAATGGGTTAAGCCCAATAAGTAATTTTTATAAGTGTTTAACTTATTTAGTCCAATTATTAGTCCAATATGATAACTTAGCTCGTTAATGTCCGTATGTCCTATAGTTCGGGTTTTATCGGTTTTTACTTGTATTAGATACTTATATATCAGTATATGACTTTTAAAAACTTTACATTAGATGGGTTTGATCGTCTAAGTTTTAATTGGCGAAAAACGTTAAATTTTACGGTAATAGCCGAAAAAATCGTAAAAATCATGTTTATAATTTTTATAACTTATAAATATTATTCAACTACCATTTTTATAAATTTTCCATTTATTTAACCTTATACATATTTATATAAATGAAATTCATGCGTTAGTGGGTTTTAATTTCACATTTTATACTATATAATTTGAGTGCTTATATAATAGTATTAAACATTAATTCTTCAAAATCTGATTTTTAGTTTCATCTTCACCATTTATATCATATCTAGAGTTCTACAATGAATTAGAAGCTCATTTTTGGATGGCATGAACTTAATATTATGTGCTACAATTAAGTTAGTTATAGCTACTGCTCATTCTATGTTTTACTATCCTTAACAGTCTCTAAAAAACAGACTATTCAGATTAGCACACTCATCTTGTTTTGATCATATCTCACTCATTTTGATGATTCCATTGCATGGAAAACTCTCACATGTTTATGACATCTTATACTTACTGTAAATGGATTCTACCATGCAATTTTGTCAGTTTAAGTTTTGGTTACTTACTGTTTTTATATAGCCAACAATTTAAGCATGATTTTAGCCTTGTTTCTTATGGTTATTCATCTTTTTAAGCATATTTATCAACACTTGATCCCCACACAAAATTTTTATCATCATATATTCATCATATACATATACAAAGAGAAAGAAATACATTTGATCTTTACAAAAATAACAAGAGAAATGGAAAGGATGATCTTCTTTACCAACCAAGAGTATATCTTGTTTTTGGTAGACAACAACTTGATGAACACCAAATATATCTCCAAGATCATCAAACACCAAGAAAGTTTGTTGAGAAATTAGCCCTAGGACACAAGAAAATCACCTCCTTTGTTGTTAAAATGGCCACCAAGCAATCAAGGCTTCAAGGTTACTCCATAATATAGCTAGATAACAAGTATCTTATGGCTAGAAAAGATCAAATGGTGGTGTATGATGGTGTTATGGGACGGAAATGGTAGAGAGTGGGAGAGAGTTTGAGGTTGTTTTGCATGTGTGAAATGGTGGAAATGATTTAGCTAGTGGTTTTTGTGGTTGAAGTAGCTTAAGTGTAAGGCTAAGCTTACACTTGTAAGCTAAGTGTTATAAGGGTGCCACATCTTTGATGTGATGTCCTCTTTAGCCGTCCCTTTGTATAGTGGGGTGGGATAAATTATTTTGTCCTATCTCGCTAATTTACGGGTATTCCTCGATTCTAGTTTCCTCGATTTGCGTGCCCTCGGGTCGTTTTACGAAAAACGTTTTTATAAATTATGAATCAACGACACAAAACGAATCTAATAAAAATTGTCTCACTAAAAACGGAGTTCAAAAACGTAAATACGTAATCCTAAGGTTTCCGGTTTAGTCGTAAAGGACGCTAAATTATGCACGTAAGCCCAAATTTAAATCCGTAAATTGTAATAAGTTTCAAAATATTATACGAGAAAATAATTCACTACCTGAAAATGTTAGATTGTCACAGCTTCACTCAACTTTCGATAGTCAATGGACACTCTCCATCCGGTCACGAGTCTAGTGGGAATCAACTCGTTGGCATCGTTTGGCACAACGGTGATTCCTCCCTTCTTAGGGACACAATGAATATGACTCACCCAAGGGCTATCGGAAATAGGGTAAATCATTCCCGCGTCAAGGAGTTTTAGGACTTCCTTTTTGATGATGTCGTGAATTTTGGGGTTCACCCTCCTTTGACATTGGATTGCGGGCTTGTAATCCTCCTCCATTAAGATTTTGTGGGTACAAAATTTGGGATCAATACCCTTAATGTCGGATAACTTCCACGTAATTGCCCCTTTGTGATCCTTTAGAACATCGACAAGTGCGGTTTTTTCATCATCCGAAAGTTCCATTGCAATAATAACCGGCAACTTTTCGCCCTCCTCCAAAAAGACATATTTGAGATGAGGAGGTAAATCTTTCAACTCGAGGATAGGTGGTTCCTCAATTGAAGATTTGGGCTCGATACTCATAACCTCCATTGGTGGAGGAAATGGGAAATCGTTAAGAAAACCCTTGTTAATCGAGAAGTCCTCATCATTGTCGAGGTCTTCGTTACAAGTACGTAGAACATCGAATTCTTCCAACGTAAAACCACCACCTTCAAATGGAGTGAAGGTTGGTGTCGAGTTATCAAGAATGGGATCTAACATAGTGGGATTGCCACTATTTTCATCATCACCAAAACCTAGAACTTCTTGTGAAAATTCCTCGCAAACCACGTCAATCATATGAACGAGGTTTATTGTCGCAATGGAATAAACATGAGAAATTTGAGAGTTTTGAGTTGCGTTTATAACAAGTTCCTCGTCGTTGAAACGTAAGGTGATCTTTCTAGCATGAACATCGATCAAAGCCATAGACGTATCTAAAAACGAACGACCTAAAATGAGAGGAACTTGAGGATCCGTGGGAATATCGACAATGATAAAGTCTACCGGATAATAGAACTTTCCCACTTTCACAAAAATGTCTTCCTCCAATCCACATGCGGGAATCGTGGAATGGTCGGCCAACTCGATAGAAATTAGTGAAGGAGTAAGATTAGAAAGATTGAGCGACTTGAAGATTGCAAGTGGCATCAAGTTAATGCTAGCACCAAGATCGGCCAAGGCATAGCATTCTACCATATCTTGGATTGCACAAGGGATCAAGAATTTACCAGGATCACCGACTTTTTGAGGTATGTGATTAAGATAAACCGATGAACAACTAGACAATTGATGTAATTTCTCCTTGTTGTTCAACATACTCTTAAAGTTAGCGGCAAATCGAGGCATCATGACCAAAGCATCAACGAAACTCACATTAAAGTGCAAATCACGAAACATGTTCATAAAAAGTTCAAATTGATAATTGTCGCGCTCTTGTCGTTTCTCCTTTCTAAGTCTCGATGGATAGGGCAAAGGTGGTGTGGGTTGAGGCATAGGCATAGCCTTTGGAATCTTGGGTTCCAATGTTGGTAATGGGTCAACCGTAGGTGTGTCATGAGCGGTAATTCGTGGGATTGGAACATGCTCCTTTTGGACCACCACCTCGGGTTCTTCCTCAATTGCATCCTCCGTAGGAGCAACTGGTTGAGGAGTCGGTTCCTTAAGTGTCTTACCACTACGTGTGGTAATCACTTTCATCTCACCCTTAGGGTTTGATACGGTGTTGCTAGGAAGACTACTCGAAGACGGTTTACACATAATTGCCTCAAACATAGATAAAATTTTGTCTTCAAACATGGATTGCCTCTTGTCGGCTTTAATCATTTCTTGCTTAATTTCATGTTTCCCTTGTTGCATTTTTTGTTGGTTTTGTTGTAACCTAGTTACATTTCCTTCCATCTTGTTTGTATGGATTTTAAGCTCATTTACTAACTTATTTTTCAACTCTTTCTTCAAGTCGTTCTTAAACTCGGATCTTAGGCTAATGATTTCTCTTTGAATGTTGTCAAACCTATCATCGTTTCCATTAGCGTATTCAACAAATTCCTTTGGAAGATCTTTCAACGTTTGCAAACTTTTGTTGTTGTTTTGAAAATCATTTTGATTTTTGTTTGAAACTTGATTATTAGCCCCTTGATTACCATAGTTTCCCTTGTTGTAATTGTTTTTGAAACCTACTTGATTGTTGCGATAGTTGTTGTTAGCATTTTGATTTAAACCGAAACCTGGTGGAGTCAATTGATTAGAGCGGGTAACTTGACCGTTTTGGTTGTAAGTTCCCGTGGCCGCGTAGGCACTCGAAGTGTTACCACCGTTGGTAATGCACTTGGAGAAATCATGACCTCCACCACAATACATGCATGAAACCTCAACCGCTTTAGCCGTAGCGGGAGCACTTGGTTCTCCAACTTTGAATTCAATTAGAAGACCTTTAAGCTTATCAGAGATTTTGTTTTCCAAGTTCGCCTCAATTTGGCAAGCATCGATGGTAGTAGACAAAGAAGGTGAAGCCGAAGACGAAGCCTTATGAACACTAGACGTGTTACGAGGACAATACACCTTAGATCTATTCTCAATTATCACCAAAGCTTCCTCAACCGTTTTACACAAAAAATTACCACCCGCGGCGGCATTTAGGTAATCCCTTTCATGATCATTAAGTCCATTGTAAAACGTGTCAATTTGATTCAAGTCGGAAAAAACGTGATGAGGACACTCATGTAACATTTCATTAAACCTACTCCAAGCCGTTGAAAAACTTTCATTAAATTCTTGTGAAAATTTTAAAATCTCGTTTTTCAAATGCGTAGTCTTAGAGGGCGGAAAAAATTGGTTCACAAATTTTGAAACGAGATCCTTCCACGTCAATATAGAATTGGGTGGCTCTTTCTCTAACCAAATTTTAGCGGGCCCCGCTAAGGAATACGGAAAAAGCATCATCTTAATCGAGTCATTAGCAACATCCTTAAACTTGCAAGTGGCGGTAAGACGATTGAATTGGCGGATATGGTTGTGCGGGTTGTCCTTCTCATCACCACGGAATTTGTTGTTTTGGTTCATCGACAACAAACCCGTTTTCACTTCAACATTCTCCGCAAGGATAGCGGAAATCACAATAGCCTCTCCATAACCCTCGGTGGGTGCTTGAAGTAACTCCATCATAGTTCGATTCGCCATGGTTGGTTCTTCTCTTACAATGGGTTCGTCAATAGGAGACTCCTCACTAGAAAGATTAGGAGTAGGTGTTGACTCCTTTCGGTTTCTTCGTTTACGTGCACGTCTTGCTTGGTTACGGGTTTGCATAAACGTCACGTACAACGAGGGGATGAGCAAAATTGATTCTTTTTGGTGTTTTGTATTTTTCCAATTTTTTTGTGGTTTTTGATTGTTTTTACTTTTTTTTGGATTTTTGTGATTGTATTAAGTAGACAAAAATCTACAAATCTCCTCCTTAATCAAATCTCTTGATTCAAGAAGCCTTAAGGAATGAAAACGATCACGTGAAGTGAACGCCTTCGATGACTTAAGAACGTTGGTGGAACACCAAAACGTTCAAGAGGGTTTAATCAAATGAAACCAAGAAAGTATATGATACTTAATAATACTTTGGGCGGCAAAACCCTCGATTAGCTATCAAAATCAAATACTCACAAGCAAGCTGGGAAACGAGGTGGCGCGAAGCACTTAAGAACCTTTTTCCTTAGGGTATATTTTATAATACCCGCCTTATACCCACCTTATACTTTGTATTTTTCAAAATTGAGCTTCACGAAAGTATTTATCTATTTTTGCCTTTCTTTCTTATTTGAGATTCGAATACAATGATTGGGTAATGACCTCCCAAGTCAAGGTTCTGTCTTCACACTTTTGGAGTACTTGTGAATTTATTGTTCTACGTATACAATATAGTAATAGTATTCACACAAAAAACGAAAAACCGGTAATACGTATTAGTAGAGTGCTACTAATACAAATAGATATTATAGCTATATATAAAAACAACAATTGCCAAATCAAAACACAACACGCCTCCCTGGCAGCGGTGCCAAAATGATGTAGAGTTTTTACACACCTTTATGAAAAGGAGGTAAAATAGGGTAAGTATTAACAAGTGATTTAGGAAAACCACGAGTTATGACCCAAAGTGGGGATCGTTCTCAAGGAGGCTTGGTGTGTGTGTTAAGAAATGATTAATTATTTGATTATATGATTATGAGAAAAAAATAGAAATGGGATAAGAAGAGAATGACGGTTACGATTACGGATTAAACTAAGACGAAAAGGTCGTACACGTAAAACCGTAAAAGCACCAAAATTAAAAATTTACTCTAAAAATTCCTAAAAAATGCAATAAATCCTAAATAATGTATTAAGAGTTTACAAAAAATCAAAAATCACCGAAACCTATTATTTAATTAAATAATGATTTTTTAATGCTAATTAAAGCCCTAAAAATCAATTTAATTAACAAAAAGCCCAAAATGAGATTTATCACTTTATAAACCTCTAACATGACCTAACTTAATTTAAAACTATTTTTGAAAATTTTAAAATTAATTAAAACTATTTATAAACAATTAAAAACTCTTAAAACTTAAAATAATTATAAAAATTAATCTAAGGACAATAAAAATATTCTAAAAGTTGTAAAATTCCTAACTTTATCTATTTAACCTAAGAAAAGTATAAAAACTTGAAAAATCTAAATTTTAATTTTTAATAATAAAATAATAATAAAATAATATTAAAAATCCAAAATTTATAAAAAATTCTAAAAACTTGGAAACTAGCTTAATTTAACCTAAATAAACAAAAAATGAAATTTAAATTACAAAAATACCCCTAATGGGCCAAAAGTTCAAACAGTCACCTTAATGGGCTTATTAAGGCCCAATAAGAAAAATGTTGTCTAATTAAGCCCAAAAGCTCCTATCTAACTCAAAATTTGATTTTAAACACAACTTTTCAAAGGCCCAAAAGCTGAAAATGTGAAATAAGCTGACTTATACCAAACAACTTATTCTTAATGGGCTTTTAGGACCATTAAGCAATAAGCTGATGCCATAAGCTCAAATTAGACACACAAGCTTCTTTTGAGTTGCTTAAGACTTCTGTAAAAAGAAATTTTAAATAAGCCAAAGGAATAAGCCTGAAAATGCAAAAAACAATCTACAGAAAACGACAAAATAGTCGTTTTTGAGTTCTAGGTTATCCCAAGAGTTGATTCAAGTTTCTAAAGTTTTTAAATGACTTAACTAAGCTTAATCAACAAAAAATTTTCAAATAAGTTCACTCAATAAGATGGAATAAGCAAATAAGCACTTATGAAAAAGTCAAATGAGTTGGTTTTCTAGCAAAAAGTCAAAGTCAAAGTCTAATAAGCTCCAGTTCAATCAAATGGGTCAAATAATGAAGATCTATCACAAAAAATAAGTTGTTGCAGGTCTAGATAAGCCAAAATGGCTTATTGATAAGCTGAATGCAAAATTACACTAGCAGGGGCTAGTTTTCGGTGTTGAGCAGTGGAAACTTTTTCCACTGATTGACTTCTTAACTTTTTTATCTATAGTGACTTTTTTGGAGATTCAAGTTACACAAAGGCACCCAAATGATCAGTGGATCAAGAGGAGTCAAATACAAGAAAGAAATCACAATCAACAACAGCCAATTAGTGCAGTTAATTCAATTAAGCACCGGATCACTCACAGACATGAACAAATAAGTAGTTGAGGTTCAATAAGCACTTATAGCACAATTCAGCCAGCCAAACTTAACCAAATGCATACACAAGAAATATTAAACTTAAATGAGCAAGTCTAATCAGGTTTCATGCACTGATTCAAAGTATTGAGCAAGATTCAAGCACTTAAAGTTACTGATGAACACTAAACATGCAGTTTTTACTTTTGCTGATGCACTTGACCAACAAGCCAGATTCAATCACTCAGATCTATCACATATGTTATAATAATGATGTTTTAACAAATTTTAACCCTAAGCATGCATAAATTCTAGATTTTACCAAAATCTTAGGCCAAAATCAGTCAAACTCAACAAGATATAGCACAATGTATGATTCAAGGTTTCAAACCCAAAAACTTGCAGCAATATGCACTCAACCAAGTATTTAACAGATATAGAGCAAATACACAAACTTCCAACCACACAATAACACAATATGATTCAAGACAGGTAATCCCAAACACCTTTTTAACTTTTCAAATCAAGATTTTCAAATCAAAAATGCATTCCAAGGTTACCCAAGCCCAAATCAACACAACAACAGATGAGATATACAGATTAGAACAAGATTAAGCCACAAAATCAGCAAGAACACAAGTCACACACAAATATCACAAATATCCAATATTTTATCAGATTTTGGGATTAAGTATGCAAACCTCATGGATGTACATCCAAACCCACGAATTTTGAGCTTATGTACTAGCGAGAAAAAGTACAAGCTTCCACAACAAAGCCTACTAAGATTCAACAAGGTTAGAAGCAAAATATCAAAAACAGAAAGGATAAAAAGCCTTGATTAATGCAACTCTTGCACCTCACACTTGATTATCCCCAAGTTATAGGCTTCACCACACCTTGATAACTCAATATCAGGATGCTATGATCAGCTTTATAGCCCAAGAATTCCAAGGTGTGCCAAGAAACTTAGCAAAATATCAAGCTTGAAGGAAAATGTGCAAACTTTTGCACACTCCTTAAAAACAGGTTTTGAGATTCAAGATTAACAAACTAAGAGCAATAATAAGAAGTAAACAACAATGGCACTTGAGTTTTCTTCAAAGATTCAAACACATTTCATTAAACTGAAAATGGATTTATAGAATATTGAACAAAGGAAAATTCAAGAGCAAACTGAAATGAAACGAGTCCTATGCCTTATATAGGCTACAATGAACTAGTGCAAGGCTAAAAAACGTAACCCTAATGCTTGTGAAGTCCCAGAAATGCCCCTTGTCTTGTTTTGAGTCTTTGAATATCATGTGACATTTTCTTGTTTGTTTGTGGAGCTGGCAAGGTGAATGTGAATCCAAAGGTGAAAAGTAAGCTTAGGATGTAAGGTGGAATCATGCCCGTTGGATGGCGGTCACAATTTTGGCAGTTAGCTCAAAGGTGAAAAAGCAGGGGAATCATGTGTCCAAGGTAGTGATGTGGCAAGGTTTTTGAAAGTTGGGATGTGATTAAGGTCACCTTAATCATCATTCTGGAATAGATGGGGGTATAATTGTAACACAATTAAGAAAACCCAATTTGTGTTCTTGAGGGAATAGTTGCTAGTTGGATTCGGATTAGGGGTGGATTAATATTTAAATTTGTGTTAATGGCGCCAAGGTTAAGCAAGTATTTAATCCTGGTTAGTAGATGGGTGAGGTGGAAGGAGGGTGGAATCTGATTGGTGGAAAAGGTGAGTGGGACACGTGTTGGATGTCGATTAGTCAAGGTAACTTTGTTTGTCTGCCATGTTTAGCCCCTTTCATTCCAAACTTGTTTCACTTTGTAAATAAATAACACAAATCCGGATTTCCTTTGTAATAAAGTTTCACTTTTCACACTTTTGCCCCAAATACTTTTCCAAAGTATTTTCAGTGGTATTTCTTGCCATTTATTTGTTCTTGAAGGACTGATTTGGTATTTTCTTCAAGGATTATGGTCTTGACTTGTATGATTGACATTTTGGAGAACTGAAATTGCCAAGTCATGATTAATGAGGGACCATTTTTTACAAGTCTTCAAAGTCAAGGGTCCTTTTGGTAAGTTTGATATTTTCAAAGGACCAACTTTGTAACTCTTGTAACTTGAAGTTCTTCATGATATGTTTGACTTTGAGAAGGACTAATATTGACATTTTAGTTTTGTTGAGGGACTAAAATTGCCAATTCTTTAAAGTGGAGGGCCCTTTTTAAAAATTTGACAAACTTTAGGGACCAAACTTGTAATTATGAAGATACAAGGGTATAAAGTGTCAACTCTTCAATATTGGAGGACCCTTCTTCATAAATCTTCATATCTTCAAGGGTTTTCTTGGAAAATTCTTCATTAGGGCTTGGTTCAATGTGCGGCTTCGTTTCCCGTGTTCGTTTTTGCATGATTCTTGTGATCTTTTGTCATTTTCTCAATATCCGTACCTAAAATACACAAGTAACAAACACTAGCATATATTTGGGTATTTTCATGATATTTTATGCATTTTAAGCCCTTTTTGGACGATGAGACTATGTATAAAAGCAGTCTCATCAACGATCATGAACCTGTATAGTGTCATGAACGTGAGCGTGAAAGCAAGTCGTGAAATTAGAACAAGAACGTGAACATAAATAATTTGCACAAATGCTAACCTTTGTCTGGTCCCGATAGCTGAGAGATTACCAAGTGATCTGATGAGCCTTCGCTGGAATATGTCCGATCAATCCGTTGGTTCTGAATCCTTGCGGATGTAAGGATTCTAGAGACTTGATTGAACTGTCTACAATAACCTAGATAGTATCATGCTTCTTTATGAGTTTGCGTGAATCTGGTAAGTTCAAAATTCATGGAGATCTTGTCCCATTTCTGTTCACTTTTTCTCGATGATGGAAAACATCCCAGTCAGTTGGTGTTCCATCTTAGCCTGTTGGTATGTCAGGTACTTAGATATGAATGTATCTATATCTTGCATCATAGAAACTTGATACATAGAAATTTGCGGGACTATGATTCTTCGAAATTAGACTTCTCTTAACGTAGGGTTTTCTGTAACACCTAATGTAGTGTAGGGTTCTCACCTTTACGCATAAGCTAAGTCATGTTAAGGTTAATTGTGAGAATCCTTGTGATTCAGCGTGTCACTGTAATTAACCAGAATTTATCTTGAAAAATTTATGGGTGAAATTTCTCCTGTCGTAGAATTTGCAACATAGTGAAAATATGGTCTTTCTACTCTTCTCCAGAATTTAGAGAAGGTTAGGTTGTCATAGATAAAAACACTGATGAATTGGTTTATAAGTTCGTGGAAACTCAATTTATTAAGTCCATAATGCTGCTGGAGCATTTATGAGACTAATACAAAATCATGAATCTAACATGACCGAGTCATGTACGAATACCAGTCATGGACACGTCCTGCTCTTTCACTCGTCACTCTTGGCAGCATGATCATAAATCTGATCTTGGAAAAGTTTTTGACACCCTAAAGTCGATTGAACATGTTGTCAATACATGGAGGAGAATAACGGTTATGAATTGTGATTTTCATAAATCGACGGTAGTCGACACATAATCTCATGTTACCGTCCTTTTACTTGAAGGTTCTTCTGGAATGTATGGGAAGATTTTGGAATAGTCGGTTGGTTATGCATAACAGGAACTTTAGTGGTCGTGTCTTAACTAACAGCTAGAAAATTTTAGCAGTCATGGCTAACAAAGCAAGTACTTGGAAAGCATAGATAATTTGTACAGATTTTCCTGATGGAAAAACCATGCTGAATGTATTCAGGAGCTTGAACATCACTGTACAAAAATCATTAATCGTAGCAGGGTGTGTTGTACGTAGTCCATAATTAGGATTAAATTCAACTCATGTCTGTCCGAGGTAATGCGTTAGCAGCTTGGATCTCATCATTAGGCTGAAGGAAAACCTTCGTATACATGGGGAATACGAATGGCGTCCATGATGGTCATGAATATATGAAATATGGGTGTAAGAGATGAAAGTGTCATTGAGCAATCGTGACAAATCTTATTAATACGCCGTTGATGGTACTGAAATACTTATGGCCTGATTAATACATGGCATAACAGAATGGATATACCCCTTGGAGGGTACCCTGAATTTCTTAGGGATGTTCCCGAATTGATCGTGAGTCATGTGTCTTGACTCGTGTCTTGGGAATATAAGCATGACATGTGTCTTGACATGTGTCTTCAGAAAATATACGCGAGACATGTGTCTTGACTGATGTATTGACATGTGTCTCGAGATGTGAAACAAGTAGAACTACAAATATTAGGTTATTAACCCAGAATTGGCGGATTGATTGGACTACTGATCGTTTGTATTTCTGATCACGTCCGCGGCTAGAGCTTCGGTTGCGATGGTTAGGATAGTTGCTGTCATAGTAGTGGTTACTATCGTCTTGTCTGTCAGTTTCATGACGGTCATTCTCATGACTGTGATTCATGTAACTATTCAGCTGAGTGGTCGGCTGGTACCGGTCTTCACTCCTATCACTGAAACGACAACTGAATGACGTGTGACATGTAAATAAGAATTAGGGACAATGATTGATGGAATCGTCTGGTGGTGAAGCATCTTCTCGTCCGATCGCTTTAATCTAACGCCTTTGTCTTCGTCCTATAAGATCTCCAGGTTGTGTACAACATCAGCATCTCGTAGCGTCTCTAAAATCCGCCGCATCAACCCTTAGTAACATCTCCAAGCTATGAGCGGCATCAGCAATTTGTAGAGTATCATCAAGTGGAATACGCACATGGGATACAGTACATGGAGTACACATGGAATGCACATGAAATGATCGGTAAGGGGTCGATCATCTGACATAATTTAAAAGGAAAATAATTGGTTAAATGGTTAGAAAGACCATCATGATAACCTGGCAATGCCAGCATATACCTCATTCTGGTTGCATAGAGAAACACTAACGTATGGTTAAACAAATTTCAACGATGATTTTTCCTGAAAGCATGATTAATGAAAACCAACCATGACTATCATGAAAGTAGGATTTAACTGAATTCCAACAGTGTCTTGCATGAAAGCATAAACGACAAAAGAGACGTAAGACGTAATCACATGAAGACGAAATCATCATTAAGAAACATGAAACAACCTAACATGAAGGAATGTATAACATAATCAGCATGAAACTGAAGTTGACCATGACAGTATAAAAACATACTTGACATAAAAGCATACTAACTTATAAGGGGACATTAAAAAAATTCATGCCAATAAATCATGTGAAAAATTTTATGCATGAAAACAGTGCATGAATACATGATGCAGTTTATAAAAACCTTTATATGCGCGAGGATCCCAAAACAAAAGACATGGCAAAGGGACGCCTATGCGTCGGTCCCAAAGTTAAAAGTTTCGATAAAAGCACATGCGACTAAATAGGGTCAGTCCTGTACCAACCATTACTTAGTCATAATTCCTGAAACAATGATACATGAACATAAATAAATGAAACTCGTCTGTCAAAACTTATCAGAATTTTTTTTTTATTTGACTAATTATGATCTAATGGGGTTCAGTCCACATAGCCACAGTTCACGAGGAACATCATGCATGAAACAATGACACATAAATAAATATGAATGACGGTTGTCAGTCCATATTAGTAAAACAATATCGATAAAAACATTAAGGTTAAAAACATCAAGGTGCTGAAAACATCATGGTTAAAACAAGAATGCGCTGAACACATCAATACGTGGAATAAAAAGCGTTGGTTTAGGAAGCTCCCGGTGACTACCCACTAGTCACAGGTCAAGTTTTAGAGCCTACAGGTCGAAGCCTTAGCTCTGATACAATAATTGTAACACCCCATTTTGATAAATGGAAGGTCACGCGTAATTATGGCGTGTCATCAAAGCATGCAAGGTAATATGTACTAAAACATACATGACCATAAAGAAAACCGAAATCAAACATCGGTTCCCAAACATAAGCCCAAAACATAATAAAGTAAAGGAAATAAGAAATGACTAAACAAGCATAGGTATATGATGGCAAAGGAAGAAGTCTATGGCAGCTTCCATCATATGCACGCCCTACAAATGCTCGAGTCCTGAGTACCTGCCGTTTTGGGAACATGAAAAGAAAACGGCTGAGCATAACGCTCAGTGCACGGATATACAACATAATATGAATGGCTGAAACATAAATAAGACTGATAGCAGCGGAAATGTATAAGTCGTGGAAAACATGGAACATGTTCATAAAACTGGTTTTATAGGTTGAAAAGCCTTATGTTTATCTTATAAAAACTGTTTAACATGTTTACCATTTAGCCAATATAGGTCATGAAAAATCAACGTACATGAATACTTGGAGGGGTGACCTCGTCATGCAAATTAGAGGGGCTGCCTCAAATTTAATATACTGGTTGGGTAGGAGGGATCCGTTCCTTATGAAGGATGCAAGGCACACACCACATTCACCTGAATAATCTGGTGAAAACAAGTAAACTAGGATGCACCTATACGCCTCACATGATAATAATGATAATATGGCCAAAAGCTAAAGGGACGCCACGAGCTATCACTCCGTCGTGGCGGAGTCATAACACTAGTGCCTCCAGTGTTATGGTTATGGTACCTCCATAACTAGGTGAGACTTGTCATGCATGTATATGGCTTTAGGTATCTAATTAAACATAAGCAATTCAAAAACATATAAAACATATACTGGGGAAAACAGTTGGCTGCATACGGGGAAATCCTAATAAGGAAAAATGTCCATACTGAAAGGACGGAGAATCCGTATCTTGTGTCCTGTGAACGAAGAAGATGAACGAAAGAGAGTCCTACTTCGGTATCACTAATGCTACATAAATACATACGTGTATAAGTATCTGATTACTGAGTACGTAACTAGTTTTATATCATGTCTTAGCTTGTTTTATATGTTCATGTCATGTTTTACTGATTTTAACATCATGCTTTGTTTATCATGTATTATGTAAATTCTGATTAAGTATTACTTGTATTTCTTGTATTATTATACTTGTTGTGTAATAATAAGTAACTTTCTAAAAATAGCAGGTTTCCTAAAGTAGAATGTTTACAAAATTAGAATAGCTGCTTAAAATAAATAAGTTTCTAAAAATAGAAAGTTTCCATATTCGGAAATAAGCTTGACTAATAAGTTAATAATATGGGAGTAAGTGTTTACTGATTTATATTATAAGTCATGTGATTAAATATTATATTTTATTAATAATTTCATCTATGTTAAATAAACTATATGTTAGAACATGATTTCATTAAAGAAAGGTAAAAATACTTAGGTTAAAACATGTATTAATATTTATTATTAATATAACCTAGGTCATGTAAATTAATTAATTATAAGGCATGTTTAATAATTAATTAATTATATAGTCTAATTTAAATAATAAATACTTAGGTTAAAAATCCATGTATTATTAATAATAATAATAACCGAAGTCATGTTATAATTAAATTAATTAAGTAACATGTCAAATTAATTTAATTTAACTTGTAAATAAATAATCTTGTAATTATAAGTTATGTTTTAGTAATTTAATTACCTTGTAAATTAATATACATGTAAAGCTAATTAAACTTGTAAAAATAATAACCCGAACCCATGTATTATTTTATTAAACCGTGTAGTAAATCGAACCCGTGAAAACCCGTGTCGTGTTTACATATAAGCCGAACCAAACAGCCTCCTTAATTCTGCCCTTAAACCATAAACCAAACACTCCCTTAACTCTGTTTATAAAGCCAAAACCAAACAGCCCCTTAACTGCCAGTTTCCCCCTGGAAGTTGTGTTGCTACCACCGACAACAGCTGGTTTCCCCTGCTTGCAATGAATTCCCACCAAGAGCTAAGCTCTCGGTTCCCACTGCCAGAACAACCACACCACTGGCCGCGGGCAGTGGTTTTCCCCCGCTTGTTCGCCGTTGCCATTGTTAAGCCAAACGCACCCCTGCTGACAGCCAGGGCTTGCGGCTGATGGAGTAAAAGGCCACCGAGAGTCTCTTGACTCTCGGTTTGTGCTCAATATGAACGCAGCAACACTAAAACGAATCCCCCCTTTATAATAAACTTCTTTTAAACATTTTTTAGTCTCTTTAGGATCCGAAATCAGTGATCAATTACCCAAAGCATAATCATAAAAAAACAAAACAAAACGGAATAGGGTTTCTTACTTGATTTAGGGTTTAAGAATCAAATCACAAATTACACTCTTGTTCTTGATCAAAACCACGACTTGCTCTCTGTTCTTGATGATACCGACGGCTGAAGAACAAAGGGGGAAAAATGCGGCCTGTTTACTATGTTTTAGGGTTTTGATATTTCCTTGTCTAAATAAAATACCCCCCCCCCCCCCCCGTATTTTTACATTATAGGCGGCCTAGGGTTCCTATTGGGCGTAGGGCCCATGTTGTCTTGTTCTCTCTTGTCTAAACGGCCCAAAACAAATGGACATACCTTTTATATAATTCGCGTATTATTAAAATATACGCGCAGTCGTGATTTTAACTGTCGTGAATTTTCCCATGGTTATATTTATATGTTTAAACGTAACTATTACGTACGTAGTGACTTACCGTGTTTGATTTAAAATACGAAGAATAATCGTGTTAATTATTCGTGTCACGTGTTACGTAATTATTAATTATTCATGTTATTATAATTTACGTTATTATAATTACTTGTACGTAACGACATTCTCGTATTAATAATATACGTAAGTACATAATTATCTGTTCTTGATTTCTTGTTCATGATTTTATGTTCGTGATTATAATTATTATTGTTAATAATTATCGTGTACTAACACATATTTAATACTTATCGTGTAATAACACGTACGTAATTCTTGTAATTAATATTCGTGATACGTGTTCATGTTATATAAGGAAACTTTTAATCCTGTACGTACTATTATTATTGTACTGTTCATGGTAAAAGCATACGGGTATTACAAAATATATGTTGCACAGCCTGAAGGATTCGAGAACATCGAGTTTCCTAATCATGTGTACAGACTACACAACGCCATGTATGGGCTGAAACAAGCTCCAAGAGCATGGTATGAAACTCTTTCTAAATTTTTAACTGAAAATAAATTTGTCAGGGGTTCCATTGATAAAATACTCTTTACCTTCAAGGATAAGAATGATTTCATCATTTGTGTAGATTTATGTGGATGATATCATCTTTGGGTCAACTAATGTTAATCTTAGTAAACGTTTTGCTAAATTAATGACCAAGAAATATGAGATGAGTATGATGGGTGAATTAACATACTTTTTGGGTTTTCAAATTAAAAAAATTCCTAAGGGAATTTCAATTTGTCAAGAAAAGTATGTTAAAGATTTACTTAAAAAATATGACTTAGCTGATTGTGCATCAGTGAAATGCCACAGGCTTCCACCCAACAAATTGGGTCCTGATTAGTCAGGGGTCTCTGTTAATGAGACTTTATACAGAGGCATGATTGGGTCACTCATGTATTTAACAGCTAGTCGTCCTGATATCCAATTCTCCACATCTAGTTGCTATTAAGAAAATTTTCAGGTATCTCAAAGGAACAACCTCCCTAGGTCTATGGTATCCCAAGGAATCAGGCTTTGATCTCAAGGCCTATTCAGATACAGACTATGCTGGATGTTGTATTGACAGAAAAAGCACCTTAGGTAGCTGTCCAATCCTAAGAGGAAAATTGGTTGGATGGAGTGCTAAGGAGCAAAACTTTGTGGCCATGTCATCAGCTGAAGCAGAATATGTTGCTGCTGCCAGCTGTTGTGCTCAGGTGCTCTGGATGAAGAGTCAATTCGCTGACTATGAGATCCTATATGACAAATTGCCAATCTTCTGTGACAACACCAGCGCCGTTGCCATCTCCAACAACCCTGCTCTTCACTCTCGAACTAAACACATTGATATCAGGTATCATTTTATCATGGATCACATAATGAAGGGAGATATTGAGCTGCATTTCGTTCCTACTGAGCTGCAACTAGCTGACATTTTCACAAAGCCTTTGGCTGAACCTTCGTTCAACCGGCTAGTTGTTGAGCTAGGGATGCTTAATATCTCAAAGCTTTTGGCTTGATAATTAATGTGTTCATTAAATGTCTGATTAAATATTAAATGTTTTTCACATGAAAGTAGGTAGTTACTTTCCAAGTAAATGCTAAAAAACATTCCCTATATTTAATTATTTCTATTCCGAATAACGAGGAGACAAATGGTTTTCAAAGGTCAAGGGACCCACTTGTGTAGTCTTTTTCCCACTACGCATTAAATGCGTATGAATAACTGTTTCATTTTTTTGAATATAAATATTGTCTCACGTTTCTTCTCACCTACCACTATTCTCATTACTCACATCTCGTCTCTCTCTAAGCTTTCTCTCTCTAAACCCTTCCACCATTTTTGTTTTCTTCAACCTTGAATACATGGTGTTCCCAATTCCCAAGGCTTCAAACGTCACCTTCGAACTTAATGAGAGCATCCTTGCTTCTAACAACTCGATTGGATGGCTCAAGGCTCCTAACGATTCCTACATAGATCTAGTGAAATTTATGAAGAATTATGATGTAAGTGAAGCACTCACAAAGACCCCAACTATTTTCTACCAAGAATACTGTTAGCCGTATTTAAAGTGATAGTCATATAATATACCATTGTGAAGCTCGTGAAAAATACTATTCAATGGTGTCGAGAGTTCTTAGTTATTAATGTTTATGTAACGGGAATTAGTCCCGAACACACAAATGAGGAAGGCCTCCTAAACATTTACTACATAGTATAAAAGGCCTCACAACCTCATTTGTGTGGGTGTGTCTTCCAATTCCATAGTTTGTAGAGAGAGAAACATATGTATTTCTCTCACTAGGAATTCACAACCTTTTGTTTTTCTCTTTTCCTTCATCTAATCTAATCTTTCTTTTTTGGTTTAATCTTGTTCATCATCTCTATTTCTTGTTCTATAAGTCGTGTGTTACGTCCTACAAGCGGTATCATTCGCCAAGGGATTCATGGATTGCTACTTGGTGTTTGCTTTTGGTTATTGGTTTTCGTGAGTTTTGGACCAAAAACCTCACAGTTTTAAAAAACTTTCGTGCTTTTTATGAGTCCAAGTGTTCCATATATCTTCTACATAGTTGTGGTAGAGATTTGGGTACTTTGGGTTGGTTAAAATCACGGATTTCTTGTAAAAAATCCCATTTTTTTACCAAAAATCTCGGAACAGCACCATATTGCGATTGGAACCCATCGCGAAGTAAAAGGGTTTATCTTTGCGATCAATATTGGGATTGAGATTGCGATTGGGTGATATTGCGATTGAGATTGCGACTGGTTATTGCGACTGGGTGATATTGCGATTGAGATTGCGACTGGTTATTGTGATTGGGATTGCGACTGGTTATTGTGATTGAGATTGCGACTGGTTATTGCGATTGGGATTGCGACTGGTGATATTGTGATTGAGATTGCGACAGGTGTTATTGCGATTGAGATTGCGACAGGTAATATTGCGATTGAGATTGCGACTGGGGATTGCGATTGGGATTGCGACATAATTACTTCCTTATTGCGATTGGATTGCGACAGAACTGTGACATTGCGATGAGACATTGAGATCTGTTTGGTTAAATTTTGTTTGAGTATTTTGTAGACTTAGCCACTATCTAGACTAGTCCCGGAGCATAGTTTACACGAAGTTAAAAATTTTTAGGTCAAGTAAAATCAAATTTTTTTCCTACTAGTTTTTGGCTATTTCTAACTCAATTTCAAAATTTGGCGATACCCAATTTTTTCAGCTTACCGTTTTTCGGACTGAGGAATTTATTGTCGGACTGAGAAAAAATCGGAAGTTTCAAAATTTCAACAACATCACACGCTTTCTACGAATTGAGATCCTGATTTTCACACGACTACTACGATTACGTCTCAACAAGATATTTATGCTGCGGGTATTGAGAATCGTCAACCCATGCTTACCAAGGAGAACTATACTACATTGGCTAGTCGTCTCCTTCGTTATGCAAAATGTAAACCTTTGGGAAAGTTGATTGTCAGCTTGATTCAAAAAGGGCCGTATGTTAGAAGAACAATTCTTGTGCCTGGGGACCCTACGAATGCTAACCCAGTGGCTGACTCTACTCATGAGCAAACGGATGAAGAATTAACTAAAGCTGAATCCAAACAACTTGACACTGATGATCAATCAATTCAAGTCATTTTCATGGGACTCCCTGAAAATGTTTATGTTGTTGTTGATAGTTGTGAAACCGCACACGAGATGTGGCTTAGTATTCAGAAAATGATGAAGGGCAGTGAAATCGGTTTACAAAAAAAGGAAACTAAATTGCTTCGTGAATGGGAGAAATTTACATCTACTTAAGGGGAACAAATTGAACCTTACTGTAAAACCCGTATTTAATTATTCGAAATATTAAATACGCAATCTTATTCATTTAAAAACTATATGCAAACATGTCGGGAAAATAATGATCACGAAAGTACATATGTTAACACAAAGATAGTTACGTTTAGAAACTAAAATTAAAACGAAGGTACGTGGATTAAATTAAGTTTAAAATATATATATATATATATATATATATATATATATATATATATATATATATATATAGAAAGTTATGTAGCCAGTTTTAAAAAAAAAAGAAAAAAAGAAGGAAATAAAGGCTTTAGGCCTGTTATAGAAGAAAAGAGAAAGATTTTGGGCTAAGCCCACTTTGTAAAAAGAAAATAAACGGGGCATATCCCCTTTGGTGTTAATCAGACGCAGCGAACAAAAAAAAAGGGGATTTAGGGTTTCCATGGGTGTGGCCGACGGCTGAAGACAGAAAACACAGGAGAAAAAGATTTTCAATCCAAAAATTGTTTCGACTTATGTGTTCATCCTTAATCACGTGATATTGGTAATTCTTTTCCTTCCTTTTTCGTGTTTATCAGGAATACATGATTAATCAAGAAACAAATGTTTATTGATGTCATGTACATGTTATAAGCATTTAAAATCAGTCGGGTTTTATGTTTTGCACGAAAACCGAGAGTTGTATTAACTCTCGGTGGGTCTTGAGTGTACACAGCCGAGACCTATATGGTCTCGGTGGTTTTTCCTTTGGTGATCAGGCTGAAACAAACCCCAAACAGGGGTATCGGGTGCTAAGGGGGTGTTTGTTTATACGTACAGTGGGTAAAAAAATTGACAGCAGGGGGGCGTTTGGGATTAATATAACAAGGGGTGTTTGGATTTGAAAACAGTGTGAACAAATAGCAAGCAGTGGGAACAAATAGCAACCAGTGGGAATAATGGGAATATAAATGGGTATATTGAAATAACTTTAGCGACAGTTTTAGCGACAGTTTTCTGTCGCAGAACTGTTATGAATATACAGTTTTAAAAAGGACAGTTTTAGCAACAGTTTTTAGTGACACAGAATTCTGTCGCAAATTCTTGTAGACAGATTTATATAGGTAGATAAAATCATTATATGTGATTTGTTTAGTGCGACCGAGATGGGATATCTCGGTAGGCTCGGGACATTATTAATATAAATAAAATGAATATTTTTATATTATACCTTTTTAAGCAAATTGTTTAATAAATGTTCCAAATATATTTTTTTTAAAATGTATTATATTAAAATAGTTCTTTAATAATTAAAAGGGTATAATTTTATTGAATGAATTAAATTACTTTGGGGAATGTTCTAATCTAAGAAACTTTCTATTTTAGCGGGATTCTTAATATAGTAATACTAGATCGTCAGAAAGACATTTGTACGTAACTAATGGTAGAACGATAATACATTAAAATAAATTATTATAAGAGTCAGATTTGGCGGTCAATCATACGTATGGAATTTCAGAAATAAATAAATAAGAAGCCAATAAGATCAGTAAAATTAAATAAACGAATATCAGTTAACTTATTCGCGTCCTTATTCATGTAGCTCGCGTGAAATCAGAGTAGACTTTCGGTCAGTTGATCTCGGTCAGTTACTGGATACGAGGTACGGATTTCCGTCCTTTCAGTAAGGAATTCCTTTCCTATGCATGATTAGGATTTCTCGTCTGCAGCCAAATGTTTTCCCAGTATATGTTTAAGTTTATCAGTAATCATATTAATAACTAAATAAATTGCCTGACCATTATATACAAGCACGACCAGTTTATGTACTAGTTACGGAGGTACCGTAACCACGGCACTAGAGGCACCGGTGTCGTGACTCACATGCAGGAGAGTGATATCCTGCATCGTCCCACTCAGCTCAGCTTGGCCATTTTATCAGTATTATTAGTGGGGCGTATGGATGCATCCTAGGCTTATATGTGTTACAAGTTATCAGGGTGAATGTGGTGTGTGCTCTACATCCTTCACATTGGAGCTGATCCCTCCACCCAGCATAGTTATTTAGAGGTCACCCCTCTATAGCATGACGAGGTCACCCCTCCAGTTATTCATGAACGGTTGTTACAACACGTGACCTATATAAGCTCTGGCAAATAAAATACAGTAAATGCATGTTTTCAGAATTAATAGTTATATTTCAAAATTAGTATATATGAACCAGGTTTCTCAGATTTTATGCAGAGTTCTACTACATGTTACATATCAGTCTTACAGATTTAGTATTCTATCGCCTGTTTCATTCAGTATATTCTTATCATGCTTTATATCCGTTCACTGAGCGTTATGCTCAGCCGTAGTTCCTTTCATGTTCTAACGGCAGGTACACCAGGACACTCTTAGGATTCTGAGAGCATGTGCATTTGGATGGAAGCTATCCAGACTTCTTACTTTATGCATTTCTAACATTATTCTGCTTATTTGGACATTGTTTAGTCCTTTTCTTCAGTATTTACTTTTCATGTTTTGAGCTTAGGTTGGATTACCGATGTTTGATTCTGATATTTTCGTTATGGTCATTTAATGTTTTAGGACATTTACCTTATGCTTTGATGACACGCCATAAATACACGTAACGGTCCACTTATCCAAGTGGGGTGTTACAATTTTGGTATCAGAGACAGGTCTGACCTGTAGGCTCTAAAACTTGACCTGTGACTAGTGGGTAGTCACCAGGAACTTCCTAGAATTTGGCGTTGTTATCTTTCATGTTTCTCATGGATTATTCAGTCAGTTTTCTTCATTTATCAGTCAGTTTTCTTAATGTTTTGACTAAGTAAAAGGTTGGTACATAACTAGCCATATTTAGTCGCAAGTACTTTTTAGCGAATTTTCGTTTTGGTGAGCTGACCATAGGTGTTCACCCTTGCCGTTCAGATTTTGTATTGGTAAACTAACCCATAGGCGTTTACCCTTACTCACGCCAGATTCATGTTTTCAGTCAAATATTACTTAGTGAACCAGCCATAAACGTTCACCATCTTTCAGGTCCAATATTCATGCTTTTCAGTCGAATGATGTTTTGTGAACCGATCCATATTTGCTCACCTTTGTCATATCAGGACATTTCATAAACTTTGACAAGTATGGATTGGACTACAGGAAACCATATTTACTTCTAGATTGTAAATTTGCTATACGTGACAGTCCTCATAAAATTTTGACAAGTATGGATCGAACCAGAATCGGCCATACTTTGTTGTTAAACCTCAGTTGATCATACGCTTATGTCCTTTGTAACAATCCAATTTTCACAATCTCAAGTTGATGTCGCCTTCAGGCGGGTTCAATTTCATGTTCCCTTGCAAGGATTATGTTTTCAGCAGCGTGATAATGTTTCATGCTAAGACACAGAAGGGTTACAGTAAAATCCTGTTTCCAAAATAATCATGTTCGATCTTCTTCAATCATGTCTTCATACTGACCATTGTTAAAATTCCATTTAGTCATATTGTTGAAACTCTATAAACCAACAGTAAATCGACGCAGGAATTATCAGCCTATCATGTTAACCATGTCAGTTCAGTTTACTACCGTTTAAATCAATTTATTCCTTGATGATGTCAGACAAGCGACACCAGTGTCGATCATCCCACAAAGAATTTCCACCAGTACCATGTACAGTATTCCAAATGTACCCCATGTACAGTGTCTCAGATATGCTCAATGTGTAGTATTCATTTTGTACTTCATGTACAGTAGTCCAGGTGTACTCCAGGTACCCTAATCCATGGGTATTGTTAATTGATCCTCAATCATCTCAGGCGTTTCCACTTGTCGATATTTTACCAGATGTTGATGCTGCTCGTGAGTTGAAGATTTTGTTAGATGCTGATGTCGCTAACACTTTGAAGATCTCACAAATGCTGATGCTGCTGATACTTTGGAGATTTCTCAAGATGCTGATGCTGTTTATACTATGAAGACTCTGTTGAACAAGGACGAAAACTATAAATTTTAAATTTCTGACAAGAATAAACTTTTACCATCTGACACTACCATTCTATTCCAGGCTTTTACTTTCTTAGCTAGATGTCACACTTCACTCAACTAACCGTTCATTCAGTAGAGTTGGAACCGGAACTCAGTCGGCCACTCAGCAGAACAGTTACATGAATCATGGTCATGATGATGACCGTCATAAAGTGACAGACAAAGCAGTAGTGACAACCATCGTACTTATAATTAATCACTCAGTAACCATCGGAACTCCGGAACGGACATGACCAGAAATACAGAGGTCAGCAGTCTAACCGGTCTGTTAATCCTATCAATTACCAAAATTTTTCAGCCTTGTCCAGATTCATCCACTAAAACACATGTCAAGACATCAGTCAAGACATAGGTCTCAGGTATCATTTCGGAAGGAACATATCAGGACACCAGTCATGGTACACGTCATACGAATCTTTCCTCAAAATACGAGTCAGAACTCATTACTCCGGTATGTTTCTAATCCAGACCCTCAGAAATTCAGGGTACCCTTTAGAAAGGGGTATACCCGTTCTATTATGCCACACATGAATCAGATCATTAAAGTTCTGTCACCACCACTAGAGTATTATTCAGGTTAAACACGCAGTATTCATTCAGTGAGGTTACAGACGAACACATTTAGTAAAAAGGTCGCCATGTTTACTTCACGTGTTCCTATGTCAGCTTTATCTTAAATCAGGTAGTTACCTGCCTCTCAGCCAGAAAGGACTCCACAGTATCACTCATATTTATTAAGGTTTTCCTTTCAGTTAACGACGAGATCCGTCTTACTATATTCAAAATATATTCATTATATTTTCCTGCCAGGAAAATCAGTACAAATTATTTCTGCCTTACAAGCGCGTGACTTATCAGTCCATAGCTACGAAGACTTTCTAGCCACCAGTTATAATCTACTTCTGAAGTTCGTTAAATTTATGATCAACAGATTTCTTCAAGCATTTCCAGAAGTAATTCCAGAAGGTTTTCCAGAAATTCATTCCTGACTGCAAGACATAATTTAACATCGAGTTAGTCTCAAGAACGGAACCTGTCTTCAAAACTCTTTATTGCAAGGCTTAAGCTAAGTTAATGAGTTGCAACATTTGCTGCAATAGTTACCGGAACGAGGACTTATTCACCCTAGCGCACCACCAGGAAGTGCATCGTTTATGTCTATCAGGAAGAGGGCCGGTATCATGATATCATGTATCGACCACTAAATTTTTTACCAGATCACCATTCTTAATCAATGTTCATTCCATAAATAGAAGGTTTATCTGACCTGCTATGATGTCTTAAACATTTTCCAGAACAAATTTCCGATCACGCTACCATCAGTGGTGAGAGAAAGAACATCACGTTTCCAGATTGCTGTTGCACATATTACAATCTCTCTAAAAATTTTGATCTTATACTTCTGAGCTCCCTAACGCTCCAGTTAGATTATGAAATTATAAATAATTTTCTTTTATGACTCTCATACAATATCATCAGTATATTCATTGATCACATTCTGATATGCCTAATGCTAGAAAAGAACACGAGACTCATTTTCTCACAGTTGCACAGAATCTTCAATAGGAGTTATTTTGATACACAACTTTCCAGGTATAAATCTCAGTTGAACAAAGTGGCATTTCTGAGCCACCATATTTCAACAGGAAGAAATTTCAGACAATCCTGTGCAGGTGAAGGCCATCACCTGATGGTCCCGAATGACGCCTGTGAAAGAAGTAGAATTTTCTAGAACTCAATTAACTACTACGGCAAAAATTACTGACAGTTCTCACTGAAATCCTTCCATGACTATTCAGCCAGATTTCCATCAGAACGTCCCATAATCCCAGGTAGAATTTTGATAGAAGTACTATCACACATTGATGCAACTATGTTCATGTCTAGATGCCTGACGTGCCGCAGGTTCCAGATAGAACGCCGTCATGCTAGAAAGTTATTACCACCAGTAGAAATTCTGGACCGAAAGGAGACAAGACACCATGGAGATTGTAATCAGTTACTACAGACCCAAAAAAAGTATAATACTATCTAAGTCACTGTCGACCATGTAATCAACCTACGCGTTTTCTTTCATCCGAAATGAGTACGCAGTAGCAAATCTTCAGGAATTTCAGCAATAAATCTTACGATTTCACGGTATCCCATCAAAAATCATGTTAGATAGAACTTTCACATTCGCAAATTTTGATCATGGTTATATTCACGATCACGTTGACGTTCACCTTTACGCTTACGTCTCACGTTCACATTATAATGTTGTTTCAGTCCATATTTAAGCTATCTCATGGTTTAAGCTCACATTAGGGTTCATAACATTGCTCACGTTCGAGTTCGTGTGCCATTTCACGATACACGTTTCTCAGTTTATTACCGAATACGGTTAGCTTGAGAAATCAGACTCAAGTTTAGCACAGCTATTCCATAACCAGGCAGACGTTTCACATCTCAGGCAGTATCGCTTGGCATTCATTCCTCAGTCAACATACGTTCATGATATGTTCTAGTGTCACGTTCACAGTATGATTCACGTATCACATTCATGATATATTCCATGCAAGCGCTCCACATATAATTATGAACCACGTTCACAATTTCTCACCTAGCACATTCACAATTGTTCACGTAGTTCGTCCCTATACGTTTTCAATATCTTGCTCAGAGATATAAATGTTATCTTCTCAAGATAATTGTACGTACCGTTTCATGTATACTACATGCTACAGCTCATTTCATTCTATCAGATTTAGAAAATCCATCTTAAGTATGGAACCATAAACTATTCAGCATCATCAGGACGGGGTCATCAGGACCAAGATTGTTATTATGCTTAGACCTTCTAAGAAATCGTTTCGAGCGGGAAGCCACTCGAAACGGAGGAGTCCATCCGGATCTCTCATTCCATTTCCTCTAATAAATCCAGTTAAGTCTTTTCAGTCATGTCACGTTCCATGTTCTCTTCAGCCATGTCACGTTACATGATCATTTCATTCATGTCACTTTTATACTTATCAACAATATTAGGTCTTAATTAGAAGACAAATCAACTCCAGTTTATTTTCTTTCAGTTTACGTGTTCTTCCAGTTCTTATAACTTCATCAGCTTATTTTCTTTAATTCGGGGACGAATTATTCTTTTAGAGGGGAAGAATTGTAAAACCCGTATTTAATTATTCGAAATATTAAATACACAATCTTATTCATTTAAAAACTATATGCAAACATGTCGGGAAAATAATGATCACGAAAGTACATATGTTAACACAAAGATAGTTACGTTTAGAAACTAAAATTAAAACGAAGGTACGTGGATTAAATTAAGTTTAAAAATATATATATATATATATGGAAAGTTATGTAGCCGGTTTTAAAAAAAAAGAAAAAAAAAAGAAGGAAATAAAGGCTTTAGGCCGGTTATAGAAGAAAAGAGAAAGATTTTGGGCTAAGCCCACTTTGTAAAAAGAAAATAAACGGGGCATATCCCCTTTGGTGTTAATCAGACGCAGCGAACAAAAAAAAAGGGGATTTAGGGTTTCCATGGGTGTGGCCGACGGCTGAAGACAGAAAACACAGGAGAAAAAGATTTTCGATCCAAAAATTGTTTCGACTTATGTGTTCATCCTTAATCACGTGATATTGGTAATTCTTTTCCTTCCTTTTGCGTGTTTATCAGGAATACATGATTAATCAAGAAACAAATGTTTATTGATGTCATGTACATGTTATAAGCATTTAAAATCAGTCGGGTTTTATGTTTTGCACGAAAACCGAGAGTTGTATTAACTCTCGGTGGGTCTTGAGTGTACACAGCCGAGACCTATATGGTCTCGGTGGTTTTTCCTTTGGTGATCAGGCTGAAACAAACCCCAAACAGGGGTATCGGGTGCTAAGGGGGTGTTTGTTTATACGTACAGTGGGTAAAAAAAATTGACAGCAGGGGGCGTTTGGGATTAATATAACAAGGGGTGTTTGGATTTGAAAACAGTGTGAACAAATAGCAAGCAGTGGGAACAAATAGCAACCAGTGGGAATAATGGGAATATAAATGGGTATATTGAAATAACTTTAGCGACAGATTTAGCGACAGTTTTCTGTCGCAGAACTGTTATGAATATACAGTTTTAAAAAGGAAAGTTTTAGCAACAGTTTTTAGTGACACAGAATTCTGTCGCAAATTCTTGTAGACAGATTTATATAGGTAGATAAAATAATTATATGTGATTTGTTTAGTGCGACCGAGATGGGATATCTCGGTAGGCTTGGGACATTATTAATATAAATAAAATGAATATTTTTATATTATACCTTTTTAAGCAAATTGTTTAATAAATGTTCAAAATATATATTTTTTTAAAATGTATTATATTAAAATAGTTCTTTAATAATTAAAAGGGTATAATTTTATTGAATGAATTAAATTACTTTGGGGAATGTTCTAATCTAAGAAACTTTCTATTTTAGCGGGATTCTTAATATAGTAATACTAGATCGTCAGAAAGACATTTGTACGTAACTAATGGTAGAACGATAATACATTAAAATAAATTATTATAAGAGTCAGATTTGGCGGTCAATCATACGTATGGAATTTCAGAAATAAATAAATAAGAAGCCAATAAGATCAGTAAAATTAAATAAACGAATATCAGTTAACTTATTCGCGTCCTTATTCATGTAGCTCGCGTGAAATCAGAGTAGACTTTCGGTCAGTTGATCTCGGTCAGTTACTGGATACGAGGTACGAATTTCCGTCCTTTCAGTAAGGACTTCCTTTCCTATGCATGATTAGGATTTCCCCGTCTGCAGCCAAATGTTTTCCCAGTATATGTTTAAGTTTATCAGTAATCATATTAATAACTAAATAAATTGCCTGAGCATTATATACAAGCACGACCAGTTTATGTACTAGTTACGGAGGTACCGTAACCACGGCACTAGAGGCACCGGTGTCGTGACTCACATGCAGGAGAGTGATATCCTGCATCGTCCCACTCAGCTCAGCTTGGCCATTTTATCAGTATTATTAGTGGGGCGTATGGATGCATCCTAGGCTTATATGTGTTACAAGTTATCAGGGTGAATGTGGTGTGTGCTCTACATCCTTCACATTGGAGCTGATCCCTCCACCCAGCACAGTTATTTAGAGGTCACCCCTCTATAGCATGACGAGGTCACCCCTCCAGTTATTCATGCACGGTTGTTACAGCATGTGACCTATATAAGCTCTGGCAAATAAAATACAGTAAATGCATGTTTTCAAAATTAATAATTATATTTCAGTATTAGTATATATAAACCAGGTTTCTCAGATTTTATGCAGAGTTCTACTACATGTTACATATCAGTCTTACAGCTTCAGTATTCTATCGCCTGTTTCATTCAGTATATTCTTATCATGCTTTATATCCGTTCACTGAGCGTTATGCTCAGCCGTAGTTCCTTTCATGTTCTAACGGCATGTACACCAGGACACTCTTAGGATTTTGAGAGCATGTGCATTTGGATGGAAGCTATCCAGACTTCTTACTTTTTGCATTTCTTACATTATTCTGCTTATTTGGACATTGTTTAGTCCTTTTCTTCAGTATTTACTTTTCATGTTTTGAGCTTAGGTTGGATTACCGATGTTTGATTCTGGTATTTCCGTTATAGTCATTTAATGTTTTAGGACATTTACCTTATGCTTTGATGACACGCCATAAATACACGTAACGGTCCACTTATCCAAGTGGGGTGTTGCACTTACTATCATCGTTTTTCAACCCTCATGAATCATCTTAGACGAAACAAACATGAACCCGCTCAAATTGCCGCCAACATCAAATTCCTTGATAATCTTCCTTCGGAATGGTCACGATATGTCATTCTTGTCAATCAAACCAAGGATCTTCATGTCATGGACTACACTCAAGTATATGATTATTTGAAGATGAATCAAGATGAAGCTAACGAAGTTAGGGTGGAACGACGTGCCAAGACACAAGATCCATTGGCTTTTATGGCAAACTCTTCATCATCTATGTCATATCCCATGGTACCTTACCATTAACCCTCATAAACTAACTTCATGCCACAACAACAACAACAACAACTCACCCCTTATGGATATCAACCTCCTGCTGCTGTGAACTACTCACAACAACCCATTGCCTGTTTTGATGACATCACCGATCCTACTCATGCGATTAATACTGGTCTTGCAATTCTCGTAAAGGCATTCAAATTTACCATTAACCCCACCAACAACAATCAAAGAATCTCCTCGAACACTAGAAATAGGCAGATTGCTCAACCTTTCATGAATGCGAATCAAGATCATCAATTGGTAGCTGCTGGGAACACAGGGACACAATATGGTCAGAATGTTGGGAATGCAGGAAATCCGTATGGACAAATGCATGGTTAGAATCCGAATGTTCCAAATACGGGTAATCAGAATGGGTTAATAGTTGTGCCAGCGGTTGGTAATCAGATGGGAAACATTATGGCTGCAAGGGTCGAGAATACTGGTACGGGAAATGGAAACAACAATCGTCAGGTTCAGTGCTACAACTGCAGGGGATATGGTCATTATGCTCGAGATTGCACAACCTAAAAGAAGAGGGATGCTGCATATCTTAAGACTCACCTTCTCATATCACAAAAAGAAGAGGCAGGGATTCCACTTCAAGCTGAGGAATTTGATCTTATGGCTTCTACTACAGAATATGACGAGGAAGAAGAGGTGAATGCCAACTACATCTTGATGGCAAACTTACAGCAAGCATCCACCTTAGGAATGCATGATGACATAGCTCCCGTCTATAATTCAGACGGTCCCTCTGAGGTACACCCAAGTTTTGATGATAATGATATATATAGTATGTCTAATCAGGAGGAAGATTATACTGAGATGCTTGAGCCCTACATTGAGACACACGGGGATCAAACGAATAATAGTAATATTATTTCGAATGAGCCCAGTGTGGACCTTAGTGTGGATCAAGTTGTCTAGCCTACAACCCTTCCTGATGAGACACGTGCGTATTATAAATCTCTATTTGATAAGCTTGCTAAGGATGTAGATCATGCTACGGTGGTTAATAATAAGTTTAGAGAAACTAATACCAAATTGACCACTGAGCTTGCGGGATATAAGGAACGGGAGAAATGTTTTGAAATTCATCAGGTTAAAATCAAGGAACTTGAAAAAGCTCATGCTACATCGGTTTATCAAGAAAAATGCACAACTAAGAAATTAAATGCCTTACACTTAAGTAGTGCTAAAAAGATAAGTGAATAGAATGATGAAATCACCTCTCTTAATAAACAACTTTCAACTGAAAAATCTATTATTTTAGATTTAAAAGAAGAACGAAAAAAGCTGAAACATGATTTCAAAATTCGAGAAGATGGGCTTCTTGAGTATTTTTGCAAAGCGCAAGATAGGATTAGAGAATTTGACAACCTTTTAGTAAAACGTGGCCAAACTATGAAGACGATAAATATGCTCTCACCGAAAGTGAATGAGATAGATTACACTAGATACAAATTGGCTTTAGGTTGTCCTCTTCCTCCAAATCCCGGATATCTTAAGAAAGTTCAGGCCACTAATGAAACCTTATATAACGGTAGTGTGCTTTTATCTGATGAGTATGATCCTCCTAGTGTGCATGATTCCGAGGAAACTACTAATCTTGCAGTAGAGACTCGTTTAAGAATGAAAAAGCTTGATATAGAAGTGACACCCATTTATTATCCGAAAGTTAATCCTCCAACTGTTTTTGTTCGGTCTAAAACGAGTACTGAAATGATTTTGCTACAAAGTGAGGAATTGTCTGATAACCCTCCTAAACCGAGTATCACACGCTGAGTTCTAAACGAGCTTAAAGATAACTTTTTCATCCTTAAATGTGTTGTTAATTCCAAAATCACTAGCGGAAATTTTACATCACCTGTTCAGATAGAGGTCCAGAAAATTCTTCAAAACGATATTAATCCGATTATTAATCAAGTTGATGCTCGGTTAGGCAATTTGGAAAACGCTTTTCTAAAAGAATTTGCCAACTTTGTTGAAGACTTTAAATCTTTGGCGAAGGAAGATGATAAATCTCTTGACAAAATCAAAGTTTTGGAAAACGATCTTGAACGCCTCTCTAAAGCACCTGATTGTATTGATAGTAGCACAGTTGAGTTAGGTACCTCTATGCTGCATAATGAAAACCTTCAAACTGAGCTTGATCTTATGAAAGAGAAAATGGAATCTTATGTCATTAAAAAGGATAAAGAATTCACCGATCTTTGGAACAAATTTGTCAAAAAATGTGATGAATGCAAATATGACAAGATTTCGTATGAAAAAGCTTACAATGAAATGCAACAAACTATCGCACGGTTGCAGGCTTAGTTAGGAGGGGTTACGGAAACGAATTTGGCCTCTTCAGGGTTAGAGAGTGCTAGTGATGGTAATGTTCAAAAGCTTAAGGCTAAGATTACAGATTTAGAATCTGTTGTTGTTTCATATAAGCGGGCTGTCGAATAAAGTAAGTCTGTCTATCAGAAACTTATTGATACAATCTGTGAGAACTGTAAGTTAAAGGCCTTGTGAAAAGATAAGACTTCTGAACCTAGCTCGATTGTAGGTACGATGATCTAGAAACCAGCAACCTCGGGACCCACTCGTATTGATGTGACACCTTTTCCCAAGGTTGCTGGACAGGAAACTTCTGTGATTGCCCCAGGAATGTTTCGTGTTAGTTCTCCCTCTGTGCCTAGCAAACAACGTAAAGCAAGCGTTAGGACAAAACCGATCACTATAACTCAAGCATAAGTTATTGATTTAAAAAGTGCTAATTCTATTAGACGCGTGTCTTCTTCTACAGGAATAAACAACTACACTAAGAGCAGAAGGCCACAGCCTACGAGCAATACAAGGAATGATAGGGTCCCTTTTTCCTCTAGAAGTAGTCGCCCCAAGATCAATAATGTGGAAGTAGAAGAACACCCTAGGAATTTACCGCTTTTTAATCATAATCAGAAACCTAATTCATCTGAACGAAATGACTTTAAGCTTCCTATTCGGAATGAAAAATCTGAAGTTATTTGTGCTAAATGTAATAAATGTTTCTTTACTTTTAGTCATGATGCTTGTGGTTTGACTATGAATGGTTTGAATTATGGTGGTTACACTCGAATTGACAAGCTGTCAGTCAGTGAACAACAACACACTCCTAAGGCTAAGGTGTATGTTCCAAAAAGTACGCATGTAGGGTTCACATAAAGTCTTGCTAAGCCTAGTAGCCCTAGATTCACCTCTAAATGGTTGCCTACTGGTAGAAACTTTGACTTTAGTGGAAAAATCATCGACACTAGTAGATCTCATACTGACAGTGAAACGTCGGTATGTGATATGGCTTAACTATCATCTAACCCTATAGGAACCTATTTCATCGGTTGCCAGAATATTTTCTTCTCTTATCATTGGCAGGCTGTTGAAATTTGTCTCTGGTGCGTGGACTCGGGCTGTTCCAAACATATGACTGGGAATCGAAGCCTTCTCAAGAACTTTGTATGGCGTTGCATGGGAACTGTTCGATTTTCAAATGATCATGTTGCGGCAATTCTAGGCTATGGTGATCTTCATTGGGGAAATATAATCATCACCAGAGTCTCTTTTGTTGATGGCTTGGGACATAATTTGTTCTCGGTTGGGCAATTTTGTAACTCGGACTTGGAGGTTGCTTTCAGAAGTCATACATGTTTTGTAAGAGATCTTGAAGGAATTAATTTGTTGAAAGGAAATCGTACCACAAACCTGTACACCATTGATCTTTTTCAAATGTCTGCTGCTTCTCCAATTTGTCTTATGGCCCGATCCACATCAACAAAGTCATGGTTATGGCATCAAAGGCTATCTCATATCAATTTCGATGCCATCACCCAACTTGCGAAAGATGATCTCGTTACCGGTCTTCCAAAGTTCAAATATACAAAATACCATCTTTGTCCTTCATGTGAGCAAGGTAAAAGTAAGAAGAAACCTCACAAACCCAAACCTGTTCCCAACTCAACGAATAGGTTACATCTCCTACATATGGATTTGTGTGGCCCAATGATAATCAAAAGCATTAATGGAAAGGGGTATGTCCTTGTCATTGTGGATGACTATTCTCGTTATACATGGGTTCATTTTCTTGCTTCGAAAGATGAAGCCCCTGATGTAATTATTAATTTTCTGAAGAAAACATCAGTACTACTGCAAGCCCCTGTCATTATTGTAAGAATGGATAATGGCACAGAATTCACCAATCAAAAATTGAAAGCTTATTTTGACGAAGTTGGGATTTCTATTCAAACTTCATAATACAAAGATTTTCACTAAGTATGAAAGTTCGTTGTTCCAGTCTTTTCGAATTGATTATTGGTTTAAGTGCGACACAGTCATCTTTTGGTGGGAAACAATAAATTGGTCGTTGTAGTATAATTAAATTGTGAAACGTTAAAGTAAATGACGGTAATTAAAACTAAAACTAATTAAAAAATAAATGGTGCAATATTAAAAACATTAAAAGCGATTGACGAGAAATTAAATGACGTAAAATTAAAGCGTGGCGAGAATTAAATTTGACAATAAAATAAAAATGTAAGCTTGAAATTTAATATAACACTAAAGTAAAATGGCGGGAAAATAAACTTTAAAAATTAAACTAAAAATTAATAGAAAAACAAAATATTAAAAACAAAGCTAATTGGAATGCTGGTCGGAATGCAAAAAGAATGTGAAAGGAATGCAAAAGGAATGTAAAAGGAATGTAAAAGGAATGCATAAGGAATGTAAAAGGAATGCAAAAGGAATGTAAAAGGAATGCAAAACTAATGTAAAAGGAATGCAAAAGGAATGTAAAAGGAATGCAAAAGAAATGCAAAAGGAATGTAAAAGAAATGCAAAAGGAATGTAAAAGGAATGTAAAAGGAATGTAAAAGGAATGAAAAAGGAATGAAAAAGGAATGTAAAACCCTTTTCCGACCAAGCAATTGGAATGCTGGTCGGAATGCAAAAGGAATGTAAAACAAATGTAAAAGGAATGTAAAACCCTTTTCCGATCAGGGTTGATCGGAATACAGTAGGAAAAACAAAAATAAGCTAAATTTAATAAGCTATTAATCAAATAAGCACACGCCTAAAAACCTAATCAAAACACGTTTAAGAAAAGCTAAAAAGCTAAAATTTAAAGACATTTGAAAACACTAAATGAAAAAGATATACGAAAAGAACTTTTATATAAAAATAACTTTTATAAAAACTTAAGAAACTTTAAGAGAAACACAAATAAGCTATAAAAATCAATAACATAAAAATATCACAAGTCAATAAATAAGCATAACAATAAGCTCATAAACATAAAGATTAAGTAAAACAAGAAAGGTAGAAGGAGAGATTTAAAAATAAGAACTTGATTAAAAAAAAGATTCAATAACAAAATTAAAACACTTACTTGAAATTAAAGGCAAGAAATTTAAGGTGCAAGGCAAGTAATTAAATGACAATTAAGTAAATGACATGAAATAAAAGGTGCAAGTGATGAAAGGGTGGAGAGCTAAGTTGTCAAATTAGCTAACAAGAAGAAAAATGAATCTAATGGTCTATTTATAGGAGAGGAGGAGTAGAGTGGAAACTTCCTCTCTCTTTCTTTCTTTCTCTTTTAGTCCTTGGTCTTCTAACTCTTCGACTTTTATTATTTTTTTTAGACTTTGTCTCGGGATTTGTTGATGAATGACTTGAACTCGTCTTATATTTTCTGCATAAATTAGACTTGAGTTCTTCGGCTTTATTAAACTTCCGTCTTTAGACTTTTTCTTCGATAAATCTTCAGAACAAGCTTTGGACTTCCGTTCTTTTTGAACTCTTGATTTCTTGACTTCGTCTTTTGTCGTTTTCTTCGATAAAAGCCCGTGAAAGCCCTTGTTTTCTTCCTTTTTCATCTTTTGGTCCTAAAACACAACAAAAACACAAACCACGCATAATTCTGACATTTACGACATAAAATACACGTTATGGTCTTGTTTTCATTATAATTAAGTGGTAAAAGGATGGGTGTTTTCACACCTATCAAATCCCCTACACTTGACCATTGCAATGACCTCATGCAATTCTTAGTGACAAAGCGAGATTTACATTCTCCATTATAATCAACCTACCTTGGCCTTTATTAAACAATAGAAACTAAAGAAAATTTAAAAGATAGAAAATAACATAATGCTAGAAGGAAGAAACTTGTAAAGAAATCTAAGACTTACATTAGGGCTTTGGTGTCATGACTGTTTATCACCCTCAAGTATCACGTTCCCCATGCCAAGCTTAAAAACGAGATCATTGTTAGTATAAGTTAGCACAACTAACACTTACTCATGCGGTTCAATTAATCACTTAGACTCCCTTATTCCTATGGGTAACTCTTATATTTTATTGATGTCTTGAATGATCACGAGGATGCATTGTTGACATATTTTGATAGTTTATTAAGGCTGAAAATAAAGTAGGACGATCTAATCCATAGTTAGCTAAAGGACAAAATATTTTAAAACTGCTTCTCGAAACCTCATAAAGTTCATATCTTGGCATAACTCGCTTCACGATTTGAGACCTTTCTCGGACCGATATTTGGCATTTAGTTCATACTTCAAATCTTGAGAAGAGGATCTTGAAATTATGGTCTTCTCTTTGTATATAGTGTATATCTTCACTTGGGGTAGTTGAGATATTTTCTTCAACTGTTGACCACGACTTCTTCATTATTTGTTCAATCCTTATTTAGGATTTCGATATACAACTATCCGCCTCCTTTTCGGACATGGATCTATTTATCCTCATACCTTGTTAGGGTCTTTTCGGATAGATTTCTCCATGATCTTTATGGGAGTAATTTCTTTTCGTCGTGTGTCTTGATCCTTCATATTGATTTTGGAATAATGCTTTTCACATCATCTTGGATCTTTAGCAACAAAATGGAATCCTCATGCCTTGTTAGGGCCTTTTTGGACTCGCCAATCTTCGCGTCCCGTTTCAATAAGTTATGCCTTGGCTATGAACTCTAATTAATACCGAGCAACTTTTAAACGATCTTGGGCTAGAAGCTAAGTAATTTTTCAGACCGTACGACCTTACTTATTGCAATTATTTATTTACAAGCGATGGGAGAAAAAGGTCATAATTAACTCACATAAGTTAATGAAAGAATACCAAACTTATAACTAACTCTATCATTTCTCGTTCTCCACAATTTAAAATCTCAAGGAATGAGACTCGTGGATACTTAGCCTAATAAACCAATTAAGGTCTACATGGTTAAGGATACTAGCTAGAGTAAACTTGGATAAGTAAACTCGGGTTGAGTCAAAATATTCACGACGGGCCTAATATATCAAAGATATCTAAACTCGCTAAAACCATTTTATTTTAATAAGAGAAAACAACAAAAAATAAAGGAAACTACTACTAGGCCAAAATAGATTAAAAATTTTAAAAAATGTCAAAAAATTGAATTTCCGATTAAAATAAGGTCAAATTCATGGAAAAGGCCACTTAACTTCGATAGAAGTCCCCCCTACACTTGATATAAACATTGTCCTCAATGTTTAAGAATGTGGGATTAAACTCCCCTACACTTTGGACATTGTGCATGTTGTTTAAATCTTGCTAAGGAAAAGACAACTAACGAGATTCCTATTTTAATATTGGAAAATATAAAATAGTGAATCGAAAAGAGTTTAGGATAGAACCGGCAAGACGGGAACACAGAATCACGGGTCATCAAAAATCATCAAGAGTGGATCGTTGAACTCTCGAATCCCTGAGTATGAGAAGAGAGAAAATAGCAAACACCAACGGGTCTCCCCTACACTTAGGATAAAGATAGATAAAAGATAGATACTTGGGTTGCCTCCCAAGAAGCGCTTGATTTTTGATACGGAGTCGTGAGCCTGACTCGACCTTGATTAGCATAGGAAGAAGCTTGAAGAACATCCACCGAGATCAAATACATGGTTTTCATCCATCAAATAACACAAGCTTAAGGCGAACAAGGCAAGCCAAAGAAGACTAGGCAAGGTTCCCTTAAGCAGTGATTGAGCACGGTGGTAGCAAGGGTGAAGTGATAGCATGGCTCCAGCAGTTCCAAAAGTCTTTCCTTTTATTGCACCAGAAGGATACTGAGATGGCTGAAAAATTTCGATTCCGGGGTCGAACACCTTTTCCTTTAGGGGAAAATAACACTCAGGCTCAGCAGAATTTGAAGAACATCCGCTAAGAAAATGCACAACCTCGTTCTCAGAAGGTGGATAGAGAGGTGTTAAAACATACGTGTTGCGGATGTTGGTGTCTTCCGGCGTCTTCTCCTTTGAAAGAAGTTTCTTCAAATCCGTAGAAGGATAAAGACCATAATCATCAAAGTCCAAAGGAGGGGCATCACTCTCATGGGAGAAGTATGTATTGAGAAAAGTAGCAAACACTTCCTCAAATGAGTAGTCATCCAATGTAGGATCAAGCATGGATGGCAGAGGATCTTCATCATGTGAAGAATCACTCGAGAGAGTATCAGCCTCATCAAAATCATCATAAGTGGGCATGTCAGGATACTCAGAAGTAAAATCATCATAATCATCTCCATTGGAACTAGAATCGTCATCATAAGCATCAAAGATCGGTGGAGAATCATAAATTGGTGGAGGATCATAATTGGATAGAGAATCATCCACATCATCTTGGAACAGTGAATTATCATAGCAAGAATCGAAAAGAGGATTGTTGTAGACGACAAAATCATCAAGCACATTAATCATATTCGTTGATTCTCTTCCATTTGATTTGGTTGTGATCTTCCCCATTTTGAACACTTGTGCATCATTACCGACCCTTAAGATTAACTCACCTTCGACAACATCGACTAGAGCTTTTCCGGTTCCCAAGAATGGCCGACCAAGTATTAACGGAATACGAGGGTCCATTTCATAATCAACAACAAAGTCTACCGGAAAAGTGAAGGTGCCAACTTTAATGAACACATCTTCGGCAATACCAAGAGGGTAAGCGAGAGTGCGATTTGCAAGCTCAAGCGTCATCTTTGTTGGTGTAAGATCGAGTAATGATAACTTTTTCCAAACACTTAAAGGCATCAGATTGATACTTGCCCCGAGATCAGCTAAGGCAGTAAGTTCTTCAGTTTGGTGAAAAGTACATGGTAGCACAAAACGATCAGGATCTCCAAGTTTCTCCGGAAGTCCTTTAATAAGGACGGCAGAACAATTTTCATTCAATCGAGTATTAACAAACTCGGCCATCTTCTCCTTCTTGCTAAGCATTTCCTTAAACATCTTAACAAATTTAGGCATTTGTGCAAGAGCTTCAACAAGGCTAAAAGTGATGGTCATTTCTGAAATCTTCTTCAAATAGTTTGACGCTTAAATGTCATCCTTGGTTTGTAGTTTGGCCTTGTCTAAGCGAGATGGATAAGGAATATTAGGTTTATAAGTGGAAGGTGTAGGTGTAGCAAGTAAAGGTTGAGATGTTGAGGGTTTAGAGGTGGAAGGTGGGGTTGGTGAAGGGTTCTTCTTGGGTACTTCTTCATGACGAGGCGGAGACGGTAATGGTGAACTAATACTAGGCGTTGGAGTAGGAGGGATAAATGGTGGTGGAGGAGGTGTAGATGGAGTAACTGGGGGAGGGATAGATGACCCTACTAAAGTTGCTCCACTACGGGTAGTAATAGCACTTACATTCGCTCTCGGGTTGGTAACAGTATTTGAAGGAAGTGAGCCCAAAGTAGATGGTTGATTACCTTGAAAGAAACTAGCCATCATGTTCTTCAAATCATTCGTCTGAGTGCTGATAGAAGTTTGCATATCTTGATGAAGCTCGGTTCTAATATCATTTCCATGTTTAGTGATGTCACTTTTCAAGGTGATGATTTGGCTTTGAAGATTGTTAACTAGCTCTCGTTGGGTTTTCATGAAAGTTTCAACATCATGATTGATGGGTGGAGGTTGGGGGCGGGTGGGTGATATGGAGTAGAAGCTCGAGGTGGGTTTTGAGTGCTTCTATTGTAATTGTTGGGGTTGTGGTTTTGAGGAGAAAAACCGGGTGAAAGATAGTTGTTCGACCGGTAACTTAGCAAATTTATCACCTTGAGGTCGGGCTTGGTAATTTTCCGGTGAATAGTTGCCATAAGCCGCATACACGTTTTCCAATTTGCCTTAAGTAGAAGGAAAAACGGTGTATGAATGAGGAACGCCGCAGGTCTCACAAGAAATTGCTACAGCTTTAACTTGTTGTTGTTGGTTTGTAGCGATGAGCAAGATATTTTTGTTCATTTTGGCCATCATGCGGGTGAATTCGGTCATATCGGGGTTTGCTGAAGTAGAAGAAACATTGACACTCGGGTTATTCCTTGAAGATGTGGAGGAATCCCAAATTTTGTGATGAGTAGTCATGTTCTCAATAAGCTCTCTACACTCCTCGGGTCTTCTTTTCATAAATGTGCCACCGGCGGCTGCATTAATAGTATCACGATCACGAAAAGTTAAACCATTGTAGAAAGTGTCAATTAAGGTAACGGGGAGCATGTTGCGGTTTGGACATCGATCGATCAAAACATTATATCTTTCCCAAGCATCAAAGAGAGATTCATCGGGTTCTTGCATGAAACCGCTGATTTGATTTCGAAGGCTCGTGACCATGGATGGTGGAAAGTAGTGCGACAAAAATCGTTGAGTTATGTCGTCGCAAGTATGAATGGAATTCTTCGGGAGACGATCAAACTATTTTTGGGTGTGGTGGGATAAAGTATGTGGAAAGAGCTGTAGGCGAAGGACATCCATAGTAACACCGGGCAACTTCATGCTTTGAGTAATAGTAATGAATTTGTCGAGGTGCTTGTTGGCTCATCATCCAGCAATCTGCGAAATGGATTAGTTTGCACTTGTTGGATCATGTGATGCTTCAACGAAAACTCCGGAGTCGTGATTTGCATCAGCGCAATCGGTCCTCCTTGTCCATTCATGGTTGGTTGACAAAGCTCCTCCATTGTCTGAAGATCGGGTGGTGGAACATTGTTGTTATTGATGTTCGGGGGTACACCAGCCATATCTAAATCTTCACGAGTCTCGGTCTCTGAATAAGTTGAAGATCTAGTACGCATGCACCTGCAAAAACAAAAGAAAAAAATATACCAAACACAAAGAGAATATATGTACACTTATAAAAAAAAGAAAATATTTTTGGTGCAAAACTTTGAAAAAGAAATGCTTTTTATGATTTTTAGATGTTTTTGTATTTTTGAAATTTTTTTATTTTTATGGATTTTTGAATTTTTTTTTTTGACACGAAAAATAACGCTCACGAATGAACGGATCTCAAAAAGCAACGCGTCTCTCACAGAAAACCGTTAATCTTTACGAAAAGAGCCGGCAGCGGCGCCATTTAATACAAAGATTTTCACTAAGTATGAAAGTTCGTTGTTCCAGTCTTTTCGAATTGATTATTGGTTTAAGTGCGACTCAGTCGTCTTTTGGTGGGAAACAATAAATTGTTCGTTGTAGTATAATTAAATTGCGAAACGTTAAAGTAAATGACGGTAATTAAAGCTAAAACTAATTAAAAAGTAAATGGTGCAATATTAAAAACTTTAAAAGCGATTGACGAGAAATTAAATGACGTAAAATTAAAGCGTAGAGAGAATTAAATTTGACAATAAAATAAAAATGTAAGCTTGAAATTTAATATAACACTAAAGTAAAATGGCGGGAAAATAAACTTTAAATATTAAACTAAAAATTAATAGAAAAACAAAATATTAAAAACAAAGCTAATTGGAATGCTGGTCGGAATGCAAAAGGAATGTGAAAGGAATGCAAAAGGAATGTAAAAGGAATGTAAAAGGAATGCAAAAGGAATGTAAAAGGAATGCAAAAGGAATGTAAAAGGAATGCAAAAGGAATGCAAAAGGAATGTAAAAGGAATGCAAAAGGAATGTAAAAGGAATGTAAAAGGAATGAAAAAGGAATGTAAAACCCTTTTCCGACCAAGCAATTGGAATGTTGATCGGAATACAGTAGGAAAAACGAAAATAAGATAAATCTAATAAGCTATTAATCAAATAAGCACACGCATAAAAACCTAATCAAAACACGTTTAAGAAAAACTAAAAAGCTAAAATTTAAAGACTTTTTAAAACACTAAAGGAAAAAGATATACGGAAACAACTTTTATATAAAAATAACTTTTATAAAAACTTAAGAAACTTTAAGAAAGACACAAATAAGCTATAAAAATGAATAACATAAAAACATCACAAGTAATCAAATAAGAATAACAATAAGCTCATAAACATAAAGATTAAGTAAAACAAGAAAGGTAGAAGGAGAGATTTAAAAATTAGAACTTGATTAAAAAGAAAAGATTCAATAACAAAATTAAAAACACTTACTTGAAATTAAAGGCAAGATATTTAAGGTGCAAGACAAGTAATTAAATGACAATTAAGTAAATGACATGAAATTAAAGGTGCAAGTAATGAAAGGGTGGAGAGCTAAGTTGTCAAATTAGCTAACAAGAAGAAAAATGAATCTAATGGTCTATTTATAGGAGAGGAGGAGTAGAGTGGAAGCTTCCTCTCTCTTTCTTTATTTCTCTTTTAGTCCTTAGTCTTCTAACTTTTCGACTTTTATTATTTTTTTTAGACTTTGTGTCGGGATTTGTTGATGAATGACTTGAACTCGTCTTATATTTTCTTCATAAATTAGACTTGAGTTCTTCGGCTTTATTAAACTTCCGTCTTTAGACTTTTTCTTCGATAAATCTTCAGAACAAGCCTTGGGCTTCCTTTCTTTTTGCACTCTTGATTTCTTGACTTCGTCTTTTGTCTTTTTCTTCGATAAAAGCCCGTGAAAGCCCGCGTTTTCTTCCTTTTTCATCTTTTGGTCCTAAAACACAACAAAAACACAAACCACGCATAATTCCGACATTTACGACATAAAATACACGTTATGGTCTTGTTTTCATTATAATTAACTGGTAAAAGGATGGGTGTTTTCACACCTATCACTTCGGTTGTAAGAACTCCAGAGCAAAATGGAGTTGTGGAACGGAGGAATCGTACGTTAGTTGAAGCTGCTCGAACGATGCTTCTATCCTCCAGTGCACCGTTATTTCTTTGGGCTGACGCTATAGCAATTGCATGTTATATTCAAAACCGCTCCATAATTCACACCCGTTTCAACAAAACACCTTATGAGATCATTAATGGAAGAAAACCGGATATCTCATTTTTACATGTCTTCGGTGCATTATGTTATCCCAAGAATGATCGTGAAGATATCGGTAAACTTGAACCTAAAGGTGATATTGGCTTTTTCATTGGTTATTCTTCAACTGCTTGTGCTTACAGGGTTTAAAATCGTAGGACAAGAAAGGCAATGGAGACTATGAACGTTACCTTTGATGAACTCTCGGGTATGGCCTCTCAGCATAGAATTTCACATCCCGAGCTTCAAGGTCAGACTTCTGGAAACGTAAGTTCAGGACTCGCGCTTCAATTTGCACCGTCAGCAATCTCATCGTTACAACCATCGGAACGTGACTTGGAAGTTTTATTTGGGCAAATCTATGATAAATATATGGAGGGTCCTTCGTCATTTGGTGTTCCTCAAAATGCCCCGGCTGCACCTGCTACGATAATTCAAGATCCTCCGATTGCGTCTACACCAACGGAATCTACTTCTACACCATCTACGTCAACCTCAACCATATTGCCTCTAAATATTCCAACCACTTCTCCGACTGCTGACGCAAGTCAAAAACATTCTCAGCAAATTCCTAATCATGTTCATCTTCAGAATGAAATAGTTGCTGAAAATGCAAACAATGCGATGCTCAAGGAACATGAGTTTGTTAATCCATTTGCGGCTTCCACAAGTACTACTCAGCCTTCGACACCATATGTGGATCCGTCGAGCTCGCATCAAGTTTATCATACACTTCCACATGAACACAAATGGACTAAGAATCATCCTTTAGTTCATGTGATTAGCAATCTCACACGACCAGTCTCAACACGCAATCTGCTGCGTACTGATGGTGATATGTGTATCTATGCACTATCAGTCAGCACAATGGAACCAGCAAGTGTGAAAGAAGCAATGACCGATGCATCATGGATTGAGTCTATGCAAGAAGAACTTAATCAGTTCATCCGGCTTGATGTATGGGAGTTAGTACCTCGACCGGACAATATCGATCCGCTTAACCTGAAATGGTTATTCAAAAACAAGATGGATGAGGAGCAAACGGTCATTAGGAACAAGACTCGGTTAGTTGTGAGAGGTTATAAACAGCAGGAGGGAATTGATTTCGGTGAATCCTTCGCCCCGGTTGCTCGGATGGAAGCTATTAGGATTTTCTTGGCATATGCTGCACACAAATCGTTCACTGTGTATCAAATGGACGTGAAGACGGCTTTCTTGCATGGACCGTTAAAAGAAGATGTGTACGTACGTCAACCTGAAGGTTTCATCAACACCGAACATCCAAGCCATGTCTACAAGTTGAAAAAGGAAATTTATGGTTTGAAACAAGCACCGAAGGCATGGTACGACGAATTGTCATCATTTCTTCTACAAAATCACTTCAGCAAAGGAACCATTGATCCAACGTTGTTTATCAAGCACTACGGCAATGACATCTTGGTGGCTCAGATCTATGTAGATGATATTATATTTGGTTCTACTAACCCAAAATATTCCATATTATTTGCCGACTTATGAAAAGTCGATTCGAAATGTCCATGATGGGGGAAATGACGTTCTTTCTTGGTCTCCAAGTTCACCAATCCCCCCATGGTATTTTCATAAATCAGTCAAAGTATGTGCTTGAGATTATAACAAATTTGCCATGGAAAACTGTGATCCTATTGGTACTCCAATGGACACTAAACACAAGCTTGATCGGGTCCCTTATGTACTTAACCTCAAGCAGATCGGACACGTCCATCACTCTCATGGGGGAAGTATGTATTGAGAAAAGTAGCAAACTCTTCCTCAAATGAGTAGTCATCCAAAGTAGGATCAAGCATGGATGGCGGAGGATCTTCATCATGTGAAGAATCACTCGAGAGAGTATCAGCCTCATCAAAATCATCATAAGTGGGCATGTCAGGATACTCAGAAGTAAAATCATCATAATCATCTCCATTGGAACTAGAATCATCATCATAAGCATCAATGATCGGTGGAGAATCATAAATTGGTGGAGGATCAGAATTGGATAGAGAATCATCCACATCATCTTGGAACAGTGGATTATCATAGCAAGAATCGAACAGAGGATTATAGACGACAAAATCATCAAGCACATTAATCATTTTCGCTGATTCTCTTCCATTTGATTTGGTTGTGATCTTCCCCATTTTGAAAACTTGTGCATCATTCCCGATCCATAAGATTAACTCACCTTCGGCAACATCGACTAGAGCTTTTCTGGTTCTGAAGAATGGCCGACCAAGTATTAACGGAATACGAGGGTCCATTTCATAATCAACAACAACAAAGTCTACCGGAAAAGTGATGGTGCCAACTTTAATGAACACATATTCGGCATTACCAAGATGGTAAGCGAGAGTGTGATTTGCAAGCTCAAGCGTCATCTTTGTTGGTGTAAGATCAGGTAATGATAACTTTTTCCAAACACTTAAAGGCATCAGATTGATACTTGCCCCGAGATCAGCTAAGGCAGTACGTTCTTCGGTTTGGTGAAAAGTACATGGTAGCACAAAACGATCGGGATCTCCAAGTTTCTCCGGAAGTTCTTAAATAAGGACGGCAGAACAATTTTCATTCAATCGAGTATTAACAAACTCGGCCATCTACTCCTTTTTGCTAAGCAATTCCTTAAACATCTTAACAAATTTAGGCATTTGTGCAAGAGCTTCAACAAGGCTAAAAGTGATGGTCATTTTCGAAATCTTCTTCAATTAGTTTGACACTTGAATGCCATCCTTGATTTGCAGTTTGGCCTTGTCTAAGCGAGATGGATAAGAAATATTAGGTTTATAAATGGAAGGTGTAGGTGTAGCAAGTAAAGGTTGAGATGTTGAGGGTTTAGAGGTGGAAGGTGGGGTTGGTGAAGGGTTCTTCTTGGGTACTTGTTCATGACGAGGCGGTGACGGTAATGGTGAACTAATACTAGGCGTGGGAGTAGGAGGGATAAATGGTGGCGGAGGAGGTGTAGATGGAGTAACTGGGGGAGGGATAAATGATCCTACTAAAGTTGCTCAACTACGGGTAGTAATAGCACTTAAATTCGCTCTCGGGTTGGTAACAGTATTTGAAGGAAGTGAGCCCGAAGTAGATGGTTGATTACCTTGAAAGAAACTAGCCATCATGTTCTTCAAATCATTCGTCTGAGTGCTGATAGAAGTTTGCATATCTTGACGAAGCTTGGTTCTAATATCATTTCCTTGTTTAGTGATGTCACTTTTCAAGGTGATGATTTGGCTTTGAAGATTGTTAACTAGCTCTTGTTGGGTTTTCATAAAAGTTTCAACATCATGATTGATGGGTGGAGGTTGGGGGGCGGGTGGGTGATATGGAGTAGAAGCTCGAGGTGGGTTTTGAGTGCTTCTATTGTAATTGTTGGGGTTGTGGTTTTGAGGAGAAAAACCGGGTGAAAGATATTTGTTCGACCGGTAACATAGCAAATTTCGATCACCTTGAGGTCGGGCTTGGTAATTTTCCGGTGAATAGTTACCATAAGCCGCATACACGTTTTCCGGATTGCCTTGAGTAGAAGGACAATCGGTGTATGAATGAGGACCGCCGCAGGTCTCACAAGAAATTGCTACAGCTTTAACTTGTTGTTGGTTTGTAGCGATGAGCAAGATATTTTTGTTCATTTCGGCCATCATGCGGGTGAATTCGGTCATATCGGGGTTTGCTGAAGTAGAAGAAACATTGACTCTCGGGTTATTCCTTGAAGATGCGGAGGAATCCCAATTTTTGTGATGAGTAGTCATGTTCTCAATAAGCTCTCTACACTCCTCGGGTCTTCTTTTCATAAATGTGCCACCGGCGGCTGCATTAATAGTATCACGATCACGAAAAGTTAAACCATTGTAGAAAGTGTCAATTAAGGTAACGGGGAGCATGTTGTGGTTTGGACATCGATCGATCAAAACATTATATCTTTCCCAAGCATCAAAGAGAGATTCATCGGGTTCTTGCATGAAACCGCTGATTTGATTTCGAAGGCTCGTGACCATGGATGGTGGAAAGTAGCGCGACAAAAATCGTTGGGTCATGTCGTCCCAAGTATGAATGGAATTCTTCGGGAGACGATCAAACCATTTTTCGGCGTGGTGGGATAAAGTATGTGGAAAGAGCTGTAGGCGAAGGACATCTATAGTAACACCGGGCAACTTCATGCTTTGAGTAATAGTAATGAATTTGTCGAGGTGCTTGTTGGCATCATCATCCGGCAATCCGCGAAATGGGTTAGTTTGCACTTGTTGGATCATGTGATGCTTCAACGAAAACTCCGGAGCCGTGATTTGCATCAGCGCAATCGGTCCTCCTCGTCCATTCATGGTTGGTTGACAACGCTCCTCCATTTTCTGAAGATCGGGTGGTGGAACATTGTTGTTATTGATGTTGGGGGTACACCAGCCATATCTAAATCTTCACGAGTCTCGGGCTCTGAATAATTTGAAGATCTAGTACGCATGCACCTGCAAAAACAAAAGAAAAAAAGATAGCAAACACAAAGAGAATATATGTACACTTATAAAAAAAGAAAACCTTTTTGGTGCAAAACTTTGAAAAAGAAATGCTTTTTATGATTTTTAGATGTTTTTGTATTTTTAAAAATTTTTTATTTTTATGGATTTTTGAATTTTTTTTTTTGACACGAATAATAACGCTCACGAGTGAACGGATCCCAAAAAGCAACGCGTCTCTCACAGAAAACCGTTAATCTTTACGAAAAGAGCCGGCAGTGGCGCCATTTAATACAAAGATTTTCACTAAGTATGAAAGTTCGTTGTTCCAGTCTTTTCGAATTGATTATTGGTTTAAGTGCGACTCAATCGTCTTTTGGTGGGAAACAATAAATTGGTCGTTGTAGTATAATTAAATTGCGAAACGTTAAAGTAAATAACGGTAATTAAAGCTAAAACTAATTTAAAAGTAAATGGTGCAATATTAAAAACTTTAAAAGCGATTGACGAGAAATTAAATGACGTAAAATTAAAGCGTAGCGAGAATTAAATTTGACAATAAAATAAAAATGTAAGCTTGAAATTTAATATAACACTAAAGTAAAATGGCGGGAAAATAAACTTTAAAAATTAAACTAAAAATTAATAGAAATACAAAATAATAAAAACAAAGCTAATTGGAATGCTGGTCGGAATGCAAAAGGAATGTGAAAGGAATGCAAAAGGAATGCAAAAGGAATGTAAAAGGAATGCAAAAGGAATGTAAAAGGAATGCAAAAGGAATGCAAAAGGAATGTAAAAGGAATGCAAAAGGAATGTAAAAGGAATGTAAAAGGAATGTAAAAGGAATGAAAAAGGAATGAAAAAGGAATGTAAAACCCTTTTCCGACCAAGCAATTGGAATGCTGATCGGAATACTGTAGGAAAAACGAAAATAAGCTAAGTCTAATAAGCTATTAATAAAATAAGCACACGCCTAAAAACCTAATCAAAACACGTTTAAGAAAAGCTAAAAAGCTAAAATTTAAAGATTTTTGAAAACACTAAATGAAAAAGATATACGAAAACAACTTTTATATAAAAATAACTTTTATAAAAACTTAAGAAACTTTAAGAAAAACACAAATAAGCTATAAAAATCAATAACATTTAAACATAACAAGTAATCAAATAAGCATAACAATAAGCTCATAAACATAAAGATTAAGTAAAACAAGAAAGGTAGAAGGAGAGATTTAAAAATTAGAACTTGATTAAAAAGAAAAGATTCAATAACGAAATTAAAACACTTACTTGAAATTAAAGGAAAGAAATTTAAGGTGCAAGACAAGTAATTAAATGACAATTAAGTAAATGACATGAAATAAAAGGTGCAACTAATGAAAGGGTAGAGAGCTAAGTTGTCAAATTAGCTAACAAGAAGAAAAATGAATCTAATGGTCTATTTATAGGAGAGGAGGAGTAGAGTGGAAGCTTCCTCTCTCTTTCTTTATTTCTCTTTTAGTCCTTAGTCTTCTAACTCTTCGACTTTTATTATTTTTTTTAGACTTTGTCTCGGGATTTGTTGATGAATGACTTGAACTCGTCTTATATTTTCTTCATAAATTAGACTTGAGTTCTTCGGCTTTATTAAACTTCCGTCTTTATACTTTTTCTTCGATAAATCTTCAGAACAAGCCATGGACTTCCGTTCTTTTTGCACTCTTGATTTCTTGACTTCGTCTTTTGTCTTTTTCTTTGATAAAATCCCGTGAAAGCCCGTGTTTTCTTCCTTTTTCATCTTTTGGTCCTAAAACACAAAAAAAACACAAACCACGCATAATTTTGACGTTTACGACATAAAATACACGTTATGGTCTTGTTTTCATTATAATTAAGTGGTAAAACGATGGGTGTTTTCACACCTATCACTTCGGTTGTAAGAACTCCAGAGCAAAATGGAGTTGTGGAACGGGGGAATCGTACGTTAGTTGAAGCTGCTCGAACGATGCTTCTATCCTCCAGTACACTGTTATTTCTTTGGGCTGACGCTATAGCAATTGCATGTTATACTCAAAACCGCTCCATAATTCACACCCGTTTCAACAAAACACCTTATGAGATCATTAATGGAAGAAAACCAGATATCTCATTTTTACATGTCTTCGGTGCATTATGTTATCCCTAGAATGATCGTGAAGATATCGGTAAACTTGAACCTAAAGGTGATATTGGCTTTTTCATTGGTTATTCTTCAACTGCTTGTGCTTACAGGGTTTAAAATTGAAGGACAAGAAAGGTAATGGAGACTATGAACGTTATCTTTGATGAACTCTTGGGTATGGCCTCTCAGCATAGAAGTTGACATCCCGAGCTTCAAGGTCAGACTTCTGGACACGTAAGTTTAGGACTCGCGCTTCAATTTGCACCGTCAGCAATCTCATCGTTACAACCATCAGAACGTGACTTGGAAGTTTTATTTGGGCCAATCTATGATGAATATATGGAGGATCCTTCGTCATTTGGTGTTCCTCAAAATGCCCCAGCTGCACCTGCTATGGTAGTTCAAGATCCTCCGTGCGTCTAAACCAACGGCATCTACTTCTGCACCATCTACGTCAACCTCAACCATATTTCCTCTAAATTTTCCAACCACTTCTCCGACTGCTGACGCAAGTCAACAACATTCTCAGCAAATACCTAATCATGTTCATCTTCATAATGAAATAGTTGCTGAAAATGCAAACAATGCGATGCTCAACGAACATGAGTTTGTTAATCCATTTGCGGCTTCCACAAGTACTACTCAGCCTTCGACACCATATGTGGATCCGTCGAGCTCGCATCAAGTTTCTCATATACTTCCACATGAACACAAATGGACTAAGAATCATCCTTTAGTTCAAGTGATTAGCAATATCACACGACCAGTCTCAACACGCAATCTGCTGCGTACCGATGGTGATATGTGTATCTATGCACTATCAGTCAGCACAATGGAACCAGCAACTGTGAAAGAAGCAATGACCGATGCATCATGGATTGAGTCTATGCAAGAAGAACTTAATCAGTTCATCCGGCTTGATGTATGGGAGTTAGTACCTCGACCGGACAATATCGATCCGCTTACCCTGAAATGGTTATTCAAAAACAAGATGGATATGGAGCATATGGTCATTAGGAACAATACTCGGTTAGTTGTGAGAGGTCATAAACAGTAGGAGGGAATTGATTTCGCTGAATCCTTCGCCCCGGTTGCTCGGATGGAAGCTATTAGGATTTTCTTGGCATATGCTACACACAAATCGTTCACTGTGTATCAAATGGACGTGAAGACGGCTTTCTTGCATGGACCGTTAAAAGAAGATGTGTACGTATGTCAACCTGAAGGTTTCATCAACACCGAACATCCAAGCCATATCTACAAGTTGAAAAAGGAAATTTATGGTTTGAAACAAGCACCGAGGGCATGGTACGACGAATTGTCATCATTTCTTCTACAAAATCACTTTAGCAAAGGAACCATTGATCAAACGTTGTTTATCAAGCACTACGGCAACGACATCTTGGTGGCTCAGGTCTATGTAGATGATATTATATTTGGTTCTACTAACCCAAAATATTCCATATTATTTGCCGACCTTATGAAAAGTCGATTCGAAATGTCCATGATGGGGGAAATGACGTTCTTTCTTGGTCTCCAAGTTCACCAATCCCCCCGTGGTATTTTCATTAATTAGTCCAAGTATGTGCTTGAGATTATAACGAAATTTGGCATGGAAAACTGTGATCCTATTGGTACTCCAATGGACACTAAACATAAGCATGATTGGGTCCCTAATGTACTTAACCTCAAGCAGACCAGACATTGTGCATGCTACTTGTTTATGTGCTCGGTACCAGGCGAAGCCAACCGAGAAGCACCTCAAGGAGGTTAAAAGGATCTTTCGTTATCTTCGGGGAACCATTAACATGGGTCTCTGGTATACGAAGGATTCTGGTTTTAATCTCACTTGTTTTTCAAATGCCGACCATGCAGGGTGTCATGATACATTTAAGAACACTTCCGGTGGAGCACAATTCTTAGGCGAGAAGCTAGTGAGCTGGTCATCAAGAAAACAAGACTGTACGGCGTTGTCCACCGCGGAAGTAGAATATGTTTCTCTATCCATGTGTAGTGCTCAAGTCCTTTGGATGAGAACACAACTCACGTATTATGGCTTTCACTTTAACAAAGTTCCTATTTATTGTGATTCACAATCAACCATAGCCATATCCTGCAACCCGGTCCAACACTCCAAGACCAAGCACATTGATGTCCGATTCCATTTCATAAAGGAGCATGTGGAAAGAGGAACTATCAAACTGTTCTTTGTCAAGACGGACTACCAACTAGCCGACATCTTCACCAAAGCTCTTTCTCAAGAAAGGTTTGAATTCTTGGTTCGTCGACTTGGTATGCGTAGTTTCACTCCAGATGAACTTGAACGTCTTGCACATTTGTGGTAATCTTGTATATATCTATCAGAAAATCAAAATACAAAAATATAAATCCTATAAAAATAAAATAAAAAATGAGAAAATCTTTCAAAAATACCAAAAATATTCTTCTTCGACATGTCTCTCAGCATCGATAATATGGACGTACTTAGAAATGTTGTTCAATAACGACACGGGTACGTACATAAAGTTCGAATGAGAGTTCAAATGTTTTCAAAACATGTCTTTCCTACTTTCTTCTCATAATGGCTTATAGTCATATGTCAGACAATAACCTGGTCCCCAAAGAAAGGAAAGTCTTTGACTTATCCTCAACAACGAGAAATTAATTTTTCTCGGTCATGGGCTTATATCAAAACATTCAAAGTTTTAAGCTCATGAACACAAGGAAAATGTTCATTTATGTACATTATTCCTTAACAATGGGAAAGTAAGTTTTCTCGGGTTTTTGAGCACAATTTTTCAAAGTATTTCAAAACTGTGTGCTCATATACTCCCCTATTTTTAATTAGAATTTCTTTTCGAGGGGGAGTACAAACTTTCATGCAACATTATTCTCTCCATGTTTCATCACTAGCTTCACAAAAATTTCAATGTCATGAAATTTTTAGGGGGAGAATAGTGATTAAAATGTGTTATCTTGGATAAGATCTTTGTTATAAGTGCTTTCTCTTCCTAATATGTGCAAAAATCTTTCCTTCTATGATGCACATATGTTGGGGGAGCGTTTTGGTGATACAAAAAACCTTCAAGGTGTAAACACTGATTTCATCAATACCTTGATTGCTTTTTCAATAGGTTTTTCTGGTTACGATAGCTATACCCTTCAACACATTAATTCACGAAGGTATTGGTGTCAAAAGGTGGTTAGGTATTCGTCCTATGATCCAACCAGAACCGGAGGGATCTTCCCAGGGACAATCCATTAGTATTTAGATGTCCTTAGGAAAGATGGAGTAGTTGAGTGTACGGGAAAAATGCCGACTAATGACTTAAGCTAGCACTGGAACAATCACAACAAGGTGCTAGTTATGACGTCTTGGTAAGCATTGAAGGGGTTGAAGAATGAAAAAGAAATGTAAGGATAAAGGGTGTAAAGAAATAAGCCCTCCATACAACTTAGGAAGAAACCGGGTCAATACATCTATTATCAAAATCACTTTGATGATTTCTGATACTGAAGACAAAGCATCATGGACCCAGTGATGCAATGCAAAACCCTTCCCAGCCTACTCAAGCTTCTCTCAAAAGAAGTTTTTTTTATTGTCATGGAGTTCAACTCATTTCTATCAACTTTCTCACTCCGAGATAGTAGATATTGAAAAGGTGGTAGTCTGCTCCAGCCTCCGATCACCAAATAAACGTGCACTTATAGAGTCTAGAGGCAATTAGATTCATCAGAAAATCTCATTAGGACACTTATTCCATATAGCAATTGTTGTTCATCACTAGAACACATGCGATAAATTAAAGAGTCCTACGCTCTATCCTTAAGATATTGCCAGAACATTCAGAGTGATACTCATTAGTATTCACAGTGATGAATGGAAATCCTTCTAGTGTTAACATCAAACAGCACTGCGGTAGGTCATATGTAAGATTCACTTGCATTGAACATATCTTAACTGGAAAGCAAAAGTATTTTGATCCTTAATTGATTTAAACTCGTTGTAGATCTCGACGCAATATCTTTATGATCTTACCAGAACATTCAGAGTAATAATTATTAGTACTTACAGTGACGAATGGAAATCCTTCCAGTGTATCATCAAACAACACTGTGGTAGGTAATTTGTGAGATTCTATATGAATCAAACTTGTGTCAACTGGAAAGCAACAATGGTTTTATTCTTAATTGATTCAGACTTGTTCCAGGAAATTGAATTGACGACTTAATCAGCAGAATGGAACTTTATGATTCACTCCTTACTTTGAATTATATTTCGATATATTCAAGTATTGAGAACGGCTACCACAGCTAGAAATCCTGTCAAGGAAGTTCTTTGAACTTACCTAATCACAGGTACAGTATTCGTACTGTATAACGGGAAATCGGTGGAATGCAATCGGTGGCGTTATCTCAAGAGTCGCAATTCAAGGCCACATACTCAAGTAATTGAAGAAAGCTTAAGGAAATCTAAAGACAAAGACTTCCGCTACTCTGATAATCAAGGGAGATTGTTAACAAGCTTTCAAGTCAACACAAAATATGAGTATGTGGGGGAAGACGCAAGAACACAAGTTGGCAAAGCTTCAAGATCAAGTTAAGGCAAAGATCAAAGATCCAAGATCACAAGTCATGAAAGGAACTATGAAAGAACTCTCAAGACAACGAGCTTCAAAGTCTGCAACACCAAAGAAGTGAAGTCACATATTACATGACCACCCCTTAGGGGGAGATTGTTAGCCGTATTTAAAGTGATGGCCATATAATATACCGTTGCGAAGCTCGTGAAAAATACTATTCAACGGTGTCGAGATTTCTTAGTTATTAATGTTTATGTAACGGGAATTAGTCCCGAACACCCAAATGAGGAAGGCCTCCTAAACATTTACTACATAGTATAAAAGGCCTCACAACCTCATTTGTGTGGGTGTGTCTTCCAATTCCATAGTTTGTAGAGAGAGAAACATATGTGTTTCTCTCACTAGGAGTTCACAACCTTTTGTTTTTCTCTTTTCCTTCATCTAATCTAACCTTTCTTTTTGGTTTAATCTTGTTCATCATCTCTATTTCTTGTTCTATAAGTCGTGTGTTACGTCCTACAAATACCTTAGGGAATTATGGTATTCTGCTGAAGTCATTGACGACACCATCACTTTTAGCCTCTCGTGCAATGAACACCCCTTCGCCTTCTCTCTCAAAGACTTTGCAAATGTGGCTGGGCTAAGACATGGAGATGAGTGCCTGAAGTTTGTAGACAAAAAGGCTGTAAAGGACGCCCTTGCCACACTTAAACCTATTCATGATGTAAACCCAGCTCTCACTCCTGCTGAAGTTCTTGCCAAGTCTCCTCTGAAGATCAAATACTCTTCCCCTATGTGGCGTGTCCTCTTCACTCACATAGTCAAGTCCATGGGTGGTATGCAGGGTTCTCAAGACCAAATGTCTTTTAATCACCAATCCATTGCTTTTGGGCTGATCTAGGGCACAGACGTTGATGTTGGAAGCATACTTTTCTCAAACCTAGTGGAAAATCTTAAGGGACCAAATCAGGCCAGGGAGAAAAATATCTGCTATGTTCGCTTCCTTTGTCTTCTCTTCTAAAGCGTGTTGGGTGACAGTTACCACAACTCTGCTCTCACATCCCTGAAGCTTTATCGCATTACTGGAACTATCTACAAGGAGATTGGACCTGAAAATGTCCCTGCTACTTCTCACATGCTGAACAACGCCAATAAACAATCTTCTGTTGTGAATTCCTTGCTCCCTTCCTCTAAGAAGGTGGATACCTATGATGTGTCTGGCAAGTCTGCGTCTTTGACCTTTGGGCAGCATACCACGACGTCCAAGGCAACAACTGGCCAACAGCCAAAAAAGAAGAAAAACCCATCTTCTTCCCAAACCAAAACTATTGCAAAGGCCAGGTTAAAGAAGAACGTGAACCTCTCATCCTCTTCTGTTCCAGAGATTCCTGTGGATTCAAAGACTTCAGCTGACCAACAACAAGGGTCTAGTGTCTCGATGTCAACCGAGACTAGAGGGAACCTGCCAAATAATGTTGATATCGCACAGGTAATCAGTCTTATCATTTTTAGAGGTCCACAAGCAGCCACTCTCAAATGTCTGTAGGTGAGAGTGGTGAAGTTAGGGTTATCCTCGACCCATAAGAGTCATTGTATGCACTTAGAAATCATTTAAGACTTCTTTACACCCTGTCTATGCACCAGGGAGTGATTCATTTGTGTTTATAAAGCACCCTGGTGACCTTGCACCCTTTAGACAATATTCAGGCAAACAAGAATCTGAATACATATATGTCTCGACCTAGAGTAGCTGTACCTCACACAGCCTCTTGGTTCCCTCATAAAAAGAATCCCAAAAGTTTTACTTTTAGGGGAGTTGAATAATCATCCTCAGCTCTCCTAGGGACATCGTTACAAGACGACCTTACTCTACATCTTTTTCACACTTAAAAGAATCCCAAAGGATTTATCCTTTCAGGGGGAGCTGAATCATCACCCTCGGCTTTCCTAGGGGCAGCGTAACAGGCGATCTTTACCTACATATGTTTCACAAATAAAAGAGTCCCAAAGGTTTCTTAACCTTTTTTTTGGGGGGGGGAGGCTGAATAATCACCCTTAGCCTTCCTAGGGGTAGCGAATGGCGATCCTTAACAACATATGTTTCACAAATAAAAGAGTCCCAAAGGTTTTAACCTTTTGGGGGGCTGAATAATCACACTCAGCTTTCCTAGGGGAAACGAATGGCGACCATTAACCTCATGCTTTTCACTCTTAAAAGAATCCCAAGGATTTATCCTTTGGAGTGGCTGAATAATCACCCTCAGCCTCTTTGGGACAGCGAACTGGCGACCATTCCCATTCTTTATTTCACTGTTATTAATTTAAAACAACTTGTAGGCTGATGTTGTACAGCCAAACATTGAATCTCTGGAGCAGCCATATAAAGAAGTTGATACAATGATTAAGGATCAACTAAACGAGGAAGAGTCCATGCCTGATGTTAAAGAGGATGTGCTCTCCTTAGTAGATGACTTCTCTGAACCTGAATCCATGCCTGATGATGAGATTCTCCCTGAGGGGATGATTGAGGATGAGGAGGATGAAGAAGATGATGACCAGCAATCTTTGTCTCCTCCAAAGGATGTCGCTGTGTCCACACTAACTGTTGATAACACTCCTCCTCCTAAGGAAGCTGTCGTAACTGTCACCTCTTCTACCTCTATCACTACAGTCTTCCGAAGGCCTGCATATGATCCAAAAGCTGAAATTCTTATTGTTTGATCACCCTACCCAAACCAACTTTTATATATTGCCAAGGGAGGATGATTATGCACAACAAAGTCTGAACATCCATGATATTAAACTTGAACATCATCAATCAGATATGGTGCCTGTCAAGAAAGCTAGACATCATAAAATCTGAAATGCATTCTTTCACTATCAACGTTCCAAAGATCATCACACAGGCGGTTAGGGATGCAGTCATTGAACCTATAAAGGATGGTGAAAGTAAGGGAGTGTCCCAAGGACTTAGTCATTTGTCCAAACGTATTAAAGATGCCATCGTGTGACAACCCCGGTTTTTGAGGTTCGTCACTTAGTCTTATTTTTGGGGTATTTTGTGTTTTATTTGATTTATGTGTTTATATGTGTCATTTTGGGGGTGAGAAAGGACGAAATGAAGTACATGATTTGTAAATCATGGTACTGGTTGGAAAAGAAATGAAATGAAGTGAGTTTAGAAATGAACTGCGGGAAAGTTCGGATATCGTTTTTACAAGGTTTTGTGTATGTATCGTATGTTGTATGTATGTATTAAGTACATATTATATGGTTAGGATAAGTTTTATAGATACTTTCCATAATTAGAAACTTTTGGAAATGACGGTTAGTTCGGAAATCGCGTAGAAAGTCGAAAAAATTAACGTATGGCTTTAGGGTTTTGGCCCGGAAGTAACCCGAATGTGAGGTTTAGTTTAAGAATGATAAAAGTTATAAAATAAGGTTAAAAACCAGATCCTTAGGTGCTTTCGGCTTGGTTTGGGCAGCCAAAAGAAAAGGAAGGAAGAAAATAACCAAAAAGCCCAAAAACAGGCCCAATGGACTTGTAATTGGGTTAGGAGGCCTTTAAGATTACATTAAACCCATTCCATAATCTAAAACATTAGATATTTACTCACCATAATCTCTCCTAGTCGAATTCCATCAATGGTTGAATTAGGTTTCATCAAAAACAATTTCTTCCTTTGATTTTTAAGGTAAAATCTTCAAAACTCTTCTTTAATGTATGATTTTAATTAATCTAATCATGTAATCAATCAATAGATGATGGATCAAGGGTTAGGTTAAACATAAATTCTGTATTTTAATGATATAAACATGTTTATATTAATTAGGGTTAATAATTATACATGACGTGGATAATTAATTGGACTAGTTGTGTTAAATTCGTTTTTAAAAACTGGGCAGAATTTTTGGTCCATTGTTTTGATCATATCTAGAGTTCTACAAACTTTTAATTTTACAATCTTATGTCCCTAGAAATATAATTTAATTGGCTTTCAAATGATAGAAAAGATAACTGAATTGGAGGTAGGGAAGTTGGTCAAAAACAGGTTACAACAGTCGGAGGTCAAAACAGTTTTGAAATCAGTCGAGTTTAATTTAATGTTTTAAGATGGTTAGGGTACTTAGGAGTACAATTGGACTTTAAAATTAACATGAGATTTAGATTATATATTAAATAAAAGGTCTGGAGAAGGGCTAAGCAAATGGGACAGGGTAAGACCCTCTGGACATAACAAACTTTTCATATGTTAAAAATCAGTAAATTCTGGATAGGTAAAAGTGTATATATATATGGAGGCCTTAACAGTACCTTTAAGGTTGCCGCCAAAGGGTAGAGTTAGCTAACACATGTAAGGGCATAGGGTTTCTTTTACAGGGCATGTTATTTTTGTTAAGGGGGTGTTTGACCAATAGTTTGAAGTATGAAAAAGGGGACTATTTTTGGTTAAATGTTAACGGGACGAGTTATGAACTAAACTAAGTTAAGGGCTTTATATAGGGGTGTAATGAGATTCATATGGCATATACGTGGGGTTAAGTTATAGGAGAAGGTTAGATATCCATCATAGATTGATGAGCCATTTTGGTATGTGGTTCATGTCTTGATTGTATACATTTGTGTGTTTAGATTTGTGCTAGAGCGCGGGTACTTGGAGAAGCTTGTTCAGGTGAGTTTCATAGTCCCATATCTTTTTATGATTTGATTTCCAGATGGGATGGAAGAGACACTGTATGGTTTTATAAAGAATGTTGTGAATGTTTCCCTGGTTTGTGATGGACTTGTGTGTACACTTATGTGATTAACTGCTATGTGACTCTTGTTTGTGTTTATGATTTGGATCAGGGGACACGTACCGTCTCAGTTATTGTGGTTTGACTTGGTACCAAGGGGATGTTGACAAGGCGGGGCCTTGGGATTGGTTCATAGGTGTATGGGCGCCTATGGGACCATGGTTATTGTTAAGGCTTGGAGCCTTGGAATTTTGGTTATTGGTAAGGCTTGGAGCCTTGGATTTGTGGTGATTGGTTAAACTTGAATGCTAGTTGTTAATACATAATTGTAGCACATTATCCATATGTTCTTTTGTTAATGGTTGTTATTCACAACTTATAACTGATTTGGCGTTGGAGTCTAAACCTATGACTCTCACCAACTTTATGTTGACGTGTTTTAGTGTCTCTTTCAGGTGAGAATGTGGTTAAGCGTAAGAATAGGAGTGGCTAACTGGAAGGCTCAGGATTGCATTTGGTGGAACCCCCTTTCCTCTTAGTCTTTATTTATGTTTGAATGAGTGATACTTTGTAGACACCTATATGTTTCTTATTTCTTAATTGTATGTCTTTGGTAAGAGGTAGACCGGTTACCTACTTACCTAGACGCCTGCATTGTTTGAGATATCTTCATGACATTGTGTCACCATTTATGATATTTCCATTTCATTTAGTTATCTCTATAGACACGCTATTGTTGTGATGATATCCATACGTCGCGCCCTATATTCCGCCATGGTGGGGTGTGACAGAATGGTATCAGAGCCAATGGTTATAGAGAATTAGGTTGCCTAGCCTAGTCTATAGCTTAAGGATCCCTTCATATAGGCGTCATAGGATTACGTGTGGTCTTGATTGTATTTTCCTAAATTTTATTTTTGTGAATTTGACTAGTATGAGTTGAACTATAGTTACCCATACTTAGTCACCTGTTAATTTCTGTTTTGCTTTTGATATATAAATTACTTTCACCATAGTAAGTTATTTGGTGTACCTAATGTATAGTATTTTTCTTTTGATGTTTAAGTCATGTTCCCTAAGAATCATGTGGTGATTCCGAGTTACTATGATTAGGTGGATAGAAAGGATTTTAAGTTGTTTCCACTCTTATGGGCGACATGACTTATAACTGATTATTATGTTGTGTTGGAGTTTTCTATGCTGTTTTAGCTAGACTATGGATTTATGTATTCCAAGAGTTTGACTTTATTATTTTAATAGATGGAGTTTTGGACCTTATTGTTTATGTGGTTATGAGCTTATATGAGTAGATGGATTTATGTGTTATATGTTGTATTGATTCTTATAAGTGTCATCATAGGAGGTAGTGCATTGAGGAAAGGGTAATTGTATAAGTATGGTGGCCAACATAGTTATACAAGTACCACAACTTCAATGGGTTCTGTAGAACAATGATAATCTTTGTGAAACAAGGGGGTTGATGTTTTTCTAGAGAGAGAAACTTAGAGAGAGAAGTGAAAGAAACTTGTATGTTGAAATGTAAGACATGAACAACCAACACCTCTTTCCATGGTGGAAAGAGGTTTAAATACCCCAAGTCCTTAATAGACTTGGGCTTCCGGCCCATGAACATGCTCATGGGTCGGGCTATTTAATAAATGAGACTTAACATTACTACGAGCCTATAACTACATTGTTGGAGTGACCGAGACTTTCTATATACGTAAAACGTATTTCCAACAATCTCCCCCAAAGGGAGGTCACTCCAAATTTACAAAGTCCTAATCTAGCATGTTAGATCTTGTTCTTGAGCTCGTAGTCTTCTTTTCTTTCTTTTTCTTTCTTTTGTGAATATGTGTTGAATGATATCAGCCTTTTGCTTGGAACACGTTCTTTTGGCCTTTCACGTGCATTCTTTATTTTCTTGTGAGGTTCGCCTCTTTGTGACTTCATGTCCCACACACTTATCCTTTGTTGAATTCTTGAAAGTTTCAGAGTCGATACAACAGAAGACTTTCAGGTCATACTTTCTTGAATTTGCAGGAGTATTTGATGCAGAAGGAATAAGCATGTGAGGACGTCTTCAACAGGTACACCGCAACGCCACCGTCTTCAACAGGTACACAGTAACGCCACCGTCTTCAACAGGTACACAGCAATGCCACCGTCTTCAACAGGTACACAGCAACGACACGAATAAAATGGCTTTGAAATTTTATTCTAATTCGGTAGCGTTTTACCTCCGGTCGGTTAAGACCGTTGGACGATATTAGATATCGTACCCGTGACGGATAGTTTCAATTAAGTAACTTCCTGACAGGATTTCATGGGTAAACCCGTTCTCTTTATTTGACCGTCCAAAGCTGACTGCGAACATAAAGAGTGAATCATTTGGATAATAATATCCGCATGATTTGAAGCCGTCAATTCATGTTCCTGGAACAAGTGAAGTTCAGTTAAGAACCGCACCATCGTTGCTTTCCAGTTGTCACAAACTTGATTCAGATTGAATCTTGCTTGTCACCTACCAAGTGTTGTTTGATGTTAACACTAGAAGGATTTCCACTCGTCACTGTGAACACTAAAAAGTGTCACTCTGAGTGTTCTGACAAGATCATACGATAATGCGTAGAGGCCTGGAACGAGTTTAAGTTCAATTAAGAATTAAACTATTGTTTCTTTCCAGTTGTCACAAGATTAGTTCGTAAAGAACCGCACGTGTCACCTACCATGAGCTTGTTTGATGTTGGCTCAAGCAGGATTTCCATCTTCACTGTAATACTTGCGTATCACTCGGATGTTCTGGCAATATTACAAGAATACTACGTAGGACTCATAAAAGATCTCTTACTTTTCACAGTGTGTGAAGAAGCAAGGAATAAATGGAAAGTGTCCTAATGAGACTTTTGATGATCTCGTTGCTATAGACTCGATAGTGCATTTTGATTTAGTGATAGATGGCTGGAGAGGAGTGCCACCTATTCAATATCAGTCTATTCGGACTGAATAAACCAATAGATAACGTGTTGATCTCTGTGTGATTAAAACAAATACCTTTTGAGAGATATTTGAGTTAGCTGGGGAGGGTTGTGCATTGCATCACTGGGTCCATGATGGCTTTCTTCAATATCGAGAATTATTAACTAATGATCTCAATAGCATATGTATTGACCCGGTTTCTGCCTAAATTTGTAAGGAGGGCTTCTTTCTTTACACCCTTTATCTTTACAATTCTTTTTCATTCTTCAACCCCTTCAATGCTTACCAATACGTCATCACTAGCACCTTGTTGTTATTGTTCCATTGCTAGCTTAAGTACTTGGTCGACATTCAGCTACGTTCACATTCATTCTCCATCTTTCCTAGGACTTCTAGTTCTATCTAGGGAGTTGTCCTTAGGAAGCTTTCATCGGTTCTGATGAATCATTGAACTAATACCTATACCTACCACCCTTTTGTCACCACATCCGTCGTGAGTTAAGTGTGTTTTGGGTTGATATAGTCACCATGAAAAATTCTTGAAAATCACTTAAAGCACTTGTGATATTAAAATCAAAGTTTTTGTGCCTTAAGTGTTTTGATCATCAAAAACGCTCCCCCTTAACTTGTGCATTACACATGTTAAGTTGGTTTATCTTTTAAACCTTTTTCATTGTTTTAGCCGAATATCATCAAGTCTCCTTAATCCCATTTTCTCCCCTTTCCAAAATGTTAACCATCAATATTTTGGATATTAATGGATTAACCGGTCGTTGGGTAAAAAATGAAATTAGATGTTGGCCAAAGAACATATGAATGCTCTCCCTCAAATTAATGAGGGTAAGTTGTAGTGCTTGAGTATGATTTGTTTGAAAGATTTAGAATCTTGAGAGAAATTCTTGAAAAATATCATACTTTTATACTACAACAAGTCACAAAGCTGATAAAGCAAAAAGATAACATATTCACAATTATAGACATATGGAGTTGACATGTTATAAGACGAACCAAAATTAATTGGTTCGTTCCGTGAACCGATGGTGAGCTCCATATGGTCATCCACCGACGAATCGTTCTATACTTCGTAGCAACCGGCGCTTCCTTAGAAGTTCCTCAATCTTCCTGATTGCGTACGATGATCCCTTTCTGCACTAGGTTGTCCAGGTGTATGTGACTGCCGGAAGAGGTAAGTTGGCATTAAGAACCGACAGATCATCTCGAACATTCTTTAGCGTTCCATCACTGAATTTGTGCAGTTCTGAGAAGCGCATGTATTGCATGACCCCAGTCTCATTTGGATAGAAGATCCCTGCTTTCGGCGTTGTTGTCCCCATGTAGACCTTCTTGTTCTTATGGAAATTACTGAGTGAAGTCGTATGGGGACGTTCAAGGTTTAGCTTCTTCTGATAGCTTTCTACTCCAAGTTGAAAGTCTTCCACCCGGTTTTGAATGACTATTTTCCTGGCATATTGACGAAAATTGGAGCTCATGGCTATGACAATCTCTGGTGATAGATGATCAACTTTTTCTTGAGCCAATAGCAACAAAAGATCTTCGATGTCTTCAAGTTGAAGGTACTGGAGATCACTTTCGTCAATGCGGTATTCTTTCTCATCGGTACGTTTGAACACAATTACATTTAAGTAATCATAACCGAAGACAGTCTGAGTGGTTGCTCCTTGGATGCTTTTGATTCTGTGAGCTGAAACAATAGAAGCACCTCTCTTAGGACGATGGAAGTGATTATAAGCTAACTTCTTCTTTTTATCCGAGTGAGATATGCCAAGTGAAGCATAGGTATCATAAAACTTGAGTGGCTTCTTTCTCCATATTGAAACAGGCACTTTATCCTCTATCCATGGAACATTCTCCAAGTTAATGGCCTTGAGCATTGTTAGTGACGTGGCATATTTCTTTGCTCCATTTTGAAGGTATTCAAGATCGTGAGAGACAAAATGCTCTATTGGGATAGTGGCTCAACCGGTGATGACCGTTGGTGTGAGAGGTTGCAACACGGGAGTCTGAATTCCTGTAGTTGTCGCTCTCATTGCTTTTGTAATCTCATTCAGATGATATTCTGCTTCATTATGGCTGATCTTTAACGTGTCAAAGAAGTCCACATTTGCAGCTGCCATTTTGATCAGATCTGGGGTCATCGTCGGTTTCCCATGAGAATACCTTAGAAAAGCCGAGAAGTCGATAGGCTTGTTGAGGAATTGAGTCATCTCCATTACAGTTGCAGTGTCAAATGGATGTTGTGATGCTGCATTTGTTAGCCAAAGTTGCTCTTGTACAGTATCATTAATGATAAGGGATTCAGCAAATGTCGGTTCTAGAACATTTAAATCTTCAACTTCCATGTCATCGTCATGCTGAACTGCAGATGATGTTGAAGGTTGAGTTTGCATCACCGGTATATCCTCGTGAGGTTCTTCTTCAAGCATTGTCTCTGTCGGTTCTTCTGCTTGCATGTATTCTACAGATTCAACGTGAGAATCAGTAGTGAATTCTGGTGCAGTAGATATACCTTTAGCAACCTGCTGAGTTTCTGATAATGTTGACTCCAGTGTCTTTTCTGTGGTGTCAGCAATCTTTTCTGCAGTGTCCTCTAAACCTTTCTCGGTGGCCGTATCATTGTCATCCTTGTTTGTCTCTTCGGCATTTGTACCGGAGTCTTCATTCTTATCTCCCTTGTTGACTTCATTACCCTTTTCATTATTATCATCGTCATCCTGATCATCATCTGTATCCTCGTCCTCGTCCTCATCTTCATCTTCATTCTTATCCTTTCCTTGTTCATCCTCTTCTTCCTCCTCATCTCCTTCTTTATCCTTATCCTCATCATCCTTTTCACCATTTTCCTCGTCATCTTCCTCTTCTAACTCATTTTCATCGTCAGACTCAGAGTCGGTAGTGTCTGCAGGTTTCTCTTCAAGAATTGATTTGTTGAGATATTGCAGAACTTTGCGTTTGTATTTCGATTTATGAGCTCCCAAATCTAGCAGACGTGTCTGTAGCAATGTCATTAGTTGAAGAGTAGATAGACCATTACCGACAAGATGTGGTAGTTGTTGATCAACATAAGACTTGACTTCGCGTCGAATGATCGTGGTCATCTGCTCGTCAATTGACCCGAGAAAAGCAGCATTTTCTTTATCCCGAGTTTTCTTCTCTTTCAGAAATGATTTATGTTGTGTTTTAAGCTTTTACACTTTGTTTGTTAGCTTCTGAAGAGTAGGCTCATCAGGTTGCAGTTCCTTGGGAGGAGTGGCAAACCTTTCGGTCAACGTAGCTATTTGTGTAGCTTGAGCCTCTAGCTGTTGTTGAAGAGACTGAATCAATGGATCATGGAATGTGAGGAAAGGATTTGATGTGGATGATATTTGTGGTTCTGTTGGTGGAGGTGTAACCATAACCGTTAAGGTGGTGGTGGATGATACTGGTTGTACAGGGATCGGTGTTGATGTAGATTCAGTGATAGGGGCGGTGGTTGATATAGGTTGTTCGGCTGTGGATGACGGTGTAGATTCAGTGGTGAGGGTGGTGGTTGATACTGGTTTTTCAACAAGTGCGGGTGTGATAGTGGTGGTTATGACCTCACTGATGACCGGGGTGGATAGTAGTGAAGTGGTGGTCGATGTAATAGTGGTTATAGGAACATCCACCATTCCTTCACTTGTTGACGGATCAGTGTTTGTGACCTCGACACCCTCTCCTTCTAAATTGAGATATTTCATAACATCATCAGAGTTTGAAGTAGACTTACTTTGAAGTTGCGTTTCAGGTATGAAAGTTCCATGAGCATCTTCATTTAGCACCATGTGAGTCGGTTGTGGCAAAGATGTGGTGATATTGGCATCTCGATACATCAGACTTGTATCAGTGTCAGCACTGCTCTCATGTTCTTCACTTGGTTCACGACTTTCAAGATGATAGTTAGCAGCATCTTCATAAGTATCTTCCTCATTAGGATCGTCGTAAAATGTCGTATCATCATCAGGATTACCAAAATCTGCCAAGTCTTCAAATACTTTTGAGCCTGATCCGCCAAAAGCTTCCTGTCGGCTTTGTTGAAGAATAATACGAAGTCTTTTGGCTTCAGAGATTTGTTGTTGAGCAGGTTCATTTGGAGCAACACTTGCCTCTTTGCCTTTAGCTTTCCTTGCTTTCTTAGGCTTGCGGAGTGGTACTTCTTCCTGTTCTTCTTCAGTTTGGATCAGCTCATCTTCATCATCTTCATCAACAATTTGCATTTTACCTGGTCCTTTATCTTTAGAAGCATCTGATTGGCGCTTTGAAACCCGTTTCTTGCGTTTACCTTTTTGCTTCTCTGAAGGATGTGAATTTGCACGCTTCAATATCATTAAGCATCTCTTGGTATTTATCACTTTCCTTGATTCCATCATTAAGCATTGTGTCGGGTACTAGTGCAGGAAGTAATGCATACTTTGTGGAATTAGTATCTGCATTAATAGAGAGAATCACATAGTCATCATCTTTGATGTGATAGAAGAAATTCCCGCGAGTGTCAATGGTTGGGTCATTCTTCATAAAGTGATGGATAATGAGCTTGGTGAATCTAGGGAATGGAAGATGCACGGATTTCTTCTTCGTTCCAGTAAACTGATAACAAAATTCTTGCCAGAGAAGAAGTGCATAGTCGACTTTGGATGCAGTATACAATCCCCAAAATAAGTGAGCCTGTGGTGGTCTCATTGCATCGGTGCCCCTAGTTTTTCCAGTAAGACACTTGACGATGATGGTAATAAGTGCTTTCCAGGGTTGCCCTATGTGTGAGGTGTTAAATTGTGATAGGTTGTTGATTTCACCCTCATAATTCATGGCACGAATGACTCGAAGCATTTCATCATTATTTGGGTTAGCCACAAATTGTTCTCCTTGTGCCAACCTAGGAAGTTTAAACAATTTCCGAAAAATGCTCAAGTTGAGTACCCTTGGTGTTTTGTTCAGTTCAAAAGAGATAGTCTTTTTGGAGAATGATGCAGTGTTCCAGAATTCATGCATGTAGACTTCGGGAACAGATGCAGTACGTCTGAGTGTGTCTCGGATGGGTGATATGTCTAGGATATCCGTGGCTATTTTGAAAGCTGGTAAAGCCGGATCAAAATCATCTTGTAATCGAGAGTTGTTCTCAGCATATGGAAGCCTATTACTGAGCGAAACAAGCTCAAGATCACGAAGTCGTTGTTGTTCCTCGGTGATTGACATTTTCCTGCTTTGATGACATAAGCACAAATGATATACACAAAATATGTAGATGTCTTAAGTCTATGACAAGTTGAAACATAGGGAAAATATCATTACAATTATTACCACAACATTCACACATACATCAGATGAACAAAGTCCTTACATTTAGCCATACACTTAGGATAATGACATAACTGCCAAAGACATTTTTATTCTAAAGAGATACCGACCTAGCATTAGTTCTTAAAATATTTGGATTTCTTGGTGGTCATGTCCAAAACCTCAGTAGGTTTAGGTTTGATTTCTACTAACACCTCAGTAGGTCTTGGTTTAATTTCAACCAAAACTTCAGTGGGTTTTGGTTTAGTTTCAACCACTACGTCAGGAATTGTAGGATTATCCTCAACCCAAAAGATAGTGGGCTTGAACAAAGATGAAGCTTTGTCGTCCATGGCCTGGAAACAAAACACAAGACATTGACTAAGTAATTTGTATCTCTTTTGTTTACATAGGAATCAACTTATTAAATAAGATGAACTTCTGTAATAAGAACCCTTCAAGTATTCTTATGAGATAAAAATTAACTTGTTTCAATAACACTTGGTTTCGTTTAAATGGCCCTAAAGTACTTAAACCTAAGGAGGAAATAGTGCAAGCTAGGCCGAACTCATTAGATATTCTAAGGCAAGTGCATAATCATAAGAAACCTAATTCCATCGCAATGTAGTAATCTATCGGAATCCTAACAAAGCCATCGCAATGAATCAAGCATCGGAATCCTATTGAAGTAACATCCTATCGCAATATCTATGTCCATCGCAATAAGTACATTTCCATTGGAATAATTGAAAAATTCATCGCAATATTACCCATCGCAATACCTAGTGCGAAGCCATCGCAATGACGCATCGGAATGCGCCATCACAATACGCCATCGCAATGAGCCATCGTAATGACCATCGTATTGAGCCATCGCAACGAGCCATCGGAATGACCCATCGCAACGACACATCGCAATGAACCATCGTAATGACACATCGCAATGAGCCATCGTAATGAGCCGTCGAAATGACCCATCGCAATAGCCCATCGCAATGAGTCATCGGAATGACCCATCGCAATGACAGGCATCGCAATGATGGTATCGTAATGTGCATCGAAATCCGTGACAGGGATTCGATCTCAAACGTTGACTTCTCGATCTGGAACTTAGGCAATGTTTTAAGTGATTCTAGGCAAAACCAATGTGTATCTATGCATCCTTAACAAATCCCACCACTTAAATACCATATTCATAGCAAAAAACATGAAACCCTAAATTTGGATATGAACACATGAATCTGAATAGTTTTAGATGAATGAAATGATGTTTTAGTGGTATTAATAGAAGCATAATATTGTACCTAGAAGATGAGCAACAATCAAAGATGCGAAAAACACAAGGAACAAAGGTGTTGAAGGTATTCAACAATGGCGGATGTATAAATGGTTGTGTGTGTTTGCGATTGTGACAGGGAAGAAAGGGGGGGTGAGAAGTATTGACTTTGGTCAACAAGTTGTCAAGTGCACTCATACACCCACCATTTTGCATAACTTGCAAGAATGGTCCCCCTGTTTTGGAAATGTTATAGTTAAAGTGATTTTTTTTAGAGTTAACTTTAACAAAAAAACAAACCCGTTCACAAACACAACCACAAAATCTTAACGCCAAAATTCAATAACCTAGGCATAAATATCCATTCTACACAAAGCACACATAGCATAACAAATGATGATGAATAGTTAATATTTTCTGACAACCCTTTTTAACGACCAAATTTGTTTCCACGAAGAATTAATATTTGCTCCCCCTTAATCCCTGACCCGTTTTCTATTTAAAGAGCTGTAGTCATTGATTTTAAGGACACAACTATTAATGAGGACATTTGCCGGTTAAGTGCTGTTATAGAACGATTCTGGTGGCAATAAGATTTCTCTTATTTTTACAAAATAAGTGCACTGAAACGTACACAAATTTGTGTTAGACTAAATTATAAAGTAAACTTAGTCCCTTACAAGGTTTTAAAGTAAACCTTGCCCGAGAAAATTAATTCCCGTTGTGAGCCAACGTTTTCAAAAGAAATACGTGACTTTAATGCGAAAAACGGGTTGCAGTCAGAAATAACTTCAAGCCATAATGGGCATGTTTTAAAACTTGTACAACTTTTATACGGACTCTATTTAGGGCGCCGTGTCAATACTAATCGACATTTCTAAAGCCGTAAATATTACCGTACTAAAAGACATGCCCGATTTGAAAATAAAAATAACAATATTTTTGGATTTTCTCGATTTTATATTTTTTATGGATTTTCTATGTTTTATATTTTTGTATTTTGCTTTTGATGGTTTAAATATGTACGATAATATACAAGATCACGATCAAAGGATACACGAGAATAGTTTACCATTACTATTCTTCAGATTCTTCTGCCAACTCCTTAAGTGTCGCTGGTGAAAATGATTTCATGCCTAGCTTTTCGATCAAAAACTCGATACGTCCTCGATCTAAGGCCTTTGTGAATATATCTGCCAGCTGATACTCAGTGTTGACGAAGTACAGTTCGATCACTCCATTTTCCACTTGCTCCTTGATGAAGTGGTAGCGGATGTCAATGTGCTTTGCTCGAGAGTGTTGAACGTAGTTGCAGCATAGAGCGATTGCACTTTTGTTATCATAGTACATCGGGATTGTTGAATCCAAGACCGTAGTCAGTCAATTGTGACCTCATCCAAAGAACTTGAGCACAACAACCGGACATAGCAATGTATTCAGCCTCAGTATTTGATATTGCAGCGCTTTTCTGCCTTTTTGATGCCCAACTAACAAGTCTATCTCCAAGAAGTTGCACACTGCCAGAAGTGCTACGTCTGGTATCTTGACACCCGGCATAATCTGCATCTGCATATGAAATTAGTGCAATAGAGGAATCCTTCGGATACCACAGACCACGATGAAGTATTCCTTTTAGATACCGAAAGATCCTTTTCACGACATGTAAGTGCTTTTCGGTAGGCCGAGCCTGATACCGGGCACACATGCCTATAGCAAATTGCAAATCAGGCCTGCTAGCAGTCAGATAGAGAAGGGTGCCGATCACTCCACGGTAAAGTTTAGGATCGACAGCTATCACTTCCTTATCTTCATCTAACTTGGATCTCTCCACCATTGGAGTATCCACGGGGTCACAGTTTTCAAAGTGATATTTCTTTAAGGATTCAAGAGCAAATTTGGATTGATTAATGAAGATGCCTCTGGGATTCTGAGAAATTTGCAACCCTAAGAAAAATGAAATTTTTCCCATCATCGACATCTTAATAAAGCGTGTGGACATAACTGTCTCAAAACGGTCAGACAAACGTTTATTAGTAGCAGCAAATATTATATCATCAACATAAATTTGTACCAGTATCATGTCGTTGTCCTCCTTGAGAATGAATAATGTTGGGTCCACTTTGCCTTTGGAGAAGCCTTTGGAGATGAGATACGACGACAAGAGATCGTACCACGCGCGTGGAGCTTTTTTCAACCCGTAAAGAGCCTTCTTGAGCTTGTACACGTGATTAGGATACTCAGAATTGACGAATCCATTCGGCTGGCTTACATAGACATCTTCCCTTAATTCACCATTGAGAAATGTCGTCTTAACATCCATTTGGTAGACGATCATATTCATGTGAGCAGCATAAGCGAGGAATAGTCTAATTGCCTCCAATCGTGCAACAGGAGCAAAGGATTCTTCAAAATCGATACCCAAAGCTTGTTTGTGACCTCTAGCAACCAATCTAGCTTTGTTTTTCAGCACACTACCTAACTCATCGAGCTTAACCTTGTATACCCACAACAATGTCAAGATTTCAACGTTGCTGGGTAACGGAACTAATTCCCACACTTAAAGACGTTGGAATTCATTAAGTTACTCTTGCATGGCTTCAATCCATGATGATTTGGTCATGGCTTGTTGCCAGTTTTTAGGTTCAGTGTCTGAAAGAAATGCATCAAAATAGCAATATAATGCATGTTCTTGGAGTTGATGGCGTGTTAAGACTGGTCGATCGATGTCACCAATAATATTGCGGATTGGGTGATCCTTTGTCCATTTAGTGTTGTGAGTTTCAATCCGTGGTGGTCGGGAGTGAACGATTGCAGGAGCTTCCTCTGAGGTAGACGCACCGGTAGGGTCTTCAGGTATATGTGAACCAAAGAAGGGAAGCTCTTGTAAGTGAGCATATTCCAGATCATGATCATATAGGTCCTTTTCAACATCATTAGGAACGAGTGGGGGTGATGATTCAGGTGTTGTTTGAGAATTGGTGGGGGATGGTACATCTTGTTCAAGAGTAACAGTAGATGCCTCTGATAGATTTCCATTATCTTGAGCAACAACTACGGGAATCGGAGCTACTACTACAGGTGTTGGAGAATCATTACTCTGTGGATCGAAGAATTCATCAAACATAGGTTGAAATAACTTATCCCACTCGGACCTTGTTGGTGGTATAAACGATGGAGAAGTAGGATTGTTGGGAATTAATCCGGAACTAATTGTACCGGTTCACATCTCGTGTAATGCGGGTTCAGAGCTATGTTGCTCAGAAGCCATAGCTGTCAGCTCATCAAAATCGACATCCAAAGTTTCTACTATCTTGCCAAGACGACGGTTATAAATTCGGTAGGCTTTCTTTGCAAGCGAGTAACCAATGAAAATTCCAATATCAGCCTTCGGTTTAAGTTTTCCCAGATTCTCACTATTTGTATTTGGATAGCAAAGTGCACCAAACACATGAAGATATGAAATATCGGGTTTGTGTCCATGAAGTAGCTCATATGGAGTTTTACCATGACGTTTGCGAATGATGGAGCGGTTTTGGGTATAACATGCGGTTGCCACTGCTTCAGCCCATAAGAATAAAGGAGCATTTGCATAAATCAACATAGTTCGAGCAGCTTCCATAAGTGTACGGTTACGTCTTTCAACGACACCATTTTGTTGTGGAGTGCGAGCCGCATATGTTTCATGAGAAATACCAACCTTTTCATAATAATTTCGAAGAGTCTGATTAACGAAGTCAGTGTCGTTATCAGTCCGAATGCGGCGAACAGTAGCATTACGACGTACTTGGATCATCTTTAAGAAAGTAATGATATACTATGGTGCTTGATCCTTGGATGCTAAGAACTTTACCCATGTAAACCTTGAGAAATCATCCACTATGACGAGGATGTATTTTCTACCACTCACACTAGCCGTACGCATTGGCCCGCAAAGATCCATGTGCAAAAGATACAGTGGTTCTTGGTTGGTGTCTTCTTCTTTAGGTTTGTAAGATTTCTTGGTGCTTGTCCCCAATGAACACGCGGAACATAAGTGATCCTTGTCGAACTTAAGTTTTGGAAGACCACGAACAAGTTTGTTTCTAGCCAAATGGTTAATAGCATCAAAGTTAAGATGAGATAACCGTCGATGCCACAACCATGACTTGGTCTTAGATGCTTTGGAGAGTAGGCAAACAGGAGAGGCGGCCATCATGTTTTGAATAGAGAAAGTATAGAGATTATCCCTTCGAGAACCCTTTAACAAATCATTTTCTGTAAGATCGCGAATGAAGCAAGTATGTTGTCGAAAGGCCACTTCATGGTTTGAATCGCAAAATTGTCCTACTGAGAATAGATTGTGACCAAGTCCCTCTACATAATAAACCCTTGAAATCGTGACATTCCCAATTTGATATTCACCATAACCCATAATCTTTGTAATATGGTCGTTGCCGAATTTAACCGTTCCTAGAAACTTGCTGACGAAATTTCTGAGCATCGAGCGGTCTCCAGTCATATGTTTGGAGCACCCCGAGTCCAAATACCAAAGAATAATTTGGACGACCTGAAAATATTACCAAACACAGACGATGTATTAGATTCTAATTGTTCTTCTGAGTTAGCAGGTACATATATAATTATCTTAGATTTGCTATCAGACGAAACTTTAGGTTTCCAGATTTTCTTACTAGTGGTTGGCTTAGATTCTAGTTGTCTAGAATTCTGAGGTACTTTTTGACTGGGGACATTACCACTGGTAGGCACAATAGTGGGGGCAGACCTAGTTAAAGGGCGCTTTATCCATTTCTTAGTGCTAGTGTTCCTATTTAAAGGACGCTTAGACCTAACTTCCGTGGATGTGATCCTAGTTAAAGGGCACTTAGTTCCATTTGCAGTAAAGGTCCTACCAGTGGGTTTCCATTGCCACCCAACTTGGGTAAATTTCTTCACTGTTGAAATCCATTCAAGATTGTTCTTAATAGCATACATTTCATTCACGTGATCAACAAGGCATAGATCATGACGCTGAGAAAACATGCATTCATTACAATTCCAACATTTCGCATTAGAATTCACATTTTGCTTAGATTTCCACTCATAAAGAGAACCTTTTGTCTTAGCTACATGATTCTTTTTATTTAAAACTGAAATAACGTTCCTAGGGTGCACTTCTACTTTCTTCTTCTCAGTCCTATTAGTGGAAGGCTTGATCCTATCTTTCTTGTCTTGAGATCCTTTAGCCTTAGTGGACCCAGTTACTCCTGTAGAAGTCAAGGGAACATTAGTTACAGATTTTGACTTAGCCTTGATGGGTGTGTTTAAAACAGGCTTAGCTCCTGGGGTCTTATTGAATGGAGTAATGGCAATGGTGGTTTGTTGTTTAGATGGTACAGATATCGGTTGCCCAATGTACTCTAAGTTTGCTAAACAATCCTGAACGCGATCCACATATAATAAAAGCTCATATACACTATGACTTGTGGGATCACGTTCACGCATTTCATCAACAATCTCTCTAGCTAGATCAGCATGTTCTAAGGCATTTTTCATATATGTAACAAACTTAGTGGGACTTTTCTTAAATTTAGGATCCCGATATAGCACACGTGGGTTGGGTTTGGGAGCACTAGAGGTCGAGGCAGAGACAGTAGTTGGATTATCAACACTTTCTCGTCCTTTGAGTTGAAGTGTCTCCTTTAATTCTGCTAGAACCATGTTTTTGTCTATGAGCTTAATTTTTAGGTCAGAGGTTTCCTCACATTTCTTGTTCAGTTTGTCAATTAAAGACTTTTGCTCTATCGCATTAAACGCGTGTTCTTCTATTGAACCAGAAATTTGTGAGTCTCCCTGCCTTACTTGTTCACGCTCTCCTAGTATAGAATTTATTCTATTTTCTAGGACATGATTCTTAGTTTCTGCAGCCTCTAGTTCCGTTTTTGTTTCTAGTAATTCTCTCTTAATTCTCATCATCTCTTCTTCTAAATTCTGAACCATCTGAATCATCTTGTCACTTGTCTCAACAGAGTTTCCACCATCATTTAGTTTTGAAAGAGTTTCATTTTTAGATTGATTCTCAATTTCAAGAGATATAGAATGTTGTTGAAGCTCATTAAAACTTTTTGAGAGTGTATTATACGAATCTTGAAGCTTTAAAAATTCAGCGTTGGATTCATGACAAGAATGATTTTCTACAGTATTCACAAGTTCAACAGTATTCACAGATTCATGCACATCATCACAAATATTCACAGTAGATGAAATTTCATGAGTATATTTAACAGTAACAACTTGCATCACTTAGAGAGACACCATATGTTCTAAAAAGCGGTCATATTCTGATAAAATCTTTTCCTTTTCAATTAAGTGTTGTTCATAAGCATCATCCATTTTATTGAAAACTTTTTGAACTTCACCAATTTCAAAACTTAAATTACACGCTAGATCATAGACTCCTTGTTTAATATGGTCCACAAACGGAACGATCTCTTTCTCAAACACCGTTTTCATGTGTTCGAACTCCCATTCTCCAGCGGTTTGAGCCGTTGAATTCGTAAATTCCAAGATGACCTTGTCAAAATCGGTAAGGTATTGCCCAATCTCTTCCAAGCTGAGCTTTACCGTACTAACCGGTGGAAGATTCTTAGGAATTTCCTTTGGTTTGTCTGAGTTAACGAGTGTAGGAATTATACTAAGGCATTCTCTAGTAGGCATGAAAGTGGATGTTTGGAGAGTTCTCTTTTTCATATTAAAACGAATTCTAAGATCTATTGTGGCATTTTTTGCATTCATTTGAGCATAATCATATTTAGGATATGTAGAAAGTATTTTTAACTGCTTCTCGTCATATGGTGTCATACTCTCAGAATCATTTGAGAACCCAATCGGATCTAATACCAATCCTAACTTTGTTGCATCATAAAGTCGTGGGTTGTGGTTAAGCGCTTGCTTTGCATACCCCGGGTTAGGTGGTAAGTCTATAAGACGCGATAGATTGAACTCTTTAAATGATGCATGAAACAAGTGTACTAGATGTGAAGCAGCATATTGTTTTAAAAGCTTAATTTTCGTTTCTTTTATTCTTTCAGACGTCTTAATTTCCATTTCAAGCTGTTTGGACTCAAGAATTTCAAAATCCGTTTGAAGTTGTTGAAAATTAGTAACGACTGACTCTTTTTCTTTAAGTTCATTCGAAAGATTTGCTCTTAAACTTTCAATTTCTAGCAGATTATCCATTTGAACTTTCCTAAACCTATCAAATTCAGGATTGGTTAAGGTAGTGGACACAGGAGTCATTTCCAAGGTTTTAACCTTTTCCTTATGCAAAGCAAGCTCGGACAATAAAGTCTGATTAGCATTCATGGTTTCAAGGATCGTACTATTCATTCTGCTAAGCAGAGATGTCGGGACCCTAACCAAATCAGGTTGAGCAAACGAATTGATAGTCGTAAGAGCTCCCGGTTGTGGTTCACTCAAAGTCTAAGGACTTGCAATGTTATTGCTATCATTGTTTGTCTCGTCGATTGAGTTACTAACCACCGGAGGCTGTTCCGAATACTCAGACATTTGCCCAACTTGATAAGGTACAATACTAGTATCTGTAGCAGTATTTGGTACCTCATAAATGGTATCAGCTCCATATAGTGAAGATTTTCCATAAGAGCTGCTTTGGCGGTGTTAAGATCATCACAATCAGAGTCATATGCATCCAAATCATCACATTGATATGCAGCATTGTTGGTGATGACTGTTGTGAGACCATCAGTTTCTGCTACTCTCGGATCTGCTAGGAATGCAAATTCTTCTTCATCAAGCTCACGACCTTGGGCTTGAGAATTCACCAGGTAAATCTTCTCCTTAAACCATGTGTCGTCCCTTCTCCTCTTAGGATGCTTGCATTCACGGGCCATGTGCCCTTCCCCTTTGCAGTTGTAGCAAATAACCACCTTCATTTTACCAGTGTTGTTTGCCCTTGTAGCAGTAGTAGTGGATGAACGTGCACTAGCAGTAGACGAATTCTATCTTCCTTGAAGTGGTTGCACCATGACTCTTCCGTCCTGAATTATTGCCTGTTGTCGAGAGTTAGACGAGTTCCTTAACTGATTGTTAGTTGTTGCTGGAGCTCGGTAACCTCGTTTGTTAAATGTTTGACTTAAATAAGCAGACATCAGAGCAAGGATTTCAGTAGGGCTATCACCTTGTCTAAATTCAGGGACAGGGATGTCATCTTCACAGTAGAAAACTGGTGCTGCTTGAGCTACAGTCTGATTGGTTGGAGCACTTACTTGTTGTGAGTAATGAGGTTGAGGAGCCTCCAGTTGTGGATAGGTACTAGCAAGGTTGGTGGGAGGTTGATACGGTGAATACTGGTGTGAAGCATAAGGTAATGGGTGTGAATCTCCTTGTGATGATGATGTTGCTGGTTGGTGATAAGATGTTGGCGGTGGTGGCAGAATCGAGTACTGTGGGAAGCTTGGTGTTTGATACACAGGTTGATATGATGATTTGTGTCCTAAAGCAAGCTGAGAGTTGTGGTATGACAGTGTAGGATGTTTTGCCAATAATGCCATTGGTTCATGATAAGTTCCTTGAGAAATTCGGTTTTGGATCACATGCTTCTCATGCTGTTGTAAGAAGCATAGAGTTGATCTAAATTGGACTTGTGTAGATCACGAATCATTTTGACATCTGTGACATATTGACTCCATTCAGGGGGTAATGTGTTCAGAAACTTGGTGTTTAACTGAAACTGTTCAATCCTAAGATTATAGACATTCATGTCATTCATCAGAGTGGTAAAACGCCAGTAAAAATCATGAAGAGTCTCCCCTGGAATGTATTTGAACCTATCAAACAAATCATACAGTTGACACTCTCGTTCTTGCTTAGTGAGAGATGTCCCTTGTAGCAAAACCGCAAGTCGATCCCAAAGATTCTTTGCTACTGTATGTTCACTTACCATTCGAAAGATATCGGGTGGAAGGGCTTGAAGAATTGTCTGAACAGCCCTTTCATCAGCATCTGCAATGATTTTATTGGCATCGGTTAACTCATGATACTCCCTTGGCCTTGTCACGTTGTTGACGGTAACCTCTCCCCAATCTAATGGTCCTTTATCAATCGATTGAAGCATAAGTCTACCATTTTGTTTGCCCATGATGTACGTTCTCATACGGCCTTGCCATGCTTCAAATAGATCTTTGATGAGCAAAGGCGGGCGAGTATCGGTACCCGAAATGATCGATATATCGGTGAGTGAAGTCATAGTTGGCATAAATGAATGTGAATTCATTTTGTGATCCCTTAAAAAAATATTATCAAAGATGATCGAAGAATGAAATAAGGTTATGAGTTTTTTGTTTTGTTAACTAAAAGATGTTGTTATCTTGTTGTTGTGTTTGCTTTTGAAATTTTCCAAATTACCAAATTAAATGCCAAATAAAAGAAAATCCACTAAGTATCTAAAAACAAGTTCTATCGAAATGTTCTTTTTGTCGGAATACCTAGATCGGAATATCTTACTATCAGAATGCTTAGATCGTAATGCAAAGCTGTCGAAATGAGTCAGATCGCAAAGTGCTTGTCGGAATGATTCAGATCGTAATGCTCAGATCGCAATGTAACCTTGTCGAAATGATGATGGTATCAGAATGCCTAGATCGCAATGCAAAGCTGTCGAAATGCTCAGATCGCAAAGTCTATCGGAATGCTCAGATCGCAAAGTCTATCGGAATGCTCAGATCGCAAAGTCTATCGGAATGATTCAGATCGGAATGCTTAGATCGCAATGTAGCTGACAAAATTTAAGCAGAGTAACGACTTAAAAACTTCCTTATAGCCGTCGAAATCCCATATCGCAAAGTACGATCGGAATGTCCAGATCGGAATAAGTGATGAAATCCAAGTATCGCAATGTGGAACCAAACCCTTTCCGATGGTGATGGTTATTGCGATGGAAGCCCCTTTTTACTTGTACTTTCCGATGGAGATTTCTGCTTGAATTTCGGAATGAAGAACACAAGACATTTTTGCACTTTTGATCCAAGAAAGATTGTGTTTTAACGAAAACCAAGATACCGAAAACACTTTAACATGAATCCCTATGTTACACTACTTGAAACTACGATCAAACACAAAAAAAATTTGAAGATTTCAGCAAAAACAAACCAACACCCTACGATATGTTTATAAAACAATACGCAACACCAAAACAAACCTATATCTCATCCCATGCTCTTGATACCAATTGTAGAACAATGATAATGTTTGTGAAACAAGGGGGTTGATGTTTTTCTAGAGAGAGAAACTTAGAGAGAGAAGTGAAAGAAACTTGTATGTTGAAATGTAAGAAATGAACAACCAACACCTCTTTCCATGGTGGAAAGAGGTTAAATACCCCAAGTCCTTAATGGACTTGGGCTTCCGGCCCATGAACATGCTCATGGGTCGGGCTATTTAATAAATGAGACTTAACATTACTACGAGCCTATAACTACATTGTTGGAGTGACCGAGACTTTCTATATACGTAAAACGTATTTCCAACAGGTTCTTAAGTATGATTGCATGAAAGAGGGTTAGTACATGCTTGTATATGATGACATGTGGATTATTGGGTATATGTATAATATATAGGTTTATGTAACGGCTTTCTACCATATGGCTATTTTTTAGCGTGTTATATGTTTTGGGTTATACTCAGGTTGTGTGATTATGGGTTCACACGATATGGACTGGTTTTAGTGATGGGTTTTATGCCTTGTTGTAAGATGGTGATTACTCGTATGGAAAAACGAGTGTATGACGCGATTGATTGATCTGACATGTATGGTAACGAGTATGTTTTGGGTGATTTAATAGGTATATATATGTGGGTGTATATATACTAGTATGTATTAAGTTATGATATATTGTCGTTCAGTAGTTATTATAACTTGAACGTACATTGTGTTTGCTCGTGTTTTATGGTGTTGGAGTTTGATGGATTTCCAATGACGTTTTGAGTCTTTTGATGTGTGTCTACGTTCGGGTATGTATTTTAATTAATGAGAACTACTAAATTTTCTTACAAATAAGTGTGGCTAATTATAGGAAAACAATTTTGAAAATAATTTGTAAGTGTATGGTATGATATCGTGACTTATATATCTTTTATATAAGTTTGTGGTAGTAAGTTATAAAAAAATTGTCTTGAAAATAATTGGATTAGTTTTCTAGGTAACATGTGATAATACATTTTAAAGGGTGAAGAAATTTTATAATGATTTTCTTAAGTGGAGTTAAAATTTTAGAAGTATTTAACTAGACAGAAATAGTAAAAAAGGAGATTTTATTATAGTAATGATAATAATAATACCACACCTTGTAAACTTGTAATAGTTTAGTTATAACCAGCCTTGATGGATTATATAAAAACTAATAATAATAATAATATAGATTAAAATGAAAGAAAAAAAAACACTATATTTTATAAACATGTATTGGTTTTATAATAACAAGCCAAATAAGTTTAATATGGGTAAACAAGATAATGGTTAGAATAAGATTGTGGTATACCAACTAGTTGATATCCTTGATAAAATAATGAAGATAAAAGATGTGTTTATGGTTAAAAATGAGAATGATTGATTTTAGTAGTATTGAAGTTTGGTTCTTATGAGAAGTATCTAATTGGGACAAAAGTTTAAATTTTTCTAAGGTATAAAATTTGGTAATACTAATCGTGACGAGTCTAATTTTTCATTGTTGGCACACTCCATTGATATTTCGGATTACATTGTTTTGTTTTCAGTTGTTTTCGCTAGGGTTCATTTTACCCTATATTTTATTTTGGGACACGATTATTTGTAATTCTTTTGGTACACGTCATGATTTAGTTATGCGGTTGTGGAAACGTTAGGATGAGAGAATAGAGTTGGGTAGTATTGCTTATGGTTAGATATTAGAATGGAGAGATGTGTTTTGGTTTAAAGGTTGTGTTGAAGGAATGATTAAGATTTATGGAGTTTTGAAACTTAGATTGGTTACGGGAATAAGGGAGTAAGTAAAGTTAGTTGACTGGTCGTGGGATCGAGATGTCATGCTATGAGAAGTTGGTTGAAGTACCATTAGGAGATTGATGAAAGTACTAGCGGATGTGAGGGTAGAGTAGAAAGTTTCTACCAATGGAAATATTGGGGAAATAACACGCAAGGAAATTGGTATAGTTATGGAGGCAAGCTAGTAGTAGAGACGTGAAGAAAAACATGGATGTGAAAGAATGATTGGTAAGAAGCTGATTAATGGTGAAGTACAACAAGTAAGGAAGAGTGAGCCATTGAGGGGTTGACGTACCATTAGAAATATTGTGGTAGATGAGTTGAAGTTAGAGGCTACTGGGTAGTGTGAAGTTCCTAGGTAACATCATAGAGACGAGAAGGAGTGCGTGAAGAGCAACATCGTGAATCAAAGAGCTGAAAGGACTACGTGCCAGCTGCTAGAAGGAAGCAAGTGATTTCGAAGGAGTCACAGAAGTTGCAAGAACTGGAAAGGTGACAAGCACTATGATGGGAATCTCCGTATGGTTCGTGACGAAGAAGGACAGATCGAGTACCGGAATGGAGTTACAAAGAGCTGAACTAGTAGATCGTGATGAATTGAATACATAACATGGGGGATTAAGAACTCGTAGAGGTAACAAGAGTAGTCGAGTGACTACGCGGATAGAATTTTTGTGGCAATCAATATCGAGGGATGAGTAGTGAAGCTGAGCTGAATAAGTTCATGGATACGTGATTAAAGAGTCGGTTTTGTGAAGGTGTTATGAATGATCTTTGGAAGAGACAGTTATACATTATCCAATGCACTAGCGATTTCTATAGAATTGATGAATTAAGTATGGAATTTCTGTTGGACGGGATAGTGTAGGAATTAGGGAGAACCATGGAAGGAGAGAACCAAGTATTCCTAGAAGATGATGATTGAAAGTACCTCATGTTGGGTGCAAGATCAAAATAGAAGTATGAGATTTGAATAAGAATTTAAAATATGACTTAGTTTAGACAAATGGGAACTGATATGGGTATAAGATGAGAGTGTGATCCGCATGGGATCACATAAAACTCTAGTCTGTCCCTATTAGGAGGGAGTAGGAGAACTGATCGTGAGGAAAAACAAGTGAAGCTACTTGGAAAAATTTTGAGGTATAAATGACTTGAAAGATGGGAAGCATAACATCGTGATGTATGTCATGAGCTGAGGAAGAAGAAGGAAGTGTGGATAGATGCGAATCATGAATGAAATAGGCCGAGATAGGAACCGAATGTAAAACTTTGGTATAGCCTAATGAGTAGACTAAGGCACTAAGCATGCAAATATTGTTGTATTGTGGAAAGGAAATGGTATTGACCTATACTGTTTGATTGGAAGGCTTAGTATCGATAATCAAATGGTTGAGGAGTTATAGATGTGATGTGTCATGAGAGACGAAGGGCTTGGTCTAACTGTGACAAGATGAGGAGCACTATGACCTTGAAGTTAAGACATTGTGTAGGTATAAAGGAAGTGTTGAGTATTAGGAAAAAAAATCATTTATGGAGAAAAGTGAGAAAGAATTATATAGGTGCTACTAATGATCTATCCAAATTTTATAGAAGTAGTTGTAGCATGGGTATGGATGGTAGTTGATAGACTAACTGAGATAACCGTCCTTTTGGTGATGTGTATAGATCATAAGTTGATTTGGATTGGAAGAGCCTCATTGTGATAAACTAATCAATATGTGAAATATCGTCATAGGTCACTTGTGTATGAAAATTAGAATTTTTAAGTAGTTTGCGGTATGGACTAAAGGGAGTTGATGAACATGATTGGTGTTGGAAACTCACTTTATGTGACGACATTTAAGAATTCCTATTAGTTATCATAGTCACACACGTTTAGACTAGACTAGGTTCGTTGTATAGTTTATGTTGTGTGTGTGGCTATATATACCCCTCCTTAGCTTCCAAGGAGGGGTTTTGCTTGTCATTTTATCATTTGAATACATTTATCTTTCACACATTCAACCTCTCTTCTCTCTCTCTAAACCAACAATGGCTACCACCACCATATTTCACCACATTAGACCACCGAATCATTTTTAGCAAATCTACATTTGGCATCAGAGCCTTGGTTCAGTCCTTGGATCATGTTTTTGTTTCGATTTGGTGGTCTAAACATTTTTTAGTGTCTCGTTATATAATTTTTGGTCCTTATGTCAGGTTTTTTTAGTCACAATGGTTGTTATGATTTCATTTTTTTTAATGGAAACATTGCATTAACTGGTGTGTCACATTCATTGTCCCAAAGGTCAAATGTATCTGGTCACGGTTCACTACTGGTTTGTCACATTCATTAGCTGGTTTGTCACAGTCCACTCCTAATATCCTCAAAATCACACTTTTTCACAACTGATTTTTTGTCCCTTGTTTCATGGTTTCAAAATGGGTCACAAGATTACTGTTTCTGGTCTTACTTTTAGATCTGGTATCACTTTTCTGGGTTTGCTATTGTTTTCTTTTGGAAGATGCAGTTACCCAGAAAAAGGAAAGATTCATATTTCTAGATTTTCAGGAAAAAGGACAGTATTTTTTGGATAAGATTTTTGAGATGGTAACATTCAGATCGGAATATTGCGATCGAAAAAACCTTTGGTTTCTACATTGCGATCGAATATTCTGATGGAACACAGTTGATGCATTCCGATGGAACGCATTCCGACGGATGCATTCCGACGGATGCATTCCGACGGATGCATTCCGACGGATGCATTCCGACGGATGCATTCCGGCGGATGCATTCCGACGGATGCATTCCGATGGACAGAACTTCAGATATTACGATGGACTTATTTTGAACTCATTGCGATGGAAAAACTGTGTAAACATTGCGATGGAACACAAAGTTCAAAAACATTCCGATGATTTGTGTGACTCTTTGATGAAAGACTCAGATATATTTCGATGGACTGTTTTTAAATCAGTGTACCAAAAATGTGACCAAAACTGAAACCATCTCAACCGAGTCAACTCGGTAATTACCGAGTTGACTCAGTTAACTCACTGAGTCGACCCAAACTCAAATCCAATCCAATCCAGCCTTTTATCACCTCAACACCATGTTCTAAACCTAATACCCATCGGCACCTAAATCCCCAGCTAAGACTTGAACTTAACAGAAATAAATATTGATCTCATGATTTTTTCATCATGCATGTGTAGATCTATTAAGATCTAACACGAAATCGAAAATATATCATCACAGATCTGTAATTTATTTACGAAATTAAATAATGATTTATAACAAGCTTGTCATAATCTTTATTTTTTTGGATTAATTCAAAAAAAAAACCGACATGCAACAATCATATATAAACCTACCCGAGACCCATTTTATGGATCTTGATGCCGTGTGCATACGTGACTTATTCGAATGGAGATTAATTGTTCTGGGTCAAGTCACGGTCCATGAAGGTTGGACTAAAATTCATTTCGCTGAGTTTGAATGGTGAAGATTAATGGCATGCGAGACTTTGTATATGAGATTAGATGTTGTAGCATGGTAAGGAAATGACAGAAAATAGATGAGATGCTTTTGAGATGGAGTATTTGTTTGGTTGTTGGAGGTGATTATTTGAGATTAGGAGAGAAAGGTAGAGACGGAGTTTACAATGTTTGGTTGACTGCGTGTGCTTAAGTGATTAGGGTTTTGTGAGATAAATGTTATTTATATCCACATTATTAGGTTGACTAGTCCCTAATGTCCACCCGATTCTATAATGGGTACACGAGTTATTTTTGGGCTTTGCACTCAAAGTTAGGACAATTCTAATGACAAAGTGATAGTGACTATTATGTTACTTTCATGGGCCACGAAATTTTGTGTATTACAATTTGTCGAGCAAATTTTTTTAGAAATATCATTGACGTCACATTTAAGTGATGTTGATATAATGAACAAAAATTTGCTAGCGCATATTTGTGATTATTGATTACTATCGGATTTAAAGGTGACAAAGTGATATCATTTAGTGATGTGACAAAATGACGTGACAAAAGTGACAAGAATTATTTGACGAGACCAAGAAAAATTTGGCTATATTTTCAATGACTACAGATTTTTTTTGGATCGGGTATTAATTACGAGAAGTTGAAGACGAATTTTTTGAAGGCGTGTATTTATTTTATCTTTCAAAGATAACTTGCCCGTGCTTAATCTTAGAATGAAGACTTGTTTATCTGGTTTCCGGGTTCGGGGTGGTTTGTTGATGACTCGGATAACTATCACTTAAAGGGGTTACATTGTTGTACTCAGTGTCACGCGCTTAGTCGACGTGGATAATTTCAAGAGGTGTTGTGCTTATAGACTTCTTCAGTGATGCATTGAGTACTTAGAGATTTCTCCACCGTTCTTCATTCAACAATTCTGCAAGCTTAAGTCACAAGATCGAAGGATTTTTATTCAGCTTCATGTTTGATGTATCTGGTTCATTCAATCAGTGGTCACTTCAAATTGCTTTCACGTGGGTTGGTAACGGTGGCCATGGAGAGTTTATGAGAAGAGATTTTCGATCAACAGATGATTCTCACAAAATATATAATTCAGCTTATTTATTATTCTCACAAGATTTCAGGTTCATGTGCGTACGATTTATTGATGGTTCCGAGTTTCGAAACCATCAAGGGGAAGAAAAAGACACATTGAACGCACAACGAGTACACATGATGAATTTCATACCTTCTTTTGATTTGAAGACATTCCGGGATGACATTTGTCATAGCCGCAGAGAATATCAGTGTTTTAACTCGTGGCGTTATCAATCTCTGAACGGTACACTACTGATTCGAGGTTTAATTGTTTGATTGTTGCAATTAAACTTCATCATTGATGAGACTGTATTTATACATAGTCTCATCGTCCAAATCGGTCTTAAAACGCTTAAAATATCATCAAAATACCCATATATGTGCTTGTATTTGTTCATTGTGTATTTCAGGCACGGATATCGTGAATCCACCAAAAGATCAAAGGAATCAAGCAAAAACGAACACGGGAAACAAAGCCGCACAAAGAACCAGACCTGATTCATGAATTTCCATTCAAGTCCTTGAAGTTTGAAGATTTGGCAACTTTGGTCCCTCTACTTTTGAAGACTGGTCACTTTTGACCCTTGTAAAACTCATTTATTACAAGATTGGTCCTTAAGTTTCAAGAAAATACCATTTTGGCCCTTGAAGAATGCAAGTTGTGCATTTTAAACCCTTGGTAAAAATTTGCAAATATCATGTGCCATTTTTGACAAGTGCTGAAAGTTAAAAACAAAGGAAAAGAGATTTTGAAGCTATTTGTTACAAAGTGCAAAGAGAAAGGGAGTCAAGGGGGCATTCATGACCAGACACCAAACTATCCTCCACCTATCCCACCATGACACGTCACTGAAACCCATTTACCCTACCCAAACCCACCATTGAACCCGACCCTACCCAGACTTTACCCGAATTTAACCCAAGTCAACTGCCCAGTCAAAACCACCCACTAATCACTTTTTAAACTTATTTAATATAATTTAAAAACGTGGGAAACACTTGTTTTAAAACCAAATTAGATTAAAAAGCTACTGCTTATCCCTTCCCCAACCCATAAACCCTAAGTACTAATCATGTCCAAAACAAGGGGGTTTTCGCTTAACTCTTCCAGAATGCTAATTAAACCCACCATAACCTAAACCCACAACCCAGAAACATGGCCATGTGATCACAATGGCCCCACCAACACACCCCTGCTCCCCTGTTTGGACGAAAATGGCAAAGAAAGAATCTTGCATACCAATCAACGGCCTAGGCCCCAAGACTTGTTCCCAAAGTATTTTTGGACGTTGGAGATCATCACAACACAGCTGGCTATCCCAACATCTTCACATGAGGCATCTTTGACCAGCAAAGTTTGAATTTTCAAGGGGCTTTTCTGGAATTTCCAAGATTAGGGTTTTAGCTTTGTTTTGCTTTCTAGAATCTACTATTAGGCAGTATATAAGGGGTCGACATGTGACCACCTTAGTTGTTCCAGAATTTTTGTACATTTTTTTATCCTATTAATGAAAATGAAAATTTAAAACGTTTGCAAGAATTCTGAGTTCCTTAATGCTTTCTTTAGTTCAATAGAGTTTACTTTTACAAGTAATTTGAGTGTGTTAAAAACAAAGGTTTTAGTCCAAGGACACTTGGCTAATATTTCTGTTTTTTTATCAGGTTATAAGAGCTTATGTGTGCTTATTTGATTAACATCCAAATAAGCATCACAAGCTTTTATAAGCTAAGTTAGTTAAGGGTTAACCCAAAGGTGTCAGTTTGGTTGGAATTTGATTTGCAAATTCGTGTTCAACAAGTTCTTGAAATAAGTTCTACTCAAAATTTTGAATCCAAAATCTCAGGAAGTGAAAGTGGAATGTGATTTTGATTTCAGTTTTGGTTTAAGTTTTCTTTAAGTTTCTTGAAGTTTCAGAGTTTGAGTTTCAGAAAGTTTTTTTTTTTTAAAAAATCCATATTTTTGTGTTTTCAGCTTACTGTAGCTTAATCTTCTGATAAGCTCTTTGACAAAGAGTCTTATCAGAAGGTTAAGACTGCTTGTAGTGTGTTTCCTTGTTGGTTGTTGTGAGCAGGTATCAAGAAGGCATCACTCAAGACCATTTCTTCCATTTTCCATTTTTTTTTGAAGATATTTCATTCCCCTAGTTCTGTTGTTGAACTCCAACAGGAGTCTTCTCTACATGTTCACAAGCTCCATTTAACCTTGAAAAAGTAGAAGGCACTCAGCCAGGTAGCTTAAGGCTTGAACCCTACTTGAGCATTTTTTTTGGTTTTTATGATAATTATGTGATTATGTGAGAACCTGTTTATTTTTGTAGTTTAAGTGTTGATGCCTGCTTGTTTATGTTTATTATTCATGTTTTTGTTGGTTATAATCAGTTTGAAGTAGGTTTGATTGCTTTGCCTTTGTTAAAATTTGTTAACAGTCAATTAAAGGGGTGTTTGGGACTAGGGTTTAAGGAGAGAATGGTGACAAATCTTGGCTTAAATCAATCTAATCATACTCAAAAGGTAGTAGTAGGACTGTTTTACTATTTTGTTTCAAGATTGGTAGGATATAAGTGAATTCGTACACTTCTTTTTGGGCCTAACTAGCTAAAATCAGTCATCAACCCTTAACTGTTTGTTTAGACCTGTTAAGACCTCCAGTTCTTGTAGATTGATAGATTTTGTATGCATCTAGGGGCATGAGTAGTTAGGGTTGTGTCTATTGTGATTGTGTGCTAGATTTTGGCCTCTGAAATTCGTTTTTGTGCCATATAGATCAGTTATTGTTCACAGAAACTCATTAGGCTATATCAGTCACCTAATTGTGCTTCTTGTGTGTTTTTCTTGCATTGATTTGTGAGATTTTATTGATTCTTTGACTCCCCACAACTCAACTGGTTGTGGGGGTGCCTTGTTTGCCAAAAATCAGCAAGCCAAAAGCTTCCCTAAGCTTAATCAGTAACCTGACTTGGTTTTTACACTAGCAGTGGGAAAAAGTTACCCCTACTAGTGTTATTTTTAGTACTGCTTAGCTAAAAGACAGAATCAAGCACAAGTGTCACTATCAGTTTTACTTTTTTTTGTCTTTAGTGGTGATATTTAGGTTTTAGACTTTAATTCTTTTTCCAATATTTTTCTTATTTATTTTCTGATTTTTCAGTATTATTTATTTTCCAGTTACTGTTCATTAAATAATTTTTAGATTATTTAGCTAATTTAATTACTTTTTAATATATCTGTTTTTGTCTTTTAGTGTGAAAAATCAATATTTTTAGTTTTAAAATTTTTTCTTAGATTTATAATATTAATTTAAGATTTTTAGTTAAAAAATATTTCACTGTTCATGTTTTAATTATTTTTTATAATTAATTTAGTATAATTAGGGTTTAATTATTAAACTGTTTTGTCTTTTAGTGCAAATTTTTACATTTTTCAAACTTTGTTATTTTTCTACTGTTCATTAGTGTAATTTAGGATTTTTAAAATTGTTAAATTAATTTTGTCATTATTTTATTATTTTTTATAATTATTTTAATTTAAAAATAGTTTTTAGTGATTAAAAAATAGAAAATAGTTTTTAAAATTTAAGAAAAATACTTTTTAGTCATTAAATAATATAAGTTAGTTATTAGTTGAATAAATTAATATTTTGGGCATTTTGTTAATTATATTTAATTTTAGGGCTTTAATTAGCATTAAAAATTGAATATTTAATTAATAAAAGGTTTAAAAATATATTTGTTGGATTTTTATTCTTATTTATATTATTTAAGACTTAGTTTAAACTTTTAATTAATTTTTAGGTTTAATTTTTAATTTCGTCACGTTTTACGTATTTACGTTCGCGTTTTACGTCAACGTCGTAGTTTAATTGTAGTCGTAGCTCGTCTTTAATTTTTCTCTTCTCAACCAAAAACGTCACTAATCCAAACATTGTTATTTCATATTTTGGCACATTAATACACACACCTCCTTCGAGAACGAACTTGGAATTTATTCGTCTTCACGTTTTTCCTAAATCGTGTCGATTAATACTTACCGCATTTATACTCGTCTTTCCTAAGACTTGTATATTCACTAAAAACTACATACATCAATTTTTGGCGCCGCTACCGGGGAGGAGTTTAGTGTGCCATTATTATTAGTATCGTGTTTGTGTGAGTAGTGCGTTTTTGCTTTTCAATTTTTGGAAAGCGTGAATATCGTACATACTCATTTTTGTTATTTTTATCTATTATATTATAATATCCAAATAAATCGTGTTTAATTTTCCTAAATTAAACACAAAACAATCTTTACTATATTGTAGATATATTGGTTTTCGTTTTTATTGTGAATATATTATTACTATATTGTATCTACATAAGAACAAATAAATATACAAGTACTACAAAAGCGTGAAAACGCAACCTTGATTCGGGATTTCATCACTCGATCATTGTATTTGAATCAAAAGCAAAAGTTTAAAGGCAAAATAGATAAATACTTTCGTGAGGCTTAATTTCAATTAACACAAACTATAAGGTGGGTATAAGGCGGTTGTATTTCACGACCTAAAGGAAAAAGGCTCTTAAGTGCTTCGCGCCGCCTCGTTTCCTCCGCTTGCTTGTGCGTGTTTTGAGAAAGAAGGCTAATCGAGGGTTTGCCGCCCAAGTATTATCTACGTATATTATATTTGCTTGTGTTTTCAAGATTAAACCCTCTTGAACGTTTTGGTGTTCCACCAACGTTCTAAAGTCATCGAGAACGTTCACTCCACGTGATCGTTTTCATTCTTTGAGGCTCCTTTAATCGAGAAAGTCGATTCGAGGAGAGATTTGTAGATTTGTGTCTACGTAATACATTCAAAAATCCAAAAAAAATTAAAAAACAATCAAAAACCAAAAAAAAAAATTGAAAAATCGAAAAAACCGCAAAAAGAATCTTCTTTGCTACCACCCATTCTACGCTTAGTGCATGCGCACTCGATCGAAGGACTATTCCAATTCTAGTGAAGCTTCAAATCGATGCAATCGTAATCGAAGGAATCGACGACGTAGACGAGAATTAGAAACCGACGTTCCTAATATCGTTGTTGAAGAGACCTTAGACGAGATGGCCGACAATCGTTCTATGATGGAATTGCTCCAAGCGCCCACCGAGGGTTATGGAGACGCGATCGTAATTCCCGCTATCGAGGCGGAGAATTTTGAGATCAAGAGCGGAATGCTTTCGTTGATCCAAGCTACGAAGTTTCGAGGTCGTGAAGCCGATAATCCTCACGACCATATTCGGAATTTTGATCGTCTTTTGGCCACGAGCAAGTTTAAGAACGTCGACACCGATGTCGTCAAGCTTATGCTTTTTCCGTACTCGCTCGATGGTGCCGCCAAGGATTGGTACGAGAAAGAGCCACCTAATTCGATAATTACGTGGAAGGATCTCGTTTCCAAGTTCGTTAATTATTTTTTCCCATCGTCTAAGACAACGTTTTTCAAAAACGAGATTACGAAATTTGAGCAAAAACCGAATGAATCTTTTAGAGACGCGTGGGATTGTTTTAAGGAATTGCTTAGGCAATGTCCTCACCATGGTTTTTCCGAGTTGCACCAAATCGATACGTTTTACAACGGTCTTAATTTTCACAAACAAGACTCGTTGAATTCCGCCGCCGGTGGCAACTTTTTGTGTAAGACTCCGAAAGATGCATTGATAATTATCGAAAACCGATCCAAGGTTTACCAACTCCACAATGCACGAGTGTTGCCAATGTCGCCAATGTTAGTAGTTCTAATCGCGACATTGAGAGGGTTGATGCAAAAGTCGACAAGTTGACGAATGTGTTCACGTCTTATCTCATTGAGATGCAAAAGAAAGACGCTCCCGCTACGGTGAAAGCGGTTGAGGTTTCGTGTACGTTTTGTGGTGGACCTCATAATTATTACGAGTGTGCGGCTACGGATGGCCAAACGTCAAATGTGAGTGCGTTAAATGGAAACAACAATTTTTCAAATCAAAATAACGCGGGTCCATCACAACAAGGAAATTATAACCAAGGCAACAATTTTCAAAATCGAAACAATTTTCAAGGAAACAATCAACAAGGAAATTTTTCGAATCAAAATCAAGGAGGTTATAATCAAGGTCGTAATATAACTTGGCAAAATAGAGATAACGATCAAGGAAACAATTTTTCAAGTGGGAATCAAAACAATTTTCAAAGAAACAATCAAAACCAAGGGAACTTTAATTCAAATCAAAATAGTTCGTCAAACGATTTTCAAAATTACATGAAAACGAATGAGGCTAATATGAGACAATTAGAGGGAGAAATTGGTACTTTGAAAAACGACTTTACAAATACTTTGAAATTGCAAAACACGAAGATTGAGCAAGGGCAAATTGATATTAAAAAGATGTTTTCGGCCATTATGAACAAAGCCTCGGGTTCGTCATCAAGTTCGTTACCTAGTGACACCGTTGCTAATTCGAAAGAACAATGTAAAGCCGCCTCGTCTCGTGAGAAAGGTCGTGTGATTACCCCTAACCTTGAAGGATTCCGTGTTGTTTATCCCTCTCAACCCTCGACTTCTAAGACGTCTTCTTGTTCTAAAGTCGATGGGGTGAACGTGGCGACCAAGGAAAAGAGTGCACACCCTCGTGTACCTCAAAGTCCATCCACGGTTCAAAAAGAGAGCTTTGTCGACCTTACCAAAGTAACCCTTGAAGAAACTTGTGCTTCAATCCTTCTTAAAAAACCCAAAAGGCGTATGCCGAGAAAGGAAAAGGATCCGGGCCAATTTCTACTACCTTGTGATTTTTCCGAGATTGAGGGATGTTTAGCCCTTGCCGATTTAGGTGCTAGCATCAATCTCATGCCTCATTCTCTATGGAAATTGATGAGATTGCCTTCGCTTACCCCCACAAACATGACAATCGAGCTTGCGAATTGTACTCCACTTATACCAATTGGAATAGCCGAGGATGTCTATGTTAGGATTGGAAAGTTTGTTTTTCCCGCGGATTTCGTTATATCCGATTACGAGTGTGATTTAACACCCCCAATTTCACAAGGCAGCGGAATATCAACATTGGGTGTTACTTCATAGCACATCACACATAGTCATAGAAAACGACCTCAAAAGAGACGTTTTATAAAATAAACCATTCGACAAAATCAGAGTTCAATAAAAAGAGGTCCCAGCAACTATTTCAAACTTTAATAAAAGTAATGATTTGTCAAATGTATCGAATGGAAATTGTTCGTTTTGCCTTTACTTTGTCATGCGCGACTCCATGCTCCAGTTGCTCTTAAACCTATACACCTGAGAATACATGCTAAAATGTCAACACAACGGTTGAGTGAATTCATAGGTTTTTAAATAAACAATAATGGGTTATAAACCGTAAAGCTTTTGAACACAAGAATCTCATCCATTGTCGATAGTGCAACACATGCAATACCCAAAGTCCACGCTATTCTACTAAGCCATGACACCGAAGCCTTAAGTATAATAATGCCCTAGTCAGGTATTTTGCCGAATACCCCCTTACTTCTAATACAACACACCTGGCTAAGCCTCCAACCCACAGGTGCGACCTGCCCAGGTGGGGGCCATCCCCGATGGATCCATCCGTCTGTACCAGCGCCTACCCATCATAGGTAGTTAACGGTTCATGGGTTTATAGGGACTTTCCAAATTTTGGCAATACAACACTTAGCAAATAGCGGTTCACAATCAATACAATCAACGCTTGTGTTCATCTTTCAAAAGCATATAATCAACCATCTTACATTCATTTACAACAACATGTATTCGTTCAAAGCATATAGCAATCCACATATTTATTCATAAACATGTATTCTCTCAAAACCATATATATAAACATCATATTTTTATACCAAGAGCATGTATTCCCCCTCGCGGGTTTATAAACACATATAAAGAAGTAAAAGCGAGGCTATGAACTCACCTGATATAGCTATCACACATTTATCAAGGAACACAGATCAAATAGTCGACACACGACCTCACGAGATATCAACCGCTTATTGATCGAGAATGAGATGCCCAACGGTCGACATATAACCGAACGAGACCTATAATGACGAGACGCATCTTAGGCTCGAGACTATACGTAAGTCATACATATATGTAAATAGTTCACTTTAATAAGTTTGGACATTGCATAAGTTTTATAAAACTTTTGGTAACAATTTACCATGTATTATCCCATTATGGTCATTAAGCTCATTAAGGCCCATTAGTGGCCCATTACACTTTATATAACTTAAGTTCATTTCAAACTCAGTATTGATCTTCGAATACATAATTTATCTCAGGTCCATTAATGGCCCAATAGCCATTACAAGTGTAAGTTGGGCTTTTGTGGCCCAAATCCACTTTATATGCATTATGGGTTCTAAAACGCCTCATAACGATGTCAACTTAATATTCACGATGGTCGAGTCTCGGGTATTCTTGTTATCAATAAATAAACGAGTCTATATTTACTAAAAAGCGGCCCATACCATTTCGGTGTTTATAAAAATCATCACGTTTTACGTTAATTAAATATAACCCAATTCTTACAATTTACCCGACATGTCTCGTTAATTAGACCGTTTCTCTTAAACCGTAAATAACATAGATGAGTTATTCTAACCAAAGTCATTCTTAACTTATGTAGTTTACTTATTATAAGTTCAATTGCCCCTAATTTATATTTATCATAGCTCATTTACCCAGTTTATCACTTAGAAACGTTGGCTGTTTTAGACAGCCGACTTTGTTTCCACCATTTTGGCCGCCATTTACAAACCGTAAAGAACTGGTGGACTATCCACTTGATTCTAGTTCTTCATAAATTTATCTACAATCCATAGTTTTACCTTTTTCAATGGTTCTGAGTTCTTATAAGACTTTTCAGTCCGTCTACACAGCATGTTCAGATTTCCACTATTTACTGTTTCGGTCATATCTAATTCATCGGGTATCGTCACGAGACGAGTGACCAGGCGAAATCACCACAAAACAATGAACTACAACCAAGTTTATTCACTTAAGGTTCATAATCTACTTATTTTCCCACGTTTATCTATTTTGGCCACTGATCCAAAAATAGAAGTTGTAATCATGGCTTAGAGCTTGTTTAGCTTTCATTTTATGACTCAAAATTCATATACAATGTCCAAAGTACATCAAATAAAACATGATTCATATAATATAAATGATTAAATAATTATATACATGATTAGATCAATAAAGGGTTATATAGAAAGAATAATACAAAATAAATAAGATGGTTCTTACAATAAAAGGATGAAGACAAGTACTAGGTATCACCACTAATACCCAATTCAACAATAATATCAACCCCACTATAAACTCTTGTAAAATTTTGCATTCATCTTTATTTATTAGCTCCAAAAATCTTCAAATGTTGTTGATGATAAATTTTTATAAGAATATAAACTAAAAATAAAGATATCATCAACTATTATCAAAATGAGTTAAGGGAAAATAAAAATGATGAATGTATTTTTGGCATGAGTTTAGTCGGCAAAAATAAGAGAAAAAAAAGGTGTTTGCAAGTTGGTAGAATGAAATGTATGATTATCTATTTGATATACATGCCAAAAGGTAAATGGAATAAGTCTTAGACAAAACACACGTTGATTTTGGGTGTATGTGGATGACACGTATCTAACATAGTGGGGTGAAGTTTTATCATATGAAACTTTGTCCCACAATTTGTTAAAGCGGGTATTATCGAATTCCAATATTTTAAAAGTTACGCGATTTGAAAGATACACATTAAACACGAAAAATAAACGCTCAATATAACATAAAAACATCGACATTCGAAAAACGTTAATATTTTTATAAATAAATAAGGGCTTATAATTTAATAAACGTTAACACGTCATATAAAAGAATGACACTTAAAGGTTCATCATAAACTTACGAAAAATGCTCGTAAGACAAAAATTAAGGCGGCGACAATAGAAAATATTTCTATGTCATAACGAAAATATTTATGGCCGATGACGAACATAGACTTTATTGATAAATAATAAATGACACGTATATGATACGTTAAAACCTTAACCTTGCCCGTTAGCTGAGAAATCAATATTATTCATAGAACGAACATGACAAATACAAGTCGAGTAATAAATATTGGTCCAAATATTAGGAATGAGATTAGATCTCGATCTAAATGTTGAATAAAAAATCGAGTTACTACATTATCTACCCCTTTAGGAAGCGATGTCCCAGCGCTTAATTCGTCTCAATAGTCTTCTGTTTAATGGTGAGGATGTGAGGAATAGACAATTCATTGCCGAGGTTCCTAACGAGGGTTAGATGACCAAAATTCAAAGCAACGGTAATACTTAACGTGCACAAGTGAATGGATTAAATGTAGCTTCAATCCTTATAAGAAAAGGATAATACATAACTCGAAGAATAAGCTTTCGAAGTGAAAACTCAACAAGTCGTGAGTTTTTAGAAGTATTGCAAGGAACATTACTACTAGCTTATCAAACATGTGGCAGTCGATATAAGTTTAAAAAAGTCCAAATGACAAGTGATGAGTCGAAAGATGTGGGCGCATTTGGAAAATATCGAATGTGACAATCAATTCAAAACAAACGGTGATCACATCAATCAAATTAAAACACATATCGTCCACGGGTCTGATAAAAACAATTATGTCGTAAAAGAAAATCACATGGATTACACATAAGTCCATCGAAACGTTGCAAAATAATCAAGACGAGGTAATTAGTACTAGTCATACAAAATCACCTAATTGCATTGATCTCGAACATGCAAACTTATTTCGTCAAAAGCGAATTCATCGACACGGAAATCGTTCGGAGTATATATTACTCGATCGAAGGAACTATGATAGAAATAAAAAAAATCCATCATTAGGCACATATAATCACATTACGGCATGCTTACAAGATAGCCAAGCCACGCCAAATCAAATAAGTTTAATCAAGTTAAATCATGCTTGCTAAGTAGTCAAGCCATGATAAATAAGAATATTTGATAAGATTTTCAGATAAGTCCAGTCAAAGGAAAGTTTGCAAGTTAAAGGATGTTCACGATCTCGATTGCATAGATACATATCGAACAACATTTTCGTCATCAGAGGGTGCTCACACACGGATCCATACCCAAATGACATTGCAAGGTGCTCACAAACGGATCCATACTCAAAATATTTTCTCGTTACGTTTGAAAAAAATCCGATGAACCATCCATAATAACAAGAAAGAATTTCAAGATCTTTCTATTCACGATGAGTTGTATTGATAACTTAATCCTCAGTCAATCCACAAGTACACAACTAGTGTCAATTAAACAAGTCATCTGTTCTCGGAACAGGTAATGATTCTTAACGATTAGCTTATAATGATCGCGATAGTTAGGACACATTAGAAATGTTCCATAAAGACAAATCATAACTCGAGAGAAGACTAACGAATTACTCGGACATAAACGATAATCAATAATACCATAATGACAAAGGTAACGAACGATACATACCAATGAAACACGAGTTGATGAAATACGCCCGTATACAAGATAATCATAAACCAAGTCGGGCACACTTGAGCCCACTTATTTATAATTTGTTATTTACATACAAAGGCGTCCCAATCTATGTAAATAATAACTATAAATTTATGGTTCGGGAACTTATAACTTTATTGTTCAAATAAAAAGGCGTCCCAATTTATTTCAACAAGACGATTATAAATCATCCTACTCAGTAATACCGTCACAAAACACGATATCATAACCAATTTAAATGCCAAGAAAAGTACAGGGTGTCAAACTTACTCCATGATTTCTGTATTCAAACGTCGCATTCCATCTGAATAAAGAAACCATCGACAATCTAAGGTCCAGTGGTTTAAAACTTTCTTATTCAAATGTCCCAATCCATTTCAATAAGAGAACCTTAAACAACACATAGTTGGGCAATTTAAAATGTTTATATTTAAATGTCCCATTCCATTTAAATACAAGGTACTAAGTTGCTCAACTAATAACTACTATGAGCATATCTTTGTTGTACCCAATTTATATATAGTTTATTTGGGTATATATATATTTTAGGTCCAACATTGGAATTATCCTTTTCGCCACAAAACGTAATCAAACACAATTAAATTAAACGTTATACTACGTAGAAGATGTCTCCTTGAAGAAATGATTCTTCAAAATCATAAGGAGTGCAGAAATATAATAATACGCTTATCAATTACGTTTCAAAAGGAGATGTCCTAAAATGGCACATCACGATGCGATGACATAATCGAGCTTAAATTAGTCGACATGCGATAGATTATGAAACAATATATATGTACCCAAAATATCAAACGTGTTCCATACTCGTATTCGGATAATAAATTAATTATCGAGAAAAGTGATTGGCAGCGAGGCCAAACACTCTAAAAAAAACCGTATCATAAAATGTATGATAATCACACAAGGACCTTTGCTTCAGCGCAATGCCCTTAAATACCATAGTATATACATTCATATACATACAACCATTTCTACATACATACAGGATCACATTATCACAACCAAGCATTGGTTTCTAAGAGCCATGAGCGCGCGGATACTTTGTAAGGCAATCAAACGATTTTACAAAAGAGCAGTTATAGTCTAGGTTTTAAAAACGACCTAGTTCCCTATAACTAGTGCTCTGATACCAATCTTTAACACCCCCAATTTCACAAGGCAACGGAATATCAACATTGGGTGTTACTTCATAGCACATCACACATAGTCATAGAAAACGACCTCAAAAGAGACGTTTTATAAAATAAACCATTCGACAAAATCAGAGTTCAATAAAAAGAGGTCCCAACAACTACTTCAAACTTTAATAAAAGTAATGATTTGTCAAATGTATCGAATGGAAATTGTTCGTTTTGCCTTTACTTTGTCATGCGCGACTCCATGCTCCAGCTGCTCTTAAACCTATACACCTGAGAATACATGCTAAAATGTCAACACAACGGTTGAGTGAATTCATAGGTTTTTAAATAAACAATAATGGGTTATAAACCGTAAAGCTTTTGAACACAAGAATCTCATCCATTGTCGATAGTGCAACACATGCAATACCCAAAGTCCACGCTATTCTACTAAGCCATGACACCGAAGCCTTAAGTATAATAATGCCCTAGTCAGGTATTTTGCCGAATACCCCCTTACTTCTAATACAACACACCTGGCTAAGCCTCCAACCCACAGGTGCGACCTGCCCAGGTGGGGGCCATCCCCGATGGATCCATCCGTCTGTACCAGCGCCTACCCATCATAGGTAGTTAACGGTTCATGGGTTTATAGGGACTTTCCAAATTTTGGCAATACAACACTTAGCAAATAGCGGTTCACAATCAATACAATCAACGCTTGTGTTCATCTTTCAAAAGCATATAATCAACCATCTTACATTCATTTACAACAACATGTATTCGTTCAAAGCATATAGCAATCCACATATTTATTCATAAACATGTATTCTCTCAAAACCATATATATAAACATCATTGTTTTATACCAAGAGCATGTATTCCCCCTCGCGGGTTTATAAACACATATAAAGAAGTAAAAGCAAGGCTATGAACTCACCTGATATATCTATCACACATTTATCAAGGAACACAGATCAAATAGTCGACACACGACCTCACGAGATATCAACCGCTTATTGATCGAGAATGAGATGCCCAACGGTCGACATATAACCGAACGAGACCTATAATGACGAGACGCATCTTAGGCTCGAGACTATACGTAAGTCATACATATATGTAAATAGTTCACTTTAATAAGTTTGGACATTGCATAAGTTTTATAAAACTTTTGGTAACAATTTACCATGTATTATCCCATTATGGTCATTAAGCTCATTAAGGCCCATTAGTGGCCCATTACACTTTATATAACTTAAGTTCATTTCAAACTCAGTATTGATCTTCGAATACATAATTTATCTCAGGTCCATTAATGCCCCAATAGCCATTACAAGTGTAAGTTGGGCTTTTGTGGCCTAAATCCACTTTATATGCATTATGGGTTCTAAAACGCCTCATAACGATGTCAACTTAATATTCACGATGGTCGAGTCTCGGGTATTCTAGTTATCAATAAATAAACGAGTCTATATTTACTAAAAAGCGGCCCATACCATTTCGGTGTTTATAAAAATCATCACGTTTTACGTTAATTAAATATAACCCAATTCTTACAATTTACCCGACATGTCTCGTTAATTAGACCGTTTCTCCTAAACCGTAAATAACATAGATGAGTTATTCTAACCAAAGTCATTCTTAACTTATGTAGTTTACTTATTATAAGTTCAATTGCCCCTAATTTATATTTATCATAGCTCATTTACCCAGTTTATCACTTAGAAACGTTGGCTGTTTTAGACAGCCGACTTTGTTTCCACCATTTTGGCCGCCATTTATAAACCGTAAAGAACTGGTGGACTATTCACTTGATTCTAGTTCTTCATAAATTTATCTACAATCCATAGTTTTACCTTTTTCAATGGTTCTGAGTTCTTATAAGACTTTTCAGTCCGTCTACACAGCATGTTCAGATTTCCACTATTTACTGTTTCGGTCATATCTAATTCATCGGGTATCGTCACGAGACGAGTGACCAGGGGAAATCACCACAAAACAATGAACTACAACCAAGTTTATTCACTTAAGGTTCATAATCTACTTATTTTCCCACGTTTATCTATTTTGGCCACTGATCCAAAAATAGAAGTTGTAATCATGGCTTAGAGCTTGTTTAGCTTGCATTTTATGACTCAAAATTCATATACAATGTCCAAAGTACATCAAATAAAACATGATTCATATAATATAAATGATTAAATAATTATATACATGATTAGATCAATAAAGGGTTATATAGAAAGAATAATACAAAATAAATAAGATGGTTCTTACAATAAAAGGATGAAGACAAGTACTAGGTATCACCACTAATACCCAATTCAACAATAATATCAACCCCACTATAAACTCTTGTAAAATTTTGCATTCATCTTTATTTATTAGCTCCAAAAATCTTCAAATGTGTTGATGATAAATTTTTATAAGAATATAAACTAAAAATAAAGATATCATCAACTATTATCAAAATGAGTTAAGGGAAAATAAAAATGATGAATGTATTTTTGGCATGAGTTTAGTCGGCAAAAATAAGAGAAAAAGAAGGTGTTTGCAAGTTGGTAGAATGAAATGTATGATTATCTATTTGATATACATGCCAAAAGGTAAATGGAATAAGTCTTAGACAAAACACACGTTGATTTTGGGTGTATGTGGATGACACGTATCTAACATAGTGGGGTGAAGTTTTATCATATGAAACTTTGTCCCACAATTTGTTAAAGCGGGTATTATCGAATTCCAATATTTTAAAAGTTACGCGATTTGAAAGATACGCATTAAACACGAAAAATAAACGCTCAATATAACATAAAAACATCGACATTCAAAAAACGTTAATATTTTTATAAATAAATAAGGGCTTATAATTTAATAAACGTTAACACGTCATATAAAAGAATGACACTTAAAGGTTCATCATAAACTTACGAAAAATGCTCGTAAGACAAAAATTAAGGCGGCGACAATAGAAAATATTTCTATGTCATAACGAAAATATTTATGGCCGATGACGGACATAGACTTTATTGATAAATAATAAATGACACGTATATGATACGTTAAAACCTTAACCTTGCCCGTTAGCTGAGAAATCAATATTATTCATAGAACGAACATGACAAATACAAGTCGAGTAATAAATATTGGTCCAAATATTAGGAATGAGATTAGATCTCGATCTAAATGTTGAATAAAAAATTCGAGTTACTACATGTGACCCTAAATGTCCCATTATTTTAGGCCGACCATTCTTATCGACGGCTCGAACCGTAATCGACGTTCACGAGGGGAGACTTACTATGAGATATGGGGATGAGAAAATAGACTTTTTCGCTAGAAAATCCCAAGGATTTAATGAGAATGAAAAAACCGAGGTTTCAAAACCTAATGATTCAAATTCTAATGATTTCAAAATGTTTACTTTAGCGGAAAGAATGAAGCTTGATGCATGTTTTGAAAGAATTAAGAAAAACGGTTTTAAAGATGATGATTTTGATGATAAAGAATACGTATACCTAATTCAAAAGGGTATGTGTAAATTTATGGATGAAAACTCACTTTGGGATGTTTTTAGCGAAACAAGTGAACCACCAATTCCGAAGGGCGACGTTAGTGCCATCACGACAACGACCAAAATGGGCTCGTCTTCACCACCTTCGAAGGACCACGTCTTTGAGGCTTCAACTTCTAACTCCATCGAAGTGCCTCCTTTGCCTAGCCCAACACCCGTTGAGGCTAAAAGGTTTATCGACATTGATCCTCTCGTCTTAGAAAAGTCACCTAAGCATAGTCATTTGACTTGTAAGTCCATGGTTGTGAGTGCTCACATCGACTATTTCTTTGACAATGACGATGGCGATTTTGCCGAGCTTGATCACGTACTTCGAAATCCACATGCTATTTTTGATTCTCCTAAGAAGAAACATGTGAAGTACGATGATTATGAGTTTGATCCCGAGATTGAGGAAATCATTGAACGAGAGCTAGCTCTTATGCCTTCACTTCCACCTACGAGTGAAGTCGATCTTTCCAAAATCGAGGATGAACTAAATGAGTTGGAACGTCTTATTTTTGATGACGAACCAACTCATGTGACCACCAAAAATCCCATTCTCGAGGAGTTACCTAATCAACACTCCTCAAATGAGAATTACGTTTACCACATTCGTGAGGATTTAACTTATCAACAATCCCCACAAAAGAATGATGGTTTGGTGCTTGATCGTGATCTTTTCGAGAGAGTTTCTAAGATACTCAAGGAGGGGAATGACAAACCGTGGTTTGACAAGCCTATCTTTGATGAAGAAATCGATGAGATCGACGTTCATGAGGATGACGAGTATGTAGACCCCGAGGGGGCGGTGTTCTTTATTGACAAACGTTTTGAGAACTTATATAATCCGCCACCCCCTCCCACCAATGACTTAAATGTGAGGATTTTTAGCGCGACTAATTTTGAATTTGACACGCCAAATATTTTCGACATTATTCAATCGGGTTTCATAAAGAATTTTTGAACGATGAAAAAGGAAAAGATTTTAAAAATGTTTTAAAAGATTTTCCTACATGTTTAACTCCGTCATCACCGCATTTTATGAGTGCTACCACCTCGTCTACTCCTTTTGACGACGGTTGGTGTGGATCTAGTGTGGGGGAAGCCCCAAATGTTCCCTCACACTTTACCACCGTGGACGAGATTTACGATCCCGGAATTACTTGTAAAGGGAAATCTCGGTCTTCCACCGATGCAATAAATGGAAAATCTTTTCGTTTGCTTGGTGTGAGTCTACCTCGAGTAGCTCATTATATTGCCTTACCCATTGCCCCACCTTTCTACTTCTCATCTCTTTTCGTCTACCTCGTGTCGAAGTAGCGTTGTTTCGTCTTTCATCCGAAAACGAAGACGCTATCTTTGACCCCAGTATACGTTTATCGGGTTTTTAAAGTACTCCACGTACTTTTGGGCATTGTTTACCATGTAAGCCCCATCAAAAATGACCATACCATGATTATCCCTAAATGATCACATTTATGGGGATTCGAGTCGAGCTTTTGACTCGGTTATCAAAAACAAGGTGCCTCGTGGGGGATTCTCATGCTTATCTTTGTAAATATTATTGCTTTCTTAGTTTAATGTAACGAGGGGACTTGTGCTCTTCCTACCTTTGTTCCGTGGTTGTTTGTGATTGTGATTCATTAGGTTCATCGTCATCATTGAAGCCTCTCGTGTTCGTTTTACGGATCACTCGAGCTTCGATCGTTGCCTTTGGAGATTCCGATATCCGATGATATCCTTTTATGTTCTAACGTTTATCTTATTAGCATAATTCATAAAACGGCTTTTAGGTTATTCGTTTTACCCTTTCCATGCTCGAGATTAAGCATTCGACTTCGTCTCTAGTATGGGGGTGTTTACACCACTAGACTCGAAACATTGAGGACAATGTTTAGTTTTAGTATGGGGGGTGAGTAGATACTTCACCTTGCCTACGTCACCACGCAATCCAATATTCATCTTTTTGTTATCGTTTTGTTGCAAATAAGGCTAAAAATGGCCAAATTTTAAAATGTTTCTTGTTTTTCATAAGTGTTTAAGACACGAATGTAGGTTTTCCGATGGTGAGAACGAGAGTAATTTTTGACTCGACCATGCGTGTTGAGCACTTAGCTTTGATTCCTTAACTTTTTAGGCTAAGTCTCTTAAATGAGGAAGAGAAATGATAGAGTTCTTTATAAGTCTCGTAATCGTCACGATCTTATGAGTAGTAATTATTAGCTTATTCTCCCAACACTTTTGCATAATAAACTGTTAATAAATATTGATTTGGCGGTTTAGTCACTATTGTTGGGTTTCTAATTTGTTTTGGTAGCTTCCGTGTAAATAAATTGGGAAAACATTAAGGTATCGCCAGCGTCACGGTTTTGAAGTATTGGCACCCGAATAATCGAAAGCTTCACCTAATAATAAGATTTCAAGTGCTCACCTAAATTAAGCAAAAATTTGAAGCTCACAAGGCCGAAAAATCTATGCCCAAATTAAAAGTGAATCAAGCCTTAATCTTCGAAGCTTTAAAGATCCAAAATTCGCCTTAGCGTGAGGATATACGTCTTTGGCTAATAAAACCACCGATGAGGCGGATAATAAAAGGCAAGGCAAGACCGAAGTCATAATAAAAGCTTCATGGCGAAGTTGAATAAAAGATGGAGGTAAACCAAAGATAATAAGGCCCTTCCGTTAGGGGGCGTATAAAAGTCTTGGTAATAAGTCTCATGTTCAAAACCGTTATAAAACCGTGTTTATCGATCCTTCTTGTTGACTTAATTTTTTTTGACATCGTTGTCTATTGGGGTGAATTATTGATTTAATGATTTTGGTTACACCGTTAAAACTCTATTTTTAGACTTAATCTCTATTCACGCATAAGTCGATAATGTATCCTCGTGATCATTAAGACAAAAATAAAATATAAGAGATACTAAGTAGGAATAAGGGAGTTTAGGTTCGTAATTAACACTCATAAGATGTGTTCGTGTTGCTAACTTATAATAACAATGATCTTGTTACACGCTTAGCATGGAATTGGGTGAAAATCGAGGACGACGAAATTATTTCTAACGAAGCATTCACGTGTTCTTGTTCTATGATCCCAAAAGTCACGTTCTAGTGATGAAAACAATACATTATGTCTAAAACACATGTAATAGTTTATTTAAATTTATGTCTTGAATAAATGTCATCATAAAATGAATTTTGGAAGTGCTATGATACTTCATTCTAGCATTGCGTGGGGACACGGCAATGGTTTAGTATGGGGGAGTGATGAGACTGTATTTATACATAGTCTCATCGTCCAAATCGGTCTTAAAACGCTTAAAATATCATCAAAATACCCATATATGTGCTTGTATTTGTTCATTGTGTATTTCAGGCACGGATATCGTGAATCCACCAAAAGATCAAAGGAATCAAGCAAAAACGAACACGGGAAACAAAGCCGCACAAAGAACCAGACCTGATTCATGAATTTCCATTCAAGTCCTTGAAGTTTGAAGATTTGGCAACTTTGGTCCCTCTACTTTTGAAGACTTGTCACTTTTGACCCTTGTAAAACTCAATTATTACAAGATTGGTCCTTAAGTTTCAAGAAAATACCATTTTGGCCCTTGAAGAATGCAAGTTGTGCATTTTAAACCCTTGGTAAAAATTTGCAAATATCATGTGCCATTTTTGACAAGTGCTGAAAGTTAAAAACAAAGGAAAAGAGATTTTGAAGCTATTTGTTACAAAGTGCAAAGAGAAAGGGAGTCAGGGGGCATTCATGACCAGACACCAAACTATCCTCCACCTATCCCACCATGACACGTCACTGAAACCCATTTACCCTACCCAAACCCACCATTGAACCCGACCCTACCCAGACTTTACCCGAATTTAACCCAAGTCAACTGCCCAGTCAAAACCACCCACTAATCACTTTTTAAACTTATTTAATATAATTTAAAAACGTGGGAAACACTTGTTTTAAAACCAAATTAGATTAAAAAGCTACTGCTTATCCCTTCCCCAACCCATAAACCCTAAGTACTAATCATGTCCAAAACAAGGGGGTTTTCGCTTAACTCTTCCAGAATGCTAATTAAACCCACCATAACCTAAACCCACAACCCAGAAACATTGCCATGTGATCACAATGGCCCCACCAACACTCCCCTGCTCCCCTGTTTGGACGAAAATGGCAAAGAAAGAATCTTGCATACCAATCAACGGCCTAGGCCCCAAGACTTGTTCCCAAAGAATTTTTGGACGTTGGAGATCATCACAACACAGCTGGCTATCCCAACATCTTCACATGAGGCATCTTTGACCAGCAAAGTTTGAATTTTCAAGGGGCTTTTCTGGAATTTCCAAGATTAGGGTTTTAGCTTTGTTTTGCTTTCTAGAATCTACTATTAGGCAGTATATAAGGGGTCGACATGTGACCACCTTAGTTGTTCCATAATTTTTGTACATTTTTTATCCTAGTAATGAAAATGAAAATTTAAAACGTTTGCAAGAATTCTGAGTTCCTTAATGCTTTCTTTAGTTCAATAGAGTTTACTTTTACAAGTAATTTGAGTGTTTTAAAAACAAAGGTTTTAGTCCAAGGACACTTGGCTAATATTTCTGTTTTTTTTATCAGGTTATAAGAGCTTATGTGTGCTTATTTGATTAACATCCAAATAAGCATCACAAGCTTTTATAAGCTAAGTTATTTAAGGGTTAACCCAAAGGTGTCAGTTTGGTTGGAATTTGATTTGCAAATTCGTGTTCAACAAGTTCTTGAAATAAGTTCTACTCAAAATTTTGAATCCAAAATCTCAGGAAGTGAAAGTGGAATGTGATTTTGATTTCAGTTTTGGTTTAAGTTTTCTTTAAGTTTCTTGAAGTTTTAGAGTTTGAGTTTCAGAAAGTTTTTTTAAAAAAAAAACCATATTTTTGTGTTTTCAGCTTACTGTAGCTTAATCTTCTGATAAGCTCTTTGACAAAGAGTCTTATCAGAAGGTTGAGACTGCTTGTAGTGTGTTTCCTTGTTGGTTGTTGTGAGCAGGTATCAAGAAGGCATCACTCAAGACCATTTCTTCCATTTTCCATTTTTTTTAAAGATATTTCATTCCCCTAGTTCTGTTGTTGAACTCCAACAGAGGTCTTCTCTACATGTTCACAAGCTCCATTTAACCTTGAAAAGCCCTAGTAGAAGGCACTCAGCCAGGTAGCTTAAGGCTTGAACCCTACTTGAGCATTTTTTTTGTTTTTATGATAATTATGTGATTATGTGAGAACCTGTTTATTTTTGTAGTTTAAGTGTTGATGCCTGCTTGTTTATGTTTATTATTCATGTTTTTGTTGGTTATAATCAGTTTGAAGTAGGTTTGATTGCTTTGCCTTTGTTAAAATTTGTTAACAGTCAATTAAAGGGGTGTTTGGGACTAGGGTTTAAGGAGAGATTGGTGACAAATCTTGGCTTAAATCAATCTAATCATACTCAAAAGGTAGTAGTAGGACTGTTTTACTATTTTGTTTCAAGATTGGTAGGATATAAGTGAATTTGTACACTTCTTTTTGGGCCTAACTAGCTAAAATCAGTCATCAACCCTTAACTGTTTGTTTAGACCTGTTAAGACCTCCAGTTCTTGTAGATTGATAGATTTTGTATGCATCTAGGGGCATGAGTAGTTAGGGTTGTGTCTATTGTGATTGTGTGCTAGATTTTGGCCTCTGAAATTCGTTTTTGTGCCATATAGATCAGTTACTGTTCACAGAAACTCATTAGGCTATATCAGTCACCTAATTGTGCTTCTTGTGTGTTTTTCTTGCATTGATTTGTGAGATTTTATTGATTCTTTGACTCCCCACAACTCAACTGGTTGTGGGGGTGCCTTGTTTGCCAAAAATTAGCAAGCCAAAAGCTTCCCTAAGCTTAATCAGTAACCTGACTTGGTTTTTACACTAGCAGTGGGAAAAAGTTACCCCTGCTAGTGTTATTTTTAGTACTGCTTAGCTAAAAGACAGAATCAAGCACAAGTGTCACTATCAGTTTTACTTTTTTTTGTCTTTAGTGGTGATATTTAGGTTTTAGACTTTAATTCTTTTTCCAATATTTTTCTTATTTATTTTCTGATTTTTCAGTATTATTTATTTTCCAGTTACTGTTCATTAAATAATTTTTAGATTATTTAGCTAATTTAATTACTTTTAGTGTGAAAAATCAATATTTTTAGTTTTAAAGTTTTTTCTTAGATTTATAATATTAATTTAAGATTTTTAGTTAAAAAATATTTCACTGTTCATGTTTTAATTATTTTTTATAATTAATTTAGTATAATTAGGGTTTAATTATTAAACTGTTTTGTCTTTTAGTGCAAATTTTTACATTTTTCAAACTATGTTATTTTTATACTGTTCATTAGTGTAATTTAGGATTTTTAAAATTGTTAAATTAATTTTGTCATTATTTTATTATTTTTTATAATTATTTTAATTTAAAAATAGTTTTTAGTGATTAAAAAATAGAAAAATAGTTTTTAAAATTTAAGAAAAATACTTTTTAGTCATTAAATAATATAAGTTAGTTATTAGTTCAATAAATTAATATTTTGGGCATTTTGTTAATTATATTTAATTTTAGGGCTTTAATTAGCATTAAAAATGGAATATTTAATTAATAAAAGGTTTAAAAATATATTTGTTGGATTTTTATTCTTATTTATATTATTTAAGACTTAGTTTAAACTTTTAATTAATTTTTAGGTTTAATTTTTAATTTCGTCACGTTTTACGTATTTACGTTCGCGTTTTACGTCAACGTCGTAGTTTAATTGTAGTCGTAGCTCGTCTTTGATTTTTCTCTTCTCAACCAAAAATGTCACTAATCCAAACTTTGTTATTTCATATTTTGGCACATTAATACACACACCTCCTTCGAGAACGAACTTGGAATTTATTCGTCTTCACGTTTTTCCTAAATCGTGTCGATTAATACTTACCGCATTTATACTCGTCTTTCCTAAGACTTGTATATTCACTAAAAACTACATACATCAATCATTATCCTATATTCATTCGCGAGACATAATTGACTCTGGTGCATCTCCGGAAGAAGATATGTGCATTTCCGGGACTTAATTGACTCTGGTGTTACGATGTCAACTTCATGTATGGGATAAAGTGTCCACTTCAGTATTTGAGCTTCATAATTGGGATTGATTTACCTTCTTCAACTATGTGGGGGAAGAAGTGTCTTGATTCTTTCTGGTATGCATAACTTGAACTCTCAGGGGGAAGAAAAATTCAGAAGAATTATTCAAGCGTGAGAAGAGAAGTTGTTGATCTACTTGGTGTATCCCTTACTTTCAATCCCTCTTAGCAACGTTATCATGTTATATGATGGGATTTGCTTGTTAGATTCCGTTGTGCGCTTAATTATTCTAAGCTTTATTGAAAGCTTTGAAGTTGCTTACGAGGATTGTCGATTTAGGGGGAAGCTATTTAAAAGCTTCTACATCAAGTTTATGTGGCATGAATTAGGGGGAAGCTAATTCAGAAGCTTCTCCTTAACCCGAAGTGTATGGGTTACTTAGCTCGTGCCGTTACAGTATTTCTTCTACAAGTTACTTTAAAGATGAGTCGTTTTGAAGACGAAGGCCTCAGAAGACTTCATCAGCATTGGACGCTTCATGAAAGCTCTTGTTCTTAATCATTTTGTACTTGTTAGGAAGAATATTGTAAGGAATTCTACACGTCGTCCCATGGGGGAAGATTGTTGGAAACTCACTTTATATGACGACATTTAAGAATTCCCATTAGTTATCATAGTCACACACGTTTAGACTAGACTAGGTTCGTTGTATAGTTTATGTTGTGTGTGTGGGTATATATACCCCTCCTTAGCTTCCAAGGAGGGGTGTTGCTTGTCATTTTATCATTTGAATACATTTATCTTTCACACATTCAACCTCTCTTCTCTCTCTCTAAACCAACAATGTCTACCACCACCATATTTCACCACATTAGACCACCGGATCATTTTTAGCAAATCTACAATTTGATATGAGTATATCCAGCTAATTGGAAAATGATGAACGAAGTAGGAAATTGATAGAAGTATAGGAGTCGTGTTGAGAGCTTAGGTGACTGATTTAGTGGGATGTGGGAAACTCGTTACCGATGTCTGAGTTTTCATATAATGATAGTTATCATACTAGAAGTCGATGAATGCCATTTGAGGCACTATATGGAAGGATAGGGTGAGTTGTCCTTATGGTGGACTAAAATTCGTGAAAGAGACTACTAATGTGGAAATGGTGTTTGTGGAATGTATGAGAGTAACAAGAGATGATATGTTGAAAAAGAGGAAATCACTAGAGTTAGTAACAAAGTTATGCAGGAACTTTCACCTATAGTAATGGGTGGCATGTTTTGGTAAAAGGGAAAAGTTTATGACGAGTTTTGTAGGTCCATTTATGATATTTGGAAAGAGGTGACGTGGTTTTGGATGAAAGGGACGTTAACACCTAGAATCGGGGGTACATTCAAAATCTTTGAAAGGATTGGACCAGTGGCTTATAGGTTGAGGAATTACTGAGAAAATTGAGTAGTGTGCATGATGTATTTCGTGTATCAAGCTTGAGGAAATTCTTAGCAAGAACCGACTTGCAAGTCTCGTTAGATGATATTAATATGAATACGAGTCTTCGTTTCATCGAAGAACCGGTAGAGATTTTAGGCCGTGAAGCTAAGACGTTGGAAAAAAGGGTAATATACCGTAATTATGGTTAGATGGAATTTGGAACATGGACTAGAGTTCACGTGGGAACAGGAAGGATTTATGAGGAACAAGTATCCTTAGATATTTGCTAATGATGATCCTAAGCAGTAAATCTCGGGACGAGATTTCTATTAGGAGGGAGTGATGTGACAACCCGGTTTTTAAGGTTCGTCACATAGTCTTATTTTTGGGGTATTTTGTGTTTTATGTGATTCATGTGTTTATATGTGTGATTTTGGGGATGAGAATGGACGAAATGAGGTACATGATTTGTAAATCATTGTACTGGTTGGAAAAGAAATGAAATGAAGTGAGTTTATAAATGAACTACAGGAAAGTTCAGATATCGTGTTTACAAGGTTTCGTGTATGTATCGTATGTTGTATGTATATATTAAGTAAATATTATATGGTTAGAATAAGTTTTAGAGATACTTTCCATAATTAGAAACTTTTGGAAATGACGGTTAGTTCGAAAATCACATAGAAAGTCGAAAAAATTAACGTATGGCTTTAGGGTTTTGGCCCGGAAGTAACCCGAATGTGAGTTTTAGTTTAAGAATGATAAAAGTTATAAAATAAGGTTAAAAACCAGATCCTTAGGTGCTTTGGGCTTGGTTTGGGCAGCCAAAAGAAAAGGAAGGAAGAAAATAACCAAAAAGCCCAAAAACAGGCCCAATGGACTTGTAATTGGGTTAGGATGCCTTTAGCGTTACATTAAACCCATACCATAACCTAAAACATCAGATATTTACTCACCATAATCTCTCATAGTCGAATTCCATCAATGGTGGAATTAAGTTTCATCAAAATCAATTTCTTCCTTTGATTTCTAAGGTAAAATATTCAAAACTCTTCTTTAATGTATGATTTTAATTAATCTAATCATGTAATAAATCAATAGATGATGGATCTAGGGTTAGGTTAAACATAAATTCGGTATTTTAATGATATAAACATGTTTAGATTAATTAGGGTTAATAATTATACATGACGTGGATAATTAATTAGACTAGTTGTGTTAAATTCGTTTTTAAAAACTAGGCAGAATTTTTAGTCCATTGTTTTGATCATATCTAGAGTTCTACAAACTTTTAATTTTTGAATAATATGTCCCAAGAAATATAATTTAATTGGTTTTCAAATGCAAGAAAAGATAACTGAATTGGAGGTCGGGAAGTGGGTCAAAACCAAGTTACAACAGTCAGAGGTCAAAACAGTTTTGAAATCAGTCGGGTTTAATTTAATGTTTTAAGATGGTTAGGGTACTTAGGAGTACAATTGGACTTTAAAATGAACATGAGATTTAGATTATATATTAAATAAAAGATCTAGAGAAGGGATAAGCAAATGGGATAGGGTAAGACCCTCTGGTCATAACAAACTTTTCATATGCTAAAAATCAGTAAATTCTGGATAGGTAAAAGTGTATATATATATATATATGGAGGCCTTAACAGTATCTTTAAGGTTGCAGCCAAAGGGTAGAGTTAGCTAACACATGTAAGGGCATAGGGTTTCGTTTACAGGGCATGTTATTTTTGTTAAGGGGGTGTTCGACCAATAGTTTGAAGTATGAAAAACGGGACTATTTTGGGTTAAATGTTAACGGGACGAGTTATGAACTAAACTAAGTTAAGGGCTTTAAATAGGGGTGTAATGAGATTCATATGGCATATACGTGGGGTTAAGTTGTAGGAGAAGGTTAGATATCCATCATAGATTGATGAGCCATTTTGGTATGTGGTTCATGATTTGATTGTATACGTTTTTGTGTTTAGATTTGTGCTAGAGCGCAGGTACTTGGAGAAGCTTGTTCAGGTGAGTTTTATAGTCTCATGTCTTTTTATGATTTGATTTCCAGATGGGATGGAAGAGACACTATATGGTTTTGTAAAGAATGCTGTGAATGTTTTTCTGGTTTGTGATGGACTTGTGTGTACACTTATGTGATTAACTGCTATTTGATTCTTGATTGTGTTTATGATTTGGATCGGGGGACACGTACCGTCTCAGTTTTTGTGGTTTGACTTGGTACCAAGGGGATGTTGACAAGGCGGTGCCTTGGGATTGGTTCATAGGTGTATGGGCGCCTATGGGACCATGGTTATTGGTAAGGCTTGGAGCCTTGGAATTTTGGTTATTGGTAAGGCTTGGAGCCTTGGATTTGTGGTGATTGGTTAATCTTGAATGCTAGTTGTTAATACATAATTGTAGAACATTGTCCATATGTTCTTTTGTTAATGGTTGTTATTCACAACTTATACCTAATTTGGCGTTGGAGTCTAAACCTATGACTCTCACCAACTTTATGTTGACGTGTTTTAGTGTCTCTTTCAGGTGAGAATGTGGTTAAGCGTGAGAATAGGAGTGGCTAGCTAGAAGGCTTAAGATTGCATTTGGAGGAACCCCCTTTCCTATTAGTCTTTATTTATGTTTGAATAAGTGATACTTTGTAGACACCTATATGTTTGTTATTTGTTAATTGTATGTCTTTGGTAAGAGGTAGACATGTTACCTACTTACCTAGACGCCTGCATTGTTTGAGATATCTTCATGACATTGTGTCACCATTTATGATATTTCCATTTCATTTAGTTATCTCTATAGACACGCTATTGTTGTGATGATATCCATACATCGCGCCCTATATTCCGCCATGGTGGGGTGTGACACATCGTCACAGAGTTCCCTGCACTTTTCAATGCTCATGAGAGAACGATGCATAGAGAGTTTGAAGTTGTACAAAACAGGAAAATTTGTCACACCTACTTTATAATTGATCGTGTTCATCACAACACAAATGAAAATTGCAACCACCGGCTGAAAATCGTCAGAGCTTCAAGAATCAGGCAACGAGAAATGGCTGCCGCTGTTGAGCAGATTGCTAAGCACGTTCAGTCACGTTCATCCAAACGTCTGAAAAGACGGGATGAACGTGGGGGGGGGGGGGGAGAAGGAAAAGGTACTTAACCTTGAATCTGCCAAACAAAGCTCAGACTCTGCTGACAACACTATCCCATCACCTGTCCCTCTCCAAGTCATCACACCAGTAATTATACCAGATGATGAGGATGAAATTAAGGGGGAGCAACAGACAAAGGATGGAGTTGATTCATCAAAATCCCTGACTATGGCTAACACCAACGAGGCTATGGATGACGTGAACCAGCTGACAAGAAACTCAAGTTCATTGTTAGCTCCCTACCCAAGGCTGTACAAACCCAGGCTCAGATGGCTTATCTCAAACAAGATGAAGAGCTGAAAAACACAAGTGTGGTATCCTCTGTCTCAAAGAAAGGAAAGGAAATAGTTATGGTAGACTCAGACGCTAAACTAAAGAAAATAGTTGCGATGCTAGAGACAGGAGGATCAACCACAAACCCATCCCAATTCACAACCTTCACAGCATCAAATGAGAATCCTCTAACACCTGAATATATTGAGAAACAGGCTATTGAATTCAAGAGGTTGAATGAATTCAAGTAATCCAAGGAGCTTAATGAGGAAACTCTTAGAAAAATGACTCCACTTCAAAGGGAGAAGCAAAGAAAAAGGTTGAAAAAGATGGAAGTCAAACTCATAGAGGCACTGAATAAGGTAAAAGCTGATTATGATGCGTGCATCAACAATAGGTTTGCACCTGGAAAAATCACCAAGTTTAAGTATACTATTCATAAGTCTACTAACACACCACAAATGATTTTGTGGAGAGATAACCAATAGGCCAATATGAATATCTTTGAAGACTTTAGGTTAAAGAAACTTGTCTTGACTGAATGGTTTGAACTTGAGGCTTTGGCTGCTAAAAGAACTGGACAAGTAAATTTCACTCTTCTTAAGACCCTTAAAGCTATGTTTAATTAGGTTAAAGAAACAGCAGCCAAGCTCAAGATAGATCCCCCACCATAGCTGTTTGAACATGAACCTCTAAAGTCTGGAAAGAAAAGGAGAAGGTTGACTCAATTTGTTATGGAGACCTTCGTTACTGATGATGTTCAAGTGGATGGAATCCACAGGTATTTATTATTACCAAATGGAATCTTAGGCCCTATTTATGGTCAGACTTATGTTGAGCCTGAGAAAGGTATGGCCTTCATGAACAGGGCATGTCAATATGTATTCCAAAAGGGAAGCTGAGCTAGGATTAGCATCAACCATTCAACTAATTTGACTCAAAAACGCACTTAAAATCAACACAATATTCCAAGGTATTTGCACAAGCTTTGCAGGCCGAATTTGATACTAGGACAGACTTAGCTGAAGCTGAAGAAAGAATCAAGAATGATGACTATTGAAGGATTTCACTGCTGAATTTTACCTTCATGTTTTATTTCACTTTTGTATTGTACCTGTAATTTCCTTTAAATATTAATAAAATCTTGAGGTATGTTTGTTTACATCTGTTATGAGTAAGAAGAAGCTGTCATCCCACTTATCTTAACTTAGTATAGATCTAGTTGTATTTATGTTTAAATAGGGGGAGATTGTTGGGAATCTAAGTTTATTAGATTCCCTGTATCATAGATTTAAACACAAATCAATCTGTTAGATAGTAACTTGCCTGTACCTAAGAAGCAGGCAAGTATCGCAAGACTCACAGAGATCTAAGTCTCTATGAGCAACCTCAGAGGAGTCCATGTCAGAGACATTGTCAAGGAAGTTGAAGATTACTTGAAGACATACTCATTGGCTGTGATGGATAATAGCCAAGATGTATCAGGGACTCTGAGGGGTTGAGGGTTAACAGGGGTGGCAATACCCTGTTAACACTCAACATACTTTGGACATACCTTAGTGTGTACGAGACTATGAAGAAAAGGGAAACTATGTCAGCTCTGTTTCCCTAAAGCATTATGGTAGACTACCAAGAATAGAAGAGTATCTTGTGACAGAGGTCTGACAAGTGTCTGTCTAGTGTAGTCACCATCAACCAGTTCTTGGAGTCAACCTCGTACAACTGTAAATAGGTTATGTAGCCTAGCGTTAATGTGTAACACTTTGATAGAATTAACACATTAACTCTTAGAACATATAGAACCAAACAGCTGCGACTGTGTTCATAAGTTAGGTTTTAGTTTGTTCAAAGTGTGCACAATTAAATTGTCACCAAACGGTGTTATCCATAACACTTGTAATTCTTTATTATACAATAATAAGTATTACGTTTGAAAAGTAATTAAGTGTGTTGATTAGTTAATTTTATTGTTTCAAGCATAGTTTGGGGACTTTCATTAAGATCACCTCAAATCATCATGTCTTCAATGGGTTATCATCATATACAAGTTATACATATGATTTGTGGTTAATATTTTTGATCAATAGTGGTGTTTGTGATGTATATGGGACGGCATAGGAGAGCCAAGAAAGAGTGTGGGAAAGTTTTCCCTAGTTTGCATGTATGTGTGAGGTGAAAATGGTTTTTGATAAACTTTCATAGTGGTTTTTGGAGCTTATAGGACAAGTGTCATTTTACTTAATATGCTTTTGGTAACCAAGGGGTGTGGTACCTCCATAACTAGGTGAAACTGGTCATGCATGTATATGGCTTTAGGTATCTAATTAAACATAAGCAATTCAAAAACATATAAAACAGATACTGGGGAAAACAGTTGGCTGCATACGGGGATGTCCTAATAAGGAAGAATGTCCATACTGAAAGGACGGAGAATCCGTACCTTGTGTCCAGTGAACGAAGAAGACGAATGGAAGAGAGTCCTACTTCGGTATCACTAATGCTACATAAATACATACGTGTATAAGTATTTGATTACTGAGTACGTAACTGATTTTATATCATGTCTTAGCTTATTTTATATGTTCATGTCATGTTTTACTGATTTTAACATCATGTTGTGTTTATCATGTATTATGTATATTCTGATTAAGTATTACTTGTATTTCTTGTATTATTATACTTGTTTTGTAATAATAAGTAACTTTCTAAAAATAGCAGGTTTCCTAAAAAAGAATGTTTCTAAAAATAGAAAGTTTCCATATTTGGAAATAAGCTGGACTAATAAGCTAATAATATGAGCTTAAGTGTTTACTGATTTATATTCTAATTCATGTGATTAAATAGTATAGTTTATTAATAATTTCATGTAAATTAAATAAACTATAGGTTAAAACATGATTTAATTAAATAAAGGTAAAAATACTAAGGTTAAAACATGTATTAATATATATTATTAATATAACCTAAGTCATGTAAATTAATTACTTATAAGGCATGTTTAATAATTAATTAATTATATAGTCTAATTTAAATAATAAATACTTAGGTTAAAAATCCTTGTATTATTAATAATAATAATAACCTAAGTCATGTTGTAATTAAATTAATTAAGTAACATGTCAAATTAATTTAGTTAAACTTGTAAATAAATAATCTTGTAATTATAATTCATGTTTTTAATTTAATTACCTTGTAAGTTAATATACAGGTAAAGCTAATTAAACTTGTAAAAATAATAACCCGAACCCATGTAGTATTTTATTAAACCGTGTAGTAAACCGAACCCGTAAAAACCCGTGTCGTGTTTACATATAAGCCGAACCAAACAGCCTCCTTAATTATGCCCTTAAACCATAAACCAGACACTCCCTTAACTCTGTTTATAAACCCAAAAACAAACAGACCCTTAACTGCCAGTTTCCCCCAGGCAGTTGTGTTGCTGCCACTGGCAACAGCCGGTTTCCCCTGCTTGCAATGAATTCCCACCGAGAGAATAAGCTCTCGGTTCCCACTGCTAGAACAACCACACCACTGGCCACAGCCAGTGGTTTTCCCATGCTTGGCCGCCGTTGCCACTGTTAAGCCAAACGTACCCCTGCTGACAGCAGGGGCTTGCGGCTGATGGAGTAAAAGGCCACCGAGAGTTTCTTGACTCTCGGTGTGTGTGCCATATGAACGCAGCACACCAAAACGAACCCCCCTTTATAATAAACTTCTTTTTAACATGTTTTAATCTCTTTAGGATCTGAAATCAGTGATGAATTACCCAAAGCATAATCATAAAAAAACAAAACGGAATAGGGTTTCTTACTTGATTTAGGGTTTAAGAATCAAATCACGAATTACACTCTTGTTCTTGATCAAAACCACGACTTGTTCTCTGTTCTTGGTGATGATACCGACGGCTGAAGAAAAAAGGGAAAAATGCGGCCTGTTTACTATGTTTTAGGGTTTTGGTATTTCCTTGTCTAAATAAAATATACCCCCCCCGTATTTTCACATTATAGGCGGCCTAGGGCCCATCTTGTCTTGTTCTCTCTTGTCTAAACGGCCCAAAACAAACGCCCATACCTTTTATATAATTCGCGTATTATTAAACTATACGCGCAGTCGAGATTTAAACTGTCGTGAATTTTCCCATGGTTATATTTATACGTTTAAACGTAACTATTACGTACGTAATGACTTACTGTGTTTGATTTAAAATACGAAGAATAATCGTGGTAATTATTCGTGTCACGTGTTACGTAATTATTAATTATTCATGTTATTATAATTTACGTTATTATAATTACTTGTACGTAACGACAGTCATCGTATTAATAATATACGTAAGTACATAATTATATGTTCGTGATTTCTTGGTCATGATTTTATGTTCGTGATTATAATTATTATTGTTAATAATTATCGTGTACTAACACGTATTTAATACTTATCGTGTATAACACGTACGTAATTCTTGTAATTAATATTCGTGATACGTGTTCATGTTATATAAGGAAACTTTTAAGCCTGTACGTACGATTATTAGTGTACTGTTCATGGTAAAATCATGCGGGTCTTGCAAAATATATGTTGCACAGCCTGAAGGATTCGAGAACAGCGAGTTTCCTAATCATGTGTACAGACTACACAACGCCATGTATGGGCTGAAACAAGCTCCAAGAGCATGGTATGAAACTCTTTCTAACTTTTTAACTGAAAATAAATTTGTCAGGGGTTACATTGATAAAACACTCTTTACCTTCAAGGACAAGAATGATTTCATCATTGTGAAGATTTATGTGGATGATATCATCTTTGGGTCAACTAATGTTAATCTTAGTAAACGTTTTGCTAAATTAATGACCAAGAAATATGAGATGAGTATGATGGGTGAATTAACTTACTTTTTGGGTTTTCAAATTAAACAATTTCCTAAGGGAATTTCAATTTGTCAATAAAAGTATGTTAAAGATTTACTTAAAAAATATGACTTAGCTGATTGTCCATCAGTGAAATGCCCCAGGCTTTCACCAAACAAATTGGGTCCTGATGAGTCAGGGGTCTCTGTTAATGAGACTTTATACAGAGGCATGATTGGTCACTCGTGTATTTAACAGCTAGTCGTCCTGATATCCAATTATCCACATGTCTCTGTGCAAGGTACCAAGCTAACCCAAAAGAAACCCATCTAGTGACTGTTAAGAAAATTTTCAGGTATCTCAAAGGAACAACCTCCCTAGGTCTATGGTATCCCAAGGAATCAGGCTTTGATCTCAAGGCCTATTCAGATTCAGATTATGCTTGATGAGTTAACGATGCATAGAGAGTTTGAAGCTGTACGAAACAGGCAAATTCGTCACACCGACTTTATAATTGATCGTGTTCATCGCAAGACAAAGGGCAATTGCAACCACCTGCTGAAAATTGTCAGAGCTTCAAGAATCAGGCAACGAGAAATGGCTGCCTCTGTTGAGCAGATTGATAAGCACTTTCAGGCACGTTCATCCAAACGTCTGAAAAGACAGGCTGAACGTGAGGGGGAGAAGGAAAAGGTACATAACCTTGAATCTGCCAAACAAAGCTCAGACTCTGCTGACAACACTATCCCTTCACATGTCCCTCTCCAAGTCTTCACACCATTAATTATACCAGATGATGAGGATGAAATTAAAGGGGAGCAACAGATAAAGGATGGAGTTGATTCATCAAAATCACTGACTCTGGCTAACACCAGCGAGGCTGTGGATGATGGTGAACCAGCTGCCAAGAAACTCAAGTTCATTGTTAGCTCCCTACCCAAAGCTGTACAAACCCAAGCTCAGATGGCTTTTCTCAAACAAGTCGAATAGCTGAAAAACACAAGTGTGGTATCCTCTGTCTCAAAGAAAGGATAGGAAATAGTTATGGTAGACTTAGACGCTAAACTAAAGAAAATAGTTGCGATGGTAGAGACAGGAGGATCAACCACAGACCCATCCCAATTCACAACCTTCACAGCATCAAATAAGAATCCTCTAACACCGGAAGATATTGAGAAACAGGCTATTTAATTCAAGAGGTTGAATGAAATCAAGAAAGCCAAGGAGCTTAATAAGGAAAATCTGAGAAAAATTACTCCACTTCAAAGGGAGAAGCAAAGACAAAGGTTGAAAGAGATGGAAGTCAAACGCACAGAGGCACTGAATAAGGTAAAAGCTGATTATGATGCATGCGTCAACAACAGGTTTGCACCTGGAAAAATCACCAAGTTTAAGTATACTATTCACAAGTCTACTAACACACCACAAATGATTTTGTGGAGAGATAACCAACAGGCCAATATGAATATCTTTGAAGACTTTAGGTTAAAGAAACTTGGTTTGACTGAATGGTTTGAACTTGCGGCTTTGGCTGCTAAAAGAACTGGGCATGCAAATTTCACTCTTCTTATGGCCCTCAAAGCTAAGTTTAATTAGGTTAAAGAAACAGCAGCCAAGCTCAAGATAGATCCTCCACCACAGCTGTTTGAACAATAACCTCCAAAGTCTGGAAAGAAAAGGAGAAGGATGACTCAATTTGTTAAGGAGACCTTCGTTACTAATGATGTTCAAGTGGATGGAATGCACAGGGATTTGGTATTACCAAATGGAATCATAGGCCCTATTTATGGTCAGACTTATATTGAGCCTGAGAAAGGTATGGCCTTCATGAACAGGGCATGTCAATATGTATTCCAAAGGAAAGATGAGCTAGGATTAGCATCAACCATTCAGCTAATTTGTCTAAAAAATGCACATAAATCAACACAGAGTATTCCAAGGTATTTGCACAAGCTTTGTAGGCCGAATTAGATACTAGGACAGACTTAGCTGAAGCTGAAGAAAGAATCAAGAATTATGACTATTGAAGGATTTTACAGCTGAATTTTACCTTCATGTTTTATTTCACTTTTGTATAGATCTAGCTGTATTTATGTTTAAATAGGGGGAGATTGTTGGGAATCTAAGTTTATTACATTCCCTGTATCATAGATTTAAACACAAATCAAGCTGTTAGATTGTAACTTGCCTGTGCCTAGGAGGCAGGCAAGTATCGTGAGACTCACAGAGATCTAAGTCTCTGTGAGCAACCTCAAAGGAGTCCATGTCAGAGACATTGTCAAGGATGTCTAAGATTACTTGAAGACATACTCATTGGCTGTGATAGATAACAGCCAAGATGTATCAGGGACTCTGAGGGGTTGAGGGTTAACAGGGGTGGCAATACCCTGTTAACACTCAGCACACTTTGGACATACCTTAGTGTGTACGAGAGTATGAAGAAAAGGGAAACTGTGTCAGCTCTGTTTCCCTAAAGCATTGTGGTAGACTACCAAGAATAGAAGAGCATCTTGTGACATAGGTCTGACAAGTGTCTGTCTAGTGTAGTCACCATCAACCAGTACTTGGAGTCAACCTCGTACCACTATAAATAGGTTATGTAGCCTAGCGTTAATGTGTAACACTTTGATAGAAGTCACACATTAACTCTTAGAACTTATAGAACCAAACAGTTGCGACTGTGTTCATAAGTTAGGTTTTAGTTTGTTTAAAGTATGCACAATACATTGTCATCAAACGGTGTTATCCGTAACACTTGTAATTATTTATTATACAATAATAAGTATTACGTTTCAAAAGTAATTAAGTGTGTTGATTAGTTAAGTTTATTGTTTCAAGCATAGTTTGGGGACTTTCGTTAAGATCACCTCAAATCATCATGTCTTCAATGGGTTATCATCATATGAAAGTTATACATATGATTTGTGGTTACGATTTTTGATCAATCGTGGTGTTTGTGATGTATATGGGACGGCATAGGAGAGCCAAGAGAGAGTGTGGGAAAGTTTTCCCTAGTTTGCATGTATGTGTGAGGTGAAAATGGTTTTTGATAAACTTTGCTAGTGGTTTTTGGAGCTTATAGGACAACTGTCCTTTTACTTAATATGTTTTTGACAACCAAGGGGTGTGGTGTCATGTTGTGGCTGCCCGTAGTGAGGGGGTGGGACAAGTGTAACTTCTTTCATACCCTATTAATTTACGGGTACTTCTCGATTCTAGTTTCCTCGATTTTCGTGCCCTCGGGTCGTTTTACGAAAAAAGTTTTTATGAAACTACGGCACAAAACGATTCTAATAGAAATTGTCTCATCAAAAACGAAGCACAAGAGCGTAAATACGTAAACCTAGGGTTTCCGGTTTAATCGTAAAAGACGCTAAATTATGCACGTAAGTCCTATTTCTTCTCGTAAATTTGTGAGTTTATGAACCAACACAAAATAATATTCTAAAATAATATTCGAGAATAAATTTATTTCCTGAAATGTCGGACTGTCACAAAAATGGTGTATGTAAACGTAAGCACGTAACGTAGAGTTCTCCGGTTTAGACATAGTCGATGCTACTTTAAGACGTAAACCCCTATTTCTTCCCAAAAGTGAGTGAGTTCATAAATTAATAATAAAATAATGATTTTAAAATAATACTTAAGAATAAAATAACGACCTTAAATTAACGGACTGTCACAGGATGAGACTTTAGCTCAAGTATTGCTTGATCTCAGGGAAAAGAGTTCAGTTAAAAAAGCAAGACAAGTAGAGATTGAGAAGAAGACACAACAAGAAGTTCTTGTCAAAAAGGATAAAACTAAAGGTAAGAAAGTACAAGCTTCACATCCCACTAAAGGTATTGTTATTCAACAACAAGCTAATGAGGATGAAGAAAGATCTTCAAAGCTGAAGAAGAACTTACCTAAGATCAAGCCAAAGGGTAAGGGAAAGAAGCACTTACAATTAGAATCTGAAAATGAAAGTGATTCAGATCATGATATAAACAAAGTCATGTACAAATTTCATCAACTAGACCATGATGAGGAATTTGCTTTCAAAATGCAAGAACAAATTCGTGAAGAAGAGTTACAAGAGGAACTTGCAGCAAAGCAGCAATTGCTTGAAGCTAAGAGAGTGCAGCAAGAATGTAATATACAAGAGTATGATAGGATTCAGTTTGAACTACAAGCAAGTGAGCTTCTTATAAACTCATTGATAGATGAAGAAAGGGATGCTTATGATGAAGACGAAAAATCAAAATTGATTGATGATTTGGTAAGGGAGCAACAAGGATTCTTTGCTGAGAAAAGAAGAAGTGAAAGGATTAAGCCTCCAACTACCATGTAGATTAGGAATCAAATGATGGCTTTTCTCAAGAAGGTTAAACATTTCACTCATGCTCAATCGGTCAGAAAGAATTTTGATGAAATCAAGGCTTTGTATGAACAACACAAGATAATTGAATTGAATTTTGTTGAGATTGGATCTAAAGCATATAGGATAGCTATTGAAGAAGCTAAAAGACATATGCAACAACAAAGACAATTTGGAAGTGCTCCTAGATTTGAGTCAAGTACTGCTGAACATATAAGAACATCTCCACCTATCAAGGCTACATATGTGAGGAAAAGTAGAAAGGAGAAGGTAAGTTCAAAAGAGACAGAGACTGCTCAAATAATGAATGAAGGAGATAAAGCTCAAAGTGTTGATAAGACTGAAAATGTACAGACGGTACATACATAGTCAACAGTAGATACTGAAGAAACGGTACATACAAATTTGGAGGAGGGTTCAATAGAATTTGAAGGAACCTCCAAGGGTATTAAGAGGAAAAGATCAACAAAGAAGAAGCTAGAGGTCAAGAAAAAGGCTAAAACAACAACAGGAGATAGTGATGATGATGAGAGCTTAAAAAAGTACTTAAAGATAGTAAGTTTTGAAGATCAGTGTATAGACACAAAGATTCTAGGAAAGAAGTCGTCCATTTCTACATGGATATATACTATGGATCAAGGACTAGAAGCTCATGGAATATTAAGAACAGATGGCACAACAAGAATGTTTAGTCTGTTAAAAGATATCCTTCATATTCTTGACAGACAAGATATTTAAGATCCTTTCAGATTAGTTCAAGAATTCAGTGCAGGTAAAACTGAGGTATCACTATGGTATAATGAATTACTCTTCATGTATGAACCACACAACTGTGATCAAAAAATGTTGAAAGAGTTAGAGAATCAGGTTCCTAGTTACTAGATAAAGATGATGTTACTTACTATATGCTACAAGAGAAGAGATATCCATTTGAGAGAAAATTGTTAGAAAGAATGTTGGAACAAAAATTGGAAGTATCGGAAGAGTCTGTTAGTGCTTTGGAGTTGACCAGAATGGTTGAAGAACAAATAAAGGATTTGGAGCAAGAGGAAGAAGCTGAGAAAGAACCTTTAGTGTTTGATTTACAATCACACTTCACAAATGGTTCTCAGTTCACCATGTCTAACACACATAAGAACTGGCTAGTCCATAAGCAAATGGTTTGTGCTAAAGACTTTTCAAATCCGTTGAAAGCTAGTAGTTTGCTAAAAACTATATGGTTCTAACTCACCGTGTTTCGAGACAAAGAGTTAGCTAGTCCTATACAAACGGTACTAGGTAAAGACATTATCAAATCCGTTGATGGTTGACAGTTTACCCAAAATTGTAGGGTTATCAGTACACCTGATTCTTTATGAATAAAGTATTGGCTATTCCAGAGCGTACGGCTAACTGCTAAAGAATAAATCAAATTCGTTGATAGCGGATGATTTGCTAAAAATCATGAAGCCAATACAGATTGGTTTTTGTTGTTAACTGTTTTATTTCAGGTATGAAGTTGCAAGAAAAGAAGTATTAAAGGAAAGAATACTTAGAAAGTTTTGTCTCATCAAATCAAGACACAAGTTCATGATCAAATGTTCATAGATTTAACTCAAGAAGACAATTATTGTTGCTGCAAAATAAAATGAATGTTCACAAGACACAAGAAGATCATATTTTGAAGACAAAGATGATGTTCATAAGACTTGAAGGTTATCTTATTAGAAGAAGATCTACATTGAAGTGTTTGGCTACATTCAGTTGGATACAAGTACAAATTCGAAGCTCAATCCAAGTTTGAAGAGAAGACTGAAGACATGTATTCTAAATACATTCAATACAAAGAGAAACAAGAAGACAACAAGTTATCATTCTTGTTTAGGGGAGGATTGTTGGGAATTATTTTTAAGTGTCAAGTACCGTTAGTGTAAACTTAAGTACTGTTAGTATTATCAAAGACCGTTAGTGTTAACGTGGTACATAGTAAGTACTTCTACTTATAAAGTAAGTATTGCTATATTGATTAGAACGAATATATCTTTGTATAAGATATGTCATAGTTTATAGTTAGAGTATATCTTATGTGATATACTTAATAGTTAGAATATTGATTATATATCGTCTGTGATATACTTATCTTTATAGAATATTCTAAGGTTTCTAGGGTTCCTTACTCTATAAAATGAACATAGGTACGATGACATTCATGTACCTCATTCAAGTCGATTAATAAGAAAATCGAATAGTTAAAAGTAATTCTTTTCTTCTGTGCTTTATTAGTTAGATTCCGCATAACTTATTTAGCTTGAGTAAGAGTTCTCAAAGTGTTTTAGTTTGATTACAAACTACTATACTAGTTCTTTGAATATAGATCCAATCAAAGGGATCAACAAAATCTTTTCATGAAATTTTTGGAGGGCTTTCTACAGGTTGTGAGTGAGTTCTTCAGGTAGTTTCATAAAATTCAGAGGTGTCTAAGTAGGGGAAAACAGCTTGTACATTTGGTATGTACCGGCAGAATGTTATCGGAGTGTTGTCTAGTAAAGTAAATATGTAACGGAGTCTAGTAGTATCACTTATAGAGGTTGTTCTTGTGGTTTTATTGTGTTTTAAATTGTTAATTTTGGTATTATTAAGTGTGAGTTTAAACTTGAGTATATTATTAAAGTGCGCGCCTTATTTGGTAGGCTGTGACAATCCGTTAATTTCAAGTGGTTATTCTAATCTCGACTATTACGTATTATGTGTTTACTTTATTGAGAATTCTGAATTATCGGCTAACCAAAAAGGTTATGGCTTGAAAGTTAGCGTAAGAATGTCATTTAGATGAAAACCGACAAGGAATATGTTAGGTATCGATATTTATATTCTCAAATTATCATAAGAATGATTTCATTGTATTTATTTTTGTTTCTTGTGTTTTACGTTTTGACGAGTGACGAGAACTACTAGTGATCTCCATACCGATGGATGCCTGAAATATTACGTTTTATTATTTATTGTTTCAACATTTAATATTTAAGACATTTTTGTTTTAATTACGTTTTAAGTCGTGTCGAGTCCATATTATTATGTATGGTGTGTGTTTTAGCTTTTGAGAAGTATTTTTACGAAACCCGACTCCTGTGAATTTTTGAAAAGTCGACTACTAGTCAATCCTGTTCTTTAACTAGAATTTTGCATTTTAGTCCAAGAGAATGCAATAATTGCAAAAACTACCCTCAACCACCATAACTATATAAGCATTTTTTCACCTAACTTTTCACATAGAAAATCAATTTCACAAAAAACTCACCGAACTCTTTCTCCTCCCCCTTTGTGCCATAAGTTTCACACACACAAAACACCACCAAAACTTGATTTTGATCTTTAATTGTTAGAAACTAATAAAAGACCCATCTTACAAATCAAAAGGTAATCCTTTTGATTTAAATTTTTCCCACATGCATCAACTTTTAATTTTTCATATGATCTTGAAGTGTTTGATTCATTTTTATAGCATGAATGTGTTGTTGATCATTATTATATTTGTTTTTATGAATGCATGTATGAATTTTGATTTGGGGTTTTGAAGAAATAAACATGCAAGTGATTTAGGATTAAGAAGTTGTGATTAGGATGATATTTGGTCAATAATAGAAGAAATAAACAGTTTGCAAGTTTTTTAATTAATAAAATATAAAACGAAATTAAAAACTTGCAAACTTTTTAATTATTATTTGATCTAACTAAGCCAGAAATAACTTAAAATTACCTAAATACCCCTATTGGGCCCTCAAAATGGGCCAAAATCTAAAACAACAAGTCTAAATGGGCTTTTTAGCCCAATAAGCAAAAAGTTGTCCAAATAAGCTAGAAAAACATAGTCTTACTCAAAATTCAGTTTTTAAATAGAAAACTCTAAAGGCCTAAAATATGAAAATGAGCTTATCACAGCTTAATAAGCAATAAGCTATATCTTAATGGGCCAATAAGCCCATTAAGCTGCAACTGCATGCCATAAGCTGAAATTCAACACACATTCTTCTTTTGGACTTATAAGAAAAACTGGAAAAAGAAAGGGTTAGACAAATAAGTTACTAAAGTTTCAAATGTTGACCTAAGTTACTATAGTATTTTTTGTTACAAATTAATTAATAATGTATGGGTAACCTGTTATATAAGTTACTCTCACCTTGGCAACCTTTTGTTACCGGTGAAAAACATACGTGGGCTTAAATATTAATTTCGTTTTATATTAATCGTTTAATATATTAATTTCTCTCAATCCTCGCATAATCACACACATTGAATTTCATTTTCCCCCAAAAGCGATTTCCTCCAAATAAAATCAAATCTCTCAAAGTCATCAAACCCCGTTAATTAAATATTCGATTAGGGTTCTTACCCATAAAAAAGGTATGGGTTGGTCTTTAATTATTATTAATCTTTGTTGATGGTCATTGTAAATCATAATCATAATTAGGGTCTATAAAAATTAGGGTTTTTAAAAATAATGGTTTATATTTAATTTACTATTTTTGTTGTTTTATATGATCATAGATGACATCTAGATCCTCTTGCTTAACAAAATATCATCTTGGGGGGTTATTTATAAGAGATCCTTTATCTTATGATTATGAAATCCTTTTGGATTTACCCAATTGTGAACTAGAATATTTTAATGTTTCCAATTTTAAAGCTCATTTGGAAACAGAATTTAGTAGTTCAGTGAAGTCTTTATTCTATAAGGTGCCTGGTTTAGAACTAGAATTAGGATTGCAACCCTTATAAGATGATACTGATTATGATAGCTTTGTTGAATGTGTTGTTAAGAATGATCATGTAGTAGATGTATATGCCTCCCATTCAGAGTTTCATCTAAATCAAACCACTAATGAGGCTGATGTAGGAAGGAATGAGGATAGTGAAAGTGATTTAGAGGAGGATGAGATTCTGTATGGTTATGAGGAAGAGAGTAACACTGCATCAATTGACCATCTGTCTGATGGTGAGGATGAGGTCTTAGCTGTTTATGACAAAGAAAAAAGACCTCGAACATAGGAAAAAAGCTAGTAAGATGTTTGATGAGCATTTTTTTACTAGTGTTTTTAAGGGCTTTCCTAGAGATGATTTGGATGATACTAATGTAAGTAGGACAGATGAACATGATAAGATAGGTGGCCACTGGCTAATCCATGACCCATATGTGAAATGAAAGCATATGCGACCACAATTAGGGGAGAGGTTTGAGGGCCCTGATTAATTAAAAAGGGCTGTGGCATTCTATGCTTTGGCTAATGGGTTCAAGATTATTATGCTATAAACAATAATATGAGAGGCGTAGTTAAATGTTCAAAGGACAATAATGAGAATAAGTGTCCTTTTAGGATGTGGGCAAGCTGGATGCAATTAGAAAAGTATTTCCAAATAAAAACCTTAGTTGATATGCATGTTTGCTCTAGGACATTTGAGTATGGTAGCTTGATAACTAGTAATTTGATTGCTAGGAATTATGCTAAAAAGATCATGATCAATCCCACTATAAAAGTTTGTGATATTGTAGCTAATGTACTTAAGAAATACAAGTGCAAAGTCACTGTAAGTTTAGCTAGGGGAGGTAAGATAAAGGCCGTACAACAACTTGAAAATTGTCTAGAGGACCACTATGGCATGTCATGGTCTTATGCTGTAACACCCCCAAATTTACACAATTCAATACAGCGGAAGACTCGTTGGTGTTACGCGATAACACATTACTCACATCATAGACAACGCATAAAAATCGCGTCGTTTAATAATAAAAGCATTTCCATTCATAAATATCAAAGTTACATAGGTCCCAAGTCATATTATTTCATACAATTTTACAAAGCATTTGAATGGAAATTTGTTAGTTAAGTGCGGGCCATGAATTCTTGCTGTCTTCCCAAGAATTCCTTCAAGTACCTGAGATAAAACATGTTAAAAGAAAAGGTCAGCGATAACACCGAGTGAATTCACAGAGTTTAATAAAATCCATCAATATAACATCGGTATAAAATTATTACCAACAATCATTTTTTTATAAATCATTGTAATAGGCCATAAAATAGCCAAAGTCATTTTATACAAATCCTTATAATAATCATAATATAGGCTTTCTCCTTCAAAATCATTATATGAACCATTGTCGTTAAAAACATCATACAACACATTTTATAACTTTGTATAGATTAAATAAAAACCGTTATATGAATATGGTTATATAAAACCAAAACACGAACATAAAATCAATAATAAGACCCCGTATTGCTAGTCAGGCAATATATCATTATTCAATGCATAAAGCAGTATTTTCGTTATCTGATTATTATAAGCCGCATGACATTGTTACCTTACTACAACAAACAATGGGTAGCTAGCCCGAAACTCAATTTGCCCATCTAAATTAGCGTGTCGTCACAATAATCACGCTTATGTAAATCTTCTCATACATAAATTCACTTACCAATCAATGTGGCACGACGGGGATCAACCGTCAAGGCGCGAACTGGGGTGATCGTCCCCAAATAGTACTATTATATGCATAAGCGTCTACCAAATTCTGGTAGTTCACAATTCATGATAATGGAACTTTTAGTGACATAACCTAACTTTAGTAATCCATTTCATTTCATTTATCGGGTCATATATTCATTCATCGGGTCATACAATCATTCGGGTCCAAATAAATAAACAAACAATCGGGACAAATGGTGTCCTATTTTATCAAAACTAACATGTTATCTCCCTCTCAGATTTATAAAACATTTCATAAAAACATTTAGAAGAGTGTGAGGCTATGAACTCACGTTGATGTGGGAAGGCGGGTTATCAACAATTCGGATGTATGGTACGTGCTTCAATCACGGAAACCTAGACAAATAATACTCGTCTTAGACTCTTGTCCAATGACTTTATAAAAATAACAATTATGTATACATATGATGATTTTATATATATATGATGATAAAGTGGGTTTACATATTCTCTTTTACTCATTTTGGTGTTTATGTATTGGTAACTTCTTACTAGTTTACTAGTTTTACCTATTTACGTGTTTTAGGTCCAATAAGCCTAGTATAAGTTCATTAACTTGTATTAATACATTTCATACTTGTATTATCAGTATTTATACTTTACATGTTGGGCCCAAATGGGTTAAGCCTAATAAATAAGTTTATAAGTGTTTTAGCCCATTTTGTTGTATTATTAGTCCAATAACGTTAACTTAGTCCGTTAATGTCCGTATGTTATATAGTTCGGGTTTTATCGGTTTTTACTTGTTATATATGTTTATATATCAGTATATGAGTTTATAAAAGTTTACATTAGACGGTTCCAACCGTCTAAGTTTTATTTAACAAAAACGTTAATTTTACGGTAATAGCCGAAAAGGTCGTAAAAATCATGTTTATAGTTTTTATAACTTACAAATCTTATTCAACTACCATTTTTATAAAGAGTCTATTTATTTAACCTTATACATATCTATATAAATGAAATTTATAAGTTAGTGGGTTTTCATGTGTATATATTTTATAAATATATAAGTGAGTGCTTATATTATATAAGTTTTTATTATACAAATCTGATTTTAAATTTCATTTTCACCAAAACAGCCATATCTAGAGTTCTATATGGAGATAGAAGCCCAAAATTTTTATGGCATAAACTACATGATATGTTATCCATTAAACTCTCCTATGGCTACTGTTGAATCAGCCTCTAAGTATTTTATAAAATTCGTCCAAAACAGTGTACTCAGATTTGCACTCTAAACTTGTTTTGATCATATCTCACTCATCCTAATGATTCCATTGCATGACCAACTCTCACATGTGTAAAAGACATATTAATTACTGTATATTAATTTATTCAAGCCTTTTTATCAGTTTATCATATGATTCTTTACTGTTTTATACAGCCTACTAAATTAGGCAAGATTAACCATTTTTACATATAGTTTTTCATCTTTTTACCCATGATTATCAACACCAAATCCCGACACAATATTTTTATCATCATATATTCAGCATATACATATACAATAGGAAAGAAAATACATGATTACATAATCAAAATAACAAGAGGATGGGAAGAACAATCTTTATACCACCATGATGATGTAGGTTGTGGTCAAGGCATGGATTTTGATCACACAACTTGTGATAAACCAATATCATTTTCAAGTCCACCAATCTCCAAGAACTCCTTGTGGAAAATCATCCCTAAGACTCCATAGAAACTCCTCCTTGGATGTTATAATCACCACCAATCAATAGGGCTTCAAAAGGGCTTCAACTTATGTATGAATAACATGAGATTTTGTGGTTAATTTTGATCAAATGATGGTGTATGGTGGTAGAGTGGGACGGCAATGGTAGAGAGAGTGGGAGAGTTTGTAGGTTGTTTTGCATGTTAGAAATGGAAGTAAGTGGTTTAGCTAGTTGGTTTTGTGGTTAGAGTAGCTTCATATTGAAGCTAAGTTACAAGTGTAACTTGATAGTGTGTAAGGATGCCACATCTTTAATGTGGTGTCTAGTTTGGCCATCCCTTTGTATAGTGGGGTGGGATAAATTATTTTGTCCCATCCCGCTATTTTACGGGTATTCCTCGATTCGCGTTTCCTCGATTTGCGTGCCCTCGGGTCGTTTTATGAAAAACATTTTTATAAATTATGAATCAATGGCACAAAAAGAATCTAATAAAAATTGTCTCATCAAAAACAGAGTTCGAAAAAGTAAATACGAAATCCTAAGGTTTCCGGTTTAGTCATAAAGGATGTTAAATTATAATCGTAAGTCCTAATCTCTTCTCGTAAATTTGTGAGTTTATGAACCAACACAAATTTAAAATCTCAAAATAATATTCACGGACAAATTTATTTTCTGAAATGTCGGACTTTCACCAAAGATGGTGTATGTAAACGTAATCACGTAACGTTAAATCCTCCGGTTTAGACGTAGTTGATGTACTTCAAGACGTAAATCCAAATTTCTTCCCAAAATAAGTTAGTTCATAATATAACATTAAAATAATATTTTCAAATAAATATTGAGAATAAAATATCAACCATAAATTGACGGATTGTCACAACATTTACCTCTAAACAGGATCTTTGTCCTCAAAGATCATCTTACTACTCGCTTCTTATAGAGTTAAAGCCATGTGGGGATTTGCTCCACATTCGGTCTTTTCTCACAAGTGTAATCCATTACAATACGCGAGTTTCATCAAACATAACTACGGGAATAAGATCAGGCTTAATGTTGACTTACTTTCTCTATCCATGATGTTCACGGGTTTTTGATGAATGCAACTTTTCGCCGATCTAAACTTTACTAAGAAACAATCAGATTCTCACTTGATAGACATTTCATCAAGTTCGATATACGAAACATAATTCACGCAGCTCTTGAAGTCCTAAGGTAGATCCAGCTTATATGCCTTTCAAACCAACTTTTACATCATTTCAATGGTCCCATACAACGGGGACTTATATCCCATGATCTTTCAGATCATCAATTCATTTTTCCATGGTTAAAATTTTTGGCATAACTTCGCTACCCATCTGGCACTTCAAGATCTACATTTCATATTCACATAACCTCCTGCCCACTACCAACAGTCAATAATCAGATCCTAATTTCAACAATCATTTCAGGTCTCGCGGGTCGAGTATTTTGTAAGGTTAGGTTCGCCATCATAGGAAACCTTAAACCTAAAAGACATGTCCAACTCACAATGGGTGTATGTCGGGTGTCTTCATCTCAACTCCTGCTTACAGATGCTCTAATATATAAATCTTAACAAGATTCGATCTCGATCCTAACACGATAATTATCAATGATAATCTCTCCAAAGGAAAACGATTATACGGTTCATTACCAAAGGTCAATCATTCAAACATAAAACAATACTTCTAGTGTTTTGTATTGTTACTTTACCTCGTCCCTTCGATTTGGGGTGGTAAACAGTACTCTCATCAAGGTTCGTTCCCAATGACTTCTGAGGAAATCTCTAGAAATTCGATGTGAAGCGATGATCTTGATAGAGATGATCGATACTGGCACACCATGTTTACATAACTCCTTTAAATACAAAAGAGTCAATTTCTTCATCAAGAATCTATCATTAATAGTAATGATATTAGCAGATTTGGTCAGTCTGTCGACGATGACCCAAATCGAATCAAATTCAGATGACGACCTTTGCAATAGCTAGACGTTTACTAATGTATGAGGCGGTGTCTGCCTTCATAATTTGCCATCAGTACAACTTCTTCTGATAATGATACATCAAATCAGAAATGACAGGAATAGAATACTTATACTTACGAGATTCCAACATGACTAATTCTCTAAATCTCCATATTTAGGCAACCACGAGTGGCCTTTAAAACATTCAATGCTATCGGCTTCTCAATTCTAATGGTTCACTTTAGTCGCGAATCCCTTTTTATTATCTATATTATCCTTCTTACAAGTATTGTTTATTTTTATATTGTTCGGCAATTTATTTTGCACCTTCATTATTAAGGAACATGTCCTAATTAGTTCTTTATCTTTTCTATATAATGTGTCAGTAATTACGTTCACCTTTCTTCATATTTTCTATGTTTCAGTTTAGTTTCAGCTATCATTTTTATCAGTTTTGCTTAATCTGACGTTTAAAGCGTCGATAATTATTACAACTAATTAAATAATAAATATTTAATTTTTATGAAGCATGACGTAAAAATTTAAATTTTCTTAGTTCAACCAATTATAAAAAATGTTCAAAATAAATTTGAAATTTAATTAACAAGATTTTTGTTGATTTATCGAAAATAATTAAAATATTTAATAAGATACGTAAATGTTTGAAAAATCTTTGGTTATAATTTGGTCAAAATTTTCTTAGTTGAAAAGCAAAAAATGTCGTTTCAAATTTTAAGGCATGGTTTAACGGTTTCCTCAATCCCTCTTAGGTTGTCTTGAGGTATACACGAACATTTACCCCTAAACAGGAGTTTAGTTAAATGTTCTGGGTATAAGGGAATAATCCCTCAAAAGTTCTTTTTTGATAAAACATTTGTCAAAACACATTTGCACTTTATTTTTGGTAAAACCCAAAGCCTTAATGGCTCTAATCCTTGAAAAGTTAATATAGATCCCATTATCTTATTAATCACATGGTCAAATCCTGTAAAGGATTAGGTCTTAAATCACATGTTAAAAATTTAAGGTACAGGTTTTTATTGTTTGGCCAATTTAGGGCAGTCTATAACTAATTATTAACTCATTCTTATTCTTATAAACAAACAGATGGTCCTTAATGATCACAAGCATGAATTTATCAATTTACAGCCTACACACGTGATTCATCAAAGTTATGGATGCTACATGTGCATTGGTCAATCCAAACGACATCACATGAAACTCATAATGTTTATTACAAGTTCTGGATGTAGTGATTTGAATAGATAATCTTTTTCACGGACGCGAAGTTGATGATAACCATGCCAAGGATCAAATCTTGAATATACGCTAGAACCTTGTAAATGATCGAACAATCTTACATCTTGGGTAGTGGATATAAATTTTAATCGTCAATTTACCTAGTTCACGGTAATCAATAAATATAAGAAATAATAACACCATAGCTCTTCATGATGACGAGCTTGGTAGAATAAAATCTATCTCCGACAACTCTCTCAGTTGTACGGTAATTCCTTTAATTCAGATGGTGCTGAAGTACAGTGCACACGCCACGGGTGCAGCACCGGGAATATAAAATCAATACCAAATTCAACTTGCCTTAATGGCGAAAGTCTAGGTAATTCACCAACAAATACCTCCTAAAGTTTCAGATAACAGAAACATCTTTTAATAAATTCATATTAGGTTCTTTCTAGATTATAATATCTATGAATAATTCACAACCATTCACGGTATAATTTCAAGCCTAAATGCAGGATATGGTCATTCATCAAAAATTATTTGAATAACTTTTGATAATCAACATCTTATCTTTTAGGGGAATTCTACTCGAGTTCCCATCAATTAAGACAATGTCGTCATGTCATAATCAATAAATCTATTCTACTGGCACTATCAACTTTCCAATTTCATTATCGTTGATAAGATGTGAACTTCTCACAAGACTAATAAAAACTCATAATCCTTCACAAATTCAAGGATATCTGGAGACATAACTATCCTTAAAGGGTAAGGTCAACGCATAATCTACGCGAGAGAATTTTAAATCAGATACAGACGAAAACATTTAATGAATATGAATATATCCCATGTTTTCATTGTGGAGTCCATTGATCGTTAGACTCAATGGTTATGAACCATTATATCTAGGTTGATCATCATTCATATGATAACATAGCGGAATAAGAACAATGATCATAACAAGGTGTTTGGACACAAAGAACACGAATTAAAACAAATGGATTGCTAATTATATTAATAATCAACAATCACTAGGTGTGTGTACATTGAATCCCACACCTAGTCGACACACGCTTTAGGTTTACATTGTATGAATTTAATTGTGAATAAAACCTAAGACTCTTGTTCCTTTTATAGTGGAAGGAACAGAATCTACAAGAGATAATATCAAATAAACATCTAAATCTTCTATTTAGATAAACTATATATTGTGTATATCATAAATAATATACTCAATATATTCCCTAAATAGAATTCTCCATCAAATCTTCAACATCCATCAGCGTTTGACTTTGTTGACTGCGTTTGACTTTTGTTGACTTCTGTCAACGCCCAGTTTGCTCTTGTCAACGCTGGAATTACTCTTGTCAACGCTTGAACAAATGTCTTGATATTTTCTTCGATTTTGAGTTTCTGCCACATCAACTTTTTGACCCAACAATCTTCCCCTAGTTGATAGTGGCAAAACTCTATGTGTATCTCTTGTAAGTTGTACATGATCTTCAAATTGCTTCCCCTCAAGTGTAGCATACGTATCTTCCCCTTTTTGTCACATCAACAGGGAAGTAAACAATGTATGCAATCTTTGAAGATTCTCCAAATGTAGCTCTATGTAATGATCCGAAGAAAAATAAATAAAGTATTCTTGATGTAGAAGTAGAGTAACCCAAACCTATGTTCCATATCTTGTACGATGATGTGATGAAGTATGTGGCTGATACAAAAATCCTCATCCTTTGTGAGACACTGAGCACGATAATGTAACTCCTTCAAGTGATAGCAAATATGTGCATAGAGAACCATAAGAAAAATCACATATTTCTAGACCTTGTATCACTTCATCAGTAACCATGTAAGCATAAACAAGTTACCTTTAAAGTCTATGACTGGAAGTGCACGACTTTAAGATAGGATAGAACACAAACTCGCGAAAATCTTCTTCAATCATCAAACTTACCATAAGAATTCTTCCCCTTAAGCTAACACTTCTTCATGACAAGTCTTAATGAACCAATATCTTCATATGTAAAAGTTAGATGTCGAATAACTCTTTCACAAGGCTATCCCGATTACAAAATCTAATATCAATCAAAGTCTTCATGAATTATTGCTAACTTACTTAAAAACCATTTACTCCATGTAAAAATATCCGAGCCATAAATATCATCATGATATTCTATATTAAAACGGAGATTCCATGTACCTTCGTGTGTATAATCCTTCTTTTTATGTGCTTAAAACGTACCAGTTTTCTCAAACAGCAGCCTTCCTTGTGTTGTCCAATATCCTTCACTGTCCAAGATATCAACACTGTGTGTTGTCCAATATCAGACAACACTTGTCAGCGTTTAATAATGTATATATCGGACAACACTGTCAACCTATCAGCGTTGACTTATTCTGTCAGCGTCAAAATTAAGCCTGTCATCGCCTAAATTAAGCCTGTCAGCGCCTAAATAACAAACATCAGCGCCAACTTTAAACCTTGTCAGCGTCTTGTCCCAAACACTGACGTCATCAGCGTCTCATCCATGCCTTGTCAGCGTCACACCAACATCTATCAGCGTCTAAATAATTCCCATCAGCGGCTAATTGATCTAGGGTTTTATAAACCCTAAATCATTATTTCATGTGAAAATCCATAAACTGCAGTGAACTTCGACAGCGAATAACTTCTTCATAAATGCTCAGATCGAAGATCCCTTCGGTGAGATCCTAGACATAAGTGTCAAGAACCTACAGATCGAATTTCACGACGATCCAACGGTTAACGAAGGAGAAATCGCGTTTTTACTATTACTGTTCATAGAAAACAGCATATGACCCCTGCTGACTTCGACGCTTAATAACTTTTTCTTGGGGATAGATCTCGACAATCCCTCCGGTGGATATCTAGATATATGTATGTAGAACACACATATAAAATTTCGTGGCGATCCAACAGTTCAATAAAAAGTTATGCCCTTCTGAATGCTGCTGCGCACACAAAAACGTCCAGAAAAACCCTAGACGGATTTTTCTTTTCTTCACCATACACGAACACCTCGTCGGACCTAGATATCAAGAGCCTTAGGCTCTGATACCAATTGTGGAGTCCATTGATCGTTAGACTCAATGGTTATGAACCATTATATCTAGGTTGATCATCATTCATATGATAACATAGCGGAATAAGAACTGTTGGGAATAAAATATGGGTCAGTTCACTAGACGCTGATAAGAAGAATGTCAACGCTGATAAGAAGACATTGGACGCTGACAGCCAAGCGTTGACATTGAAGAAGTCAACGCTGATAGCCTTGAAGATTGACACTGATGGAATATCTTCATATTTATCTTGTTTATTTGTTTCTTTATTTATATATGGTAAAGATAAGCACGACATTGTATTTTCTATTATTATCTTTACCTAGAATAGTTGATTTATAGCTTATTGTACAAGACTTCTTGTTCTATAAAAGAAGGTCTTTTAGGTTAAAGTCATATATCAGTTTTCATAGTATTCGCAAGTTAAACCTTTCATTGTAATCAACACGATTATTCTAATACAAGTGAAAGTTTGTTTAACATCATTGTGTTTTAGATCAAGTGTTAATTCCGCATAACACTTTGTTACTTTATTCATAAGCAAAGGTTTCTCTACGTGTAGTACTTGATCTAATCTCGTATACACAAAGCTAATCGATCTAAGTTTGGGATCAACAAGTGGTATCAGAGCTTGTTGAGAAACTTTTGATCTTTAAGTAACGCAGAACCCTAAAACACAAAAAACCCTAAAAACCCTAAATTCTCAAAACCCTAAAAACATCATGTCTGGCACAAATCAACCTCCTGCTTTGCTACAAAACAACTTCTCAAACCCTAGTATCAAAATTCCCATGTTTGATGCCAGGAACTTTGAGCTATGGAAGTCCAATTTTGAGCAATACATAGCTATTCATGACTACACTCTTTGGGAAATTATCGAATATGGGAACACATTCGATAAAGCAGCAAAGATTACTTCTGCTATTGCCACAAGGACAGCTGTTCCTAATTGTCCTGAATCTGATAAGGTGGAAAAGCCTGAAGATGGGAGAGCTGTTGCTGTTGAAGATATAGCCAAAAAGAGGGTGGACATGAAAATCTTGAATATCTTGAAACATGCCCTAGGTCATGAGAATCAGCACAAGTACAAACGATTTGAGTCAGCAAAAGAGCTTTGGGAAGCTCTTGAAGTAGCACATGGTGGCAATGCTGACACAAAAGAAGAAAAGAAGAAGCAACTATTGCATGAGTATGCTGTCTTTAAAGCTCAACCTAATGAGAATCTCAGCAGTGTGAGAAGTAGACTTCTTGACATCACAAGTCAACTTTCCTTCATGGGAAAACAGATTGATGACCCTGAATTGAATGCTACTTTTCTCAAAAGCCTTGGTGATGTATGGAAGATTGAGACAAGATCTATTCTTGTCAATAATACCCACAAGACTTCCAGGTTTGATGACATCTTCAACAAATTAAGACTGTTGGAGAATGAATGGCAATTGGAGAGTGACAACAAGTCTTCCAGCAGCAACATGGCCTTCTTTTCACAAAGTGAAGGCCAATTTGATTCCATGAACTTCTATGGACATTCAGCAACTGGATCACAAGGTGTCAGCGCTGGATGTCAATCTGTCAGCGCTGCATCATATCCTGTCAACGCTTTGTACTCAAGCGCTGACACACACAATCATGGCGCTGATAGAATTAAACCTGCTGGTTTTGATCTTGATATTGTGTGTGCATTCATTGCTTCTTTGCCCAGTGATTCAAGGATTACATATGAAGATCTTGAGCAGATAAGTGATGAACAATTGGAAGAGATGGACATCAAGTGGACTATGGCTCTTGTAAGTTTAAGAGCAAACAGGTTCAATAAAAGGTTCAAGAAGAAGATGACCTTTAATGCTAAGGATGTTGCTGGATTTGACAAGTCCAAGGTGGAGTGCTACAACTGTCATAGGATGGGGCACTTTATGAGGGAATGCAGATCTCCAAGGAGATCTGATGTTGGGAAGCCTTCAAGCCAAATGATTAAGAGCCCAGATCCCAAGGCCATGGTTGCTGTTCAACAAATTGATGGTGTTGGAGAATGGGATTGGAGCTGGATGGCTAAGAATGAGGAAGAGGACAGAGCTTTGGTTGCTGAAGTTAAAGAAGAGCATGCTGAATATGCTCTCATGGCACACTCCTCCTCTTCATCAGATAATGAGGTATATGATGATGCTTTCTGTTCTAAGGGCTGTCGTTTAAATACTGAAAAATTAAAACAAGAGATAGTTAAATTATTAGATGAGGCAAGTACTGAAAGATGCAAAGTATCTAACTATCAAGTTGCTCTTACCCAAACAGAAAAGACAGTATCTGAGTATAAGAAAATGGAGTTTGATTTAAAGGATCAAATAAATATCTTAAAACATGAGTTACATCAGAGTAAGGATGTTCAAGATATAGTAAATAGGGTTAATCTTGATTTGATAGCTCAGTTAGAGGAGGCTAACAAAAACAAAGATAATGTGAGTCTTAAAATCCAGAGATTTGATAAGGCCACACAATCCCTAGGAGAGTGTGTTAGTAAACAAAGAGACTCTAAGGATATGAGTGGGATTGGGATGAATAATTATACTGTTGTTCCACCACCAGCTGGGGATTTCTATGGTGTCCAATCAAAGGACTTATCTTGGACTGGCTTGCCAGAATGCCAAGAGGAGGAGTTCATTCTTCCACCTAGAGTGACTTCCCCAGTTGAGGAATATCAGCAAAAGCTGACTGACCTAGAAGAGTGGAAGAAAGCTAACCACACTTTGTTTGTTAAGGGAGGGTTGTTGTGTGAAAGTCCAAATGAGCCCACACCAATCACAAAACCAATTGATGATCCTAAACCTATTAAGATCACACACCCTACCACTGGCAAAGCTGTTGACCTTGGCCCACAAACTGTTAGAAAACCTAGTGTTAAATATGCAGAGATGTATAGGAATACTAGGTCACCAAAAAGCCAAGTTAGTAACCATGGAACAGGCTTCTTTGCTTCTAGACCTAATACTATGTCTAGAAAAGCTTGTTACACATGTGGTAGCTTTTCACATTTGGCCTACAAATGTGTCAACGCTTCCAATGTCAACGCTGACAGGAACCATTTCAGCGCTGACAAAAGTCAACATAGGTCAAACACTGTCAGACCCAATACCTTTGTGAACAAAAGTTCACAAGTTGTTAGACCAGTCCCATTCTTTTCTAGAGGGTCTAACACACAAGGCCTAAGACCTTTTCAAAAGTCAAATACTTGGTCAAATAGGCAATGGGTTCCTGTAGCAAACCCTAGGTTCAACGCTGATAGGAGTAATCGGGGCGCTGACAAGAGAAATTTCAGCGCTGATAGAAACACTGCTAAACCTAGGTATTTGCAGCCACATGGAAATAGGTCTAAAGCTTCTACTAGCTTAACATGGAGACCAAAACAAGACCAGAACCCTAATAATACTGGTATTTCTATGACATGCAACAGGTTTCATTATATTTCAAAGGCATTGTCAACACCAATTGGGGTTAACTGGGAATTTCATTCAAACAGGGATGAAAATGGGGTTGTTATGAGAACCAAGTCTGTTCTTGTTGAACAACCAAATGAATCCAAGTCTTCCAAGGCTTGGGTTCCCAAAGAAAACTAATGTGTTTTCTTTATGTGCAGGGCATTCAGAAGAAGATCAATGACTATGGATACTGGGATAGTGGATGCTCAAGGCACATGACAGGAAAGGAAGACTATCTGACCAATTTCTCTCCTATTCAAGATGGTGATAAGGTATACTTTGGAGGTGGCTACGGCACAATCACAGGAAAAGGAACCCTTGTCACCAATAATCTAAGGTTTGATAATGTCTTCTTGGTAAAAGATCTGGATTATAATTTGTTTAGTGTATCACAGGTGTGTGATAACAAAAATAAGGTTCTTTTCACAGATACTGAGTGCTTGGTGTTAAGCAAAGATTATAAGCTCCCTGAGGAGAAATACATAGATTTTAGAACACCAAGGCATAAAGACATATATAATGTGAATCTTAATGGAATTAAGGTAAATAATAAAATGTCATGTCTGTATGCTAAAGCCTCAGTAGATGAAAGTAATCTTTGGCACAGGAGACTAGGGCACATAAACTTTAAGAATATTAATAGGCTTGTGAGGCTTGGTTTAGTTGATGGTTTGCCTGAAAAGGCTTTCCACAATGACCACTCTTGTGTTGCATGTCTTAAGGGCAAGCAGCACAAGGTCTCATTCAGGTCTAAACAGGTGCACTCTAGTTCTAAACCACTTCACTTATTGCATATGGACCTCTTTGGTCCAACTAATATAGAAAGTTTGAAGGGTAAATCATATTGTTTTGTTATTACTGATGATTACTCCAGGTTTACATGGACTTTCTTTTTAGCCAAGAAAAGTGAAACTGCCCTAAGTCTGATTAATTTCATTACCCAGATTGAAAAGAAAAATGGTAATGAGGTCAAAATTATTAGAAGTGACAATGGGGGTGAGTTTAGAAATCAGTTGTTGGATGATTTTTGTGCCAAGAAAGGGATTACTAGGCAGTTTAGCATAGCTAGAACCCCACAGCAAAATGGAGTTGCTGAAAGGAAGAATAGGACCCTTATTGAAGCAGCCAGAACCATGTTGGCTGATGCCCACTTTCCTATAGCCTTTTGGGCTGAAGCTGTTAACACAGCTTGCTATGTTCAAAATAGGGCATTGGTCAACAAGATACATAATAAGACACCTTATGAATTACTTTGGGTAAGGAAGCCAAATATTGGTTTTCTAAAGCCTTTTGGATGTCATGTAGTTGTTCTAGAAACTAGTAAGGCCCTAGGTAAATTTGATTCAAAAGGTGATGAAGGCTACTTCATGGGTTATTCAGTGCAGAGTAAAGGATATATGGTTTACATTAAAAAGGAAAAACGTATACTTGAAAAGGTACATGTTAGGTTTTTAGAGAGTAAACCTAGTGATCCTGAAAGTGGTCCAAATTGGTTGTTTGACTTAGAACCTTTGTCTAGAGCTTTAAATTATATGCCTGTTACTGATCCAGACATTGTGAAGGTAACTTCAAGTGTTTTGGAAAAGATAATTGGTAATGTTTCAGGTATACAGGTTGCTAAGGAGGATGGACCACCAGCAGTTAAATCATCTCCCACACAAGAATTTGTTACACTTCCTATATGGACGGATGAGTATTATGCTGCTGCTACTGCTGCAAGGAAAGATAATGGTGGTGTTCAAATACCACCAAATACAAACATGCATGATTCTTCAGGCGCTTACAAAGGGAAATCAAGCGCTGACACGACAAGTTCAGACGCTGATGGCTCCAACGCTGACAACACCAGTTCAAGCGTTGTTAGCCCAAACGCTGATAAACAAGGATCAGACTTTGGAGACACCTTTACACAGCTTTTCTCTTCTCATTTTGAACAAGGTGGACCTTCCAATGTCCATGAAGGGATTTCTGTTGATCAAGAAGAATCTGAAGAAGATATTGGCAACATGGAGCGTGAAGTTGAGGACACCAAACTTTTTGAAGGAGGAGTTCTCACTTCCACAGCTAAGGATCACCCCACATCTCAGATCATTGGTGATGTTATGGCTCCAGTTCAGACAAGAAGATCCCATCAAGGTCTTGGTGGATTTATTGCCAATATACACAAGAAGGTTGATACCCCTCTTGTACAAGCATGTTTGTTTGCCTGTTTTCTGTCACAGGAAGAACCCAAGAAGATTTTTGATGCCCTCAAAGAACCAAGTTGGGTGGAAGCAATGCAGGATGAGCTTCACCAATTTGCTATACAGGATGTTTGGGAGCTGGTTGATTGTCCTAGATATGTGAGACCAATTGGGACAAGATGGGTTCTAAGGAACAAGAAAGATGAAAGAGGCATTGTGGTCAGAAATAAGGCACGTTTGGTAGCTCAGGGTTATACACAAGAGGAAGGAATTGATTATGAAGAAGTTTTTGCACCAGTTGCAAGAATTGAAGCTATAAGAATTTTTCTAGCTTATGCCTCTTGTATGAATTTTACTGTTTACCAAATGGATGTGAAGAGTGCTTTCCTCTATGGGACAATTGTTGAGGAAGTATATGTCATGCAACCTCCTGGGTTTGAAGATCCTGAAAATCCAGACAAGGTTTATAGAGTGAAGAAAGCAATGTATGGACTTCATCAAGCCCCAAGAGCATGGTATGGTACATTGTCCACCTACTTGGTGGAAAATGGTTTCAAAAGGGGCACCATAGATCAGACCTTGTTTACAAAGAAGAAAGGAAAACATGTGTTGCTTGTGCAGGTCTATGTTGATGACATCATTTTTGGGTCTACTGATCCAAAAATGAGTGAGGAATTTTCCAAGCTCATGACAGATAAGTTCAAGATGAGTGCAATGGGTGAGATGAACTTCTTTCTAGGTTTACAAGTTCAGCAGAAAGAAGATGGTATCTTCATCTCCCAAGACAAGTATGTAGCTGAAATCTTGAAGAAATATGGTTTTTCTCCACATGAGAAGGAGGCTTCCACTCCTATGGATAGGCAATACCCTTGGGGAAAAATTGGAGCTGGAAAGGATGTGGATGTTAGGCACTATAGATCAATGATTGGATCATTGATGTATCTTACAGCCTCAAGACCTGACATCATGTTTGCTGTGTGTGCATGTGCACGCCATCAAGTGACTCCCAAAGAATGTCACCTTTTTGCTGTTAAGAGAATTTTTAGGTACTTAAGGTGTTATCCAGATCTTGGATTATGGTACCCAAAAGATTCTCCATTGGACCTTATTGCATATTCAGACAGTGATTATGGTGGTGACAAGTTTGATAGGAAATCCACAACTGATGGATGTCAATTTCTTGGGAGCAGATTAATATCTTGGCAATGCAAGAAACAAACAGTGGTGGCCAACTCTACAACTGAAGCAGAATATGTTGCAGCAGCTGCTTGTTGTGGACAAGTCTTATGGATTCAGAACCAGCTGTTGGATTATGGGTATAATTTTATGCATACCAAGATTTTTGTAGACAATAACAGTACTTTATGCATTATTAAAAATCCTGTACATCATTCTAAAACCAAACACATAGAAATTAGACATCATTTTATAAGAGATTGCTTTGAGAAAGGTTTAATACAACCAGATAGGGTAGACACAGAGGACAATGTGGCTGATTTATTAACTAAACCTTTTGATGCTGGAAGATTTCAATATTTGGTAACAAATATTGGAATGGTTAATCTCACTTAATATGTGTTTTGGAATCTTTTTGTAAAAGTATGTACAGGATAATGCATTGTTATTGGTCTTTGTGATGATTTAGATTTTCCACATTATTTTTCTAACACTGACAAAGGTAAATGTAACGCTGTCAAGTGTTATTTTGCCGTTGTTAGAGATATTATGGTCTAACGCTGACAAGAGTTCCTTCAACGCTGATAAGTGTTGTCGGGACGCTGTCAGCAACAAATGTTAGTTTTGTGGTTTTCATCTAAATGTGCAGGTAATGGTAGCTTTATACCATTGGATACAGAGTTGCTTATGGATCTTTGAAGAGCTATTTGGACATGTTTTGTTTATGGATGATGGTTGGAATATTTATATTCCTATCTTGACATAAATTTTTAATGTTCATATATATTTTGAGAACTCATGTATCATAGTTTAAGGGGAGGTTTAAGGAACCTTTAGGACTCTTGGGTATTCTTAGAATACTCTCATCACAATTCTAGATTGTGTCCACAGGTGAGTATGGGTTAGTTTTACTAAACCATGAGGCACTGTAGCATGCAAAGGTGACAATCTATGCATGCTGCCAAGACACTTTTGGCCTAGACTTGGTTGTGGTCTGATGGGAGACTTGGGAATACTTTGGATATGGGTTTACCTGGGAGTTACAAAGAATTTTATGAAATAACTTTGTTGGTAAGTATTTTGGTTAGCAAGGGACTCTAGAGGACATTTGTGTCTATCTTGCTTATGCAAGTGTGCATAAATGGACAGTGCTTGCCGCCCAGTAATTATTGTCAACTTGTAAGATATTTCCCTTAGGATAAATTACTTTGTTAAGGTCTGTTTCTTTTTAAATATTTTTATTTTTAGACGCTGACAAGTTTTTCTCCAAACGCTGTTACGTCCAATCGTGACGCTGACAAGGCTTTAGGCAAACGCTGACAAGAAAATATAGCCGTTGGGCGCTGATGGGCTATTTTTGACCGTTGACACCTAGTGGGCCCTACCCAGTTGTTATTTTTGACTAATCTTTGGCCGTAATTTTGGGGAGAAGTTACTTTTAATTAATGCATGAGATAAGTTATATTTGATTCAAGATTTTCATGATTGCTCTTTGAATATAACCGCCTCATTTTTGACCAATCAAAATCATGTATTTCTCCTATAAATTTGGCTAATCTTTTTATTCTGGGTATTCATATTTTCTTGTCTAACACCTTTTCTCCTAGATTTTTCCATATCACATAACCTAAACAGCTTTCAATCATGGCACCCAAATTCAACTCAAAGAATTTAACATTGGAGTTCAAGAGCCAACACAATATGATAGCTTACTTGACTGCTGATGATGCTTTATTTCCTCAGTATTCACAGATGGTGGCATTTTTAAATGCATCTTCATTGAGGTATGCACTTTCTCATACACCATTAGTCCCTGTCGCACACATTAGACAGTTTTGGAACAATGTTAGTTCCACAACAACTAATGGAGTGACCACATTAACATCTACTGTTCATGGAAGAACATGGGTGGTCACTGAAGCTTTGGTTCGCCAAGCTTTGCGTCTTGATGACGCTGATGGTGTGACTACTCTTGCCATAGCAACAATAGAACAGGGTCTTAGGGAATTGGGTTATCCTATTCCTGCTGATGTCACTTTAAATAAATATCATAAGCAGGAATTTCCCTCTGACTGGAAATATTTGATACATGTCCTTTTACAATGCTTAAGTCCAAAATGTACTTCTTTTAATGAGATAAACAGGTCAATTGCAAGTGCTTTGGTTTGTATAACACGTGGGCTTAAGTATAATTTTTCAAAAATGATTTTTGAAGGGATGTGTAAAAATAAGGGAAGTAAAATGACTTTGGCTTACCCTAGATTTTTGCAAATGGTCTTTGATTTACAAGAGTATTGTTCTAGGGATCATGACACTTTTTATGAGATCCCTAAACAACAGAAAACCATTTTTGCTAAAATGAGCTCCACCAATGAATCCATACCTCTTACCCAACCAATGCTTGAAGTAATTCAGGCTGCACAACCACAACCAGAACCTGAACCTCAACTTGAGCCTATTCATGAACCATCACCTTCACCAGAAAACATGGACCTTGACCAACCCAGCGCTGACACTCAAAATGTTGGCGCTGACACAGCCAATCCCAACACTGATACACTTCCTGAACAATCCCAAACACACCTTAATCAACCAACACCCACACAATCTACATCATCTTCCATCCCATTACAATCTAGGTTGACTAAACGCCAAAGGGTTACTGGAGTGTTCTCCTCTAGTGATCCTAGCCTTGTAGCAGAGAGAACCACCTCCACAAGTGTGGCTGGTGAAATGGGTGAGGCTGGGGCTATTGACACAGGCTTAGATGCTGGTCAAGACAGTCCCAACATCATTAAGACCTCATCCATGCCCCATGATCCTATTTTGGGAGGTCAAATCCCCATTCTAGCTGAGGGCAGATTGGAACCTATGACAATAATTGAATTGACGGCGGCTGTCATTAGCTTGCAAAAGCAAAATGTCAGTCTTGTACAAACTGTCAACAAACAGGGACGAGAACTCCAAGTTTTGAGGGAGAGAGTAACTGTTTTGGAGAATCCAAGTAGCAGGAGTCTAATGGAGGAATCTTCCAAAGGGGAGGATAAAGAGGATGAGGAGGATGAGTTGATTCACACAGCTAGTGAAAAGAGTTCAGAAAAGAGTTCACAATTTAGTGAATCTTTGCAGATTGCTGAAGCTCTCACCAACTTGAAGAAGCACCCAGTTGTTGACACATCCAAGGTGACACCAAAGAACTTGGAAGGATCTTTCAAAGAAACATTGGGCGCTGATACAGGTTTGGACGCTGACACATCCAGCGCTGATAAAGGTAATCGTGGCGCTGATAGGAGCAACTTGAACGCTGACAAAGTTGCAGGTGGTGTTGATGTATTCCAGCCATCAACAATCATCAAAGATGTGTCCACACAGGTTTCTTCTTCTACTTTACCAATTATTGATCCAAAAGACAAAGGTAAAGGTATTTTGATTGAAGAAGATGTTCCAAAGAAAGATGCAGCACAAATAGCTTTTGATGAACAGTTGGCTGCACAACTTGTGGAAAGAGATTTGAAGAGGAGTAGAAGATCACCATTTGTTGTTTCTGAGAGTGAGGATGAAAGTGGTGATGATAAAGAAGGTGATAGCTCAGATTCAAGCATTCAAATTATTGAAGATCCAGAAAGGCTTGAATATGGGGATGAGCTAGCAAAGGAAAGGTTGAGTGAGTTGAAGAATCAGATTGATTGGGACCTACCAGAAATCACCAGAATGTACCATGCTTGGGAAGACCAGGTGATGGACAACCCAGGTATGAGTTTATCAGATCAAATTTGGGGGTTGGAAGTTCTTCTTAGGGTACAAGAAGACATAAAGGTGATTATGAGATTTAATGCACAAGAGGTCAAGACCTGGCTCAAAAGAGATAGAAGGCAGTTGTACTATAAGTTGCTTAGATGTCATCAGCCTAATTGGACATCAAAGAAGTTGCTGGCCTTGTCTTTTGAGGAGCTAGAGTATAGGGCACATCCTATTTGGAGGAAGGTGCAAGAACAGAATGTCTACCAGTTTCTTTCAGAAGAAAGAAAACAAGAGCTTGCAGAGGAGATGCAAATTCAAAAGGAAATAAGGATTGCTCAAAGACCAGTGAAGAAAGGAGATCCTTTTCAATTTCCTAAAGACATGGATGTGTATTTTCCAACTGAAGGTGTTATAAGGAAGCATCTCAAGCTTTCTCCTTTGGAAGCTTCAGATTTGGTAAATGTAGTACCTCTAGATGACAGAAATCCAATCATCAGTTTTGATGAAGATGAGTGTGGTTTTTGGAAGATTGGACGATTTGGAAAGGAGGTACATACTTTCACTTCAGTTATTTCTATATTTGCAAGCATAGACAGGGAAGACTTGGTTCATCTATGGAGGTTAATAGAGGCCAAGTATACAGCTGAAGCACCTACTTCAGCTAATGGAATAAGACTTTGGAACACATTTATGACTTTGTGTGGTCCAAAAGAAGCAGATCCTGCCATATGGAAGGATCTTGAAGATGATCTTAGTAATCTTCATTGGAGGCTATATTCTACTTGTGGTGTATTTCATATGAGCTCTACAAAGTTTTCAGAATATCTGCTTGTGGATGCTGACTATTTCTTGTCCAAAGAAGTATTGGAGAAGATGCTAGAGACACCCTTGGAGATTGATTATACTAGTGATGTGGCCAAGGACTTGATCATATATGTTTATCACCAACATAAGAAGTTATTGAAAGATTCCTCCTAAGTCTTAAGGTTTTATTCAGAAACTTGATCATTGGAATGGATATCAAGTTTAGGGGAGGATTGTTGGGAATAAAATATGGGTCAGTTCACTAGACGCTGATAAGAAGAATGTCAACGCTGATAAGAAGACATTGGACGCTGACAGCCAAGCGTTGACATTGAAGAAGTCAACGCTGATAGCCTTGAAGATTGACACTGATGGAATATCTTCATATTTATCTTGTTTATTTGTTTCTTTATTTATATATGGTAAAGATAAGCACGACATTGTATTTTCTATTATTATCTTTACCTAGAATAGTTGATTTATAGCTTATTGTACAAGACTTCTTGTTCTATAAAAGAAGGTCTTTTAGGTTAAAGTCATATATCAGTTTTCATAGTATTCGCAAGTTAAACCTTTCATTGTAATCAACACGATTATTCTAATACAAGTGAAAGTTTGTTTAACATCATTGTGTTTTAGATCAAGTGTTAATTCCGCATAACACTTTGTTACTTTATTCATAAGCAAAGGTTTCTCTACGTGTAGTACTTGATCTAATCTCGTATACACAAAGCTAATCGATCTAAGTTTGGGATCAACAAGAACAATGATCATAACAAGGTGTTTGGACACAAAGAACACGAATTAAAACAAATGGATTGCTAATTATATTAATAATCAACAATCACTAGGTGTGTGTACATTGAATCCCACACCTAGTCGACACACGCTTTAGGTTTACATTGTATGAATTTAATTGTGAATAAAACCTAAGACTCTTGTTCCTTTTATAGTGGAAGGAACAGAATCTACAAGAGATAATATCAAATAAACATCTAAATCTTCTATTTAGATAAACTATATATTGTGTATATCATAAATAATATACTCAATATATTCCCTAAATAGAATTCTCCATCAAATCTTCAACATCCATCAGCGTTTGACTTTGTTGACTGCGTTTGACTTTTATTGACTTCTGTCAACGCCCAATTTGCTCTTGTCAACGCTGGAATTACTCTTGTCAACGCTTGAACAAATGTCTTGATATTTTCTTCTATTTTGAGTTTCTGCCACATCAACTTTTTGACCCAACATTCATGAATTGAGTACGCATTCGAAAGCTCTTCGGATCGTTACCCAGGTCATTCAAATGAAACCAAATCAAAAGAAATGATAGGAACGTCGATACATCCAGTCGGGTATCAACGCTCGGTAATCAGATACTTTTCCTAAGAATCTCACTACGGGAGAATTGGACAAGAAAGAATTGTCAATTGTCAAATAAGACAATTTCCACAGATGAGTAAATTTGACTCAGAAGAATAGATGCTACAGACACATATGTAGGTGTCCCTAACACTATGTCCCTATCTTTCACTTCTTGCAGATCTCATAAAATTTAATCTTTCACAATCTTTAAAGAAAATTTAGTGTTTATTAATCAGTTTTATGGTGGCTACTAATCAGCCTTGCATGGTGCATTCCAAATTGTATGTAGGCGCGCAACTATATACAATTTCAAGATTAACGATGCAATACTCAGTTCGTCAAAATTTTATCATCATGTTTATAATAAAAACATTTTCATGCTTAATTCTTAAATAAGAATCAAGAATAAATTTACAAAGATTTCCTTTGTTATGAAAACAATTAAGTTTCCAAAGCGTTTCATAAACAACTTTACTTCGATAATGATTATTTATAAATCTCACTTTAAATAATCCGTATAGTGATGAAAATCCAATTATTCTCAAGGAATACCGTTTTAACTTATAAAACAACGAGTGATCTGCAAAAGAGTGATCAAGAGTTGTTCACCAAGAACTAACTACTACTAGCCGAGTACCCGCGCATAGCGGCGGCGGTTACCCATTTAATAATATTTTCCGGCTATAATCTTTTCTAAATACCTATTTTTAGATGACACGGTTTTAAGCTGCATAATGGTTTAAGTCTAACAATTTATCATAAGGTTGAAAGTTTAACCTATAATCAAACTGTTTGCAATTAATTTCATTTTGTTACTTTTTTTTTCTGAATTTAGCATTGTGTTTTTATATGGTACAAGTTTGGGAATTTAAAGAATAACTATATCGATATTTCTAAGAGAAAAAAAGATTAAAAACCGTGTTTTTGCATTAAGTGATTACGATATCGATATGTGTAAGAGAAAATTTTAAAAACCACAAATGAGAGTAATAATGTATATATAAATTGATATTGTGGAGCACGTATGGAAAGCATTTCTCATGTGTTTTTTACGTGTAACCTTGCTAAAAAGGTGTGGTCGAAGACCATTCGATGATTTAATCGGGTTTCAAATATTAACAATGGTCGAGTGAGGATTTTACATGAATTTTTATAGAAAACTTACACAAACTTTATAACAAAACTTATACAAATTTGTATAGAATTTTTCATTAAGTTTAACAAACTTCATAACATATATTCTAGCACCAACAACAGAGTTGATGGCGGTAGCATTAGTTAGCATTAGTTTCCAGCGGCGGGCGTTGGCAGCAAGTGGCGGTAGGCAGTGACAGCAACTATTTTTTACAGAGAATCAATTCAGCGGCAGGAGCAACTTTCTCTGGTAAGACATCGATGGAAGAGAGCAGCGGCGACTGGCAGCTGTAACCAAAAGACATCAAGAAATGTTTTAAAACTCAGATCTACGAGGGAAAACTATAAATCTTTAAAAATAACTTTTATCAAGTTTTAAAAACTATTTTTACAAATAAAAAAAACTAATGACAAAACTACTAATATCAAGAAACACGAGTTGCAAAATCTTACCTTAACAACTAACTGATTCCACTCCACCAAGTTAGATCAAGATTATGAAGAAATTTGTTAGAAAAAATCAAAACAAATTTGAAGAAAAAATACACATACAAAAACATACACATAGAGGTTGAAGAAAATTTACCCAAACAAGCCACATCTTCCATCAAAACACTTAAAACAATAAACCCCAAATCATAAACAAAGGGCATAAATAAAAATCAAGATATGTTATTATATGGAAAACTCATTGATATATGTTAGCACCGAAAATCCCTCATGATTTAGAGCAATTCCAACCATATTTTTCAGAATCACGAATCATGTAGGGAAAGAGATGAAGAAGGTACATGGGTATATGATTTAGAGAAAGTGAGGTGTTTTATAAAATCAAAAAGATAAAAGAAGGCACGGATTAAGATTGTTTTGAAACACGTATTTTACACAGCTGCTACACATTACACAATAGTAACATTTCACTATTTATAAAGAGGGGTGGAGACATTTTGAAATGACTGTTACATAAATCTTAAATGGACTCTTTGAAATGGCTGTTACACTTAGATGGACGGGAGACGTTTCTGAAAGGGTCGTTACATTTTAAATAGGTTGTATGAATGTTGTTGTTACAATGTCATAAAATTGAATGATATTTATGTATTGTAATAAATGTTATGTATATTATGGAGTATAATGCATTAGAACTAATACATATAGTTTAGAGTTTAAGACTTTCTTTAATAAGAAATGTTAGTGGCTTAATCTTTTTAAGACTTCTATTAATAGAATAGCTTAAATACTTTATAAAGTAGTAAGATATATCAAGAAATGAGCTTAGCCACTTAATCATGAGGTTCATGACCTTGATGGTACTCAGAAAGAATAATTCACAACGTAACTCAAATCGAGATGAGTACTTGTTCAATGGTTGCATCACTAATGCGAACATTAGGATGAAGCAATAAAAGATATATAACATCGATACATGTAGAACTTAGCAATCAAAGGTAGTCTTTTCATTAATCACAAACAAGTGTAAATTGTACCGTAACACATTACGTGTCACTATGTCATACAATTCCAAGAACTCATCCTACCAACTGATGTGACAGTTAAGTTAGGGATTATTTTTAAAAGATACCACAATGAATACTAATCTACAAGAGTCATTAGATGTCCCACCTGTCCCGGAAGATCCATCGGTCCCAATTTAGAAGAAGATTTCTTCAATTTATTTATTGGACACTGGGCATCCTCGTCATTAGACAATGGCCTAGGAACAACACTTAACACGAATCAACAATCAATTAAAACCTTATAATTCAATCATAGGACTTAACGACTTCCTCTTAACAATCTCATATTCCATACAAGTTAAATTTTACTTTATTCAAGTTTTAATCAACTTATACTCAATTCGACATCCTACCTCATTCTCCAATACTTTCAACCTTATTCTTAGATCTTAATAGGGCAATAAAAGCTCGATATAATCAACACTTAATTTCTAATGCTATATCTCTTACAACAATAGTTATCAAATGAGTCACTAGTATGAGATGACTCATACATTCAATTAGACTTCTCGGAAAGGTACTAGTGGCATGAGGCTTTTGGGTAATGGTTCCAATGACAGCCTCAAGTGCAACATTCACCCTTTCGATTTCAATTTAAGAATTGGGTGACAACGAATCAGATGACACCTTTCCAGGTGGTAACGTTTTGTCAAATTCCACTCTATAAGGAAAGATCGTCATGACATCGGTATCAGATTTAATCTCGCCAATTCTTTTTCACTATCACAATCAACTAATATCTACATTTCTACGAATATCAACCATTTTGTTGGGATCATAAATATCCACAACTTGGTTTAGATCTAGGATAGCTAGAATTCCTACGAGAATAGCTTCGATTAATTTACTAGGCGATTTAGGGTTCCTTGTGACAATCTACGTCGTATAAATACCTCGTATAAATATCAAAATAATCATCAAACAATCATGTAATAAAATTACATCATATATATATATATATAATCCAAGTTATATATATATTAAAATAACACTTCTCAGTCTGGCCTTGTCGGTAACTCGGGAATTCTTCGGCACCGTTATAGTCAAAAGATTTTTAGACATTTTGAGAAAAATGTTTATAGTTAAAAGATTTTGAAATGTTTTATTCAAAACCTTGGTTTTAAAAATCTTTTGTTCTCTATAACGAGAGCTCTGGTACCAAACTGTAACACCCCCAAATTTACAAAATTCAATACAGCGGAAGACTCGTTGGTGTTACGGGATAGCACATTACTCACATCATAGACAACGCATAAAAATCGCGTCGTTTAATAATAAAAGCATTTCCATTCATAAATATCAAAGTTACATAGGTCTCAAGTCATATTATTTCATACAATTTTACAAAGCATTTGAATGGAAATTTGTTAGTTAAGCGCGGGCCATGAATTCTTGTTGTCTTCTCGAGAATTACCTTCAAGTACCTGAGATAAAATATGTTAAAAGAAAAGGTCAGCGATAACGCCGAGTGAATTCATAGATTTTAATAAAATCCATCAATATAACATCGGTATAAAATTATTACCAACAATCATTTTTTTACAAATCATTGTAATAGGCCATAAAATAGCCAAAGTCATTTTATACAAATCCTTATCAAAATCATAATATAGGCTTTCGCCTTCAAAATCATTATACGAACCATTGTCGTTAAAAACATCATACAACACGTTTTATAACGTTGTATAGATTAAATAAAAACCGTTATATGAATATGGTTATATAAAACCAAAACACGAACATAAAATCAATAATAAGACCCCGTATTGCTAGTCAGGCAATATATCGTTATTCAATGCTGTGACACCCTAGAATCGAGGTCATTAACGTTACCCTAAATTACGCTAATTTTTGAAATTTTTAATAAATTTTAATTTCTATATTTATAAGTATTTTGGTTAAAGCCGATGTTCGAGGTTATAATTTTTACGTTTGACGATTTAAGAAGGACGATGACGATTACGATTTCGATGGATGCCCAATTTTATATAATTATTGACGATTTATCGATAATGTAATTTTTCGAGAATTTTATTTACGGTTCGTGTTAAGTTGAGTCGGGTGAGTTTTATAGCCTTCCGAGTACATTTAAAGTATCCCAAAAATATTTTGGAGCGTTCGGGAAGATTTCCGACTCCCGTAAAATTTTCAAAATTGACTAATGAGTCGAACCCGCAAAGTTATAGTGGCGTTTTTACTTAAGGCCAAAAGAAACCAAATATTGCAACTAGGTCCCTCCCAATCCACCAAAAAGGCCAAAATCACACAAACACAAACACATAGTTACATTCACCAAAAATTAAACAACTCTCTCCCCTCTTTGCTCTCTAAAGCCGACGGACACCCCCAACCCACCAAGAAAATCCATCAAAAACTTTTTTCACTTGATTTTCATAAAAACTAAGGTTAGACCACATCTAATTTGGTCATTCCCTACATTTCTATGTGCTCAAATCCCACATGCACTAACAAAAATTTTCCAAAAATTTTCATGATGATCCAAATTCGTTTTTGAGGCTAAATGTTGTAATGCATGTTTAATTTATGAGTTATGGATGCATAAACACCAAGAAAACCCACCAAAATCAATTTGGTTGTGGTGATTGGGTCACCCAAACCCCACGGCACAAGGGGTGTTTGGGGAGCCATGGTGGTTGTTGAATTTTGAGCTTATCCTAGTGTTTGGTTATGTGTTTAGTGATGATTTACATAGGTTTAATGGGTTGCATGTTTAATTTCTTTGATTTTTGATTTTGAGATTGGTTGATCAATAGGGGTAGGACTGAAATCTTGTGTTAGGATATGTTTGGGAAGGCTTAGGATGATGCCTAGTGGTGGTTAGAAGGTTTGAAATCGAGTCTAAGCGTGTTTTTGGTATGGTCATTTTTAGGCAGAAACTTTGGGTCCATTTCATAAAAATTATTTTTTTTCCAGGTCTTGAAAACTAAATGTAGTTTTAGAGGGTCTTCTTGTCTTTAATTTGGTATAAGGTAGAGCCCGTGACTCAAAACGAGCTAAAAGTTATGAGGTTTTAAAGATCGAGTACCGGGAGACGAGGACTTTCATAATCCGGATTTATGTAAAGTTTTAGTCAAATCCCGAGGGTCACAAGTATGAATTGGTAAATGGTCAAGGGTCAAAATTTGGTCCCAAACCTGTATAAATGAGTCTATATGTTGACTTAGGTGTCAAAGAAGTCAAAGGTACTTTTCATATAGGTCAAAGAGGTCAAAATTGGTCGGAGTGCAATTTCAGCCCGTAAAATGTAGTTTTGGAAAAGCGTCGAGTAACGAGTCGTAAAAGTAAAAACTTTTATTGGGCTTAAAAACATGTCATCTACAGGTCTTATAGGATTTTTGAGAATTTTGTCAAATTTTATAAGTGTGGTTAAACATGGTAAAACAGCCCGTACTTTAGTCAAGTACCGGCGAGAACGAGTAAAAATGGACAATGTAGGTAATGAGAACAAATGGTATAAAATGAGTGATACTTGTTGTTTTGTTTTTGGCGTGAGTTATACTTGTCCTAAGTGACTAGTATATATGTATTTTATACAGTACCGTAAGTATTTAAAATGAGATTACTCATTACGCGTTATTTGTGATAGGTGTTGATTTAACCGGGCATCCGTTTCGTCGTCAGTGATCATTCCTCGAACTACCGACTACTTAAGATATAAGGTGTGAATTTATAGCCTCGCTTATATTTATTTCAAATTGTTTTACCCGCGAGGGAAATGCATGCTAGTTTTTAAAAGGAACGTATATCATGAATGATTGTTAGACCCGAAAGTTGCCTTAGAAATTGTGTTGAGTACCAAAGTTGCAAAAGTCCCTAAAATCATGAACTATTAACTATTGTCCTGCCCTCGAGTAGGGGGAAATAGCCGCTTATGCAATTTGTAGTACTACGGGGTTAACGACCCAATGCTAGCCGAGAAGCTGTACTTTTAGTAAGTTTCTGCGGTAGATTATTTTGTATGAGAAATAAGGTATAATTGCAACTGATGCCTTTAGAAGGGGCACTGGTTTCATCTGAATCACGCCGGTATGTATTACGCGGGTGATTGAGTTAACGGATTAGTGTCATGAGCTTAAACACAATTGTCAGTATCCTGATTATAGTTTGTTTGATCGACAAGACTATAAATGATCACGAATGGTTTTTATTTTATATACGTTCAAATGGATTGAAAAACCTATGAATTCCACTCAACGTTTTCGTTGACCAAAATTTTGGCATGTGTTTCAGGTAACCGCTAAGGTGTAGGATGGAGCATGCATGGGATGGACGTTGTGTGTATGGCTTGGAGTCCGCTTGTTTTTCCCTCCTTTTCTACTTAAACAATTTTTAAGTTTAATGTCATGTTGTTGTAAACTGAAATTCTTGGGTTGAGATTCATGGGGACCGAAAACGCTAAACTCTGTTGTACTAAATTAGGGTTGGAAAAACCGTGGACATGTATCATCTACACTCTTAAATTCAAGTTTTAAGTTGACGTCTTTTTAGCGTCGTTTGATATACCTTGTGTGCAATGAATACTGTGTAGCACCCATTGTTGTAGTTCCGCTGCGCATAGCAATTGTGGGGGTGTTACAGATTGGTATCAGAGCCACGAGTTATAGAGAACTAGGTCGTTTTTGAAAATCCTAAACTATAACTTTTGGTGTCGTAAGAAAAGGGTCCAAGCACACACAACTATCCTGCATGGCTCCGGTAAGATTTATTGTTGTATTTATGGCATTTGACGTATACTTTTGAGTAAAGTATATATGTGGGTAATTATTACGTAAGTATGGAATTACTATATGTAGACGTTGAATTTTACGTGAAATATCCGACATCGTAATTTTTTTATTAATCATGCATGAGCATCATATTATTACATTTCGGGCATATGTACCACCTTTGCATTGCATTTGCATGCATGTATTTATAACTATTGTATAATTACTTATGTACCCTCCGAAATTCGCTGTTATTGCAGGAATGGCCGAGGTACCGCCTAATGATAACGGAAACGATTACGTCGTAGGTCACGAAGGGGGACCGTTTCCTCCGAACCCGCAGAACAATGATAATGGATGGATCGCTCCAGAAGACGAAATAGGGCCGGAAAACGACAATGACGAAAGTGAGGTGGATAATTTCAGCATGAGTAGTGACGAGAGTGAGGATTCCGAAGAAGAGCCCGAGGAGCTAATGGATGATGGCATTCCCGAGAATGCCGTAGGCCAGACCGAACCCGATTTGTTTCAATCCCCGAATTCGCCGAAGGGTTATGAGGTACCACCGACCGGTCGTTATGAGCAGCAACCCTTTAATCGCCCGATGGACAATTGTAAGGATTATTTGAGAACAGTGCCAGGATTTGTTCGAGTAAGTAATAGGAGCAGTGGAGAGTCCAGCAAATCATCCAAGTCGCCATCGATTCATGAGAATATTGCAAGGGTCTACTTTCCGAGACCGAGACACTACTGGGATCCCGCAGGTCGTTTGAGTAGGATGGAGAGGTTGATGTATGAGCGGTTTGTAGTTGAGACCAGGGTAATTAGGAGATTTGATAAGAATGAAAAGGAACACCAAAGACTGTTGGAAAGGACTGCAAGAATTGAGTATGATGGGAATGTGAACAAAAGTGACATCAACAGTTTAAAATCAATGGTTGCAAATTTAAGTGCTAGTCTTGACCGTGTGAGGGAAGATCAGATGAGGTTGTCAAGGATGCAGAGTTGGGAGCATCGTGTGAGGGATTCATTGCCCCCGGATTGGAGATTCGTGGACGATTTGGAGATGGAGGCGAATGACTTCATGATTCAGCCGCCTACTAGAGGTGCTTGTGTTACGGTGGGAAGTCAGGTAGCGATTGAGTGTGGATCCACATCAGGGACGAAAAAGGAAACGGATTGTGGGCCGGATGATAAAGGAAAGAGAAAAGTAGATGATGTGGATGAGGACGATAGTGATGAGGAAACCGAGGAAGACGACGACGAGCCGCCATCCAAGAGGCCGTGTGGATCACCACATGCCTAGTTACTTGTTTTGTATTTTCTTTGATCATTGTAATAGAACTGTTTTAGACTCTTTGTATGATGGTATTATGACGAGAAACTCAAGTACTTGAAGTTTTATGGTGAACGATTGTAGTGGCAATACTTGTCACGATTTTGGTTAATTATCAATACAATCTATGTTACCTTTCATGATCTGTGATATGTCTTAAATTTGATCTTTTGTGATGTGAATTGATGAATATTAGTAACTCCGTAGTGATGTGTCGTTGTATGTATATTATGTCTGGGAAACTTGATATGTATACTTACATTGTTTTTCTATTTTCCTTGTCTTGCAGAAAGAGATATTCGATAACACCATGCCTCCAAAGTTGACTGCCGATCGTGTTAACACCATGATTCAGGAAGCTATAGCAAATGCGTTGGAAGCGGACCGAGCTGGGAGAAATCAGGATCCGGGAAGGAACGCGGGGAGACAACAAGCCCCGAGAGTGTGTACCTATTCTAGTTTTATGAAGTGCGGTCCCACGCAGTTCCGTGGAACGGGTGGAGCTTTAGAACTTAGACGATGGTTGGAAAAGGTTGAAAGTACGTTCGAAATCAGTGGTTGTGCAGAAGCGGATAAAGTAAAGTTTGCAGCGGCTACGTTTCTTGATGATGCGTTAAGTTGGTGGAATACCCAGGTAGCTACGGTTGGATTGGCTGTAGCGAATGCAAGGACGTGGAATGCGACAAAAGCTCTGTTGACTAAGAAGTTTTGCCCGGAAGAGGAATTGGGGCAATTGGAGGACGAATTGAGGCACTTGACCTTGAAGAACAACGATATAGCTGCTTACACCAGGAGATTCAATGAGTTAAGCCTTTTGTGTCCAGATATTTTTGCCAATGATGCCAAGAAAATGAAGCAGTATATTAAGGGTTTATCTAGCAATATCAAAGGTGAAACAACTTCGTCAAAACCTGGAACGTTTGATGAAGCGGTTCAAATGGCTCACGCTTTGATGGACGTCAAGCTTCAGGACAAGCAGAACTACATTGCTGAAGGCAACAAGAGGAAATGGGAAGCGGCACAAAGCAATCAATCCCAAGGCCAGAACCGAGGTGGAAATCGAAACAACCATGGGCCGAACCGAAATCAGCAGTTTAATCAGAGAAGGAACGAAGGGATGAGGGCAGTGACGAACCCTAGAGGTGTGAAAGTGAATCCCCATTGTGGTAAGTGCAACTTGTATCATGTTGGAAATTGCCCGCCTGCATGCGGCAAGTGTGGGAAAGCAGGTCATAGGACATCTGGTTGTCGAACGGGAGGAGTAGCCACTGGGGCTAATGCTATCAGGATGAGGGGATGTTATGGTTGTGGAGAAAGGGGTCATGTGCAAGCGAATTGCCCGAAAGCAGGAAACAGGCGGGGAGGTAATAACGCGGCTGCTGTGTATCAAGTGGGAACGGCTGATAAACCACAGGGTCCCAATGTGGTTACCGGTATGTTTTTGCTAGACGCTTGTTATGCTAGTATTTTGTTTGATTCTGGCTCTGACAAGAGTTTTGTAGACGTTAGATTTAGTCGTCATATTGATAGAGAACCGGTGTTGTTAGCGACTAGTTATAATGTTGAGTTAGCCGATGGAAAAATTGTTAGCACGAATTCTATACTGAAAGGGTGTACCTTGAAGTTAGGAAATTACGCTTTTAAAATCGACTTGATGCCCATAGAGCTAGGATCGTTTGACGTGATTGTGGGAATGGATTGGCTAATGGCGCACAGTGCTATGATCGTCTATGGCGAGAGATTGGTTCAGATTCCGTTGAGGAATAAGGTTTTGACGGTAAAGGGAGACGAATGCACTTCTCGTTTGAGGGTGATTTCGTGTTTGAAAATGATGAAGTACGTAGAGAGCGGATGCGATGTGTTTTTGGCACAAGTTTCGAGCGATGGTGATGTAGAGGCGAGGATCGAAGAGGTACCAGTTATTTGCGAGTATCCGGACGTTTTTCCAGACGAGTTGCCAGGTTTACCGCCTACCCGTGAGGTCGAGTTTCGAATTGATTTAGTGCCAGGAGCTGCGCCAGTTGCACGTGCACCTTATCGCTTAGCACCATCTGAGTTAAAGGAGTTAGCGGATCAATTGAAGGAATTGATGGACAAAGGATTTATTAGGCCGAGCTCATCACCTTGGGGAGCGCCAGTGTTGTTCGTAAAGAAGAAAGATGGTTCGTTTCGGATGTGTATCGACTATAGGGAACTCAATAAGCTGACGGTTAAGAATCGGTACCCATTGCCGAGGATTGACGATTTGTTCGATCAATTGCAAGGTTCCAGTGTGTACTCAAAGATCGATTTAAGATCAGGGTATCATCAACTGCGTGTAAGAGAGGAGGATATTCCTGTAACTGCCTTTCGTACGCGGTATGGACACTTTGAATTTCGAGTGATGCCGTTTGGGTTGACGAACGCACCTGCTGTATTCATGGATCTTATGAATCGCGTGTGCAAGCCGTATCTAGATAAGTTTGTTATTGTTTTCATCGACGATATACTTATTTACTCTAAGAGTAAGGAGGAGCACGAGAAGCACCTAAGAAAGATTTTGGAGTTGTTAAGGAAGGAGAAGCTGTATGCAAAATTCTCTAAGTGTGAGTTTTGGTTGGAATCAGTGCAGTTTCTAGGTCATGTGATTGATAGTGAGGGAGTTCGTGTAGATCCTGCTAAGGTAGAAGCGATCAGGGAATGGTCAGCATCGACGACGCCGACTGAAGTTCGACAATTTCTGGGTTTAGCGGGGTATTATCGAAGGTTCATTGAAGGATTTTTGTTGATTGCAAAACCATTGACGAGACTTACCGAAAAGAATAGGGTGTATGAATGGGGAAATGAGGAAGAACTTGCTTTCGAAACGCTTAAGGATAAGTTATGTTCCGCACCGATATTGTCATTGCCAGAAGGAACCGAAGACTTCGTAGTGTATTGTGATGCGTCTCGTAAGGGTTATGGAGCGGTATTAATGCAACGTGAAAAGGTGATAGCTTACGCGTCGAGGCAACTGAGGAAGAATGAGGAGAACTACATGACGCACGATTTGGAATTAGGAGCGGTAGTTTTTGCGTTAAAGTTGTGGAGACACTATCTGTATGGGACAAAGTGTGTTGTATTCACTGACCACAAGAGTTTGCAGCACATTTTAGATCAAAAGGAGTTGAATATGCGACAAAGACGATGGGTTGAACTACTGAGTGATTATGACTGCGAAATTCGCTACCACCCTGGGAAGGCGAATGTTGTAGCGGATGCACTGAGTAGGAAGGAACGGGAGAAACCTTTGAGGGTCAGATCTTTAGTGATGACTGAGAGCGTTGACTTAACCGAAACTATACTGAAGGCTCAGGAGAGAGGATTAATGAAAGGGAATGTTGAAGCCGAAAACTTGGGACGAATGTCGAAACCTCTTCTCGTGATTAGGTCAGACGGACTGAGATATTTTGAGAATCGGATTTGGTTACCATTGTGTTCATTTGAGGAAGGAAAGCCTGGAGTTCGAGAATTGGTTATGAATGAGTCGCATAAGTCGAAGTATTCGATACATCCTGGATCGGATAAAATGTACCACGACATGAAGAAAGTTTATTGGTGGCCGAATATGAAGGCAGATATTGCTCGTTACGTCAGTAAGTGTTTGACTTGCGCGAAGGTTCAAGCAGAACATAAGAAACCATCTGGATTGTTGGTACAACCAGAAATCCCAGAATGGAAATGGGAGAAAATCGCCATGGATTTCGTGACGGGTTTACCTAAGACTCCTAGTAGATGCGATATGATATGGGTAATTGTGGATAGGTTGACGAAATCTGCTCATTTCTTACCTATGAAGAAGACGGACAGCATGGAAAAACTCGCCAGCGTGTACGTGAAGGAGATCGTCTGTAGACATGGAGTGCCGTTAACGATCATTTCGGATCGCGACAGTAGATTTACGTCGGAATTTTGGAAATCACTTCAACGTGCGATGGGCACTGAACTGAGTTTAAGCACGGCTTATCACCCGGAAACTGACGGCCAGAGTGAACGAACTATTCAAACGATGGAGGACATGCTCCGAGCATGCGTGATTGATTTTGGAGGAAGTTGGGAACGCCACTTGCCTCTGGTGGAATTTTCGTACAATAATAGTTATCACGCGAGTATCAAAGCAGCACCGTTCGAAGCATTGTATGGAAGGAAGTGTAGATCGCCCGTGTGTTGGAGTGAAGTAGGGGAAAGTCAATTGACTGGACCCGAAATGGTTTTAGAAACGACAGAGAAGATCGTGCAGATCAAGAACCGACTACTTGCTGCGAGAAGCCGACAGAAGAGTTATGCCGATAACCGAAGGAAACCGTTGGAGTTTGAAGTTGGAGATATGGTTATGCTCAAGGTATCGCCGTGGAAGGGTGTAATTCGTTTTGGGAAGAAAGGAAAGTTGAGTCCGAGGTATATTGGACCGTTTAAGATCGTTGAACGAATTGGACCAGTAGCGTACAAGTTAGAATTGCCGACCGAGCTTAGTGCTATTCATGACACGTTTCACGTATCGAACCTGAAGAAGAGTTTGGCGGACAAGGAATTGGTGATTCCTTTGGACGAGATTCGACTAGACGACAAAATGCACTTTGTGGAAGAACCTGTGGAAATTATGGACCGGGAGGTCAAGCGGTTGAAGCGTAGTAGGATTCCTATTGTGAAGGTCCGATGGAATTCTAAGCGTGGACCGGAATACACTTGGGAACGTGAGGACTTTTTCAAGGAAAGGTATCCTCATCTGTTCCAGTAGAACGAAATGTGAGTACAAGAAGAGGCGAGCGCCGGGACGTCGCTCTCTTTAAGGAGGGGTGGATGTGACACCCTAGAATCGAGGTCATTAACGTTACCCTAAATTACGCTAATTTTTGAAATTTTTAATAAATTTTAATTTCTATATTTATAAGTATTTTGGTTAAAGCCGATGTTCGAGGTTATAATTTTTACGTTTGACGATTTAAGAAGGACAATGACGATTACGATTCCGATGGATGCCCAATTTTATATAATTATTGACGATTTATCGATAATGTAATTTTTCGAGAATTTTATTTACGGTTCGTGTTAAGTTGAGTCGGGTGAGTTTTATAGCCTTCCGAGTACATTTAAAGTATCCCAAAAATATTTTGGAGCGTTCGGGAAGATTTCCGACTCCCGTAAAATTTTCAAAATTGACTAATGAGTCGAACCCGCAAAGTTATAGTGGCGTTTTTACTTAAGGCCAAAAGAAACCAAATATTGCAACTAGGTCCCTCCCAATCCACCAAAAAGGCCAAAATCACACAAACACAAACACATAGTTACATTCACCAAAAATTAAACAACTCTCTCCCCTCTTTGCTCTCTAAAGCCGACGGACACCCCCAACCCACCAAGAAAATCCATCAAAAACTTTTTTCACTTGATTTTCATAAAAACTAAGGTTAGACCACATCTAATTTGGTCATTCCCTACATTTCTATGTGCTCAAATCCCACATGCACTAACAAAAATTTTCCAAAAATTTTCATGATGATCCAAATTCGTTTTTGAGGCTAAATGTTGTAATGCATGTTTAATTTATGAGTTATGGATGCATAAACACCAAGAAAACCCACCAAAATCAATTTGGTTGTGGTGATTGGGTCACCCAAACCCCACGGCACAAGGGTGTTTGGGGAGCCATGGTGGTTGTTGAATTTTGAGCTTATCCTAGTGTTTGGTTATGTGTTTAGTGATGATTTACATAGGTTTAATGGGTTGCATGTTTAATTTCTTTGATTTTTGATTTTGAGATTGGTTGATCAATAGGGGTAGGACTGAAATCTTGTGTTAGGATATGTTTGGGAAGGCTTAGGATGATGCCTAGTGGTGGTTAGAAGGTTTGAAATCGAGTCTAAGCGTGTTTTTGGTATGGTCATTTTTAGGCAGAAACTTTGGGTCCATTTCATAAAAATTATTTTTTTTCCAGGTCTTGAAAACTAAATGTAGTTGTAGAGGGTCTTCTTGTCTTTAATTTGGTATAAGGTAGAGCCCGTGACTCAAAACGAGCTAAAAGTTATGAGGTTTTAAAGATCGAGTACCGGGAGACGAGAACTTTCATAATCCGGATTTATGTAAAGTTTTAGTCAAATCCCGAGGGTCACAAGTATGAATTGGTAAATGGTCAAGGGTCAAAATTTGGTCCCAAACCTGTATAAATGAGTCTATATGTTGACTTAGGTGTCAAAGAAGTCAAAGGTACTTTTCATATAGGTCAAAGAGGTCAAAATTGGTCGGAGTGCAATTTCAGCCCGTAAAATGTAGTTTTGGAAAAGCGTCGAGTAACGAGTCGTAAAAGTAAAAACTTTTATTGGGCTTAAAAACATGTCATCTACAGGTCTTATAGGATTTTTGAGAATTTTGTCAAATTTTATAAGTGTGGTTAAACATGGTAAAACAGCCCGTACTTTAGTCAAGTACCGGCGAGAACGAGTAAAAATGGACAATGTAGGTAATGAGAACGAATGGTATAAAATGAGTGATACTTGTTGTTTTGTTTTTGGCGTGAGTTATACTTGTCCTAAGTGACTAGTATATATGTATTTTATACAGTACCGTAAGTATTTAAAATGAGATTACTCATTACGCGTTATTTGTGATAGGTGTTGATTTAACCGGGCATCCGTTTCGTCGTCAGTGATCATTCCTCGAACTACCGACTACTTAAGATATAAGGTGTGAATTTATAGCCTCGCTTATATTTATTTCAAATTGTTTTACCCGCGAGGGAAATGCATGCTAGTTTTTAAAAGGAACGTATATCATGAATGATTGTTAGACCCGAAAGTTGCCTTAGAAATTGTGTTGAGTACCAAAGTTGCAAAAGTCCCTAAAATCATGAACTATTAACTATTGTCCTGCCCTCGAGTAGGGGGAAATAGCCGCTTATGCAATTTGTAGTACTACGGGGTTAACGACCCAATGCTAGCCGAGAAGCTGTACTTTTAGTAAGTTCTGCGGTAGATTATTTTGTATGAGAAATAAGGTATAATTGCAACTGATGCCTTTAGAAGGGGCACTGGTTTCATCTGAATCACGCCGGTATGTATTACGCGGGTGATTGAGTTAACGGATTAGTGTCATGAGCTTAAACACAATTGTCAGTATCCTGATTATAGTTTGTTTGATCGACAAGACTATAAATGATCACGAATGGTTTTTATTTTATATACGTTCAAATGGATTGAAAAACCTATGAATTCCACTCAACGTTTTCGTTGACCAAAATTTTGGCATGTGTTTCAGGTAACCGCTAAGGTGTAGGATGGAGCATGCATGGGATGGATGTTGTGTGTATGGCTTGGAGTCCGCTTGTTTTTCCCTCCTTTTCTACTTAAACAATTTTTAAGTTTAATGTCATGTTGTTGTAAACTGAAATTCTTGGGTTGAGATTCATGGGGACCGAAAACGCTAAACTCTGTTGTACTAAATTGGGGTTGGAAAAACCGTGGACATGTATCATCTACACTTTTAAATTCAAGTTTTAAGTTGACGTCTTTTTAGCGTCGTTTGATATACCTTGTGTGCAATGAATACTGTGTAGCACCCATTGTTGTAGTTCCGCTGCGCATAGCAATTGTGGGGGTGTTACAAATGCATAAAGCAGTATTTTCATTATCTGGATTATTATAAGCCGCATGACATTGTTACCTTACTAAAACAAACAACGGGTAGCTAGCCCGAAACTCAATTTGCCCATCTAAATTAGCGTGTCGTCACAATAATCACGCTTGTGTAAATCTTCTCATACATAAATTCGCTTACCAATCAATCTGGCACGACGGGGATCAACCGTCAAGGCGTGAACTGGGGTGATCGTCCCCAAATAGTACTATTATATGAATAAGCGTCTACCAAATCCCGGTAGTTCACAATTCATGCTAATGGGACTTTTAGTGACATAACCTAACTTTAATAATCCATTTCATTTCATTTATCGGGTCATATATTCATTCATCGGGTTATACAATCATTCGGGTCAAAATAAATAAACAAACAATCGGGACAAATGGTGTCCTATTTTATCAAAACTAACATGTTATCTCCCTCGCGGGTTTATAAAACATTTCATAAAAACATTTAGAAGAGTTTGAGGCTATGAACTCACGTTGATGTGGGAAAGCGGGTTATCGGCAATTCGGATGTACGGTACGTGCTTCAATCATAGAAACCTAGACAAATAATACTCGTCTTAGACTCTTGTCCAATGACTTTATAAAAATAACAATTATGTATACATATGATGATTTTATATATATATATGATCAAGTGGGTTTACATATTCTCTTTTACTCATTTTGGTGTTTATGTATTGGTAACTTCTTACTAGTTTATTAGTTTTACCTATTTACGTGTTTTAGGTCCAATAAGCCTAGTATAAGTTCATTAACTTATATTAATCCATTTCATACTTTTATTGTCAGTATTTATACTTTACATGTTGGGCCCAAATGGGTTAAGCCCAATAAGTAAGTTTATAAGTGTTTTAGCCCATTTTGTTGTATTATTAGTCCAATAACGTTAACTTAGTCCGTTAATGTCCGTATGTTATATAGTTCGGGTTTTATCGTTTTTTACTTACAAATCTTATTCAATTACCATTTTTATAAAGAGTCCATTTATTTAACCTTATACATATCTATATAAATGAAATTTATAAGTTAGTGGGTTTTCATGTGTATATATTTTATAAATATATAAGTGAGTGCTTATATTATATAAGTTTTTATTATATAAATCTGATTTTAAATTTCATTTTCACCAAAACAGCCATATCTAGAGTTCTATATGGAGATAGAAGCCCAAATTTTTATGGCATAAACTACATGATATGTGCTCCATTTAACTCTATATGGCTACTGTTGAATTAGCCTCTAAGTAGTTTATAAAATTTGTCCAAAACAGTGTACTCAGATTTGCACTCTAAACTTGTTTTGATCATATCTCACTCATCCTAATGATTCCATTGCAAGGCCAACTCTCACATGTGTACAAGACATATTTCTTACTGTATATTAATTTATTCAAGCCATTTTATCAGTTTATCATATGATTCTTTACTGTTTTATACAGCCTACTAAATTAGGCAAGATTAACCATTTTTACATATAGTTTTTCATCTTTTTACCCATGATTATCAACACCAAATCCCCACACAATATTTTTATCATCATATATTCATCATATACATATACAATAGGAAAGAAAATATATGATTACATAATCAAAATAACAAGAGGATGGGAAGAACAATCTTTATACCACCATGATGATGTAGGTTGTGGTCAAGGCATGGATTTTGATCACACAACTTGTGATAAACCAATATCATTTTCAAGTCCACCAATATTCAAGAACTCCTTGTGGAAAATCAGCCCTAAGACTCCATAGAAACTCCTCCTTGGATGTTATAATCACCACCAATCAATAGGGATTCAAAAGGGCTTCAACTTATGTATGAATAACATGAGATTTTGTGGTTAATTTTGATCAAATGATGGTGTATGGTGGTAGAGTGGGACGGTAATGGTAGAGAGAGTGGGAGAGTTTGTAGGTTGTTTTGCATGTTAGAAATGGAAGTAAGTGGTTTAGCTAGTTGGTTTTGTGGTTAGAGTAGCTTCATATTGAAGCTAAGTTACAAGTGTAACTTGATAGTGTGTAAGGATGCCACATCTTTGATGTGGTGTCTAGTTTGGTCGTCCCTTTGTATAGTGGGGTGGGATAAATTATTTTGTCCCATCCGCTAATTTACGGGTATTCCTCGATTATAGTTTCCTCGATTTGCGTGCCCTCGGGTCGTTTTACGAAAAACGTTTTTATAAATTATGAATCAACGGCGCAAAACGAATCTAATAAAAATTGTCTCATCAAAAACGGAGTTCGAAAACGTAAATACGAAATCCTAAGGTTTTCGGTTTAGTCGTAAAGGACGTTAAATTATAATCGTAAGTCCTAATCTCTTCTCGTAAATTTGTGAGTTTATGAACCAACACAAATTTAAAATCTCAAAATAATATTCACGGACAAATTTATTTTCTGAAATGTCGGACTGTCACCAAAGACGGTGTATGTAAACGTAAGCACGTAAAGTTGAATCCTCCGGTTTAGACGTAGTCGATGCTACTTCAAGACGTAAATCCAAATTTCTTCCCAAAAATAAGTGAGTTCATAATATAACATTAAAATAATATTTTCAAATAAATATTGAGAATAAAATATCAACCATAAATTGACGGATTGTCACATATGCGGCTGAGATTTTAAGTTCAAATGAAGGATCAACATGTAAGATGGGTATGGACCACATGGATGATGAAACAAATATTTTTGGTTTTGGTAAAATAAATGAGCAAGGTTAAATAATAATTGACGAGAAATTAACACTAAAACAAGTTAAAATGTAAAAAGTGCGATATTTAAAACTTTAAAAGTAACTGACGAGAAATGAAATGACGTAAAATTAAACTTAACAAAAAGTAAATGATGCAAATCAAAACTTAAACTAAAAGTAAAGCAAATAAAAATTCAAATAAAGAAAAAGGCGGGAAAAATAAAACTTGAAAATAAAAGACAAAAACTTAAAAAGAAAAACCAAAAAGAAAACTTGACAGAAACCTTCATTCGGAAGTTTTAAACTTCCGAATGAAGAACCCTTGATCCGGAACTTTCAAAGTTCCGAATGAAGCACTTGATCCGGAAGTTTTTAGACTTCCGAATGAAGCACCCTTGATTCCGAACTTCAGACTTCCGAATGAAGACTCCTCTTTGGCTCGGAACTCATCTGGGAAAACAGAAACAGAAGCAAACGAACCCGAAGAACAGGGGAATATACAGTAACAACAATTTATCCTTAAATTAATCAAAATCAAACGAAAGATTAAACCAAAACAACCAATAAGCATCAACTAACAATAATCAATCAAAACAAATCATCAAAACTAACAAATATAACCAAATTAATCAAAACCCACTTGATCAAAATCATAAAAATTCAAGAACATGAACAATGAAGATAAAGAACAAATCAAACAAGAAAGGTAGAAGGAGATTGGCAATAAGATAAAGATTAACAACAATTAAAGGTAAACTTACTTGGAATTAAAAGAGAATCAAGGGTGCGTTACATGAAAATTAAAGTGTATAAAATCAACGAACAAGAAAAATGAAAATGGGGAAGAGAGGCTTGTCAAGCCTCCAACAACTTAAACAAATGGCTAATAATGTGTATTTATAGGGGAGGAAGGGATTAGTGGAAGGAAGCTTCCTCCCCTCTTTCCTCTTTTCCTTAATTGCGTCATTAGGTCCCTCCTTTCTTTAATCTTCTTAAATCTTGGACTATAATGACTTTGGCTCGGGATTTCTTTGAACTCGTCTTGTAATTCTTCAATAAATCAGACTTGAGTTCTTCGGCTTTTGGTAAACTTCCGTCTTTTGACTTTTTCTTTGATAAATCTTCAGAATTGGTCTTCGACTTCCGTTCTTTTTCCACTCTTGATCTTTCGACTTCATATTTTGTCTTTTTCTTCAATAAACGCCCGTGAAAGACCGTGTTTTCTTTCCTTTTCACATTTTGACCCTGAAACACAATAAAAACACAAACCACGCATAATTCCGCCATTTACGACATAAAATATACGTTTAGGTCTAGTTTTAATGTAATTAAGTGGTAGAAAAGATGGGTGTTTTCACACCTATCAAATCCCCTACACTTAACCATTGCAATGCCCTCATGAAATGCTTAGCAATAAAGCAAGGTTTACAATTTCCATCATAATCAACCTACCTTGGCCTTTATTAAACAACTAAGGAAAATCAAAAAGATAGAAAGTAACAAGATGCAACAAGGAAGAAACTTGTAAAGAAATCTAAGACTTACATTAGGGCTTGTATGTCATGAATGTTTATCACCCTCAAGTTTCACGTTTCCCATGCCAAGCTTAAAAACAAGATCATTGTTAGTAAAAGTTAGCATAACAAACATTTACTCATGCGGTTCAATTAATCACTTAAACTCCCTTATTCCTATGGGTATCTCTTATATTTTATTGATGTCTTGAACGATCACGAGGATGCATTGTTGACTTATTTCGATAATTTATTTAGGGTGAAAGCAAAGTAGGATGATTTGATCAATAGTTAGCTAAAGGACAAAATCTCTTAAAACTGCTTCTCGGGATATCAAAAAGTTCATATCTTGGCATAACTCGGTTCACGATTTGAGACCTTTCTCGGGCCGATATTTGGCATGTACTTCATACTTCATATCTTCGAGAGACGTTTTTGAGATAATGGTCTTCTCTTCGTTATAAAGTTTCTTCACTTGGAGACTTTTGAGGTGTACTCCAGCTTTGTTGACCACGACTTCATGATTATTTCTTCAATCTCAAATTGGGATTTTGAGATACAACGATCCGCCTCCTTTTCGGACTTGGATCTATTTATCCTCATACCTTGTTAGGGTCTTTTCGGATAGACTTCTCCATGATCTTTATGGGAGTTGATTGCTTTTCGTCGTGTAACACCCGTGAAAGTGCCGTATGATGCTAAGTTACTGTCTCAAGAGTTGTTCAGTATGAGTATCTCTCTTAAGTTACGACTCACTTGTGGATGTGATATCCCGAGCCCAACGTTATTTATTTAATCCTATTTTACGTATATTTTTGAAATTTTTAAGAATTTTTATCGTGGATTTATTTGACGGTTTAAGTTGAAACCAACGTTTACGGTCGTAATTTAACGTTTGACGATTTAAGAAGAACCGATAACGACTACGATACCGACGGATGCCCAAAATTTACCTTTTATTATCGATTGATCGATATTTGAGTTTTTCGAGATTTTATTTTTATTACGTGTTAAGTCGAGTCGGAACCATGTGTATATTCGTTTTGTGTGCGTTTGAACCATTTAAAAGTATTTTCAAGTGTTCGGGGCGAAACCCGACTCCCGTAAAATTTTAAAATCGACTACTAGTCATAATCCCGCTCTTTATATACTTGTTTGCCATTTAAGGCCAAAAGAAAGGTGAAATTGCACATAGGTCCCTCCCATTTCACAAAATGGGGACAAACACACACACACACACAACACATTTTAGAAAAAAAAAGATCAAACCCCTCCCTTGTGTTCTAAGGCCGACGGCCACCCACCAAAAACCACCAATCCACCACCAAAACTTGGTTTTTGACAAATCCAATCAAAGACCCATCTCCCATATCAACTTGTAAGTGAATCCCACAAACAAAAACACACATGCATCCATTTAATTTTTCCAAAAATTTAAGGTTTTTCAAAAATACGTTTTGATTCAATTAAATCATGAATTTGTTTAATTGGTGTATTGATAATGTTTATTCATTCATAAAACGAAATTGGGGCTGATTATTTTGGGTGTTTTGGTCACCAAAACCCACGAAATTTTTGGGGTTTTGGGTGTGTTCAAGGTGTTTGATGAAATGTGTTGTGGGGTTGTGTTTAAAATGGTGTTTTTAGTGTTTATAAATTGTTTAATTACATTGCATGCTTGTTTTAGGATTTGGGTTTTATGAGGATTGATGATCAATAGGGGTTTAGGACTGAAAATATGATTTGGTTGTGATTAGGGAAGCTTAGGATGATGCCTAGAGGTGATAAATAGGTTTGGAATCGAGCCTAAGTATGATTTTGGTATGGTTAAATTTAGGCAGAAAGTTTAAGACATTTTTGTAAAAATAATTTTTCCTACAGGTCTAGATAGTTAGATGTAGTTATGGAGTGTCTTCTTAGCTTTAATTTGGTATAAGGTAGAGCTCGTGACTCCAAACGAGCCAAAAGTTATGAGGTTTTAAAGATCGTGTACCGGGAGACGAGAACTTTCATAATCCGAATTTATGTTTAGTTTTAGTCAAATCCCGAGGACCACAAGTATGAATTGGTAAAAGGTCAAAGGTCAAATTTTGGTCACAAACCTGTGTAATTGAGTCTATAAGTGGACTTAGGAGTCAAAGAGGTCAAAGGTGCATTTCAAATAGGTCAAAGAAGTCCAAGTTGGTCGAAGTACAATTTCAGTCCGAAAAATGTAGGTTTAGTAATGTGTTGAGTAACGGGTCGTAAAAGCGAAAACTTTTAATGGTATTAAATATGTGTTTTCTACAGGTCTTATAGTATTTTTGAGAATTTTGTCAAATTTTATAAAAATGGTTAAGTATAGTAAAATGGTCCGTACTTTCGGTAAGTATCGGCGAAAATGAGTAAAAATGGATAACGTTAGTAATAAGGACAAATGATATAAGTCTAGTAACAACTACTTGTTTGATTTTGGCGTGAGTTTTCATAAGGGTTGAGTGTGTTTGCATATGCGTGTGTTTAGTACAATAATGTACGCGGAGTATTGATTTGGTTTACGTACCTTGATTTTAGGTCAAGTGTTTGATTTTCCCGGGCATCCACGTCGTCGGTGACATTTCTCGTTACGTCTTCGCTAGAACTACTACTACTACGCAAGGTGAGTCTATAGCCTCGCTCTTTACTTTATTCAAATGTTTTTAACCCGCGAGGGGGATACATGCTATTTAAATGAAAATGAACATAAGGCTTGAATGATTGTTGGACCCGAATGTTGCCTCGAAATTGTGTTGAGTACCTAGTTGCAAAAGTCCCTAAATTCATGAACTATTAACTATTGTCTTGCCCTTGCGAAGGGGGAAATAGCCGCTTATACAATTTGTAGTACTACGGGGCTAACGACCCAATGCTAGCCGAGAAGCTGTACGTTGAGTAAGTTCTGCGGTAGATTATCTTGTATGAGAGATAAGGTATAATTGCAACTGATGCCTTTAGAAGGGGCACTGGTTTCATCTGAATCACGCCGGTAATTATTACGCGGGTGATTGAGTTAACGGATTAGTGTCATGAGCTTAAACACAATTGTCATAACCTTGAAAATAGATTGTGAGTACGACAATGCTATTGAATGATCATGATTGGTTTTTAATACTTATGTTCAACTTATGATTTGATAAACCTATAGATTCGCTCAACCTTTGTGTTGACGATTTTAAGCATGTGTTTCAGGTAACCAAGATTGATAGCAGCGGAGCATGCGAGGATGGAAGTTGTGGTGGCTTGGCGGTCTACTTTGTTTTCCTCCCTTTTTGCACTTAAAAATTTTATACTATGTCGTGTGAATGAAAATGTATTTTTGGGTTGAGATTCAGTGGGGACCTAAACGCAAACTCTGTATTGTATTCTTTTGGGGTTTGGAAAACAGTAGACATGTACATTTTACTATGTTTAAATTATGTCAAGACTTTTACGTCTTTTGAGTCGTTTGATATATCTTGTGTGCGATGATAACTGTGTAGCACCCAAATGTTGTAGTTCCGCTGCGCATAGCATTTGTGGGGGTGTTACAGATTGGTATCAGAGCCATGAGTTATAGAGAACTAGGTCATTTTGAAAATTCCTAAACTATAACTTTTGGTGTCGTAAGAAATTGTCCAAGCACACAACTATCCTGCATGGCTCCGGTAAGATTTCTTTAGCATTGCTTTATATTTTAGATGTATCCCTCGAAATTGATATGAATTCCCTAAGTATTTAGTAAGTAAATACTTTGATATATATTGAGATATATTGTTTTGTACGTTGAGTACTTATCATCGTAATTTGCAAATTCTTGTAAGATTATCTTATATGTTGCATGTAATTGGCATAACGGGCTACATTGCATTACATGGCAACACCGCGTTGTAATCCTACGTGTATGTAGGAATGGTTGTATGTATAAGTATGTATATACTATGGTATTTAAAGGCATTGCACGTGAAGCAATGGTCCTTGAGTAATTATCGTACATTAAAATGCGGTTTTGTTGAGAATTCGGCCTTACCGCTAATTATCAATCTTGATAATTAATTTATTGTTCGAATAACCGAATATGAACCTCGTTTGATATCCTAGATACGTAAATGATGCTTCGTAACATATTTTATATTGACTAGGTCGATCTCGATTGTCGTTATCGCACCGTGATGTGTCATTTTGGACATTTTCTTTTGAAACGTAATTTACTTACGTATTACTTTATTTCCTTTATTCCTAATGGGTTTGATATGTTAGTTCACGTAACTATAACATAGACGAAGTAAATCGACGATGCGTACATTGGGGCGGCGAATCATGTGTGTATATTATGAAACGTGGTTGAGGCGTGTTGCCATTAAATCGTTGTTTACTATTCTACTTGAATTTTAAAGATGTGTTTTAAAATAGACTGGCGTTGTGATCAAGCGCGATAACTTGGAATTTGGTTGGTTTTTGTGTTAATTTTGTGGAGTACGATTTCGAGACTCATCCGAGGCCGATAACAACATTTAGTTGACATACGTATTCTCGTTCCATTTATTTCATTTTGTTTTGTTGATTCATTATTTTGATGTTAATATTTTACATGACGAGGTCCGGCATTTGTGCAAGTTAAGTAAGCATCGAACTTTGTTGATTGAATGATTTAAACATAAAGTGTTTTATATATTTAATATTTGGTGAATGAAACTTTCGGATAAAAATGACGTATGATGTGTTTTATAACAAGTAAAATTCGTGTAGAGAATAAACGGACATTGTGAAATTATTTTCCTTCAACCTTGGTTGGTAAATCGTAATAAGTAATTATTATTACTCGTAAAATCCTTGTTTTCATATATTAAAATTTGATACTAAAAGATTGTGATGGACTTGTTAAGAATTTGTTTAAATTAGTTCGAGAAAGGAGTTATAATAAAATTTGCGAGATGACTATTGAGTATATGTAGCTTCGGATTTAGTATGAATTAATTTCCGGGTCAATGTAGCAAACTTTTGGCATAATTTGTAATATAGAGTAGAAAAATTGGTCATATATTTTGGAGGTAGAAACTTTGTAAAAATTGGTTTATTTTAAACATAAGGTTATGTTTACGTATGCATTGGTGTAAACTAGAACTCGTCACTCGTTGTAGCAAATAAACTGGGATAAAATCGGAATATACACTTTAAGTATGAAATTATAATGCTTGAAATAAAATTTTAAACATTGATGGAACGTCATTGGAAATCATTTGTTTGTTTAATTGTCGTTATAGAGAATCAATATGTGTAATTTGATGATGCTTGTTTAAAATCGTTTGAAAAATCTTTTGTTTTATTCCGCGACGAGATGTGTTAATTTTAAAATCATTTGATAATGGGCTAAGGATTAAAAGTTGAATTTTATATATTTTAAAATTATTGAGATAAGCATTTTGATTGTTTATTATATTATTATTATTGAGATTTAAGTCTCGACTAAAATCAGTAAGTATCCGAGATAATACCACGTGAAACCTCTTTATCATTTGAGTCGAATTACGCGAATATGATTTAACAAAACAGTTTTGGGGAAAACATGTGTGTAATAAAAGTCAAAGGTTGATTTTAAGAGTTAATTGGACTAGTTTGAGTCATGTTGGATACGTGTATATTTGTGACAATATAAGTCGTAATAATAAAAACGTAAAACTTGGAAAATTCTTACTACGTATGTTTTTGGTACTTAAGATATGAACATTAATGAGGTTTTGACACAAGTATGGAGATTTTCAAACCTAATGATTTGTCAATTATGATAACCGAGTCACCGCATCTACTAATGTTAATAATTTCCGAGAGATTGAAATTTTTCCAGAAATGAAAGCGTTGTAAAGATTGGAAAATGAAAGGTATAAATTCTTTAATGGTGTAACACAAATTAAAAATGTGTAAATGTTCGGTTTTACAATGTACAAGGTAACACTAATTATTATACGCAACTGGATTACACAACACACGCCTACTTGTATATTATTTAATAAAGATGTATATATAATGTTTTGAGTCACGATGGTTCGGTCGTCCGACATCCCTTCTTTGATTTTGTGAGTCTGTATCTAAACATGAGTCTTCATGTGATTGTTCATTTTAATATTGTCTATGGTATGAAACCAATATTATTATATTTATTTTTGTGTCGCTACTTCGCTAGTACTTGATGATGAGGGTATGTCACCCGGTGTATTTTTGTCCCCTTCATGGACCCCGCAATTTTTTTTCTCCTTTCGGTTAATGGAACAAAAAAAAAATTATGTATTTACTTGAATGATGCTATAAATCTTCATTAAATTGGCTATTTATTTATATTGAACAAAAGCGAGGAGGCGAAGCCGCTTTACCAGATTGTAGAGGTGAAAGAACTCGATCTTCCTGGTGAAAATTGTTTATAGTTAACCAAGTGATTATTCTTCTCTTCCCGTATACACTTCGTGGAATGTGTGTGCAACTCGAGACGATGGGAATTATGATCGTTGTTTTATTTTTATTTTTATTTTTGACGCTTGTGTTGATATTCAACTTTCACTCCATGTATTCGTAGATCGCTGTTATTATCCTGAGACTTTTGTCATACATTTGAAGTATTTTCATTTCTAATGTAGTTAATTTCCGTTGGCAAATATATTGCTCGTTTACCTCGTTCGATCTCATTGATCTTAATTTTATTACTTGTTGTTCTTGCAATGATCTTTAATCATGAACCACCTTACCGTTATTTTGTGAATAGTCTATTGTGAAAATAGGTATGAGTGTGTCAAATGTTTTGGTGAACTAAATGCAAATGGTGTCGATTTCTTTATTTAATTATTTATTTATTTTCCTCACAAAAAGGCAAAGTAAAAGTATGTTTCCAAAGTGGACGAAAAATGTTTGATGTGTTTCTTAAAACGATGGTAGCAATATTTTCCCATTTCAAATTTCATTTCAAATGATTTAATTATTTTGAAGGTTAGGTCGAAAACTTCCATAGTCGTGTTTGGTATGTAATAATAATGTTTGTGTTGTCACTCGATCCTCAATTATGCACAGCTTAGCTAACTATGCATAATTCGGGAAGAGTCCTGTTTTGTTGGTTGTTGTTGCTTGATCCTCAAGTATGCATGATCTAGCTAATTATGCATAGTTTAGGAAGGGCACTATCGTGTCAAACAAATTGGTCATCTTGAAACTTGTAGTGTTTTGATAAATGTTTGGATGAGAACGTTTTTAAAAATGGTGGATCCTTATGCAAGTAATCGCATTTTCTTTGATTCCTAAAGACAATTTTTGAATTTTTCTTGTATTCCTTGAAATCTTTTCTTTCGTTTGGTGTTGACTTGGTAAGTCACTGTGACCGAGTAGTTTTTGGAAAATGTTTTCATGAGTTGTGTGTAACGTGCAAATTTCATCGGAATCACGAGGGTGTTAATGAAATACCAAAGGGGCTCGTATCGTCACCGGGAGAAGAGTTTTTAATAAAGATGGAAAAATGCCGAAGTAGAGGAAATCAGAGTTCGAATAACTCTAAGGGAAATAACGAAGACTTCTCCTACAGCGAATGTATCGTACTTTATTTATTATTCTTTCTTGTTCTTTTGATATGACAACGACACATGATAAATTGTTGAAGTTTACCAATTGTGCATCGGTAATTGGAAGACCATTCCAATTGTCGTCTTCGTTTATTTAAGTGAGGAATCCTCTTTGCTTGACTCAACCATCCTTGATTATCGATGGTTAAACGATAGATATCCCTAGTTGATGTTTTTGTGGTAAACCCTTGCCTTTTATGTATTTGTGTGGTAAGTAATCTAGTCGAGTGATCGTAAGTTGTGAGAACTTGAGACGACATTGTCCAATGAAGTCCGACCATGGAGAACACGTGCCATGTAATGTATTTTATTTTTTTAAACTGTGAACGATGATATTTATTAAGATTTTGACCACGTTTGGGACGGAAGTAAGATGGTGTTCTTGTAGTATCTTTTGGGTATGGATCCGTGTGTGAGCACCCCACGATGACACATGTAAGTATTTTATTTCTTTTTGGATATGCATCCATAGCTAGCAAGCTCTTGAACCTTCTTTAACTTGCAATTTTCTTTTGACTGGACTCATCCGAGAATTATGTAAATATTCTTGTTTTATCTTGGCTTGGCTGATTAGCAAGCGTGGGTTAACTGATTGAACTGATTGGTTTAGCGTGGTTTGGCTATGTTGCAAACATGTCGTAATATGGTTGTATGTGTTTCATAATGGCTTTTGTGTTTGTTTGGATTGTGATGTCTTCGAGAGAGTTATGTATACGCCGAATGATTTCGTATCGATGAATTTGTTTTTGACGAAGTAGGGTTGTATGTACGTAATATTGCGATAAGGTGATTTTGTACGACTAGTAATAATTACTTCGTCTTTTATATTTTGAACGTTTTTCTATGAGGTGATGTGCGACCCGTGTGATTTTCTTTGTGAGCAATTATTTTTATGAGATGATGAACCAAGTGAAAGGACGACTCGAACGTTGGAAAACGTACTCCGAACATGTGTGATTGATTTTGATAGTTGTTGAGAACGACACATGCCATTGGTAGTATCTTTGTACCACGACTTTTACCTTGATTAGCTTTGAAGCTGCGACATTTGAAGAATTATGTTGATGAAAATATAGACCGCGAGTTGGATGAAATGAAGTAGGAAAAAGTCAGTTGAATGGACCTGAAATGATTTGAGAGACTCCGGAGGAGATGGTGTAGATTGAGAATCACTTGTTGACCGCGAGAAGCTGTGAGAAGAGACGTGTCAATAACCGAAGGAAGGATTTGAGAAATTGAAGTGGAGATCAAGGATCGAGATGTTAAGAGATTGAAGCAAGGTATAATACTCATCGTGAAGGTGTGATAGAACCCGAGACGTGAACCGAAGTCCACATCGGAATGTGGAGACCTCTTTAGGAAGTAGTACCATCATCTTGCCAGTAGTACAAAATGCGAGTATAAGAATCTGAGAGCGCCGGGACGTCGCTCCTTTAAGGAGGGGAGGATGTAACACCCGTGAAAGTGCCGTATGATGCTAAGTTACTGTCTCAAGAGTTGTTCAGTATGAGTATATCTCTTAAGTTGCGACTCACTTGTGGATGTGATATCCCGAGCCCAACGTTATTTATTTAATCCTATTTTACGTATATTTTTGAAATTTTTAAGAATTTTTATCGTGGATTTATTTGACGGTTTAAGTTGAAACCAACGTTTACGGTCGTAATTTAACGTTTGACGATTTAAGAAGAACCGATAACGACTACGATACCGACGGATGCCCAAAATTTACCTTTTATTATCGATTGATCGATATTTGAGTTTTTCGAGATTTTATTTTTATTACGTGTTAAGTCGAGTCGGAACCATGTGTATATTCGTTTTGTGTGCGTTTGAACCATTTAAAAGTATTTTCAAGTGTTCGGGGCGAAACCCGACTCCCGTAAAATTTTAAAATCGACTACTAGCCATAATCCCGCTCTTTATATACTTGTTTGCCATTTAAGGCCAAAAGAAAGGTGAAATTGCACATAGGTCCCTCCCATTTCACAAAATGGGGACAAACACACACACACACAACACATTTTAGAAAAAAAAAGATCAAACCCCTCCCTTGTGTTCTTAGGCCGACGGCCACCCACCAAAAACCACCAATCCACCACCAAAACTTGGTTTTTGACAAATCCAATCAAAGACCGATCTCCCATATCAACTTGTAAGTGAATCCCACAAACAAAAACACACATGCATCCATTTAATTTTTCCAAAAATTTAAGGTTTTTCAAAAATACGTTTTGATTCAATTAAATCATGAATTTGTTTAATTGGTGTATTGATAATGTTTATTCATTCATAAAACGAAATTGGGGCTGATTATTTTGGGTGTTTTGGTCACCAAAACCCACGAAATTTTTGGGGTTTTGGGTGTGTTCAAGGTGTTTGATGAAATGTGTTGTGGGGTTGTGTTTAAAATGGTGTTTTTAGTGTTTATAAATTGTTTAATTACATTGCATGCTTGTTTTAGGATTTGGGTTTTATGAGGATTGATGATCAATAGGGGTTTAGGACTGAAAATATGATTTGGTTGTGATTAGGGAAGCTTAGGATGATGCCTAGAGGTGATAAATAGGTTTGGAATCGAGCCTAAGTATGATTTTGGTATGGTTAAATTTAGGCAGAAAGTTTAAGACATTTTTGTAAAAATAATTTTTCCTACAGGTCTAGATAGTTAGATGTAGTTATGGAGTGTCTTCTTAGCTTTAATTTGGTATAAGGTAGAGCTCGTGACTCCAAACGAGCCAAAAGTTATGAGGTTTTAAAGATCGTGTACCGGGAGACGAGAACTTTCATAATCCGAATTTATGTTTAGTTTTAGTCAAATCCCGAGGACCACAAGTATGAATTGGTAAAAGGTCAAAGGTCAAATTTTTGTCACAAACCTGTGTAATTGAGTCTATAAGTGGACTTAGGAGTCAAAGAGGTCAAAGGTGCATTTCAAATAGGTCAAAGAAGTCCAAGTTGGTCGAAGTACAATTTCAGTCCGAAAAATGTAGGTTTAGTAATGTGTTGAGTAACGGGTCGTAAAAGCGAAAACTTTTAATGGGATTAAATATGTGTTTTCTACAGGTCTTATAGTATTTTTGAGAATTTTGTCAAATTTTATAAAAATGGTTAAGTATAGTAAAATGGTCCGTACTTTCGGTAAGTATCGGCGAAAATGAGTAAAAATGGATAACGTTAGTAATAAGGACAAATGATATAAGTCTAGTAACAACTACTTGTTTGATTTTGGCGTGAGTTTTCATAAGGGTTGAGTGTGTTTGCATATGCGTGTGTTTAGTACAATAATGTACGCGGAGTATTGATTTGGTTTACGTACCTTGATTTTAGGTCAAGTGTTTGATTTTCCCGGGCATCCACGTCGTCGGTGACATTTCTCGTTACGTCTTCGCTAGAACTACTACTACTACGCAAGGTGAGTCTATAGCCTCGCTCTTTACTTTATTCAAATGTTTTTAACCCGCGAGGGGGATACATGCTATTTAAATGAAAATGAACATAAGGCTTGAATGATTGTTGGACCCGAATGTTGCCTCGAAATTGTGTTGAGTACCTAGTTGCAAAAGTCCCTAAATTCATGAACTATTAACTATTGTCTTGCCCTTGCGAAGGGGGAAATAGCCGCTTATACAATTTGTAGTACTACGGGGCTAACGACCCAATGCTAGCCGAGAACCTGTACGTTGAGTAAGTTCTGCGGTAGATTATCTTGTATGAGAGATAAGGTATAATTGCAACTGATGCCTTTAGAAGGGGCACTGGTTTCATCTGAATCACGCCGGTAATTATTACGCGGGTGATTAAGTTAACGGATTAGTGTCATGAGCTTAAACACAATTGTCATAACCTTGAAAATAGATTGTGAGTACGACAATGCTATTGAATGATCATGATTGGTTTTTAATACTTATGTTCAACTTATGATTTGATAAACCTATAGATTCGCTCAACCTTTGTGTTGACGATTTTAAGCATGTGTTTCAGGTAACCAAGATTGATAGCAGCGGAGCATGCGAGGATGGAAGTTGTGGTGGCTTGGCGGTCTACTTTGTTTTCCTCCCTTTTTGCACTTAAAAATTTTATACTATGTCGTGTGAATGAAAATGTATTTTTGGGTTGAGATTCAGTGGGGACCTAAACGCAAACTCTGTATTGTATTCTTTTGGGGTTTGGAAAACAGTAGACATGTACATTTTAACTATGTTTAAATTATGTCAAGACTTTTACGTCTTTTGAGTCGTTTGATATATCTTGTGTGCGATGATAACTGTGTAGCACCCAAATGTTGTAGTTCCGCTGCGCATAGCATTTGTGGGGGTGTTACACGTCGTGAGCCTTGATCCTTCATATTGATTTTGGGAATAATGCTCTTCACATCACTTTTGGATCTTCAGCAATAAAATGGAATCCTCATGCCTTGTTAGGGCCTTTTCGGACTCGCCAATCTTCACGCCCCGCTTCCTAAGTTATGCCTTGGCTATGAACTCTTATCATTACCGAGCAACTTTTAAACGATCTTGGGCTAGAAGCTAAGTAACTTTTCAAATCGTACGACCTTACTTATTGCAGATAAATTATTAGCGAGTGATGGGAGAAAAATATCATAATTAACTCACATAAGTTAATGAGAGAATACCAAACTTGTAACCAACTCTATCATTTCTCGTTCTCCACAATTTAAAATCTCAAGGAATGAGACTCGTGGATGCTTAGCCTAATAAACCAATTAAGGTCTACATGGTTAAGGATACTAGCTAGAGTGAACTTGGATAAGTAAACTCGGGTTGAGTCAAAATATTCACAACGGGCCTAATATATCTAAGATATCTAAGCTTGCTAAAACCATTTTATTAAAATAAGAGAAAAATAGCAAAAATAATGGGAACTACAACTAGGCCAAAATAGATTAAAAATTTTGAAAAATGTCGAAAAATTGATTTTCCGGTTTAAATGAGGACAAATACAAGGAAAAGACCACTTAACTTCGATAGAAGTCCCCCCTACACTTAATATAAACATTTTCCTCAATGTTTAAGCATGTGGGAGTAAACTCCCCTACACTTAGGACATTGTGCACGTTGTTTAAATTTCGCTAAGGAAGAGACAACTAAAGAGATTCCTATTTGAATATTGAGAAATATAAAAATAGAGAATCGAAATGAGTTTAGGATAGAACCGGGAAGAAGGGAACACGGAATCACGGTTCGTCAAAAGTCATCAAGAGTGTGTCTTTGAAGCTCTAATCCCTGCACATGATAAGAAAGAGAACAAGAAACACCAACGGGGCTTCCCCCTACACTTATGATGAAAATAGATAGATAATTGGGTTGCCTCCCAAAAAGCGCTTGTTTTTGTTGACCGAGTCACGAGCCTGACTCGTCCCCGAATTAAATGGTCCATGAGGAAGCCTCGAATGTGATACCGGGATCAAAGACCTTGTCCTCGTTCCCGGTTGACATCAACAAAGGAGAGGCGGGGGGATAAGTCTTGAAAGGGAGAAAGGTCCTTTCAACATACGTATTGTATGTGAATTCAAGATCCACGGGAGGTGGGTTGGGTATAGTAAGCATATTGTCCTCCCCCAAAGACAATGGATGTTGAGCAAATGGCAAAGCCGTAATGGTATCAATCATAACATAATCAATGTCACCTCCCAGATCAAAGCACTCATCCTCCGTGATAGTGGCTAAAAGGGAGGATGGAAGGTGCTCGGGAGGGGGACTTGGGTCAATACTTTCCTGCAGCAAATTATCAAAAATAATGTCCCCCTCCGTGTCAGAGTCATCAATACCTGGAGGGATGGAGTGGATATCGATTTCTTCCAGCAATGGGTCATTATCTTCAAAGGGAGGAATAGATGGAGGTAAAGACTTGGAAAGAGAAGGAGGAGTCAACGCTTCGATTTGAGCAATAAGAAGGTGCACTTTCCGTAATCCATCGCGAAGAAGCACGTCTTCCACCTCATCCACAAGATCATGTTCATTGGTGAACTGCTCGTAAACCGGAGAAAATAAATTGTCATCGTCTGCATCTCCCGGTGGAGATTGAGAAATTTCAAAAGTGAAATTATCATAACAGAGAGAAGAATCGACATCACTAGGATCGACCTCGTCTGTAAGAGCAACGTCGTCCTCAGGCTCGATAGCAGGTAAGTCACAAACCTCATCATCCAATACTTTGTCGAGACCAACATCACTAAGCTCATTCAGCGAATCTAGATCCTTAGATGTAGAAGGAACATCGAGAGTAGGAGCAGTAACTTCAGAAGATGAGTTGAAAGTGCATACAGCATCATCGTCATCATCATCATAATAGTATTGACACACAAGCAGAGGGGTATAATCACTAAGATTAGATACTTTCTCTTGTTGCAGTTGCGTTTCCTCATCCCTAAGTTCTTTAAGCAAAACAACGGCTTCTTGAAGTTGCAAAACAATGGAGTGTGTTTCTTCATTCAAGGTAGTGAGTTGTGGGTCAAGATTAATTTGCTGAGAGGATTGATGATTGAGGGTGTGATGTGGGGGCTCAAAGTGTTGAAAACCTGAATTATAGCAAGGTTGTGGCTCATAGTTGTTCATCGGTTGAGAATAATTAGAAACCGGGTTTGGTTCATAATAATCCATAGGTGAAGAAAACTAAGGACACGGATTTGGCTCATAACAATTCATTGGTTGACAATAATAGGTATCGTGAGGACCCCCACAGTTGTTGCAAACCGGGTATGGAGAAAAATCAGGTGCGTCTTGTGGGTAGCTATTATCATTGTCATAATTGTACCCCGGTTCTTGCCCGTGACCATACGGGTATCGAACCGGGCACGAAACATGCCAATGAGAATCGCTTCCACAATAGATGCACGGGGGAACAGGAGGTGGGTTCAAAAAGAATGAATTAGTTGCACAAGGGACAAAATCCGAATTGTGTGTAGTCGATATCGTTTCCGCACCGCTCACATGTACACCATTGACAAGAGTTGTTCCCAGATAATTGTTTCCCACACCGGACGCAATGGACATAAAAATCCATAAAGAAAGATAGATAAGCAAGAAGAATATTTTTGGTGCAAAACTTTGAAAAAGAAATGCTTTTTATGATTTTTCAAATGTTTTTTGATTTTTGAACATTGTTGGACACGAAAAATAACGTTCACAAGTGAACGGATCCCAAAATCCAACGCGTCACTCACAAAAAACCTTCGATCTTCACGGAAAGAGCCGGCAGCGGCGCCATTTTAATGTCGAGATTTTTACTCGTTGAAAAGTTCGTTCTCGGTATCTCTTCGAATTGATTTCCGGTTAATTGTGTGAGATTAGTTGTTCTTAGTGAAACAAATATTTTTGGTTTTGGTAAAATAAATGAGCAAGGTTAAATAATAATTGACGAGAAATTAACACTAAAACAAGTTAAAATGTAAAAAGTGCGATATTTAAAACTTTAAAAGTATCTGACGAGAAATGAAATGACGTAAAATTAAACTTAACAAAAAGTAAATGATGCAAATCAAAACTTAAACTAAAAGTAAAGCAAATAAAAATTCAAATAAAGAAAAAGGCGGGAAAAATAAAACTTGAAAATAAAAGACAAAAACTTAAAAAGAAAAACCAAAAAGAAAACTTGACAGAAACCTTCATTCGGAAGTTTTAAACTTCCGAATGAAGAACCCTTGATCCGGAACTTTCAAAGTTCCGAATGAAGCACTTGATCCGGAAGTTTTTAGACTTCCGAATGAAGCACCCTTGATTCGGAACTTCAGACTTCCGAATGAAGACTCCTCTTTGGCTCGGAACTCATCTGGGAAAACAGAAACAGAAGCGAACGAACCCGAAGAACAGGGGAATATACAGTAACAACAATTTATCCTTAAATTAATCAAAATCAAACAAAAGATTAAACCAAAACAACCAATAAGCATCAACTAACAATAATCAATCAAAACAAATCATCAAAACTAACAAACATAACCAAATTAATCAAAACCCACTTGATCAAAATCATAAAAATTCAAGAACATGAACAATGAAGATAAAGAACAAATCAAACAAGAAAGGTAGAAGGAGATTGGCAATAAGATAAAGATTAACAACAATTAAAGGTAAACTTACTTGGAATTAAAAGAGAATCAAGGGTGCGTTACATGAAAATTAAAGTGTATAAAATCAAGGAACAAGAAAAATGAAAATGGGGAAGAGAGGCTTGTCAAGCCTCCAACAACTTAAACAAATGGCTAATAATGTGTATTTATAGGGGAGGAAGGGATTAGTGGAAGGAAGCTTCCTCCCCTCTTTCCTCTTTTCCTTAATTGCGTCATTAGGTCCCTCCTTTCTTTAATCTTCTTAAATCTTGGACTATAATGACTTTGGCTCGGGATTTCTTTGAACTCGTCTTGTAATTCTTCAATAAATTAGACTTGAGTTCTTCGGCTTTTGGTAAACTTCCGTCTTTTGACTTTTTCTTTGATAAATCTTCAGAATTGGTCTTGGACTTCCGTTCTTTTTCCACTCTTGATCTTTCGACTTCATCTTTTGTCTTTTTCTTCAATAAATGCCCGTGAAAGACCGTGTTTTCTTTCCTTTTCACATTTTGACCTTGAAACACAATAAAAACACAAACCACGCATAATTCCGCCATTTACGACATAAAATATACGTTTAGGTCTAGTTTTAATGTAATTAAGTGGTAGAAAAGATGGGTGTTTTCACACCTATCAATGATGGTAACACCTATTTTAGTCATATTTATGTTTGCTTCAAGGCCTTAAATGATGGATGGGTCCAAGGCTACAGGAGGGTTATAGGCCTAGATGGGTGTTTTTGAAAACAATTTGCAAGGGTGAATTGGTATCAGCTATAGGGAGAGATTGTAATAACCTAATCTACCCCATAGCTTAGGCTGTTGTAAGTGTAGAAAACAAAGAGAATTGGAGCTGTTTCATGCAATGTTTTATTGAAGACATGGGATTTGATAAAGGTGAAGGTCTAACCATTACCTCTGATCAACATAAGGTATGTAAAAATTTAATAACCAGTCATCATTGTATATACGTGTTTAATTACTTTCTTCTTTTGTATATAACAGTTTCATATCTTTTTTGCAGGGAATTATTGAATCTGCTAAAATGGTCATGCCTTTAGCAGAGCATAGACAGTGTGCAATGCACATCTATGCTAACTTCAGAAAAAAGTATACTAGAGTGTTGTTTAGGAACCTATTTTGGAAAGTAGCCAAAGCAACATATCCAGCTAGGTTTGAAAAAGCTATGAATGAAATCAAGGAAATAAGTAAAGAAGCTCATGCCCATCTCATGCAAAGAAATCCTGAAAGCTGGAGTAGAGCTTTCTTTACAATAGATACTTCTTGTGATGCAGTTGAGAATGGAATTAGTGATTGTTTCAACTCACTAATTGTTGAAGCTAGAAGGAAACCAATAATGAACATGCTTGAAGATATAAGGATATGACTGATGGAAAGAATGCAGAAAATGAGGGAGAAACATGCTAAATGGGCTGAGGTGATATGTCCTAACATAAAGAATAAGGTAGAGATTGTAAAGGAACATCACAAGTAAGTTAACTATTAACCTTTATCTTTGGTTTTTGTCTTTGCAGTTACATAGGTGTGAAGTAAGTTAACTGTTATCCCTTATATCTTTTGTTAGGAACTGGAAAGTTGTGGCTAGTGGACAAACAAGGTTTGAAGTAAGAAATGGGTATGAAGGATTTTAGGTGGATGAGGGGTTAAGAACATGTAGTTGCAGGGGGTTGGCATTTGACTGGTATTTTATGCCAACATGGATTAACAGTTATATATTTCCTACACAAAACACCCGAGGAATATATGTCTGATTGGTACAACAAAGATAGGTTTGTTGCTACATACAGCCATTACATTCATCCTATGAATGGAATGGATCAATGGCCTACAACATCTTATGAAAAGCCATTACCTCTAATAAAGATAAGAATGCCAGGAAGACCCCCACATAAAAAAAGGTAGATGCATCTGAATATGATGGTAATAGATCAAGGGCCAGGGGAATCACTATTAGTTATGCATGGCTAGTGGACATAATCAAAGGAGTTGTCCTACAAAGGGTGAGGGATCTAGTGTAGGTGAAAACACCAGTGTAGGTGAAAACACTGGTGTAGGTGAAGGATCAGCTAGTGGGTCAAGAGGTGGTAGGACTGGAAGTGGGTCAAGAGGTGGTAGTACAAGAAGGGGTTCTAGAGGTGGTAGGACTAGAAGTGGGTCAAGAGGTGGTAGGACACCTACTTGTAATCAGTCATCTATACCTAGTGTAGGTTTTGAAATGAGTACAAGCCCAACAACTGAAGGTGTTAGGGTAACTAAGTTAGGTGTCAAGATTAGGGGTGGTATAAGCAAGTCTCCAACTATGTCTACAATCAATGGAAAGGTGATTAGACACAGGGGAAAAGGAGAGGGGCCAATTGGAGTTGGTGTTTCATGGGTCCTAGATTGACAGAAGAAGATGTTATCTCTATTGAGTAGCTTTTAGTTTAGGACCACTAAAATTGGAAAGGCATATGTATGGCATTTTTGTATATCAGCCGTTGCTAACTGTTAGAACATGGTAACTAAAATGTAGTATGATGATGCAAGTTAGATACTTGTAAAACATTTATAACATTTGCAGCTTTTGTATGAATGAATCTTCCATTTTAGTTATGATCAATTAAGCTAGAAATTTCATTCCATTACTTCATAACATTACAATAATTGAAAAGCACAAAACATTACAAGAGAACATGAAACATCATGGAACATTACAACACTTGAAAATCACAAAACATTACATAAACCTAAAAACACACATCACAAAACATTACATAAAACTAAGAACATACATCACAACAACCACAACAACAACCACAACCATCAAGACCCTGTTGTAGAAACGCATCCTTGCCCATTCATTGTTATGTTGTAGAATCATTTATTGAGCTTCAACCAAATTAACATGGTTTTGGTACATCAAACTTTCATACCAACGATGTGGTAATGGCAAATCCATCACCTAAAGATATTACAATTCGTCATAGGATCCAAGTAATTTGGGCAGCCTAGAAACCTTCTATCTGGGTTATTTGTGTCCATGAAGTACGACATCGTGCCACTTGCCCACAACCATAAAGAATCGAATTGGACATTGTTTTTTGGGATTAGGCATAAACCCTATATTTGGGAGAAGATAGAGTTTTAATTTTTGGGAAGAATGAGAGTGTAGGTGGGATTTTATATAAAAAAATAACCAACGGTACAATTTTTAGTGGGTGGGTCCCACATATATTCAACGTAGCATTGAAAACTGACTAACAACCGGTAACAAGTGAAGGGGGTAACGCGGTTGAATGATTTTCAAAACTTCAATAACCCATTCAACAAACCCGTATACATTAGTAACTAATTTGTAACAAAAAATACTATAGTAACTTAGGTTAAGATTTGACCAAACATTAGTAACTTATTTGTCTATTTTCCCAAAAAGAAGTTTTGAAAAAGCTCACGGAATAAGCCAGAAACAAGAAAAGTACTTTTTTCACTAAAATACAAAATAGTCGGGTTAGAGTTCTAGACCACTTCATGACTTGATTCTTTTTGCAAAATCTCTTAAATAGATTAACTAAGAATAATCAAAAAGAAAATTTCCAAAATCTAAGTAGAATAAGCCGTAGAAGGCAATAAGCTAACTGAATAAGCACAAAAAGTTGATATATTAATGAAAAGCTAACCAAATGAGCTGAAACTCCTAGAATCTACTATAAAGTTAAGAAAAGCTATGGAAAGTACAAAATTAAAGTTGTTGCACACACCAATAAGCTAAACAGATTCAATAAGCACTTTGACCAAAGTCAACAAAAGTCAAACTTGATTTTCTTGGACTTATGGATTTGTAAGCTGTTTAGGGCATGAATAAGCTTTAATGGAGGAAGCTTTTTAGTGCAAAAGCCAGTGAACAAGTCTCACCAGTTGGTGAACTTGCTTGATTTTTGGACAGAAAATTCAATAAGCCAAGTGTAGGATAGTGTTTTCTAAGGATTAGGCATGTTATGATTAATCTATTAAGATGGATGGGAAATGAAAGAACTAGAGAGAGAAAGAAGAGAGAGAAAGGAGAGAAAGTAAAAGAAAGATTGATTATGTAAAATGTGTGTGAAACACAAAGTGACCAACCCCTCCTAACATGCTAGGAGGGGGTTTATATACCCACCCTACATGTGGGCTATATGGACTATATTAGATCACGAGCCCAATATCATTGGAGTGACCGATCCTTTCTAAATACGTAAAAACGTATTTCCAACAATCTCCCCCAAAGGGAGGTCACTTCAAGTTACAATGTCCTAAATAGTCTATAGCTCGTGATCTATGCTAACAATGATGTGACCGAGACTTTCCTTAGAAAAACGTATTTCCAACAATCTCCCCCAAAGGGAGGTCACACCATTTTACAAAATCTTAAACCTAGCATACTATGCTTGAGTCTTCGATCTTGTTCTTGTTAATATGCTGATGAGATCTTTGGCTTTGGTCTTGAACATGTGTCCTTGCTTTGACCTTGTGCATTCATCACTTGTGATATTTTCCTCCTCGTGACTTCATGTTCCACATACTTATACTTTCATAAATTCTTGAAAGCTTCATAGTTTGATACAACGGAAGACTTGACTTTTAGACTTTCTTGAATTTGTTGAAGTATTAAGTGCATACAGTATAAGCATGTGGTGACAACTTCTTCTGGATTGTACACCGCAATGCCACCTTCTTGTTACGCTGCATAAGACAGTTAGCAACAAAACATATACACGGATGAAATGGCCTTGAACATTTCATTCTAATTCGGTAGCATTTTACCTCCGGTCGGTGAAGACCGTTGGACGATATAAAATATCGTACTTGTGACAGGTAGTTTCAATTAAGAACCTCCTTGACAAGATTTCATGGGTAAACCCGTTCTCTTTATTTGACCGTCCAAAGCTGACTGCGAACATAAAGAGTGAATCATTTGGATAATATTATCCACATGATTTGAAGCCGTCAATTCATGTTCCTGGAACAAGTGAAATTCAATTAAGAACCGCACCATCGTTGCTTTCCAGTTGTCACGAGTTTGATTCGTGTAGAATCTTGCAAGTTACCTACCAAGTGCTGTTTGATGTTAACACTAAAAAGGATTTCCACTCATCACTGTGAACACTAAGGTATCACTCTGAGTGTTTTGGCAAGACCACTAAGATATTGCGTAGAGGCTTGGAACGTGTTTAAATTCAGTTAAGAATTAAACCACTATTGCTTTCCAGTTATCACAAGTTTGATTCATAAAGAATCGCACAAGTCACCTACCATGAGCTTTTTGATATTCGCTCAAGAAGGATTTCCATCTTTATTGTAAATACTTTCGTATTACTCGGATGTTCAGGCAAGATCATGAAGATTTTGCGTAGGACTCTTAAGATCTTTCTTACTTTTCACAGTGTGTGAGGAAGCAAGGAAATATGAAAGTGTGTCCTAATGAGATATTTGATGATCTCAAATGGCTCTAGACTCAATCGTGCATTTTGTATTTTTAGTGATCGGAGGCAGGAGAGGAGTGCCACCATGTCAATACCAATTTATTCGGAGTGAATAAATCAATAGATAATGTGTTGTCTCCGTGTGATTAAAACAAATATCTTTTAAGAGATATCTGAGTTAGCTGGGATGGGTTGTGCCTTGCATCACTGGGTCCATGATGTATGTCTTCAATATCAAGAATCATTAAAAAATGATCTTAATAGCATATGTATTGACCTGGTTTCTGCTTAAGTTTTACGGAGGGCTTCTTTCTATACACCCTTTATTTTTACAATTCTTTTTCATTCTTCAAACCCTTCAATGCTTACCAATACGTCATCACTAGCACCTTGTTGTGATTGTTCCAGTGCTATTTAAGTACTTGGTCGGCATTCAACTACGTTCACAATCTTTCTCCATCTTTCCTAATGACTACTATTTCTAGCTATGGAATGTCCTTGGGAAGATTCCTTCGGTTCTAGAGGAATCATTGGACTTTAACCTATCATACCATCCTTATGTCACCACAATCTTCACCGTCGTGAATAGAGATGTTTTGGGTAAGTGTATGTCACCATGAAATCCATTTTGAAGTGAAAATCCATTTTGCTCCCCCTTAACATATGCCACGATATCCGAAAACATCGCACATGTCGGGATGAGCTGTCACGTTAAGTCAAACCATTTATGATTAATCATTTCCCATATTAAATCACATTTTCTCCCCCATATTAAAAATATTAACCCAATCGATGTTTTTAATATCAATTGATTTAATATCATTTTAAGAAAAATTTGGGAAGAAAAATGCAAAGCCAATTATCTTCATGAATTACACAAGCTTCCCCTCAAATTAATGAGGGTGCACTTGAAACGTAAATAAAATACCTTTTAAACACAAGTGTAAGGTATTTATCACGTACAAAGATCATATACGATAATGAATTTACAATATCAGTGATTTATGAGGTTGGACCTGAATGATGGAGAACATCATATGAAAGAAGCACATGGTTCTTGGTCACGAATGTTGGTCGTCTCATCATGTCTGAAGTTATCTCTTTACTCCATGTGTACGATTGATATCGTGGTCTTGACACCAACATGTGAACTTGGCACTTTGGGCGTCAAAGATTCTGAATGCTGGACAATTGCTCCCCCTCAATTGTTGACACGTGTTCTATTGAAAGATCTGTAGTCGCCGTTTGAGTAGTCGCATCGTCGAGTATGTATATATCAATTGTAAATTGCTACGGTTGGTGGAGATGATAACTTCATAAAAACAAGATTTCTCTTGTTTTAACAAATAAATGCACTGACACGTACATATATTCGTGTTAGATTGTGTTGTTACGTAAACACAATCCCTTACATGGTTATAAAGTAAACCATGCCCGAGAAAATTAATTCCCGTTGTTGAGTCAAAGCTTTCTGGTGAAATGCTTGACTTTAATGTGAAAAGCGGGTTACTATCAGAAATAATAGCAAGCCATTTTGAGCATGTTTTAAAACATTTGAACTTCTGCTCGAACTTTATTTATAACCCCGTGTCATTATTGAATGACATTTCCAGTATCGTAAATATTATCGATTCCAGAAGACATGCTCTTTTTATCAAAACATTTTTGAACACACAAATTTGAAAGATTTAGAAAAAACCTTTTGAGAAATTCTCGAAAAATTGTGTTCATAGTTTTGAAAACCAATTACTTGAGCTTAAGATGTTGAATATCTTACAAAACTATCTCAAGTCCGAGAAGTTGTAAACTTTGTTAAGGATAAGTTTATCATCGGCGATAAACTTTCCTTTTAACTGAAGAACGAATCCTAAGTTGACATTTACTTAGAAGTCGTTTTCATGAGCTTGAAAAACTTTGAATGTTTTAATGTAAAGCTCATGACCGAGAAAGATGAATTTCTCGTTAAGAAGAAAAGTTCTCATATTTAAAAGATACACTTTTCTTTATGAGCTTAAAACTTGGAATATTTTAATACAAGTTCATGACCGAGAAAAATTAATTTCTCGTTGTAAGGATAAGTTTATCATCGGCGATAAACTTTCCTTTCTTTGAGGTCCGGGGCATAATCTGAAATATAATTATACACCATTTACACGAGCTTAAAACTTTTGAATAGTTTTAATGTAAGCTCATGTCCGAGAAAATTTAATTTCTCATTAATGAGGATAAGTTTATCATCGGCGATAAACTTTCCTTTATTTGAAGATCGGGTCATTGTTTGTCATTTAACGATGAGCCTTATATACGAGCTTAAAACCTTTGAATGGTTTTAGGATAAGCTCGTGTCTGAGAAAACTTAATTTCTCATTTTGAGGGTAAGTTATCATTGCGTAGAAAACTTCCCTTTCTCTGAAGTCTGGGTCATCGTCTGTCATTTAACGAGGAGCCATTGTGTGTTTTTAATATAAGCTCATGCCCGAGAAAAATTAATTTCTCGTTTTAAGGATAAGTCATCATCGGGATGAACTTTCCTGTCTTTTGAGAGCGAGTTACAGTCTGTTATGTGACTGTAAATCATGTACACGAGCTAAAAACCATTGAATAATTTAAATGTAAGCTCGTGTCCGAGAAAAAAATTAATTTCTCGTTTTTCAGGATAAGTCATCATTGGGATGATCTTTCCTGTCTTTTGAGATCGAGTTACAGTCTGTTATGTGACTGTAAGTCATTTTGGTAGGCTTAACCATGAATCCCCTGAGACACTTGTTTCTCCGATATCTGCTTCTTTAGCAACCAAACTCTAAGAGTGTCCTTAGTTGAACGGTATACAACGATTGGACCGCTTCGTTCTTTTGGAACCTCAACTTTGGTACCTACATTCTCATTAGGAATTTGCATGCTTTGACATGGGTTAGCGATATCAATTTTAGAAGCACGTGGGGGTTCACAGTTTTCTTTTCTTGTGCCAGAGGCGACCTGAGTGGGTGATTCACTTGTCTTAGTTGGCAAACGTTTCCGTTTATAGAAAATCTTAAGTTCAGGCTTAAGTGATGTATCATCCTTTTCACTTTTCTCCCTAGCAGTCTTAGTAGAATCAGAGATAATCCTAGTTAAAGGGAACTCGTTTCCTACAAGTGTGAAAGTTCTACCAGTGGGGCGCCACATTTTACCAATGGGTTTGATTTTAGCAACCTACTGGGATTTAAGTCTAGCACGGGAGTTCACCTCATTAAGTAATTGTTTGATACAGGAATCATGATTGGCTCTAAAGACACATTTCCTACATGTTTTACAAGTAGCATATTTAATGTCCGAGTAATTCCTAGATGATTGATCGATGCTCCTAGGAGATGACATGCTACGGTTAGCAGTGTTGGGTAATCTAGAAGGCATCTGACTAGGTTTGACATTGCTATCTCTTATATGTGTCTTTTGCTTAGCCTCCCTTAGACCAAATGTTTGGCGAACGTCATTTGAACTAGTTCGGGACGTGTTCTTTGGACTATGTCTAGGGAAACTAGAGGCAATTATGTGATTATGTCGTGCAAAAGCTGTTTTAGTCACATTGGGCCTAGATGGTGGAGTGACTGTTCTAGAAAGATGAACCATATCAACTTGGGAGGCAAACCGCGGTCTCGAGGATTGTGATCGCTCGGATCTAAATGCAGTCGGTTGTCGAATAACCTGATTTGTAGGCGGTTTCCCCAAGATTGATGGTTTTTCAAGCTTAGTGTCCATACTAGTTCCTTTAGTTTTCCTTAATTCATTTCTCAAAGAAGCTACAGCAAAAACCTTTTCCTGTACTGGAACTTTTAAAGTCTCATTCTCTTTGAGAAAGTTATCTTGGGATGCCAATTCAGATTCAAGCAACTTAATTTGTTTCAAAAGATTATCCTTTTCAGCTTTAGAAGCTAGAACAGTTTGATCCAATTTTATTTCAAGAACAACGTTTGACTTTTCAAGTTTTTCAAAATATGTTTCAAATTTCTCCGTTTTCTTTGAAAATTCAATTTTGGCATCCTCAAGCTCTTTGGATTGCTGAGCTAAAATCGTTTCAAGCTCTTTAATCCTAGAGTCAGAATTATTTAAAGAAGCAGTCATCAGACACTTATCATGATGTTTAGCATTTTGAACACTTTCTCCCCCATTATGACTCACATCGGATGAATCAGAAGTGGTATTGCTATCACTCTTTTCCATCCCATGTTTGGCATAATTAGGTTCAGAAAGCTCAACATGCTGTATATTGTTGAAACTTGGCACCTGAACAGTTGGTGCTTGTGACTTGCTGCTTGTTTCATGCGTTCCTCCTGATTCCTTGCCATTGCTTATCTTGACGACCCAACTAGCACCTATTTCTTGCACGGGGCAGATGTAATCATCTTTTGACGACAACTTGAAGCATGTCTCTCTCTCATGTTCATGAGGTATTGCTGCATTCAATGACTTATACGACTCCTTAATTCTTTGAATCTAACCCTTTTTCAATCGTATCTCGTTGTAATTAACTAACCTGACCTCAATACACTTCTCAAGTATATTAATGTGATTGAGTAAGCTATTTCTAAAGGTTTCAGTCTGGCAACTCGTATGGAAGTTGAAAATCTGGTGAAGGATTGGAGTCGAATAATCAAAAGGAGGTTCCATTGTCGAGGCAAAGAAATCCTTAAATTGTGTGCGAAGGATTTCTAGACATATCTTTGCTTTAACCTCATGAAGATTTTCCCTTTCAAGTTGCAACCATAACTCATCCAAATTATTGAAAATCTTCTCTTTAAAATTATCCACTTTGCCAAAGAATATTTGAACCGTTGCTGGAAGTTCAGACATGTTGTGCGGATAAAGAAGTGCAAGATGTGTCTTGAGCTCGTGCAAGATTTCCAATGTTTTTTTGACGCAATTTGATCTCTTTGAGTTCCATGTGTTGTAGTTCTTCCTCTTGACCTGTCGAATTCGACGATTCCATTGAATGTCTGATGACAAATAATTGTGGTCGTTTTTGTTTTCGGAATTTAACAATTCGTGAAGGAACTTAGAAACAGAAATTCACGGAATATGACAAAACCAACGAAAGATCCGTAAATAACTCTTAAAAAAATCCTCGATTGATGATATAAATCTTTTCTCAGCTCAAAAATTGTTGTCGGCTCAAACGTGGATAAATTAAATCGGAGACCAAGTAAAATTCGGCTCACTCTAAAAATAAAGCACGTCAACAAATAAATCCAAGCTACGGTTAATATAATGATCAACCCGACAATTTACATCTAATTTCTCGTGGTCTCGTCAACTAATTCTTGTCACTTAATCTCGTCTCGATAATAAGCATATCCAAATATTACTATCTAAAAATACGTGCACACGTGGGTGTAAAAAAAAATTATTTCAAATTTGTATCAAAAAATAAAAATATGTTTATAAATCTGTATCCAAAAATACATTTATCCAAAATAAAAAAAACGTTTATGAAAAAAAATATATATATTGTGACCTCACTTTATCCGTCACTTTCCCTCTTAAATACGTGGGTGATAAAGACACGTTTATCCAAAAAAATACGTGGCCTGTAAATTCTTAACGTTGCCAAAAAACGTGGCAAGAACAAAACGGTTAAACTCCTTTAAATAACCTTCACCCCACACCTTGTTTCCTCCGCCTAGTTATAATATTAAACACCTCAACCCTAATTAACCAAATCCCTATTTTCTCTCAGACAAAAATGCAGCCACCTCCCTATTTTCTCTCAGACAAAAACGCAGCCACCTCCCTATTTTCTCCAAACCAATCAACCAAATCTCATCAAAGATCAATTCAGCCACCTCAAAAACATCTAAGTCATAAACTTTTTGTTCGAAACAGAAGAAAAAACAAGCAAATTCCTTCCGAATAAACGTTATATGCTTCAAGGCTCTTTTAATTAAGTGTCTCGGGTAGGTTTTTAAATAATGTTATATTTTCGGTTTTCTGTTTGAGTCTTGGATCGATGATGGTGTTGAATAACTTAGATCTTGAGTGTTGTGTGGTTTTGAGTCGATTTTGTGTAGTGTTCAAAAGAGGGTGTCGAGTCTTGGTATGGGTCCTGTTTGGTAGTCGAGGGTGGGTGGGTCTGGTAGTCTAGGGTGGTTTTTGAATCGAGTGTTGTCTTGGGTGTGAGTTGAGGGTTTGTGATACGAGTGAATCGAAGTCGTGAGTAGAAGTCGAGTTGGTTTTGTGTCGATAGGTTGAGTCGTGTTCCAGAGTCTAGATTGAGAGGGTGTTTGTGACGGAGTGTTTTAAAAGTGTTCTTTTTAGTTCCAGTTGTGAGTCTTGTCAAGGTTGGGTTTTTGAGTGGTCTGATTTGTGTCGAAAAGGTTTAGTGTTCGAGGGTTTGTTGATGTCGAGTGTAACACCCCATTTTTATAAATGGAATGTCACGCGTAATTATGGCGTGTCATCAAAGCATGCAAGGTAATATGTAGTAAAACATACATGACCATAGGGAAAACCGGAATCAAACATCGGTTCCCAAACATAAGCCCAAAACATAACAAAGTAAATGAACTAAATGAAAGACTAAACAAGCATAAATATATGAAGGAAACAGGAGAAGAAGTCTATGGCAGCTTCCATCCTATGCATGTCCTCCAAATGCTCGAGTCTTGGGTACCTGCCGTTCTGGGACATGGAAAGGAAAGTAACGGCTGAGCAAAACGCTCAGTGCACGGATATACAATATAGCATGAAATAGGATAAGCATGTAGCATATAACAGCGGAAGACTAAGTTCTGAGTAAACTGGTTAAGTATCAAGAAAACTGGTTTTATAGTTTGAAAAGCCTTATGTTTATCTTATGAAAACTGTTTTAACATAAATATACCATAGCCCATATAGGTCATGAAAAGGTCACGTGCATGAATACTTGGAGGGGTGACCTCATCATGCTGTTTAGAGGGGATGCCTCTAATCAATATACTGGTTTGGGTAGGAGGGATCAACTCCTTGTGAAGGGTGCAAGGCACACACCACATTCACCATGAAATACTGAATAAAACATGTAACTAGGATGCACCCATACGCCCCACCTGATATAATAATATGGCCAAAACTGAAAAGAGACGCCACGAGCAATCACTCCGCCGTGGGGAAGTCATAACATCGGTGCCTCCAATGCTATGGTTATGGTACCTCCATAACTAGGTGAAACTGGTCATGCTTGTATATGGCTATAGATTATGCTAATTAAACATAAGCAGTTCAAAACAATAAAACAAATGCTGGGGAAAACAGTTGGCTGCATACGGGGAAATCCTAATAAGGAAAGAATGTCCATACTGAAAGGACGGGAATCCGTACCTCAAGTCCAGTGAATGAACGGAAGAAAGACTCCTACTTCTGGATCACTAAAGCTACATGAATACACACGTGTATAAGTATCGATTCACTGATTACGTACTGGGTTTTATGTCTCATTTTAGCTGACTTGGTATGTTTTAGGTCATGGTTCACTGTTTAAAGTCTTAAACTGTGTTTATCTTGTATTTTGATTACTCTGTTTAAGTACTACTGGTATTTCATGTATTATTATACTTACTGTGTAATAATAAGTAACTTTCCAAAAATAGCAGGTTTCCAAAAATAGAAAGTTTCCAAAAATAGAAAGTTTCCAAAAATAGAAAGTTTCCAAAAATAGAAAGTTTCCAAAAAAAAAGAAAGTTACCAAAAATAGAAAGTTTCCAAAAATAGAAAGTTTCCAAAAATAGAATTTACTGCTTAAAATAGATTAGTTTCTAAAAATAGAAAGTTTCCAAAAATAGATCAGCTGCCTTAATTAAATAAGTTTCCATATATAGAAGGTTTCCATGATTAGATTAGCTGCCTGAATTAGATAGATTTCCATATATAGAAGGTTTCCATTAATAGATTAGTTGCCTTATTTAATTAAGTTTCTATAAATAGAAGTTTCCATATAGAATTAAGCTGGTTACATAAGCTAACATATAAGTCTACGTGTTTATAAGCTGATTTCTTAAGTCATATGATATAGTATATAGTTTAATTATTATTTCATGTATTTTAATTAAACTATAGGTTAAGCATTTTAATTAAAGTATAACATGTTTTAATTAAAATGAAATGAAAAATACTTAGGTTAAAAAATGTGTATTATTATTATTAATAATATAACCTAAGTCATGTCTAAATTAATTAATTATAGGCATGTTTTAAATAATTAATTAAGTATAACTTATAACATAAAATACTTAGGTTAAATTAATATCATGCTAAATTAATAATTAGAATAACCTAAGTCATGATTTAATTAATATCTCATGTTATTAATTAATTTATATCCTAAGTTCATGATTCATAAAAATTAACATGTAACATAGATCATGATTTAACCAACGAACCGTGAACCGGGCATGAAATCGACACCGTACCCCGAACCAAATCGGGGTTCCCCTTGGTTCCTTGCTGCCGTGGGACCCACACCACCAAACCGGAACCACATGGTCTCGGTGGTGGTTTCTAGGCCAAGCCGTGACCCCCTTAGGGCACGGTCTAGGCGTCGGCTAAACCAAACACCCGTAAAACACCCTTTTGATTTTACCCTTTAACCAAATACATGTAAATTTTATGTTTTTAATTAGGTTTTAAAAACATCATGTTCTTAATTAATTTTACCAAATCAAATCAAAAGAAATAATTAAAAAGAAAGGTTAAAAAGGTATACCGAATGTGTGGATCAATAAAGGATGAACAAACACTAACACTTGTACAATATCCATGATCAAAATCAACAAGAACACCTCCTTTGGTGTTGTAGAAGTGGCGGCCAAAAATGGGGAGGAAGAAGGAGAGGAGAAACTTTTTAGGGTTTTATCTTTTTTCTAGGTTTTGTCAAAATGAACAAGTTTTCCAAATTTTTCATGTTAGTAATTTTGCATGGGCTAAGCCCATTTCTTGTCCCTAATTTCGTGGTTCATGGGGCCCACATGGGGTAACCCAAATGTTTTTCGTGTCTAAATAATAAGTGTGTTCTCGTGTTCGTTCGTGGTTAAACGTGTTCGTTCGTGTTTATTTGTGTTCGCGTTTAAATAATTACCGTGACCCAATATATTTATTCGTGTTCGTAATAAATATATATATATATACGTAATTAATATTAACTCGTGATTTAATTATGTTCATGATTTCATGATCGCATGTTCGTGATTAATTATTGTTTAAATAACTATTACGTGATCGTGCATAGTAAATACTTATTAACTGCTTATCATGAGTTTGTACGTAATCGATACTTATCATGTCATACACGTATGCACTTGCTTGATTATTAGCACATGAATGTGATCAATACTAAATAGGGTAAGTTTTAATCTAGGACGTACGATCTTAAGGGCACTATTCATGGTAAAAGCATGCGGGTTTTACAATTCTTCCCCTCTAAAAAGAATAATTCGTCCCCGAATTATAGATAAAGTAACTGGGAGCGAAACATACCCAAATCAAACTGGAAAGGTATGCCAAAAACGGAAATGAAGGTGACATGGTAGAAGGGAACGTGGAACGTGACCTGTCTTGAAAAGACATGGAACGTGACGTGACTGAAAGGACATATCTAATCGATACGAGAAAAATAGATAAGAAGTCCGGATGAACTTGTCCGTTTCCAAGTGGCCTCCCTCTTGGAACGGTTCCTTCAGAAGATCCCGACACTAATGATAAATCTTGGTCCTCCTGACCTTGACTTGGAATACGAAGAAATTCTTGGTTATCAACGGAAGGTAGATCCCCAAAATTCGATCGAGGAAAATAAGAGTTAACGTGCAAGGGTAACTGAAACGTTACGATGCAAGACAATCTGACTTGACTGATAATTAGAAACGATGCGCGAGACATAAAGAAACGTAGTACGTGAAAAATTTTGAACGTGATACGTGAAAAATTTTGAACGTGCTACGTGGAGATATGGCGAGTGTAGTATAAGTAAACATATCGTGATCCATGATACGTGTAACCTATTTTGATCATGATATGAGGAACGTGGAATGAACATGACATGTGAGACATATCGTGATCATATAATATAATGGCGGTGACGCCAAACGCTACAGGGTGAGACGTGGAATATGACGTGAAACGTCTATCTGATGGTGGAGAGTTATACTAAACTTGGGTCTGGTCTCACAAGTTCTTGCAACTTCCCAGAACGAGAAAAGAAATGAACGAAGAGTCGTAAGCCAAAAATACGATCACGAACGTGAATAGTGTCATGAACGTGAGCGCGAAAGCAAGTCGTGGAATCAGAATGAAGACATGAAGTAAGTTAGGAGTACAATTTACGAATCTTTGTCTGACCCGATAGCTGAGGGATTGCCAAGTGATCGGATGAGCCTTGGCTGGAACATGTTCGTTCAATCTGTTTGTTCTGAAATCCGTACGGGTGTAAGGATTTTGCAGACTTGATCAAACTGTTGACAATAACCCAGATAGCATCATGCTTCTTCTGAGTTTGCTGAAATCTGGTAACTAAAATCCATGGAGATCTTGTCCCTTTTCGATTCACAATTTCATATGATGAAAACATACCCGTCTGTTGGTGTCCTATCTTAGCCTGTTTGTATAACAGGTATGAAGATATGAACGTAACTGTATCTTGCTTCGTAGAACTTGATACATAGGAGTTTGCGAAACTCTGAGTCTCTGACTCTAGACTTCTCCTAGCGTAGGATTTCCTAGAACACCTAATGTAGTGTAGGGTTCTCTCCGTTACGCATAAGCCGAGTCATGGTAAGATTAACCGTAGAATTCCATGTGATTCAGCGTGTCACTGAAATCAAACAGAATTGATATCGGAAAGAATTTCCAGGGTAAAATTTCTCTTGTCATAGAATTTGCAACATAGTGCAGATAGTGTATTCCTGTTCTTCTCTAGGCTTAGAGGAAATCAGGTTATCCTCAATGAAAACGCTGATGAATTTGTTTAGGAGTTCATGGAAACACAATTTATTAAGTCCATAATGCTGTTGGAGCATTGATGAGACTAATCCAAAATCATAAATCTAGCATGACCGAGTCGTGTACGAATAGCAGTCATGGACATGTCCTGCTCTTTTACTTGTCACTGTTGGCAGCATGATCCTGAGTTCGATCTTGGAAAAGTGATTAACACTATAAGGTCGATTAGACATGTTGTCACTACATGGAGGAGAATAACGGTCATGAATGGTGATTTGCTTACGGCGACGGTAGTCGACACATAATCTCATGGTACCGTCCTTCTCCTTGTAAGTTATTCTGGAATGTATGGGAAGATTTTGAAAAAAATCATCTGGCTATGCGTAAAAGACTTAAGTGGTCGTGTCTTACTGACAGGTAGCAAATTTTAGCGACCATGGCTAACAACGCACATGCTTGTAAGCATAGATAACTTGTATAGATTTTCTCGATGGAAAATCAAGCTGAATGTATTCAGGAGCCTGAGCATTACTGTACATAATTATGAATCGTTGCATGGTGTGCTGTTCATAGTACATAATTAGGATACAATTCATCTCGTGTCTGTCCGAGGAAAATGCGTTAGCAGCTTGGATCTCATCATTAAGCTGACGGAAAAACTTCGTATACGTGGGAATACGAAAGGCGTCCTTCATGGTCAGGAATATATGAACTATGGTGAAAGAAATGAAAGTAACATCAGCAACGTGACAGTTCTCACTTATGCGCCGGTAATGGTATTGAAATTCAGTGGCCTGATTAATACATGGCACAACAAAATGGATATACCCTTGGAGGGTACCCTGAATTTCTTAGAAATGTTCCATAATTAGACGTGAGTCACGTGTCTTGACTCGTGTCTTGAGAAATGTAAGCGTGACATATGTCTTGACTGGTATCTTGACATGTGTCCTCAGAAAGTATACGTGAGACATGTGTCTTGACTGATGTCTTGACATGTGTCTCGAGATGTGAAACAATTAGAACTACAAATATTAGGTTAATATGCCAGAATTGGCGGATCGGTTGGACTACTGATCGTTTGTACGTCTGATCACGTCCGCGGCCGGAGCCTCGGTTGCGATTTCTAGGATAGTTTCTGTCATAGTAGTGGTTACTATCATCTTGTCTGTCGGTTCCCTGACGGTCATTCTCATGACCGTGACTCATGTAACTATTTAGCTGAGTGGCCGGCTGGTACTGGTTTGCACTCATATGGCTGAAATGACAGCCGAACGACGTGTGACATGTATCTATGAATTTGGAACAATGATTGATGGGAATTGTCTGATGGTGAAGCATCTTCTCGTCCAATTGCTTTGCTCCGACGCCTTTGTCTTCGTCTTTTAAGATCTCCAGGTTGTGAACAACATCAGCATCAGCATCTCGTAGCGTCTCCCAACATCAGCAGCATCAACCTTCAGTAACATCTCCAAGCTATGAGCGGCATCGACAACCTTGTAGAATATCAGCAAGTAAACATACGCCTGAGATGATTTAGAATCGACTAGCGAATACTCGTGAAGTATTGCAAGTGGAATACACATGGATTAAGGTACATGTAATACACATGAAATACGGTACGTGGAGTACACATGGAATACACATGAAATGACCGGTATAGGCTCGATCATTTGTCCTGATTTAAGGAAAGTAAACCGGTTAAACGGTTAGGAAAACCATCATAATAACCTGGCAGTATTAGCATAGACATCATTCTGGTTGCATAGAGAAACGCTAAAGTGTGGTTACACAAAATTTAACGATGATTTGCCTGACAGCATGATCAATGAAAACCAACCATGACTATCATGAAAGCATGATTAAAGAAATCTAACAATGTCTTGCAGGACAACGTAAATAACAAAAGAGGCATGAAACATAATCAACATGAAGACGGAATTATCATGAGGAAACATGAAACCATCTATTACGAAGAAGTGTATAACATAATCAGCATAAAACTGAAGTTAACCATGACAGTATGAAGGCATACTTGACATAAAAACATAATAACTTATGATGGGACATGAAAAATTTTTATGCCAATTTAAATCATGAGAAAAATTTTATGCAAGAAAAATAGTGCATGAATGCGTAATGTAGTTTATAAAACCTTTATATGTGCGAGGGAACGCCTATGGGTCGGTTCCAAAACAAAAGATATGGCGAGGGGACGCCTATGGGTCGGTCCCAAAGTTAAAAGTTTCGATAAAAGCACATGCGACTAAATAGGGCCAGTCCTGTACCAACCATTACTTAGTCAAAATTCCTGCAACAGATGACATATGATATAAATGCATGAATGCATGAAACATAATAATTAGAAGTCATTCTCAAAACTTAACAGAAAAAATTTTATGTGAAAATTATGAACTACTGGGGTCAGTCCACATCGTCACAGTTCACTAGGAACATCATGCATAGACAATGACACATAACTATGTATGGATGACGGTTGTTCATTCCATATTAGTAAGACGATACTGGTGAAAACATCATGGTGAAAACAACAAGGTGCTGAAAACGTCATGGCTAAAACAAAAAGGTGCTGAAAACATAATGGTTAAAACAACAACGCTCTGAAACATCAATACGTGGAATAACAATCGTTGGCTTAGGAAGCTCCTGGTGACTACCCACTAGTCACAGGTCGAGTTTTAGAGCCTACAGGTCGAAACCTTGGCTCTGATACCATAATTGTAACACCCTATTTTTATAAATGGAATGTCACGCGTAATTATGGCGTGTCATCAAAGCATGCAAGGTAATATGTAGTAAAACATACATGACCATAGGGAAAACCGGAATCAAACATCGGTTCCCAAACATAAGCCCAAAACATAACAAAGTAAATGAACTGAATGAAAGACTAAACAAGTATAAATATATGAAGGAAACAGGAGAAGAAGTCTATGGCAGCTTCCATCCTATGCATGTCCTCCAAATGCTCGAGTCTTGGGTACCTGCCGTTTTGGGACATGGAAAGGAAAGTAACGGCTGAGCAAAACGCTCAGTGCACGGATATACAATATAGCATGAAATAGGATAAGCATGTAGCATATAACAGCGGAAGACTAAGTTCTGAGTAAACTAGTTAAGTATCAAGAAAACTGGTTTTATAGTTTGAAAAGCCTTATATTTATCTTATGAAAATTGTTTTAACATAAATATACCATAGCCCATATAGGTCATGAAAAGGTCACGTGCATGAATACTTGGAGGGGTGACCTCATCATGCTGATTAGAGGGGATGCCTCTAATCAATATACTGGTTTGGGTAGGAGGGATCAACTCCTTGTGAAGGGTGCAAGGCACACACCACATTCACCATGAAATACTGAATAAAACATGTAACTAGGATGCACCCATACGCCCCACCTGATATAATAATATGGCCAAAACTGAAAAGGGACGCCACGAGCAATCACTCCGCCGTGGGGAAGTCATAACATCGGTGCCTCCAATGCTATGGTTATGGTACCTCCATAACTAGGTGAAACTGGTCATGCTTGTATATGGCTATAGATTATGCTAATTAAACATAAGCAGTTCAAAACAATAAAACAAATGCTGGGGAAAACAGTTGGCTGCATACGGGGAAATCCTAATAAGGAAAGAATGTCCATACTGAAAGGACGGGAATCCGTACCTCAAGTCCAGTGAATGAACGGAAGAAAGACTCCTACTTCTGGATCACTAAAGCTACATGAATACACACGTGTATAAGTATCGATTCACTGATTACGTACTGGGTTTTATGTCTCATTTTAGCTGACTTGGTATGTTTTAGGTCATGGTTCACTGTTTTAAGTCTTAAACTGTGTTTATCTTGTATTTTGATTACTCTGTTTAAGTACTACTGGTATTTCATGTATTATTATACTTACTGTGTAATAATAAGTAACTTTCCAAAAATAGCAGGTTTCCAAAAATAGAAAGTTTCCAAAAATAGAAAGTTTCCAAAAATAGAAAGTTTCCAAAAATAGAAAGTTTCCAAAAAAATAGAAAGTTACCAAAAATAGAAAGTTTCCAAAAATAGAAAGTTTCCAAAAATAGAATTTACTGCTTAAAATAGATTAGTTTCTAAAAATAGAAAGTTTCCAAAAATAGATCAGCTGCCTTAATTAAATAAGTTTCCATATATAAAAGGTTTCCATGATTAGATTAGCTGCCTGAATTAGATAGATTTCCATATATAGAAGGTTTCCATTAATAGATTAGTTGCCTTATTTAATTAAGTTTCTATAAATAGAAGTTTCCATATAGAATTAAGCTGGTTACATAAGCTAACATATAAGTCTACGTGTTTATAAGCTGATTTCTTAAGTCATATGATATAGTATATAGTTTAATTATTATTTCATGTATTTTAATTAAACTATAGGTTAAGCATTTAATTAAAGTATAACATGTTTTAATTAAAATGAAATGAAAAATACTTAGGTTAAAAAAATGTGTATTATTATTATTAATAATATAACCTAAGTCATGTCTAAATTAATTAATTATAGGCATGTTTTAAATAATTAATTAATTATAACTTATAACATAAAATACTTAGGTTAAATTAATATCATGCTAAATTAATAATTAGAATAACCTAAGTCATGATTTAATTAATATCTCATGTTATTAATTAATTTATATCCTAAGTTCATGATTCATAAAAATTAACATGTAACATAGATCATGATTTAACCAACGAACCGTGAACCGGGCATGAAATCGACACCGTACCCCGAACCAAATCGGGGTTCCCCTTGGTTCCTTGCTGCCGTGGGACCCACACCACCAAACCGGAACCACATGGTCTCGGTGGTGGTTTCTAGGCCAAGCCGTGACCCCCTTAGGGCACGGTCTAGGCGTCGGCTAAACCAAACACCCGTAAAACACCCTTTTGATTTTACCCTTTAACCAAATACATGTAAATTTTATGTTTTTAATTAGGTTTTAAAAACATCATGTTCTTAATTAATTTTACCAAATCAAATCAAAAGAAATAATTAAAAAGAAAGGTTAAAAAGGTATACCGAATGTGTGGATCAATTAAGGATGAACAAACACTAACACTTGTACAATATCCATGATCAAAATCAACAAGAACACCTCCTTTGGTGTTGTAGAAGTGGCGGCCAAAAATGGGGAGGAAGAAGGAGAGGAGAAACTTTTTAGGGTTTTATCTTTTTTCTAGGTTTTGTCAAAATGAACAAGTTTTCCAAATTTTTCATGTTAGTAATTTTGCATGGGCTAAGCCCATTTCTTGTCCCTAATTTCGTGGTTCATGGGGCCCACATGGGGTAACCCAAATGTTTTTCGTGTCTAAATAATAAGTGTGTTCTCGTGTTCGTTCGTGGTTAAACGTGTTCGTTCGTGTTTATTTGTGTTCGCGTTTAAATAATTACCGTGACCCAATATATTTATTCGTGTTCGTAATAAATATATATATACATAATTAATATTAACTCATGATTTAATTATGTTCATGATTTCATGATCGCATGTTCGTGATTAATTATTGTTTAAATAATTATTACGTGATCGTGCATAGTAAATACTTATTAACTGCTTATCATGAGTTTGTACGTAATCGATACTTATCATGTCATACACGTATGCACTTGCTTGATTATTAGCACATGAATGTGATCAATACTAAATAGGGTAAGTTTTAATCTAGGACGTACGATCTTAAGGGCACTATTCATGGTAAAAGCATGCGGGTTTTACATCGAGTCCGGTTGTTTGTTTGACCAAAAATGATTTGAGTCCTTTTGTTCAAGTTTTATGTGGTTTGTGTCGCAATACTTATTTTATCATCGCAATATCAATCAAACATGCATCACAATAAACATACTCTTCCATCGCAATATTCAAAAAGACTTTCATCGCATTATTCAACCTTTTCACTATGACATCGCAATGTTTAAAAACTCACCATCGGAATGTCACAAAACATTTTCGGCAGAGTTTCGTCTCAGTGAACCTTAATCCCGTCGCAATCACAATCGCAAAGTGCAAGCGCAACCCACGTCGGAATAAGGGTGTCGGAATGATTTGATCGCAAAGTAGAACCTTATGGTTATTGCGATCGATGTACAAACCTGGGACGTTACGATCGGAAGACGAATCGGAATAAGGCAACAATCACCAAGTCAATAGATAAAACGTGCCAATCTAAAGAATCAACCAAGCTCTTGATACCAACTGTAGGATAGTGTTTTCTAAGGATTAGGCATGTTATGATTAATCTATTAAGATAGATGGGAAATGAAAGAACTAGAGAGAGAAAGAAGAGAGAGAAAGGAGAGAAAGAAAAAGAAAGATTGATTATGTGAAATGTGTGTGAAATACAAAGTGACCAACCCCACCTAACATGCTAGGAGGGGGTTTATATAGCCCACCCTACATGTGGGCTATATGGACTATATTGGATCACGAGCCCAATATCATTGGAGTGACCGATCCTTTCTAAATACGTAAAAACGTATTTCCAACACCAAGTGAACTTATGAGCTTGTATGATAAGCTATAAACACTTAAAGCACCGCTAGTTGGCAACAAAGAAGAAATAATAAGCAACATTTCATACAAAATCACAAAGCAATGACAAAATCTAAAGCATGCATGTTTGTTGATATAGTTGGAAATTCAGTGAACTTTGATAAGCTATAAAAGCTACAACAAGATACCAAAGTGTAAGACCAGATGTTGCACAGATATACCACCGAAAGGACTATTATCAAACCAAATCTCAGACCTTAATACCAACTAACAATGATTTAAAACCTTCTGATGTGTTTGACCTTGTTTTAGGTACAAAAATGGTTAATATGCAATTTCTTGTTTCTATCTTTGCACAAGTCTACCAATAGCACATAATCACCTAAAAACAAATGATGAGCAATAACCAACAAAGGAAAACGAAGCCCTAAGGCCCTAAAGTCTAGTCACAGTCAATCCTAAACCCCCTTTAATCCTACCGATTTCAAACAAACTTTTTATTTTTACCTTATATAACATGCAATATTATTACTCAAACAAGATCTAACAAACCTAAGTGACAGATTCAAACCACAAAAATAACACTTCCAAGCATGGAACACCAAATCACATGAGATCCTATTTTTGACAGAAAAAGAGGTTAAAAAGACAAACCTCCAAGGTGTACTTCCACACCTTGGAATGGTTGAGTTTTTGTTCTAGCTAAATAAGCACCAACTTCCAACGGCTAAGAACAAACAAGGCCACAGCTGAACGCTTGGACAATGGGTTAGCACAAGTATAAATAATGAAGATGAGATGGTAAAAGGTCAATCCTTTTCAACACTCAAGCTCCCATAAGTCCTTGAACCCTCCCTTATAACTTCACCACCCCTTAATCAGTCAAGATTAGGAGGCGATGAACAATCATAAGATCAAATCACAAGGCTATTTGAACCATAAGTACTTAGTAAAACCCTTGATAGTTTTCTTTGAAAATCCTTAAACCACACTTAACAATGTTAGATCCGGATTGACTGTGACTTATGTCACTTAAAAATCACCTCAATGGACCAAACCTCTCACAAGCACATACCAACTTTTCTTTAACTCATAATGAAAAAGGAATTATAGGATATTGGGAGAAATAAATAGATCCAAGGTTTTGTTTAAGCAAAAATTATAACAATCAATGAACTCAAACAAGAAACAAGTAAATGATCACAGATTCTCACTTTAACAATACCAACTTTTCATTAAACTAGAAAAAGGAATTACAAGTTTTTATAGAAAAAATCTGGACAAAGGGCTCACTCACATGTAGAAGGTTCTAGTGCTAAACATTGAGCTAAAACCCTTGTAATGGAAATGCCAAATGTGCCCTTGGAAATTTTGAATAAATCTGCCATGTGAATAATTCTTAACGTTTTGTGGATGTTGAGTTGTTAAGGGGCAATCTCAAACCTTTATCTTCATGTAGGGACCAAGGAAATGCTCTAAACCGTTATATGGAGGATTTACTATTGTCTTGTTGTTAAAGATGAACTCTATTGGTGAAGGGGAGACACATGGAGGATGCTGGGGTGATGCAGGGGACCAAAGTGATGGTTGGATTGTGATTAGCACTTGGTTAATCATCATTCTGGAGTAGCCTAAGGTCTAATTACCCTTAACCAAAGTGTTAGCCTCAAAATATTGAGTCAAACAAGATGCAGGGGACCAAAGTGATGGTTGGGTTGTGATTAGCACTAGGTTAATCATCATTCTGGAGTAGCCTAAGGTCTAATTACCCTTAACCAAAGTGTTAGCCTCAAAATATTGAGTCAAACAAGAATGCTCGGTCATATGTTTATTATGTATCGTATTTTCATTTGTTGTAATAGGTAGTATGTTAGTCGTGTATAAAGGGCTTAACTTTAAGCTAAGGTTCATTCATAAGTAACCAAAGCCCAAAAGGAAAGCTCGACCCATGTAGTATAGTCCATACAAGCCCACATGTAGGGGGACTATAAATACCCTTCCTAGCATGTTAGGAAGGGTATTGGTCATTCATTTTCTCTAATCTAATATCACCTAGTTTCTCCAATCATTCTCTTTACTTTCTCTCACTACTTTCTCTCTCTAGAATTCATCTCATATCTACCTTTCTTTCTTCATAAATTCGTATTATATCATCACAATATGTGGGACAACAATTGGTATCAATCGCCATAGGGTAGTTTTGTGATTGGTTGTTGTGTTTTCATTTGATTTATTTGATTTTATCCTTATTTATTCCACGAATTCAAGATATTTTTATGTTTTTTAGTGTTCTTCAAGTCGTATAACTTCTTTATTCGTGTCGTAGTGATTTGGGTATCTTGGTTTTGGTTAAAACATAAACTTTCTTAGATCAATCGTTCAAAACTTTCTGTTTTTCTTCGTTCCGAATTTTCAGCAAGTGTCTCCATCCGTCAAGTAAATTCAAATTTTTTACATACTAGTTTTAGGACATTTCTAGCTCGATTTCAAAATTTGGCGATTACAAATTTTTTGGTCTACCGTTTTGTCGGACTGGGCAATTTATTGTCGGACTGTGAAAAAATAGGAATTTTCGGAATTTCAACAAAAACTCAATCACATCATATCTACTTAAGATCCATATTCACTTCATCATTTTAGAGAATTTTGAGATGGATTCTACTGTAGAATATCGTGTGACGAACAACAACATAATGGTGGCGGGGACCACCAATGCTTGTGGCCGGTCGATATGCTCAATGGCAATCACGTTTTCTTCGTTATCTTGATACAAGATCTAATGGTGATGCATTGAGGCAATGTATTAACAATGGACCATATGTTTTCTCCGATATCACTATTCCTCATACACCAGCCACTGACACTACCACAGAAGTACCCGCAACCACAAGAAAAGAAATGTTATCTGATCTTACACCAGAGAAGCGTGCTTGGTATGATGCAGAAAAAGAAGCGATATATATGATTCTAAGTGGAATTGGAGATGATATTTATTCCACGGTTGATGCATGTCCTACGGCACAAGAAATGTGGACGGCTATTGAATGCTTGCAACAAGGAGAATCACTCAACAAGCAAGATGTTAAAACAAACTTGTTTTGGAATTTTCGTAAGTTTACTGCATTGGATGGAGAATCAATTGAGTCTTATTATTCACGATTCTACAAGATGATGAACGATATGACAAGAAACAACTTGGAGGTCTCCACCATGCAAGTTAATGTGCAATTTCTTCAGCAACTTCAACCAGAGTGGACACGTTTTGTCACTTTGGTGAAACAACAGAAGCAGTTAGACAAGGTAAACTATCACACTCTCTTTGATATCTTGAAAAAATTTCAGCATGAGGCTAATGAACAGAGCTGAATGAGTTGCAAAGACGACTAATCCACTTGCTCTAGTGTCTACCACTCAAGATCATCGATTTCGTACTCCAAAGTCATATTCCATTCAATCATCCTCCCCACGATATTCCACATCATCCAAGTCTTCATTATCCACAAGATCACGTGGCAAAGAACCAAGAGCACCATCACCACCATCTGAGTCATCATCTGAAGAGGATAGTGATGAAGATCAAGCTTAGGAGAATCGGTAAATGAAACAACAAATTGCTTTCATTATGAAGACCTACAAGAAAATCTTCAAACCCACCAACAACAATCTTCGAACATCATCCAACACAAAGAACCAATATGTTGAGAACCCTTCACGGTATGACACACGTCGACGTGGTGAAAGTCCTTCTAGGTATGATCGACATAATCCAACACATGTTGAGGGTTCTACAAGGTATGATCGACAAACTGCCAAGTATGATACTCACAAGATTGTTGCTGCTACTGGGAATAGGGAAACTGTTGGAACGCAAGTGGTTCAACAAAGTGGGATTCAGTGTTATAATTTCTAAGGTTATGGGCATATGGCAAAGGAATGCAAAAAGCCGAAACGGATTAGGGACTCTAGCTATCATAAAGAGAAGATGTTGTTATGCAAGAAGATGGAAGCAGGGGTCAAATTGTCGGCTGAGGGAGGAGAAATGCTTGATGATACTGATGATGAAGCCTCCGACCAAGAATTAGAAACACATTACTCGTACATGGCAAAGGTTGACGAAGTTCTCAACGTCACTGAAGATGACAATGGACCTATCTTTGACACTGAGCCACTCGATAAGGTACACACCACTGATAAATATAATGTGTTTGGTGATACTCATGAGCATTGTGAGCTACCCAATGCCATTAATGACACATGTATGACGGGAAAGGTTGATAGCAATACCACACCCAATTCATCAGACATGTGCAATAATGAGTTTGAGGATGATCAACATGCAAATGAGTATGATGATGAGGAGCGTGTCGTGCTTGCTAATTTAATTGCCAGTTTATAAACAGATGTCAATGAAACTAGAAAATGTCAAAAGCAATTAAAGAAGGGAAACGCAGCGCTCACTCAAAATTTTGAAGAATGCAAAGCCGCCCTAATTACATCTAGTGAGACTATTGAACACTATAAAGATGAGCTTCTTCAGAAAACCAAAGAACTTGAGGGATACAAGGGTAGTGCGTTAAAAAGTCAAAAGGACGATCTTGAAAAGAAATACAACAAAACTCTTGAGTTATTAACCAAAGAGAAACGTCAATTTAATGTTTTGTTAATGGATGAACGTCAAAAAACGTACCTTGCTACCACCAAAGTTAACGAACTTGAACAACGGCTTTCGATGGATAACACTGAGTCTGCTAAAATTATTGATGTTAAGAAACAAGAGGTTGAAACGGTAAAACAAGATTTCAAAAGTCGACATGAAAAAGATACTGAAAAAGTAACGAAACTAGAAAAACAAGTCGAATTTTTGAAGAAAGTTTTTTATAAAACGCATGAGTCTATTCAAACAGTAAGAATGATAGCACCTCCGTCTATGTTTAAGGGTCAAGCTAGCTTTGCAAGTCCTGATTATCTTGCCCAAGCTCAAGCTGCGAACCCGCGCCTTTATATGGATGAGTCTGAATGGACCGATCCTGAATATCCTCTTGGTTATGATGAGACATCCCTTTGGGAAGAGGAGAGTAGATCACCGGTCAATAAAGAGTTTGTGAAACCATACAATTATGCTTATGAGAATAGTCTATATGGTCTTTTCACTACACAAAAACAAAAGTCTCGTGAGGAATTGTTTTTAGAATGCAAACTAAGAAGAATTCAATGGAAGAAAGCTTTTGCTACTAAGAAAACAAACGTTTCTAAGTTCATCAACTACTTGCCTCTTGATGCTTCTAAAAGCAAGAGTAGGCAGCCATTTGGTTTTCTACAACATTACATTGATAATATTAAATCCATTGTTGACAATGAATGGAAACAACGAGAAAATGACGAGTAGAAAAAACCAATTCCTCAAGATATAACTGTGCTTATCAAACAAATCTTAGTACCGAACACGACCACATTAAAAGAAAATATGCTTGAATTTGAAAGATTAATTCGGTCTGAAATGTTTGATGATTTAAAATATGTTGAGTCTATTGAGAAAGAAATTGACGATCTTTAAATGGACAAGTCCGTTTTTTTAGATGAATATGATTTACTCTTAGAAGAATGTCTCTCAAAATATATTTTGTGTGTTACTCTTCAATCTTGTGCTGATATCGATGAATATTCTGATGTTGCATGCAAATATCTTGATAAAATCAAAGAATGTGAGCGTCTTGAACTTGAGCTTTTGAAATGTAAAGAAAATCTTGATAAAAAGGCTTTTGAGTTACTGCAACACAAAATTGATTTCCTTCAAAAACATTGTCATTCTCTTGAACTTTCTTTGCAAAAAGACGTTGGTAGTTTTCCACATGATAATAACTTGCAAGAAAAACTGTAACACCCCATTTTGGAAATGGAAATATCACAGTAATTATGGCGTGTCATCAAAGCATACAAGGTAAAATGTCTAAACATTACTTGACCATAAAAAGGAAAATACCGGAATCAAACATCGTTAGTCCAAAAGTAAAGCTCATCACACACAAACATAGTATAATAAAGGAAAGGACTAAACAATGTCCAAAGCATAAGTATCAAAAGAAAAGAGATGCATAATGTAAAGAAGGCTAGACAGCTTCCAGTCCATATGCACGTACTCTTAGTGTCTACGAGCGTCCCTGAGTACCTGCCGTTTTGGGAACATAGAGAAGGAAAACGACTGAGCAAATACGCTCAGTGCACGAATGTACAATAAAGCATGAATAGGATAGCATATAACATAATAACAGCGAAAGAAAACTAAGTCCCGAGTAACCTTGTTAAGTCTTAATAAAACTGGTTTATAGTTTGAAAGTCTTATGTTTATCTTATAAAAACTGTTTGTCATATTTTACCATTAGCCAATATAGGTCATGAAAATCCACCGTGCATGAATAATTGGAGGGGTGACCTCATCATGCAAATTAGAGGGGCTGCCTCTAATTTAATATACTGGTTTATGGGTAGGAGGGATTAGCTCCTTGTGAAGGATGCAAGGCACACACCACATTCACCATGTAATCCTGAATAAAAACATGTAACTAGGATGCACCCATACGCCCCACATGATAAATATAAATAAATGGCCAAAAGCTGAAGGGACGCCACGAGCAATCACTCCGCCGTGGTGAAGTCATAACATCAGTGCCTCTAATGTTATGGTTATGGTACCTCCATAACTAGGTGAAACTGGTCATGCATGTATATGGCTATAGGTAATCATAATTAAACATAAGTAATCAAACACGTAACTTATACTACGGGAAAACAGTTGGCTGAATACGGGGAATCCTAATAAGGAAAGAATGTCCATACTGAAAGGACGGGAATCCGTACCTTATGTCCAGTGAACGAGAAAGACGAACTGTGAGAATCCTACTTCCGAATCACTAGTGCTACATAAATACATACATGAATAAGTATCTGCTTACTAAATACATAGTTGGTTTTATGTCATGTATTAGCTTATTTTATGTGTTCTTACTATGTTTTACTGTTTTAAAGCCTTAAACTGTATTAAATCTTATATTCTGTTTAATCTGATTAAGTATTTCTGGTATTTCATGTGTTATTATACTTACTGTGTAATAATAAGTAACTTTCCAAAAATAGCAGGTTTCCTAAAATAAATAGTTTCCAAAAATAGAAAGTTTCCAAAAATAGAAAGTTACAAAAATAGAAAGTTTCCAAAAATAGAAAGTTTCCAAAAATAGAAAGTTTCCAAAAATAGAAAGTTTCCAAAAATAGAAAGTTTTCAAAAATAGATTTACTGCTTAAAATAGATAAGTTTCTAAAAATAGAAAGTTTCCATAAATAGATTTGCTGCCTTATATAAATAAGTTTCCATAAATAGATTAGCTGCCTTAAATAAATAAGTTTCTAAAAATAGTTGGTTTCCATAAATAGATTAGCTGCCTTATTTAATTAAGTTTCTAAAAATAGAAAGTTTCCATAATTAGAAATAAGCTGGTTAAATAAGCTAAGTATATAAGCCTAAGTGTTTTTCATGATTATTTTCTAAGTCATATGGTATATTGTATAGTTTAATAATTATTTCATGTAATTTAATTAAACTATAGGTTATAATATTTAATTAAAGCATAAAATGTTTTTAATTAAATAAGTTAAATACTTAGGTTAAAATATGTATTATTATATAATAATAATATAACCTAAGTCATGTTAATTAATTAATTATATCCATGGTTTCAAAATAATTAATTAATTATAAGTCTTAAATATATAAATACTTAGGTTAAGATAATTTCATGATTATTAATAATTAAATAACCTAAGTCATGTTATTAAATTAATCACATCTTTTATTAATTTAATTTTAACATAAGTTCATAACATAAAAAAAACTAACATATACCATGAACCGGATCTAGGCTAAAAACATGAACCGGACATGAATCGACACCGTGCCCCGAACCAACTCGGGGTACCCTGTGTTTCCCCTTGCTGCCGTGGGACCCACACGCACCAACCAAGACCATATGGTCTTGGTGGTGGTCGGCTTGGCAAACCGAAACCCCCTCGGGTTCGGTTGCAGCCTGCGGCCAAAACAAAACAACCCTTTGATTTAATTAATCACCAAAACATGTTAGATCTATGATTAATTATTATGTTTTTATAAAAACATCACATGTTCATAATTAATAAAAAGATTAAATTAAAAGAAAAGGTTTAAAAAGGTTTTACCGAATTCGTGGATCAAGAGAACGAAGAACAAACACGATCAATCACCAATTCCTCAAGATCAAAGATCAACAAATCACCTTGTATGGTGATTTATGGGTGGCGGCACAAAGAACAAGGAAAAAGAGGGTTTTAGGTTTTTCTTAGAATCTTTTGTAAGTTATTTTTGAGTAGTAAAAATAAACATAACACCCTTTAGTAAATTTGACAAATGGGCTTGGCCCATTTGCCCTTGTTTGGCCGCGGGTAGGGACCCCACATGGGGTTCCCGTACATTTTTCCGTGTCTCGTTATTTAGTTACTCGTTTGTGATTATTTATGTTCGTGTTTTAAATGTTCTCGTTATGTAAATACCGTGATCTAATATATTTAATTACGCTCGTAATAAATATATATACGTAATTAATAATAGTTCGTGTTTTAATTACGTTCATGATTTCATGATCGCATTTTCGTGATTAATTATTGTTAAATAATTATTACTTTGATCGTACATATAAAATACTTATCGTGTTCTAACACGTACGTAATACGTAAACTCCTAACACGTACTCGTAATCATGCTATATTAGGAAAGTTTTAACTAGTACGTACGATCCTAAGGGTACTATGCATGGTAAAAGCATGCGGGTTTTACAACTGTTCCCCCCTAAAAATAATAATTCGTCCCCGAATTATAGATAAAGTAAACTTGAAAAGAAGAACATACCCGAATTCAAAATATGAAATGAGGGTAAGAATCCCGGATAGACTCCTCCGTTTCCCAAGTGGCTTCCCGCTCGGTATGATCCCTCCAAAGAATTTTGACGAATGGAATCGTCTTCTTTCTCATGACTCGTTCTTGCCTGTCAAGAACTCGTTCGGGTTCTTCTATAAAAGTGAGATCTTCACGTATCTGTTCCAGTGGATACTGAACCATGTGAAGGGGATGATATTGGTACCCTCTGAGTAAGGTCACATGAAACACATTGTGCACATGCGAAAGCTGCGAAGGTAACGCCAATCGGTAAGATACTTCACCGACTCATTCAATGATATCAAACGGTCCGACGAAACGGGGACTGAGCTTCCCTTTAATCCCGAAGCGTCTAACACCACGTGCTGGCGAAACCTTAAGGAAGACGTGATCTCCTACGTTAAAGTGTAAATCCCTACGATGCTTATCGGCGTAACTCTTCTGGCGTGACCGTGCTTCCTGAATCTTCTGCTTAGCTACTGCGATCTTTTCATTTTCATCTCTATGATTTCCAGTCCTTCGAGTGTTCGCTCGCCAACCTGATCCCAGCAGATTGGGGCGCGACACTTTCTGCCATACAACATCTCAAATGGAGCACATTTGATGCTTGCGTGCCAGCTGTTGTTATATGCAAACTCCACCAAACAGATGTATTCGTCCTAATCACCCGTCCATTCCAACGCACATGACCTCAACATATCTTCCAATGTCTGAATGGTTCGCTCCGATGGTCCGTCCGTTTGAGGATGAAAAGCCGTGCTCAGCTTAAGTTGTGTACCCCAAGCTTTCTGCAGGCTTTTCCAAAAGCGCGAAGTGAAACGAGGATCTCTGTCTGAGACGATGCTGGATGGTGCACCGTGGAGTCTCATGATCTATCGTTTATACGTATCCGCGAGTTTACTGACCGGATCTTCCTTGCGGATCGGTAAGAAATGAGCTGATTTGGTAAGTCGATCAACTATAACCCAAATTGCATCGTGCTTCCTTTTGGTAGGCGGAAGACCGGTAACAAAATCCATGGTGATTTTGTCCCACTTCCACTCTAGAATATCTAACGGTTGAAGGAGACCGCTAGATCGCTGATGCTCGATCTTAACCTGCTGACAGGTAAGACATTTGGAGACGTAAGTGGCCACATCCTGTTTCATACCACTCCACCAAAAGTACTGTTTGATGTCATGGTACATCTTAGTCGAACCAGGATGTATTGAGAATGGGGAGCTATGAGCTTCAGCTAACAAAGCTTCCCAGAGTTCTTGGTTATCAGGAACACAAAGTCTAGTGCCCTGCCATACGATACCATCTGCATCTACTCTGAATTCTGTCTGCTTCTGCAAATTCTGTACTATCAACCAGATTTCTCCGTCATCCTTCTGGGCTTCCTTGATCTTAGATAGTAACTCGGGTTCTACTCTAAGATTAGCCCAGTAACCGTGTTGTCCACGTACCATGATCTTGATGTCTAGTCACTCCAAGTCTCTGATGATTTCCTCTTCGACATTGATGTCGTTGATCATTCCGGACTTCCTGCTAAGAGCATCTGCTACTACATTTGCCTTTCCGGGATGATACTGTAGATTAATGTCATAATCCTTCAACAGCTCTAACCATCTCCTCTGCCTCATGTTCAATTCACGCTGAGTGAAGATATACTTCAAGCTCTTGTGGTCCGTGAAAATGTCACATGATTCTCCATATAAGTAGTGTCTCCATATCTTCAATTCAAACACGACTGCAGCAAGTTCCAGATCGTGCGTGGGGTAATTTTCTTCATAAGGCTTAAGCTGCCGTGAAGCATGCGCGATCACTTTCCCATGTTACATGAGAACACAGCCAAGTCCCTTCCCCGATGCATCGCTGTAGATTTGAAATCCACCCGTACCAGATGGTAGAGTAAGAATAGGTGCAGATACTAGCTTCTGCTTCAGGTCTTCAAAGCTCTTCTCTCGATCTTCAGTCCAGACGAATTTCTCCCCTTTCCGCATCAGTTTGGTCAATGGTAGTGCTAGGCGGGAAAAGTTCTCCACGAACCTACGGTAATAGCCAGCTAAGCCTAAGAAACTATTGACTTCCGTCGCTGATGTCGGCCTTGGCCACTTAGTAATGGCCTCAACCTTCGCTGGATCCATAGTGATTCCTTTTGCTGATACAATGTGACCTAAGAATGCCACCTTGTCTAACCAGAACTCACACTTGGAGAATTTAGCATACAGCTGCTTCTGGCGAAGAATCTGTAGTACTGTACGAAGATGGTCTTCGTGTTCCTCCTTGGACTTTGAGAAAATCAGAATGTCATCGATGAAGACAATGACGAACTTTTCTAGAAATTCATGGAAGATTCTGTTCATCAAATCCATGAACACTGCTGGAGCATTTGTTAGGCCAAATGGCATAACTATAAACTCGTAGTGGCCATAGCGGGTACGAAAGGCAGTCTTAGCGATGTCCTGCTCCTTGACCCGTAGCTGATGATAGCCTGACCTAAGATCGATCTTGTAGAAGTGTTTGGCCCCTTGGAGTTGGTCAAACAGATCGTCAATGTGTGGCAGTGGATACCTATTCCGAATGGTAATCTTGTTGAGCTCGCGATAGACTATGCAAAGACGCATACTGCCGTCCTTCTTCTTAACAAACAAGACCGGTGCGCCCCATGGAGATGCGCTTGGTCGAATGAAACCTCGTTCAAGAAGTTCCTGCAGTTGATCCTTCAGCTCTATGGGAGCCATGCGATAAGGAGCCTTGGAGATTGGTTCAGCTCCTGGAATTAGCTCGATACTGAATTCCACTACTCGTGCAGGTGGTATGCCCGGAAGTTCTGCTGGAAACACGTCTTGGAATTCCGACACTATTGGTTGATCCTGAATCGATGGAGATTCAGCATCCATGTCGTGAACCGTATCTAGATAACCCTCGCAGCCATGTGACAGTAGTGCACGTGCTTGCAGGGTGGATATGACTTGTACAGATCGTCCGGGTATGAACCCATTATGAATGTACTCTGGTGCATTGACATCACCGAAGATAACTCGATATGAGTGGCAGTCTATGGTAGCATGATACTTGGATAGCCAATCCATGCCCAAAATCATGTCGAAGTGATTCATGTCTAGCGGAAGTGCGTCGACAGGTCGAACCTTATCATCAAAATCTAGGGGAAGACTCTTGTATACATGGGTGATTAATACAGAGTCCCTCAAAGGCGTGGAAATACTAAGTCTATTTTCTAGTGGCAAGGGAGGCATCCTAATGTTCTTAGCATAAGCAGTAGAAATAACCGAGTGAGTAGCACCCGTATCGAAAAGAACACATGCAGCGCGACCATACATATACAAGATTCCAGTGATGGTACTTGTAGACTTGTTGGCCTGGTCTCGAGATGTCGTGTAGACACGCCCGGTAGTAGGAGGCGGCTTGGTATCAGCATGTCCCGATGTACCCTCCATCTCGCCCTTACGGCAATCCTTCATAATATGGCCAGGAAGAGCACACTTGAAGCACGTATCAGTATTACGGCGACATGGTCCTGGGTGCATACGGTGGCACGTAGAGCAAAGAGGATGAGTGTATCCTCCAGTAGGTGCTCTGGCTGGCTGAGGACCTGATAAAAACAGTTTACATAAGACATGATAGTTGGGTACAAAGGACGAAGCGGATAATCGTAAGATTGAATACCAGTGATAGCTTGACGGCTAGGCCGCGAACCTCTCTAGTTCTGGTCCCTACCGTTTCCATGGTTCCTGGTAGAAGTTTGCTAAAGTGTCAGAATATGAGTTATAACATAAAACATAAGGAATTTCGTAAGTATTAGGACCTGCTGTTGTTGGAGTGCCCGGCGTTGTTACGGTAATTGTCATTACTGCCACGCCTATCCGTAGCAGAACGGTCGTTAGTCTGACCGTTTCCCTTGGGCTGATGAGGCTGCTGCTGAGTAGCAGGCTGAGACCGGTCCCCAGTTTTCTGCCTGGAAGATACAGTTAAAGAGATGAATAATTGACATATGGAAAGTATACGGATTGGTCACTGCTTGAATACGAATGTTTACCTCTTGTCGGGTCTTTCAGCTTCCCCGAACTCATCCCTCTCCTGCAGCATCTCCAGGTTTCGTGCTGCATCGGCCACTTGTGCTACAGTGTTGAACGTAGCACACACCAGATTGTTTGCGACCGATGTGCGAAGATCCCATCTGAAGTGATGTGCCTGCTCTTTAGGAGTACCTGCTGCCGCACCAAGGAAACCAACCAAGCGAAGAAAGCGCTGCATAAACTCGTTGCTATTCTCCCCAGCTCTCTGTCGGATCCCATGGTACTCTCTCTTGAGCTTGTCCTGCTCAGCCTTGGGAAAGAACTGCTCCATCACCCTGTCCTTGAACTGAGCCCAAGTCAAACCAACAACCCACTCATCACCACCTTCAGATTGCATCAATGCTAACCACCAGTTGAGTACATCGCCTTCGAACCGATAGCATGCCAACCTCGCCTTGTATGCGGGGTCACAGCCCATAGCGTTGAAAATCATCTCGATGTGAGCCAACCAGCTTTCAGCATCGCTGGGGCTATCTGTCTTCTCAAAAGCTCGAGGGCGGAGCTTGTTGAATCTCTCCAGCCATACTGCTAATGTCACTGGAGGAGGAGGAGGAGGTGGCTGATTGTGCTGCTGATTGTTGGCAACTTGAACTTCAGCCCGGATGTCATTCCTCAGTTGAGGAAGCAAGGCTTGCATGGCAGCCTGAATTGCAGCATTGAGCTGCTCCTGTTCGCGTGTGAGAACCATCTGACAATATAATATAAAACATATGATTAAACAGTTCAAAACATAAAATATAAATATATACATAAAAAAATGTATACTAAAATTTCACGAGAAAAATTTTATACAAGAAAATTTTGTGTATGAATGCATGATGCAGTTTTATGAAAACTTTTGTATGCTCGAGAGTGAACGCCTCTGGTCAGTTCACCCAAAACAAAAGACATAGCGAGGGGACGCCTATGGGTCGGTTCCAAATCTAAAAGTTTCGATAAAACACATGCGACTAAATAGGGTCAGTCCTGTACCAACCATTACTTAGTCAAAAACCCTGCAACAATGACATGTATATGTATGCTTAAAAATGATGAATGCATGAAAACAACTGTCAGTTCTAGGAAGACCGTAGTGACTACCCACTAATCACATGTCATATTTGAGAGCCTACAGGTCGAAGCCTTGGCTCTGATACCATAATTGTAACACCCCATTTTGGAAATGGAAATATCACAGTAATTATGGCGTGTCATCAAAGCATACAAGGTAAAATGTCTAAACATTACTTGACCATAAAAAGGAAAATACCGGAATCAAACATCGGTAGTCCAAAAGTAAAGCTCATCACACAAAAACATAGTCTAATAAAGGAAAGGTCTAAACAATGTCCAAAGCATAAGTATCAAAAGAAAGGAGATGCATAATGTAAAGAAGGCTAGACAGCTTCCAGTCTATATGCACGTACTCTTAGTGTCTACGAGCGTCCCTGAGTACCTGCCGTTTTGGGAACATATAGAAGGAAAACGGCTGAGCAAATACGCTCAGTGCACGGATGTACAATAAATCATGAATAGGATAGCATATAACATAATAACAGCGGAAGAAAACTAAGTCCCGAGTAACCTGGTTAAGTCTTAATAAAACTGGTTTATAATTTGAAAGTCTTATGTTTATCTTATAAAAACTGTTTGTCATATTTTACCATTAGCCAATATAGGTCATGAAAATCCACCGTGCATGAATAATTGGAGGGGTGACCTCATCATGTAAATTAGAGGGGCTGCCTCTAATTTAATATATTGGTTTATGGGTAGGAGGGATCAGCTCCTTGTGAAGGATGCAAGGCACACACCACATTCACCATGTAATCCTGAATAAAAACATGTAACTAGGATGCACCCATACGCCCCACATGATAAATACAAATAAATGGCCAAAAGCTGAAGGGACGCCACGAGCAATCACTCCGTCGTGGTGAAGTCATAACATCAGTGCCTCTAATGTTATGGTTATGGTACCTCCATAACTAGGTGAAACTGGTCATGCATGTATATGGCTATAGGTAATCATAATTAAACATAAGCAATCAAACACGTAACTTATACTACGGGAAAACAGTTGGCTTCATACGGGGAATCCTAATAAGGAAAGAATGTCCATACTGAAAGGACGGGAATCCGTACCTTATGTCCAGTGAACGAGAAAGACGAACTGCGAGAATCCTACTTCCGAATCACTAGTGCTACATAAATACGTACATGAATAAGTATCTGCTTACTAAATACATAGCTGGTTTTATGTCATGTCTTAGCTTATTTTATGTGTTCTTACTATGTTTTACTGTTTTAAAGCCTTAAACTGTATTAAATCATATATTCTGTTTAATCTGATTAAGTATTTCTGATATTTCATGTGTTATTATACTTACTGTGTAATAATAAGTAACTTTCCAAAAATAGCAGGTTTCCTAAAATAGAAAGTTTCCAAAAATAGAAAGTTTCCAAAAATAGAAAGTTACCAAAAATAGAAAGTTTCCAAAAATAGAAAGCTTCCAAAAATAGAAAGTTTCCAAAAATAGAAAGTTTCCAAAAATAGAAAGTTTCCAAAAATAGATTTACTGCTTAAAATAGATAAGTTTCTAAAAATAGAAAGTTTCCATAAATAGATTTGTTGCCTTAATTAAATAAGTTTCCATAAATAGATTAGCTGCCTTAAATAAATAAGTTTCTAAAAATAGCTGGTTCCATAAATAGATTAGCTGCCTTATTTAATTAAGTTTCTAAAAATAGAAAGTTTCCATAATTAGAAATAAGCTGGTTAAATAAGCTAAGTATATAAGCCTAAGTGTTTTTCATGATTATTTTCTAAGTCATATGGTATATTGTATAGTTTAATAATTATTTCATGTAATTTAATTAAACTATAGGTTATAATATTTAATTAAAGCATAACATGTATTTGATTAAATAAGTTAAATACTTAGGTTAAAATATGTATTATTATATATTAATAATATAACCTAAGTCATGTTAATTAATTAAATATATCCATGGTTTCAAAATAATTAATTAATTATAAGTCTTAAATATATAAATACTTTGATTAAGATAATTTCATGATTATTAATAATTAAATAACCTAAGTCATGTTATTAAATTAATCACATCTTTTATTAATTTAATTTTAACATAAGTTCATAACATAAAAAAAAACTAACATATACCATGAACCGGATCTAGGCTAAAAACATGAACCGGACATGAATCAACACCGTACCCCGAACCAACTCGGGGTACCCCGTGTATCCCCTTGCTGCCGTGGGACCCACACGCACCAACCAAGACCATATGGTCTTGGTGGTGGTCGGCTTGGCAAACCGAAACCCCCTCGGGTTCGGATGCAGCCTGCGGCCAAAACAAAACACCCCTTAAAACAACCCTTTGATTTAATTAATCACCAAAACATGTTAGATCTATGATTAATTATTATGTTTTTATAAAAACATCACATGTTCATAATTAATAAAAAGATTAAATTAAAAGAAAAGGTTTAAAAAGGTTTTACCGAATTCGTGGATCAAGAGAACGAATAACAAACACGATCAATCACCAATTCCTCAAGATCAAAGATCAACAAATCACCTTGTATGGTGATTTATGGGTGGCGGCACAAAGAACAAGGAAAAAGAGGGTTTTAGGTTTTTCTTAAAATCTTCTATAAGTTATTTTTGAGTAGTAAAAATAAACATAACCCCCTTTTGTAAATTTGACAATGGGCTTGGCCCATTTGCCCTTGTTTGGCCGCGGGTAGGGACCCCACATGGGGCTCCCGTACCTTTTTCCGTGTCTCGTTATTTAGTTACTCGTTTGTGATTATTTATGTTCGTGTTTTAAATGTTCTCGTTACGTAAATACCGTGATCTAATATATTTAATTACGCTCGTAATAAATATATATACGTAATTAATAATAGTTCATGTTTTAATTACGTTCATGATTTCATGATCGCATGTTCGTGATTAATTATTGTTAAATAATTATTACGTGATCGTGCATATAAAATACTTATCGTGTTCTAACACGTACGTAATACGTAAACTCCTAACACGTACTCGTAATCATGCTATATTAGGAAAGTTTTAACTAGTACGTACGATCCTAAGGGTACTATGCATGGTAAAATCATGCGAGTTTTACAAAAACTTTCCAAAACGTTTCAAGAAATGAATGAGCTGAATTTGGAAATTAAAGGGTTGAAAGCTCAGTTACAAGACAGGGAAACAGCGATAGCAGAGTTGCAGAAACTCGTTGCTAAGATGGGTGGGAAAGTTGTGGAACCTAGCATTAAGAAACCTGTTGTTAGACAGCCCAATGCCTCTAAAGTGAATAGATCCTCTATCTTGTGAAAACCATCTGCTTTATCAAATTCCTCGTTTGCAAAACCTGTGTTTGCCCCCAAGATGGATGGAAATGAAAGGTTACCACAGAATCAACCCATAAGAAATGTCATAGCACCAAACGTTAAGCACAAAAATGTGATTAAACCAGGGATGTATAGATTGGCTACTAAACCTACACAAAACAAAGAAAGTCAATCACCTCAGACTTCTAGAAACACTAATAGACGTGTGTCTTTTACTACAGGAGTAGTCCCCACTGATAGTGTTAGACGGCCTTAGCTTAAGAGCACTCGCATGAATGAAAAGGTTTGGCAAAACAAAAGTCAAGGGAAGATGAAGACAGTAGAAGACCACCCTAGGAATTTCAATGTTTCTAAGAATAAAACGTCTGCAATCGCGTGTAATGATGATTTGAATGATTCGACTATGAATGCTTTGAAATTTGGAAAGTGTGCTAATGCTAATCATGCTATGTGTGTTTCGAATAATGTCAAAGGCTAATCATGCTATGTGTGTTTCGAATAATGTCAAAGGCGTAGATACTAGAACTAAGAAGAAAACTGCGATGCCTATTAGTGCTAGAAAACCCAAACGCAAAGTGAACTATTCTGGTGTAACCCCCTTGAGAAAAGTATTGCATCAGACTCCACCACTAAGACCACTAGAAGCAGAATTAGGGAATTATATGAGTCTGCTAGCAAGTCGTGGAAATGGTGGTTTGCTAATCAATGTCCTCCAGGATATAAATGGATGCCTAAAGTTAGGACAGAAGATGTGACAACGAGTGTTAGTATGCCTTTAAATGTTGATAAGGACACTAATGATTCTACTATCACAACTACTGTGGTATCCAATTTAGCAAATGCTCCATCGTGTTCTAACTCTTCTGCAGGTGATACAAATAATTCTCTTCATACTGGACTCCGGATGCACGAAGCACATGATGGGGAATCTCAAGCTTCTAATTAACTTCGTGGAAAAGTTTCTGGGTACGGTCCGATTCGGAAATGATCAATTTGCACCGATCCTAGGATATGGAAATTTGGTTCAGGGGAATATTACAATCAAAAGGGTATACTACGTCGAAGGGCTCAATCACAATCTTTTCTCGGTTGGTCAATTCTGTGATGCGGATTTGGAGGTTGCTTTCAGAAAGAAGACATGTTTTGTTCGTGATTATGAGGGGAATGACTTACTTACCGATACATGGGGTACTGATGTTTACACAATATCACTTCAAGACACAACTTCATCAACTCCAATTTGCTTCATGGCTAAAGCTTCAACGACTCAGGCATGGTTATGGCATCAACGTTTATCTCATCTTAACTTCGCCATCAACTTGCTTTCCAAGAAAGATATTGTGAGAGGCCTTCCAAGTTTGAAATTCATCAAAGATCATCTTTGTTCTTCTTGTGAGCTTTGAAAAGCTAAACGAAGTAGCTTCAAAACAAAGACCACACCAAGCTCTAAAGGACGGTTAGATCTTCTCCATATGGATCTTTGTGGTCCCATGCGTGTTCAAAGTATCAATGGGAAGAAATATATTCTAGTAATTATCGATGATTACTCAAGGTACACATGGACTCACTTCTTGAGGTCCAAGGATGAAACACCTGAAGTTCTCATCAGCTTCCTTAAACTGATACAACGTCGTCTTCAAGCTCAAGTTAAAGTGGTTCGTACTGACAGAGGTACATAATTTTTGAATTCAAATCTGAGAAACTATTTTGAAGCCGAAGGAATTGAACATGAAACATCTATTTGTCGAACACCCGAACAAAACGGCGTTGTTGAAAGACAAAACCGTACTCTAGTTGAGGATGCTCGAACATTATTATCTGCTTCAAAACTACCACTATATTTTTGGGCCGAAGCCGTGTCAACTGCATGCTACACACAAAACCGCTACTTAATTATCCCAAGACACGAAAAGACACCATATCACATAATTCATGATCGAAAACCTTCACTCAAACACCTTCACGTTTTTGGATGTACGTGCTACATTATTCGAGATGGTGAAAATCTGGACAAGATGAAAGAGAAAGGTGATGCATGCATTCTAGTGGGATATGCAACTCAGTCTAAGGGATATAGAGTGTACAACAAGAGAACAAAATTGATAGTCGAAACTATTCATGTCAGATTTGATGAATTACAAGAAATGGCACTTGAACAAAGCAGTTTAAGTCCCGATCCACAACGACAAAAGACTTATGTGTACAAACGCACGGAACTCGGAACTCAAGACCACAGCAATGAATCGTCAAGTTCAAAGCTGGTTCCTGAACATGTTCCTAAAGCAGATATGACAGTGGATACGACACTTGAAGAGTTGGAAATGTTATATGTATGTATGATGAATATTTCACGGGGGATAAAAAAGTGGTATCGAAGTCTTCTGCTGTCACTCATGATAAGAATGATGATACCGATCATCATCAACAAAAGGATACAACTTCATCTACTTCAACACGGGTTGCTGCAGATTTATCTCCTCAAAATATCACATCAACAACCGCTCCTACAACATCCACAACTACTGTCATTTCTCCAGAGAACACAAATCAAGCAGAAGATGCATTATCTGACGAAGACGAATTTATCAACCCATTCGATACACCGGTACACGAAACTGGAGAGTCTTCTACTCGCGATGTTGATCCGTCAAATATGAATACGTTCTATCAACGACATCCTTCAACATATAATTGGACCCGAGATCATCCTTTGGTTCATGTAATTGGAAACCCTTCACAGCCCGTTCGCACAAGACGATAGCTTAACACCGATGGCGATGTTTGTATGTTCACACTCGCCCGTGAGTTCAGCTGAACCGAAAAACATCAAAGAAGCCATGGCTGATCACGCTTGGATTGAATCGATGACGGATGAACTTCAACAATTTGAAATATTAAAGTCTGGGAACTTGTTGACAGACCATACGATGTAATTCATTAAATCTTCGATGGATCTGGAAAAACAAGATGGATGAAGAGAACACGATCATCAAGAATAAATCTAGGCTAGTGGCTAAAGGGTATGGACAGAAAGAGGGTGTTGATTTTGAAGAATCATTTGCACCAGTAGCTCGAATGGAAGCGGTCAGGATTTTTCTTGCTTATGATGCACATAAGGGATTCATTGTCTACCAAATGGACGTAAAGACGGCGTTTCTTAACGGTCCTTTGAAGGAAGAAGTCTATGTCACGCAGCCAGAAGGATTCGTCAATCGTCATTGTCCTGACAAGGTGTATCATCTCCACAAAGCACTTTATGGACTCAAGCAAGCTCCAAGGGCGTGGTACGACGAGCTCGCGAAATTTCTGGTCTCCAAAGGTTTCTCAAAAGGTTTCATTGATCTACTTTGTTCACTTATAAATATGGGGATGACATTTTGCTTGTGCAGATTTATGTTGTTGACATTATTTTTGGGTCTACAAACCCAAAACTTTCAAAATGGTTTGAAAAAGTAGTGCACCGCAGATTTGAAATGTCAATGATGGGCGAACTAAAATTCTTTTTAGGAATTTAAGTTCACCAATCCCCAAGTGGTATCTTTATAAACCAAGCTAAGTATTGTCAAGAGATAATCAAAAAGCATGGTATGACCTCATGTGTGGGACACCATTATCAACCACATCGCCTGATGCTGACTTAGAGGGTTTACCCATAGATCAAACGAGATACCGTTCCATGATCGGGTCCCTCATGTACTTGACAGCAAGCAGACCTGATATTCATCATGCTACATGCTATTGTGCACGTCATCAAGCACGACCCACTGAAAAGCACCTCAAGGAGGTTAAACGGATCTTTCGGTACCTAAAGAATACCATTCACATGGGACTCTAGTATCCGAGGGAAACCGGTTTCTTTCTAACGGCCTATTTAGATTCTGATCATGCAGGGTGTCGTGATACACGTAAAAGTACTTCTGGTGGTGCACACTTTCTAGGTTAAGATAATCTTTTGGGATGGTTGATGTGAGTAAATCGTACATGTTTTATGAAAAACGTATATGAGTGGCAAGTATTAAACTCGACGATTTAGGAAAACCGACAACTCGAATAAGTGCGGGTTCTTTCTCGAAGGAGGTTTGTGAATTAAGTGTGCCAATTATACAAAATCAAAGTTTGGATTAGTGTCGTTTTTTTTGTTTAAAGAGAGAAAAAGTAAAGACGAGCTACGACTACGATTACACTACGACGTATTGACGTAAAAGATGACGTAATTACGTAAAACGTGAAAAAATTAAAAATTAAACGTAAAAATTAATTAAAAGTTTAAACTAAGTCTAAGATAATATAAATAAGAATAAAAATTCAATAAATAAATTTTATAACATTTTATTAATTAAATATTCAATTTTAAATGCTAATTAAAGCCCTAAAATTAAATATAATTACGAAAAAGCCTAAAATATTATTTTATTGAACTAATAACTCACTTATATTATTTAAAGACTAAAAAGTATTTTTCCTAAATTTTCAAAACTATTTTTCTATTTTTAAATCACTAAAAACTATTTTTAAACTAAAATAATCATAAAAATAATAAAATAATGCTAAAAATAATTTGACAATTTTAAAAATCCTAATTTATACTAATGTACAGTAGAAAAATGAAAAAGTTAAAAAAAGTAAAATTTTTCACTAAAAGACAAAACTGATTATAATAAAACCCTAATTAAACTAAATTAATTCTAAAAATTAATTAAAAGGTGAACAGTAAAATGTTTTTAAACTAAAAATCTTAAAATGTTTTTCTAAGTCTAATAAAATTTTTTAAACTGAAAAATATAAATTTTTGTCACTAAAAGACAAAAACATAAACTTAAAAAGTAATTTAAAAAGCAATTTAATCTAAAAAATATTAAATGAACAGTAACAAGAAAATAAATTGGATAGAAAAATCACAAATTAAATAAGAAAAAATTATGAAATCAAAATCAAGTCCTAACTCCTAAAAACGTTCACTAAAGATAAACTAATAAGAATCTGATAGTGACATGTGGGTCACTTTTGTTTTCTTGTGTAGCAGTACCTAGTTTATAACTAGCAGTGGGAAATTTGTTCCCACTGGTAGTACAAAAAATAGGTCTGGGCAATGAAATGATTAGAACTTGCTCGTTTTTTGGTTTTGCTTGGATCCAAAGGCACCCCTATAACCAGTTGGGTTGTGGGGAGTCATATAAAATATAAAAACAGTAGGTTCAAGATCAAAATTACACACACCAAGCCAATTACAGTCACTGATATGCTGGTATGGTTCTGGTGAACAGTGACTGGTGCAATGTGCACAAATACGGATTTTAAAGCTTACAAACTTGCTTAATATATAACCAAACTACAAGAAAGCTACCCACAACCCTAAGTCAACCTAATTTCTAACAGGTTACAAATTTGGTGGTCTAATTTATACCAAAACAAAGCAGAAATAACTCTTACTGATTTTTAGGCAATTTTACACATGCAAACTTGTTTTAAGCATACCAAACATGAAACAAATGACCAAATTACACTACTACTATCAACACAAGTGTGTCAAGGTGGATTTAAGTGCAAAATTTGTAGCTTAAACTAGCTTAACCCCTATTCCCAAACACCCCTTTAATTCTGAAAATCAAATTTTTACAATCCAAAAGCTTTTAAAACTTAACTAAACAGATTATAATTGACCTAAACATGCATACAAATATCTAATGAGCATAATCAAACAGCAAACTAACACAAGAACATGTTATACACAAATTATACAAGTTCACACAAATTACACAAAAATAAGCTTATGGAAGGTTCAAGCCAAACCTTTGGCTGAGGCCATTTCCAAACAAGTTTCTGAGCTTTTGAGAGTTAGTAACCAAGTAGAGAGCCCTGTTGGGGTTCACTAAGGGAACCAGGGGAACATATCTTCTACGAAAATGAAAAGAGATTGATGGTACTTGTTTCTTGAATCCTGCACACAACAGCCAACCAAGAACAAGCTTCAAGTTATATAAGCTTAACCATAAGCTGTTGTCAGCAGCTTATGGTGAGCTTGTATAACAGTAAGTGTTATAAAAAAAAGAAAATATGGAGAAACTGGTTTTTCAACCAAATCTATTTTAAAACAACTGATTTTTCAACTAAACAAACACAATTCTGAATGACCAATTCACACTTCCACTTTCACTTTCATGTGAAGTGGAGATTCAGAAATTGTGTAGGGAGAAGAAACAAATGAGATTTTTCCAAAAACTTTCCTTAACTAAACCAATGATGATTGTTAAAACCACTTGCCATAAACAATAAACCTTAAACTATAAAAGTTGTTTAAAAAAATGGAACTCAGAATTTGTATGATATAAAATCTTTCATTTTCATTAATTAACTTTAAAAATACAAAAATCTAGAACAAAGGTAAAATGTGTACAATCCACCCATTTTATACTAAGCTATGGACTACTCTAGATACTTGAATAAAAAATGCAATATCTATAACCCTAGCTACAATCTTCCTGAAATGCCCTTGGTTCAAATTTTGAGTTCTTGGTCAAATGGTCTTCACGTGATGATGTTGAGTATACAGCTGTGAAAAGATGATCTTGGACGTTGAAATGGACTTTGGGGCCAAGGAATGAAATCCATCCGTTGGTTTTGTCCCCTCCTAGGGTTTAGGTGAAAGAGACGGGGCAGGGGACCATTGGGGAGGCCACATGGGAGTGTTGGAGGGAAAGTTTGAGGTGGGGTTGGGTTTAGTTTTAGTTTAATCACCCATCTGGAGAGAGGATGAGTGAAAAACCCATTGTTTTTAAGTTAATTGGATCTGGGTTAATTAGGGTTTATGGGGGGGGGGTAAATAGTGTTTTTAATCCGTTTTGGGAAAGGGTTAAATTTAAATTGTTGTTAGTGAGAGAAGGGATTAATTAGTTATTAATAAGATGGTGGAGTGTGACGTGGAGTGAAGAATGATCTGATTGGTGGATGGGAATTGGGTGGGGTGATGTGGCGAGTGAAGATTGGAGGGAAGTAAAAAGGTTGTCGGGTTGTTAAGTTAAATGGAGAGGGTGGTTAAAAAGTTTGGAAAGGTGGCAGATATAGTCCTCCCCGTTAAATGGGTCCTTTATGGACTTTGCAATAACCGTCCATTGCGCCTTTCACCGTTAGTCCTTAGCATTTTGCAATCTTAGTCCTTTTGTTAACAAGGTAATAAACTTGTGAATTTATCCAATCTCCAAGGGCTTGATTTGTAAAGTCTTTATTCTTCAAGTATATATCTTGTATAAATTGATTCTTGGAGGACCAAAGTTGACATATCCCAAAAGATGAGGGACCAAACTTGACTTTCTTCAAAACTTCAAGGGCAATTTTGTAAATTCCATACTTGGGCCCGATTCTTTGTGCGACTTTGTTTCTCATGTTCATTTTTGCTTCATTCTTGTGATCATTTGTTGATTTCACGATATCCGTACCTAAAATACACAATGAACAAACACAAGCGTATATTTGGGTATTTTGACGATATTTTAAGCGTTTTAAGCCCGATTTGGCGATGAGACTATGTATAAATACAGTCTCATCACTCCCCCATACTAAACCATTGCCGTGTCCCCACGTAATGCTAGAATTAAGTATCATAACACTTCCAAAATTCATTTTATGATGACATTTGTTGAGGACGTAAATTTAAATAAACTACTATACGTGCTTTAGACATAATGTATTGTTTTCATCACGATAAAGTGACTTTTAGGATCATAGAACAAGAACACGTGAATGCTTCGTTAGAAATAATTTCGTTGTCCTCGATTTTCACCCAATTCCATGCTAAGCGTGTAACGAGATCATTGTTATTATAAGTTAGCAACACAATCATATCTCATGAGTGTTAATTACACACCTAAACTCCCTTATTCCTACTTGGTATCTCTTATATTTTATTTTTGTCTTAATGATCACGAGGATACATCATTGACTTATGCGTGAATAGAGATTAGGTCTAACAATAGAGTCTTAATGGTGTAACAAAAATCATTGAATTAATAATTCACCCTAATAGACAACGATGTCAAAAAATTAAGTTAACAAGAAGGATCGATAAACACGATTTTATAACGGTTTTGAACATGAGAATTATTACCAAGACTTTTATACGCCCCCTAACGGAAGAGCCTTATGATCATAGGTTTATCTCCATCTTTTATTCAACTCCGCCATGGAGCTTTTATTATGACTTTGGTCTTGCCTTTCCTTTTATTATCCGCCTCATCGGTGGTTTTATTAGCCAAAGACGTATATCCTCACGCTAAAGTGAATTTTGGATCTTTAAAGCTTCAAAGATTAAGGCTTGATTCACTTTCAATTTGGGCATAGATTTTTCGGCCTTGTGAGCTTCAAATAAGACGATCCAACTCATTAAGTTCATCCTCGATTTTGGAAAGATCGACCTCACTCGTAGGTAGAAGTGAAGGCATAAGAGCTAGCTCTCGTTCAATGATTTCCTTAATCTCGGGATCAAACTCATAATGATCGTACTTCACATGTTTCTTTTTAGGAGAATCAAAAATTGCATGTGGATTTCGAAGTACGTGATCAATCTCGGCAAAATCGCCATCGTCATCGTCAAAGAAAGAGTCGATGTGAGCACTCACAACCATGGTCTTACAAGTCGAATGACTATGCTTAGGTGACTTTTTTAAGACGAGAGGATCGATGTCGATAAACCCTTTAGCCTCAACGGGTGTTGGGCTAGGCAAAGGAGGCACTTCGATGGAGATAGAAGTTGAAGCTTCAAAGACGTGGACCTTCGAAGGTGGTGAAGACGAGCCCATTTTGGTCATTGTCGTGATGGCACTAACGTCGCCCTTCGGAATTGGTGTTTCACTTGTTTCGCTAAATACATCCCAAAGTGAGTTTTCATCCATAAATTTACACATACTCTTTTGAATTAGGTACACGTACACTTTATCATTAAAATCATCATCTTTAAAACCGTTTTTCTTAATTCTTTAAAAACATGCAGTAAGCCTCATTCTTTCCGCTAAAGTGAACATTTTGAAATCATTAGGATTTGAATCATTAGGTTTTGAAACCTCGGTTTTTTCATTATCATTAAACACTTGGGATTTTCTAGCGAAAAAGTCCATTTTGTCATCCCCATATCTCATAGTAAGTCTCCCCTCGTGAACGTCGATTACGGTTCTAGCCGTCGATAAGAATGGTCAGCCTAAAATAATGGGACATTTAGGGTCACACTCGTAATCGGATATGACGAAATCCGCGGTAAAAACAAACTTTCCAATCCTAACATAGACATCCTCGGCTATTCCAATTGGTATTAATGGTGTACAATTTGCAAGCTCGATAGTCATGTTCGTGGGGTTAAGTCTAGGCAACCTCATCAATTTCCAAAGAGAATGAGGCATGAGATTGATGCTAGCACCTAAATCGGCAAGGGCTAAACATCCCTCAATCTCGGAAAAATCACAAGGTAGTAGAAATCGGGCCAGATCCTTTTCCTTTCTTGGCATACGCCTTTTAGGTTTTTTAAGAAGGATTGAAACACAAGTTTCTTCAAGGGTTACTTTGGTAAGGTCGATAAAACTCTGTTTATGAACCGTGGATGGAATTTGAGGTACACGATGGTGTGCACTCTTTTCCTTGGTCGCCGCGTTCACCCCATCGACTTTAGAACAATAAGACGTCTTAGAAGTCTAGGGTTGAGAAGAAGAAACAACTCGAAATCCTTCAAGGTTAGGGGTAACCACACGACCTTTCTCACGAGACGAGGCGGCTTTACATTGTTCCTTCGGATTTGCAACGGTGTCACTAGGTAACGAACTCGATGACGCACCCGAGGACTTGTTCATAATGGCCGAAAACATCTTTTTAATGTGAATTTGTCCTTGCTCAATCTTCGTGTTTTTCAATTTCAAAGTATTAGAAAAGTCGTTTTTCAAAGTACCAATTTCTCCCTCTAATCGTCTCATATTAGCCTCATTCATTTTCATGTAATTTTGAAAATCGTTTGACGAACTATTTTGATTAGAATTAAAGTTCCCTTGGTTTTGATTACTTCTTTGAAAATTGTTTTGATTCCCACTTGAAAAATTGTTTCCTTGAATGTTGTTGTTTAAAAAATTCGAGTTTTGATTATTGTCTCGATTTTGCCAATTTAAAATGCTACCTTGATTATAACCTTGATTTTGATTCGAAAAATTTCCTTGTTGATTGTTTCCTTGAAAATTGTTTCGGTTTTGATTAAAATTGTTGCCTTGGTTATAATTGCCTTGTTGTGATGGACCCGCGTTATTTTGATTTTGAAAATTGTTATTTCCATTTAACGCACTCACATTCGACGTTTGGCCATCCGTATCCGCACACTCGTAATAATTATGAGGTCCACCACAAAACGTACACGATGTCTCAACCGCTTTCACCGTAGCGGGAGCGTCTTTCTTTTGCATTTCGACGAGAAAAGACGTAAACACATTCGTCAACTTGTCGACTTTCGCATCAACCCTCTCAATGTCGCGATTAGAACTACTAACATTGGCGACATTGGCAACACTCGGTGCGTTGCGGAGTTGGTAAACCTTGGATCGGTTTTCGATAATTATCAATGCATCTTTCGGAGTTTTACACAAAACGTTGCCACCGGCGGCGGAATTCAACGAATCTTGTTCTTGAAAATTAAGACCGTTGTAAAACGTATCGATTTGGTGCAACTCGGAAAAACCATGGTGAGGACATTGCCTAATCAATTCCTTAAAACGATCCCACGCGTCTCTAAATGATTCATTCGGTCTTTGCTCAAATTTCGTAATTTCATTTTTGAAAAACGTTGTCTTAGACGGTGGGAAAAAATAATTAACGAACTTGGAAACGAGATCCTTCCACGTAGTTATGGAATTAGGTGGCTCTTTCTCATACCAATCCTTCGCGGCACCATCGAGCGAGTACGAAAAAAGCATAAGCTTGACGACATCGGTTTCGACGTTCTTAAACTTACTCGTGGCTAAAAGACGATCAAAATTCCGAATATGGTCGTGAGGATTATCGGCTTCACAACCTCGAAACTTCGTAGCTTGGATTAACGAAAGCATTCCGCTCTTAATCTCAAAATTCTCCGATTCGATAGCGGGAATTACGATCGCGTCTCCATAACCCTCGGTGCGTGCTTGGAGCAATTCCATCATCGAACGATTGTCGGCCATCTCCTCTACGGTCTCTTCAACAACGATATTAGGAACGTCGGTTTCTAAATCTCGTCTACGTCGTCGAATCCTTCTATTACGATTGCGTCGATTCAAAGCGTCGCTAGAATTAGAATAATCCTTTGATCTAGTGCGCATGCATTAAATGTAGAATGGGTGGTAGCAAAGAAGATTCCTTTTGCGGTTTTTTCGATTTTTCAATTTTTTTGGTTTTTGATTGTTTTTTAATTTTTCTGGATTTTTTGTTGTATTACGTAGACACAAATCTACAAATCTCCCCTCGAATAGATTTCTCGATTAAAGGAGCCTCAAAGAATGAAAACGATCACGTGGAGTGAACGCTTTCGATGACTTTAGAACGTTGGTGGAACACCAAAACGTTCAAGAGGGTTTAATCTTGAAAACAAGCAAATATAATATACGTAGATAATACTTGGGCGGCAAACCCTCGATTAGCCCTCTTTCTCAAAACACGCACAAGCAAGCGGGGGAAACGAGGCGGCGCTAAACACTTAAGAGCCTTTTTCCCTTAGGTCGTGAAATACAACCGCCTTATACCCACCTTATAGTTTGTGTTAATTGAAATTAAGCCTCACGAAAGTATTTATCTATTTTGCCTTTAAACTTTTACGTTGGATTCGAATACAGAATACAATGATCGAGTGATGAAATCCCGAATCAAGGTTGTGTTTTCACGCTTTTGGAGTACTTGTATATTTATTGTTCTACGTAAGTACAATATAGTAATATATTCACAAAAAACGAAAAACGATAATGGGATATCTAGAATATAGTAAAATGATTGGTTTGTGTTTAATTTAGGAAAATTAAACACGTTTTATTTGGATACTATAATATAATAATGAAAAATAACAAAAATGAGTATGTACGTTATTTACGCTTTCAAAAAATTGAAAAGCAAAAACGCACTACTCACAAAAACACGATACTAATAATGGCACACTAAAAACACCTCCCCGGTAGCGGCGCCAAAAATTGATGTGAGTAAATCGTACACGTTTTAGGAAAAACGTATATGAGTGGCAAGTATTAAACTCGACGATTTAGGAAAACCGACAAGTCGAATAAGTGCGGGTTCGTTCTCGAAGGAGTTGTGTGAATTAAGTGTGCCAATTATATAAAATCAAAGTTTGGATTAGTTTCGTTTTTTTTGTTTAAAGATAGAAAAAGTAAAGACGAGCTACGGCTAAGATTACACTACGACGTATTGACGTAAAACGATGACGTAATTACGTAAAACATGACAAAATTAAAAATTAAACCTAAAAATTAATTAAAAGTTTAAACTAAGTCTAAAATAATATAAATAAGAATAAAAATTCAATAAATAAATTTTATAACTTTTTATTAATTAAATATAAAATTTTAAATGCTAATTAAAGACCTAAAATTAAATATAATTAAGAAAAAGTCTAAAATATTATTTTATTGAACTAATAACTCACTTATATTATTTAAAGACTAAAAAGTATTTTTCCTAAATTTTCAAAACTATTTTTCTATTTTTAAATCACTAAAAACTATTTTTAAACTAAAATAATCATAAAAAATAATAAAATAATGCTAAAATAATTTGACAATTTTAAAAATCCTAATTTATACTAATGAACAGTACAAAAATGAAAAAGTTAAAAAAAGTAAAATTTTTCACTAAAAGACAAACTGATTATAATAAAACCCTAATTAAACTAAATTAATTCTAAAAATTAATTAAAAGGTGAACAGTAAAATGTTTTTAAACTAAAAATCTTAAAATGTTTTTCTAACTCTAATAAAAATTTTAAAACTGAAAAATATAAATTTTTGTCACTAAAAGACAAACAAAAACTTAAAAAGTAATTTAAAAAGCAATTTAATCTAAAAAATATTAAATGAACAGTAACAAGAATATAAATTGGATAGAAAAATCATAAATTAAATAAGAAAAATTATGAAATCAAAATCAAGTCCTAACTCCTAAAAAAGTTCACTTAAGACAAATTAATAAGAATCTGATAGTGACATGTGGGTCACTTTTGTTTTCTTGTGTAGCAGTACCCAGTTTATAACTAGCAATGGGAAATTTGTTCCCACTGGTAGTACAAAAAATAGGTCTGGGCAATGAAATGATTAGAACTTGCTCGTTTTTTGGTTTTGCTTGGATCCAAAAGCACCCCCACAACCAGTTGGGTTGTGGGGAGTCAAATAAAATATAAAAACAGCTGGTTCAAGCTCAAAATCACACACACCAAGCCAATTACAGTCACTGATATGCTGGTATGGTTCTGGTGAACAGTGACTAGTGCAATGTGCACAAATACGGATGTTAAATCTTACAAACTTGCTTAATATATAACCAAACTACAAGAAAGCTACCCGCAACCTTAAGTCAACCTAATTTCTAACAGGTTACAAATTTGGTGGTCTAATTTACACCAAAACAAAGCAGAAATAACCCTTACTGATTTTTAGGCAATTTTACACATGCAAACTTGTTTTAAGCATACCAAACTTGAAACAAATGACCAACTTACACTACTACTATCAACACAAGTGTGTCAAGGTGGATTTAAGTGCAAAAGCTGTAGCTTAAACTAACTTAACCCCTATTCCCAAACACCCCTTTAATTCTGAAAATCAAAATTTTACAATCCAAAAGCTTTTAAAACTTAACTAAACAGATTATAATTGACCTAAACATGCATACAAATATCTAATAAGCATAATCAAACAGCAAACTAACACAAGAACAGGTTCTACACAAATTATACAAGTTCACACAAATTACACAAAAATAAGCTTGTGGAAGGTTCAAGCCAAACCTTGGGCTGAGGCCATTTCCAAACAAGTTTATGAGCTTGTGAGAGTTTGTAACCAAGTAAAGAGCCCTGTTGGGGTTCACTAAGGGAAAGAGGGGAACATATCTTCTATGAAAATGAAAAGAGATGGATGATGGTACTTTTTTCTTGAATCCTGCACACAACAACCAACCAAGAACAAGATTCAAGTTATATAAGCTTAACCATAAGCTGTTGTCAGCAGCTTATGGTGAGCTTGTATTACAGTAAGTGTTATAAAAAAAGAAAATATGGAGAAACTGGTTTTTCAACCAAAGCTATTTTAAAACAACTGATTTTTCAACTAAACAAACACAATTCTGAATGACCAATTCACACTTCCACTTTCACTTTCATGTGAAGTGGAGATTCAGAAATTGGGTAGGGAGAAGAAACAAATGAGATTTTTCCAAAAACTTTTCTTAACTAAACCAATGATGATTGTTAAAACCACTTGCCATAAACAATGAACCTTAAACTATAAAAGTTGTTTAAAAAATGGAACTCAGAATTTGTATGATATAAAATCTTTCATTTTCATTAATTAACTTTAAAAATACAAAAATCTGGAACAAAGGTAAAATGGGTACAATCCACCCATTTTATACTAAGCTATAGACTATTCTAGCTACTTGAATAAAAAAATGCAATATCTATAACCCTAGCTACAATCTTCCTGAAATGCCCTTGGTTCAAATTTTAAGTTCTTGGTCAAATGGTCTTCATGTGATGATGTTGAGTATACAGCTGTGAAAAGATGATCTTGGACGTTGAAATGGACTTTGGGGCCAAGGAATGAAATCCATCCGTTGGTTTTGTCCCCTCCTAGGGTTTAGGTGAAAGAGACGGGGCAGGGGACCATTGGGGAGGCCACATGGGAGTGTTGGAGGGAAAGTTTGAGGTGGGGTTGGGTTTAGTTTTAGTTTAATCACCCATCTGGAGAGGATGAGTGAAAAACCCCTTGTTTTTAAGTTAATTGGATCTGGGTTAATTAGGGTTTATGGGGGGGGTAAATAGTGTTTTTAATCCGTTTTAGGAAAGGGTTAAATTTAAATTGTTGTTAGGGAGGGAAGGGATTAATTAGTTATTAATAAGATGGTGGAGTGTGACGTGGAGTAAAGAATGATCTGATTGGTGGATAGTTGGGTGGGGTGATGTGGCGAGTGAAGATTGGAGGGAAGTAAAAAGGTTGTCGGGTTGTTAAGTTAAATGGAGAGGGTGGTTAAAAAGTTTGGAAAGGTGGCAGATATAGTCCTCCCCGTTAAATGGGTCCTTTATGGACTTTGCAATAACAGTCCATTGCTCCTTTCACCGTTAGTCCTTGGCATTTTGCAATCTTAGTCCTTTTGTTAACAAGGTAATAGACTTGTAACTTTATCCAATCTCCAAGGGATTGAATTGTAAAGTCTTCATTCTTCAAGTATATATCTTGTATAAATTGATTCTTGGAGGACCAAAGTTGACATATCTCAAAAGATGAGGGACCAAACTTGACATTCTTCAAAACTTCAAGGTCAATTTTGTAAATTCCATACTTGGGCCCGGTTCTTTGTGCGACTTCGTTTCCCGTGTTCGTTTTTGCTTCATTCTTGTGATCATTTGTTGATTTCACGATATCCGTACCTAAAATACACAATGAACAAACACAAGCGTATATTTGGGTATTTTGACGATATTTTAAGCGTTTTAAGCCCGATGTGGACGATGAGACTATGTATAAATACAGTCTCATCAATGGTCTTCCAAGAAGCAGGATTGCAAGTCACTTTCATCAGCCGAAGCGGAGTATGTGTCTCTATCTGCGTGTTATGCTCAAGTTCTTTAGATGAGAACACAACTCACGGATTATGGCTTCCACTTTACAAAGTACCTATGTACTGTGACTCAAAGTCTGCCATAGCCATCTCCTGCAATCCGGTACAACATTCCTGCACGAAGCACATTGATGTCAGATATCACTTCATTAAGGAACAAGTTGAAAAGGGTATTGTTGAATTATACTTTGTTGGAACTGATTACCAATTAGCTGACTTGTTTACAAAAGCTCTTTCGAAATAGAGGTTTACGTATCTAATTAGGCAAATTGGTATGAGATGTTTGACTCCAGCAGAACTGGAGGTTCTGGCAAAGAAGCCTGCTTGATTCATCTATCAAACATCTATCGGTAAATATTAATGAAAAATAAAAATACAAAATTAAAAAATCTTCGAAAATCCAAAAATATTCTTCTCTACATGTCTTTCAGTATCGATAATATAGACGTGCCTAGAAATGTCGCTCAGTAACGACACGGGTGTGTACATAAAGCTCGAATGAAAGTTGTAAATATTTTTCAAAACATGTCATTTCTATCTTTTACAAAGGAAATTGTCTCTTTTGGACAATATTTCCAACAACGGGTAGAGCAATCTATCTTGGGTTGAGCTTGTCACAAAACATTCCATGTTTTGAGCTCAACACAATGGCTTGTAATCACTTTCAGATTGCAACCCAGATTCATATTCACGGGGGAGTGTACGATTTAGTGCCCTTACCCTCAGCAAAAGAAGAGAAATCTTCTTACACTTGAGTGGATTCGTCAAGACATTCAAAGTCTATGAACTCAAATTTATGCTTTAGAAAAACCTCTTCGCCAAAAAGAAATAGGATTTTTCAAAAAGCGTTGAACACAATTTTTTCAAGAATTTCTCAATGATTATTCAAAATCTTTCAAAAATTGTGTGTTCAACAACTCCCGTCCTCAAAAAGGGAAATGTGGATCATATCCTCACAATAACAATTCAATTGGATCAATTTTTGAGGGGGAGCATTTTAACTTCATGCAAAAGATTAACACATCTTTCTCCCGGAGATTTTCAAGACTATTTTTCAAAATATATTTTAATCAAATTTGGTATCTCTAATATCAAAAGATTTTATATATTAGAGATAGGGGGAGAAAATGCGATTAAAATGTGATCTTATATAAAACTCAATCACTTTAACTCTTACCTACATGTGCGAAACACTTTCGATTATCGATGCACATGTAAAGGGGGAGCATTTCTGAAACGACAAAAATAGCAAGGTGTTAAATGTTTTTCAAACACTTTGTTAGAATTTAAAGTGGTTTTTATGGTGACGATCAAATACCCACAACATCTTTAATTCACGACGTTATTGGTGTCAAAAGGGTGGTTAGGTTTAAGTCCTATGATCCAACCAGGACCGGAGGGATCTTCCCAGGGACAATCCAATAGATTATTAGAAGTCCTTAGGAAAGATGGAGTAGAATGTGAACGTAGCTGAATGCCAACTAAGTACTGATGCTAGCACTGGAAAAATCACAACAAGGTGCTAGTAATGATGTCTTGGTAAGCATTGAAGGGGTTGAAGAATGAAAAAGAAATGTAAGGATAAAGGGTGTAAACAAAGAAGCCCTCCATACAACTTAGGCAGAAACCGGGTCAACACATCATGATGACAACTCATCATGGACCCAATGATGTGTAGCACAACCCTTTCCTAGCTACTCAGGCTTCTCTCAAAAGAAGTTTGTTTTATTGTCACGGAGATTAACACGACTTCTATTGACTTTCTCACTCTGAGATAGTTGATATTGAATAGGTGGCATCTGCTCCAGCCTCCGACCACTAAAAGTACACAAATCGAGTCTAGAGCCAAGAGATCAATCAAATCTCGTTAGGACACACGGATGAAGATCAAGAGTCTTACGCTATATCCTTGTGATATTGCTAGAACACTCAGAGTGATACTACTTAGTATTCACAATGATGAGTGGAAATCCTTCCAGTGTTAACATCAAACAGCACTGCGGTAGGTCATATGCAAGATTCTTTATGAATTGAACATGTGTAAATTTGAAAAGCAACAGTGGTTTGATTCTGAATTGATTCAAACTCGTTTCAGGTTTCTACGCAATATCTTTACGGTCTTGCCAGAACATTCAGAGTTATATTCATTAATATTCACAGTGACCAATGGAAATCTTTCTAGCGTCAACATCAAACAGCGCTACGGTAGGTGACTTGTGAGATTCTTTTGAATCAAACTTGTGTCAACTGGAAAGCAACAATGGTAAGATTCTTAATGAATCAAACTTGTTCCGGGAATTTGAATTGACGACTTTAATCAAGCGGATATCTATCCAATTGATTCACTCTTTATGTTCGCAGTCTTTCTTGAGACGGTCGAGTAAAGAGAACGGCTAGTACAGTCGCGAAACCCTGTCAAGGAGAATTTTAACTAAATCTACCTATCACAGATACTATATTTAATATAGTATAACGGTCTTCACCGACCGGAGGTAAAACACTACCGATTTAGGACGAATGTCAAAGCCATTCAGTCCGTGTCTATGTTTTGTCTCGAGAAGGTGGCGTCACGGTGTACTCAACGAAGTCAAAGATTCAAAAACACATACTCATGCCTGAAGATATATTCAACAATTAATAATGTGATCATGTGGATGAAGAAACAAGATCGCAAGATGGCAAAGACAAGTCAAGGATGATTTGAAGATCTCAAGATCAAAAGACAAAGTCGAAAGACAACGACAAAGGCTCAAAGATCACAGCATGAAGGAACAAGACTACGATTACACGTTCAAGACTCGTTTATGGCGAGATTAGTAATCTCTACAAATTTCCTAAATGACCAAGGTTTATGACCTCTCATTTGGGGAGATTGTTAGCCTCAAAATATTGAGTCAAACAAGAATGCTCGGTCATATGTTTATTATGTATCGTATTTTAGAACGTTGTAATAGGTAGTATGTTAGTCGTGTATAACGGGCTTAACTTTAAGCTAAGGTTCATTCATAAGTAACCAAAACCCAAAAGGAAAGCCCGACCCATGTAGTATAGTCCATACAAGCCCACATGTAGGGGGACTATAAATACCCTTCCTAGCATGTTAGGAAGGGTGTTGGTCATTCATTTTCTCTAATCTAATATCACCTTGTTTCTCCAACCATTCTCTCTACTTTCTCTCACTACTTTCTCTCTCTAGAACTCATCTCATATCTACCTTTCTTTCTTCATAAATTCGTATTATATCATCACAATATGTGGGACAACACAAAGAATACCCAATTCTAGTTCATCACATGAAGAACATGTGTTTTGATCCAGATTAGGTAAATAGTGTTTGTTTGTCGCCAATTTTAAACGTAATTAATTAATGTTTAAACTTGGTTAATGGTATGTGAGGTGGCAGGGGTGAGTGATGTGGAGGGTGCTGGTTGGTGGATGTTGGCGAGTGGGGAGTGACATGGAAGTGACATAATGGTTGTTTGGATATTAGGGTTAAATAACTTTGAGCTTTGACCAGTATTAGTCGCTCCCCGTTTATACTCCCTTTTAATACCTTTGCATCGTTAGTCCTTGCCCCTTTTCACAATCAGTCTTTGGAGTATTTCAAGTTAAGTCCTTTAGTTAACAAAAGGATATATAAGGACTATTCTTTAAACTTTAAGGGCTGTTCTTGTAAAGTCTTCATACTTTAGGGACCCCTATTGTGTTTTTGAGATTTACAGGGGTATAAAGTGTCATTCTTAAATTCTTGAGGGACTTGTCTTGCCAATGTTCAATTCTTCAAGGTCTTTTTGGCAAATTCACATCTTGGGCCAAAGTTCTTTGTGCGACTTCGTTTCTCTCGTTCATTTTTCCTTGTTTCTTGTGATCTTTTGTCTTTTTCACGATATACATACCTAAAACACACAAAGAGCAAACACAAGTATACTTCACGGTATTTGACGACATTTTCACACATTTTAAACCCGTTTAGGACGATGAGACTATGTATAAATGCAGTCTCATCACTCCCCCATACTAAACTATTTTTGTGCCCTCACGCAATGCTAGAATAAAGTATTTAAGCATCTCCAAATTCATTTTTATTGATATTTGTTGAAACGTAAACTTACTACACTACTACTATGTTTGTTAAAGACATTATGTATGATTTTCATCACGAGAATGTGACTTTTAGGGTCAAAGAATAAAAACTAGTAAATGTTTCATAGAGTAAAGATCGTCATCCTTGATTGTCATACATTACATGCTAAGTGTAAAAGCGAGATCATTGTTGGTACAAGTCACAATGCTAACACTACTCATGCATTTAAATTGTGTAATACTTTTTCTCCCCGCAATCCTACTTATGATGATATCTTGATTTTTTTAACTATTTTTGTCATGGATCACAAGGTTTCATATTGACTTGTTTGGATATTTATTAAGCCGAAAACAAAGTTGGCACGATTTATTTAATAAGTAGCTAGAGGACACGATCTTTCAAAACGCTTCTTATAGTCATAAAAAGTCCGTATCTCGACATAACTTTGATCACGATGTGGGACCTTTCCCAGAATGATATTTGGCATGTGTTTCGAACTTTATCTTGAGAGATCTTTGTTATGGTCTCCTCTTTATTTTTGGACATGCATCTTCTTTTTTATTTTAGATGCTTCATTTGTGACCACGACTTTCTTTACTTTTCCTTTTCCTCATTTTTGGACTTCGATTATGCAACGATTAGCCTCCTTTTCGGACTTGGATTCATAAATTCATCCTCATGCCTTGTAAGGGACTTTTTGGATTCATAGACTTTTCTACAACCTTTTGGAGTATTTTGCTTTTCGTCGTGTGTTTTCATCCTTTATTTTGGATTTGGATTCATGAACTTCACATTTTTTTGGATTTAGCAACAAAATGTAATCCTCATGCCTTGTAAGGGCCTTCTTGGATTCGCCAATCTTCTCATCCCATTTTGATAAGTTATGTTTAAAAAATGTACTTTATGTAATCATAATTAACTTTCAAACAATCTTGTTCTAGAAGCTAAATACCTTATAAACCGTATGTCCTTTATTTATTGAAATCTATTTGTCCTAATGCATTGATCTTATGGGAGAAAAAGACACAATTAATTTAACACCCCCAATTTACATTGCGCATCGGAAATACACAATTGGGTGCTAAACGCAAGTATCATCACACAAGGTATATTGAACGACTCAAAATGAGACTCTTACACATAAAAGATAATTAAAATCTTACAACATTGTCTAAAACATACTTTTCAACCCATAATATACTACCAAAACAACATCAGAGTAAAGCGTTTAGTCCCCCACGGATCTCGACCATCAACCACGGAGTTTTAGTAAAGTACACATGACATTACACAAATTGTTCAAAAGTAAAAGGGAAAGAAAAGGTTTTAGACCACAACACTTCAAAAGCAAACCCACAACATCAACAGCAATGCTCCACCATCATTCATCTTTGATTACCTGAAACACATGCTTAAACGAGTCAACAATAATGTTGAGTGAGTCCATAGGTTAAATAAATCACATTTGAACACAAGACGAAAATCAATCATAATCATTTAATAGAATTGTCGTGCACACAATCTATATATAGGCAACTCATCTGATAGCCAAAGCAATACAATTGTATTTAAGATCATGGCACCAACCCCTTAACCAATTAGTCACCCACGCTAAATTCCAGCATGACTAGATAAAACCATTGCCCCTCTAAGGTATTAGTTGCTAGATATATACCCACATCTCATTCATCATAATTACCCCTCCAAGAGATTACTCAACGTACAACTCTTGACCAAGATAGGGTGGTTAACCCCATAGTAGTACCATTTGAATAAGCGGCTATTCCCCATCTCACAACATCAGGTCAGAACATAGTTAACGGTTCATGAAATTAGGGTGTTTAGCAACAAGGTACTTAATACAATTCAAGGCAACATTCGGGTCCAAACATTCAATCATGACTTGTGTTCATTTTATTTCAGATAAAATGTATCCCCCTCGCGGGTATTAAAACATTTAGTAGCTAGCATGAAAGCGAGGCTACAGACTCACCTTAGTATAAGAGACCTAGCAAGAGGATCGTCGATGATAAGTGATGCTCGTCAAACACGAGAACCGTAACCTATCAAATAAGGCGCGCTCATTAATAATCGACTCGAGTAATAATCATACATAATAACATGAAACTCAAAATCATAAAATCACGAAAAATCCGAAAGAAAACAATACAAGTGGTACTATTATACTCTTCTACATGTTTACTATATTACTCTATACTCCCAATATTAATCTATCGGCACATACCAAATGTACTAGCTCATTTACCTCACTTAGACACGTCAAAAGTTTATGAAACGACTCGAGGAACTCACTTACTATCAATAAAAAGTACTCCAAAAAGTTTTTTAAAAGATTTTACTTCTAAGACTCCCTGCCCGACAGATATTTGAATCATAAAAACAGGACAGTTTTACGTCATCGACTCATACAACCATATTGACTTCTCTAATCAACTTAATTTACAAAACCGACACTAAGGTTTGAAAATAGACTCACACCCTAGGGTTTACATACTTTAAACAACCCTTGACTCATCTTAAAAATCATTATATAGTCCTCATGATTCGACCCGAATATCGACGACAACTTCATATTGTGCTGATACTCGTCTCACAGTACACGAATAATCAATCTATCATAACTTCTTCCTCGTTTTGAATTAAAAGCTCTAATTTACGTCAAAACGGAGATACTCAAAATCTCTATAACACTATCTCATTAGTTTAACAATAATAAAAAATAAGACATCCAAAAACAGCCTCAAACTCACTGCCCTAATTTACCCTTCTAAATCTCACATAAAATCACACTTTTAACCAATTCTAATCATTTTTCTACTAATCCTAATACCCTAATATCAAACTCTATCAACCCTAACACTTGTATAATTCATAAAAGTAAAAACCAAGATCAAAATCTAACTTTCTACATCAAAACATCATGATCATAACTATATCATCACATGCATGATCATCTATCATTCTCACCAACCCTAGTTAATAACAAAAATTAAAAACCTTATGCATGTTGGAAATTTTAGTATCATTAGAACCACCTTTTGATTTTATGATGTGGCCTTGTTTTAGTTTTGAGAGATTCAAGATCAAAATCAAGAAAAATTAGGGTTTGTGTTGGTTTGTAGCTCACGGTAAAGAAAAGAAAAAGGGGTGGAGTGGTTTTGATTTTTGATAACTAGTTTGTATGTGTTTTAGGTCAGGTGGAAAGTATAGATATGGTAGGTGGAAGGGCTACTTTTGCCATACTTGCATTTCTTTGGACTAAAATGTAAATAGTTAGTTAAAAAGGGGGAAATGACTGTTAGTCAATTTTGAAAATATTCACGAGGCTCGGGTTTCATAAAAATACTTCTCAAAAGTTAAAACGTATCATAAATATAATAATATCGTCTCCCGAATCGACTTAACACGTCATTAAAAAGAAAACATCAAAAACGTCAAACATCGAACAATCGACAATAAAACGTAAAATATTGGGCATCCGTTGACATCATGCTTACGAATAATCCTAATACTAGTTAAAAAGCAAAAATAAGTCTCCTAACATTGGTTTCAACTTACACCATCAAAAGCAAAAATCATTCAAGCTCATCAAAAATTTCAAAAATATTCGTAAAATAAGATTAGGAAATGACCTCGGTTTCAGGTTATCACATTCCCTCCTTCTTAAAGAGAGCGAAGTCCCAAAGCTTAACCCCTCTCAAAACAAATGAGGATACTTATCCTTAAAGAAGTCACCACGTTCCCAGGTAAACTCAGGTCCACGTCTAGAATTCCATCTCACTTGCACAATCGGAATCTTACTATGCTTCAACCTTTTAACTTCCCTATACATAATTTCTATAGGTTCCTCTATAAAATGCAACTTATCATCAAGTAGAATTTCCTTCAATGGAATCACCAAATCCCTTTCTGCTAAATACTTCTTCAAATTAGACACGTGAAAAGTATTATGAATAGCCCTAAGTTCATCCGATAATTCTAACTTATAAGCAACCTATACAATCCTTTGAATAATCTTAAAAGGTCCAATATATCTCGGGATCAACTTTCCTCTCTTCCCAAAACGAATTACACCCTTCCATGGCGATACCTTTAGCATAACCATGTCCCCTACTTTAAATTCTAACGTTTTCCTGCTATTATCAGCGTAACTCTTTTGTCTACTTCTAGAAGATAACAAACGCTTCTTAATTTGCACAATCTTATCAGTTGTCTCAAAAATCATTTTAGGTCTAGTCAATTGACTATCTGCTACATCACTCTAACACACTGGATATCTACACTTACGTCCATACAAAACTTCAAATGGTGCGACTTTAATACTAGCATGATAACTATTGTTATACGAAAATCCACCAATGGTAAATGTCTATCCCAGCTATTTCCAAAATTAATCACACACGCTCGAAGCATATCCTCTAATGTTTGAATCGTCCTTTCACTTTGTCCATCAGTTTCTGGATGATATGTTGTACTCAAACTTAACTCCGTTCCCATTTCTTTTTGTAGAGATTTCCAAGACTCTGAAGTAAACCTACTATCACGATCCGAAATTATTGACAAAGGCACACCATGTCGACAAACAATCTCTTTCACATACACTGTCGTCAATCATTCCATACTATCCGTCTTCTCCATTGGTAAAAAGTGAGTAGACTTAGTCAATCTATCTACAATCACCCATATAATATGACAACCACTAGAAGTCCTTGGCAAACGTGTCACAAAATCCATAGTAATTTTCTCCCGTTTCCACTAAGGAATTTCAGGTTGCACCAATAATCTAGACGGCTTCTTATGTTCAGCCTTTACCTTCGCACAAGTTAAACACTTATTAACATACTGAGTTATATTTACTTTCATATTTGGACACCAAACACTTTCTTAAGGTCTTGATACATCTTTTCCGCTCCAGGATGTATTGAATACTTTGACTTATGAGATTCATTCATCACTAAATCTCGCACTCCCAAAGCACCTTCCTCAGACGGACACAATGGTAACCAATTCCTATTCTCAAAATATCTCATTTCATTCGAGCTTACTAGAAACAAAGGTTTCAACATTCTGTTGATCCCAAACTCAGATCTTAAACCTTAATAGCTTGTTTAAGGGTTGTGATAGAAAGAAAGTATTCAATCTAACACTAGAGAAACTTTGCAAAGCAAAGTAACTAAACAAGATGCGGAATATAATGTTTAGCACAAGAACAATATGATTGAAGAAAACGTTGAAATTTAATATATCAATGATATACGAATACCCTAAAATGGTATTAGGGTTTACAAAACCTTAAAGTATGATAATGAAAGACAATAGAGAAAGACACCCTTTGCATGCTAACATAGTGAGTCCTTTTATAGGCATAAGGACTCACGTACAAGATCACTACTAACAAACTTGGAAAGTATTAAGGAGTAGTAACAGAAACGCGTAAAAATCTATTCCAAGTTTATCTCTGGCGGCAGGGCCTTTGACTTCAGCAGGGGAACCAATCCCCCTGCCTTTGTTATTTGGCAAGGGGAACTTACTCTAGCAGGGGTACGGATAATCAACTAGCAGGGGTAACAAGTATGCATAAATTTATTCCCATCAATCCTCCCCTAAACTTGTGCTTTCCCCTAAAGACAAGTTTTTGAATAAATCCTAGTTGATGAGGATGCTTACAAACTTTCTGGCCAAATCTGACTATGCATCATCCTTACCAGATCATAAGCAACAGGCGTTTTAGCATCTACAATCAAATTAGCCTGTGCTAGTTTCTTTAAGGTCTCCTGAGTGAAGGGATAATAACGATGATTGATCAAGTACACAGTTACTCCTTCCATTACTACCTCATAGACCCCAGAATTGGTAAACGGCTTCCAATACAACAAATCTCGTTTATTCACTGCATCAAATATAGTATCAAATAACTCATGCTCATACATCCTATGCATGCACTCCCAGATTACCCAATCCTTCTCCACACCATCCATGGTAGGAGGTTTTGCAGCCAAAGTCTTTTTCAAAATTTTCCATAGATCTTCTAAGTCCTCACTATCCAAGGTTTGAAACATGACATCTGGACTTAGAAATGTCTGTGTTGTATTGTCAGCTCTTGTAAGCTTCCACCAAGTCCTCCCTTTGTGTTCATAAACAGCATACTCTATGATAGCAAACTTGTTTCCAAGTTCACTAGGTGAGATATCATCATTTTTCCTACAGAATTAGCTGTTTATCAATTTCATCATTTGAAGGCCGTTGAGACTCCTTAGTAACTGTGCCAACTTTCTCCATTCTCTTGAGTATGTTGGCTGCTCTTTGTACATTAATTACAGACTTCTCAATCTCTGGAAAACTTTCACCTGCTTGATGTAATGCCCCTGCTTGTGATGATGCACCTGCTTGGGATGATGCACCTGCTTGTGTAGTTTCCAAAGTTATTCCTTCAGCCTTTCTTTTCTTGGATTCCCTAGCTTTCTGTAACACTTCACTTTGTCTCCTAAGATACTCAGCTTCCTTAGGAGAGTTCATAGTCATCCAATCTTCCACATCATATTCTCTTAAGACTGGTCTGACTGCTCTTTTTATAGATTCAAAACTCATATCTGTGAAGTCCCCATCCTTCCACTTCTTATGTCTCTTGAGCAAGACTTTGTAGTGTTCAAGTTGCCCTTTCTCAGAACTTAAATACTTCTCTCTCTGAATTTGATTTGCTCTCCTTTCCAGATATTTAGTTTTATATTTGTAAACAAGGCAAGTCAACTCATACCTGTCTTCCAAAGGAGCATTTATTAACTCCTTCTCCCATTGATCCAGAAATTCTCCAACATGAGGCACCCTGTCATCCAGCTCTCTATGCATAATCTTGTTGTAGCCTAAGAGCTACTTGTGCAACATGTGCTTCTTGAGCCCTTTGTTGTTCAGGAGTTCTATGCTTGTATTTTCTCTTGGGCTGTTCAACCATGATCCCTTTTCCTTTGTCTTTTGGATCCACTGCTGGTTCTGGTTCTGGTTTAACTTTAGATGCAGGTTCTTTGATAGTAATTCCCTTCTGAGCTGGTTGCTTTCTGTTCTTTCTAACAAAAGTTTGAGTAATAGGCTTAGTAGGGGAACGACTTACAACAGTGGGATCAGCATGGCAGGGGAAACTTTTGAAGCAGGGGCTTCTTCTTGATTGCCCATAGTTAGCAATGTTTGAGCAATCTCTTTAGTTGCACTCCCCTTTATTACTTCCCTTATCAGCACTTCCTTTCTCAATCCCTTTCTCAGCACTTGCTATCTTTCCTTGTACACCACCAGGATATGAATAGTACTGAGTAGACTCTTCTGTATTTGGAACTTCCTCCCCTTTGTAAGCATCCTCATCTGTGGATATGATAAGTCTGGGCTTTCTCCTCCCCTCAAGTGTGGAAAGTCTGGTTTCCAAGTTATTGATAACCAGACCTTGCTTTTTGACATTTTGTACAAGTTGTGCATTATGTCTTTTCAGACTCATGCACATTTTCGTCAATTCCAAAATAGTCATAGGTTTAATGCTGCTCTCAACCCTAGAAGGGGATTTCTACCCTTTTTGGATATCATGGAGTGAGGGAGAGGACTTACTGATGGTGTCATTATCCTGCTCACCCCTTGAGGATGAGACAGTAGTGGCAGCCAAACCCTCAGTTTGCTCCAAACCCTTGGAGACTCTCCTCTCTGCTGCTTGTGAAGATTCACCAGGCAAGGGAGACCTGGCAAACCTGGATTTAGATCGCCTTTCATGTTGTGGATCAACAGGGGGTAGAGAACTGGCAGGGTGTAGTTTTTTGGCAGGGGAATCAGAAGGTTTGTGTTTAGCTGTTTAAGTCTTGGCTTCTTCCTGTCTAATTTGTTTCATCATAATTGAAGTGAGTGGAATGGACCTTCCAGAAAACTATGGTGATGGTGTAAGAAGTGTGGTGAATAGTTTGGTGGTATGCTTGGTTGCTGAAAAGTAGTTTTTTTGCTTGATTGGACCATGTTCACTCATATTTAGCAGAAGTTCTATAAACCTTGGGTACATACAAAACTTTGAATTGCTTGAAACATTTTTAACCATCCCTTTGAAAATCATTTGAGAAAAACAATACTTCCTCCCTGTTGCTAAACAAATCAGGGTAGAAGCCATCTCACTACCAAATTCATTGAAAGCAGTGGTTTTTGGTGACAAAGATTGCAAAATTGTATGAATCAAATACTTCCAAGTGGGGCAAACTGACCTTTAGCAAACTTACATTTTTGGTCTTTAGAAAGAGTGTACCCCAATTTAACAAGACCCTCAAAGATTTCAGCCTCAGATAGGTTAGTTATCATCAAGAAGAAGATTGTCCCTGATGGAGGCAAGTGTAATTAACTTGAGATGACCATCTACAGTGCTTTGAATTGTAACCTCTCCATTCACTGTTTTGGTCATAGATTTAGACCAGAACTGCTGAATGTGTGAGGTGTAAATTATAGGGTTGATGAGAAGGGCCACTCTAAAATACGAGGACTTTAGAAAGGCCACAACATCAACAAACTCTACTGGTTCATCATGTAATAAAGCGATTTGATTATGATTAGCAGCAATTTTGAGAGGCATGATAAAGTTTGAAAATATTTTGAAGGTTTATAAAGGTGAGAGGTAGGTGGGATTTAGTCGAGAGAGAGAGATGGACCTGCTGGTGAAGGGAATAAAGTTTTTATAGGCGAATTGAAGAGCTGTGATTGGACCAAATTTTAAAATTGCAAAAATATCAAAGATAAATCTTGATAAAAAAGTAATTTATTTGAAATAATAAAGTAAAGATTACCAATCACCGAAGAAAGCGCCTTAAATATCTTTTAAAAACAATAAAATATTCCCTAACCAAAATTTGTGCAAGCAGGCCCAACAGCTATGAACAGGGTAACGGTATTGTCGGTCAATGGTCAAACAGGGGAATGATATGAAAGCAGGGGAAGCAAAAGGTGAAAGCAGGGGAAACTTTCCTAGGGGTATTAGACTAGTTATGGAGAGACTAATTCTAACTAGCTCTGCTCTAATGCACACACTTGTATACACAAGATAGATACATAGAAACTCAAGAGTCCTCTATTCAGCAAAGGTCTAAGCAAAAAAAGTCAACACATAAGTCACCCTGTACCTGGTCAACCCAAGAAAATATGCATACCCTAGTCACCATCCCTACCTTTTCCCTTACCTATGGTTAGTTAGTCTTGGCAATATGTACCACACATATGTACCTGAACAGCAAGCTGTTTTGATAGAGAAGTGTAAGTACCCATTACAGTGCCTCAAGGTTTCAGAGTTCTGAGAAGCTTTGCAGCAAGTCCTCATCACCCTGAACCCTTACTCACCAATGGATATGATCTAAGATCATATATGAGCATCCTAAGGATACCCAGAGTCCTAAAGGTGTGACCTAACCTCCCCTTAAACATAGAGCATATACATGATTCACCAATGAGAATAGAATGCACCATATGGAACTCTGCATTGTTAGTCTAAAACCACATATAACCACTTTTAAAAAGAACAAACCCAGTTTAAAGAGAAATCCTCTCTTAGCAGGGGGATCTGTGTTCAAAAGCAGTGGAATGAAAAGTGATGGAAAAATTGACTAACAGTTATACAACAACAGCAATAAAGCAACCCTGAATATACATGACATAATAGACATCAATTTTTAGGGAGTAACCATTCCAATACCTGCAACCAGGTACTGAAACCTCCCCACTTCAAAAGCTTTTGTTAAAAGATCAGAAACATTAAGTTCTGTATCAATTTTCTCAGGGACAATTGGTCCTTTCTCAAAACAATCTCTGATAAAATGATGTCTTATTTCAATATGTTTAGTTTTGCTATGAAAAACAGGGTTCTTAATAATGCAAATGGTGTTGTTGTTGTCAATAAATATCTTGGTTTTAAGAAAGTTATACCCATAATCAAGCAGTTGATTTTGAACCCAAAGTACTTGACCACAGCATGCAGCAGCTGCTACATACTCAGCTTCAGTTGTTGATGTGTCCATAATAGTCTGCTTCTTACATTGCCAAGATATAAGTCTGCTTCCCAAAAATTGGCATCCCCCTGTTGTAGACTTCCTATCATTGTTGTCACCAGTATAGTCACTATCTGAGTAAGATATCAACTCAAATGGTGACTCTTTGGGATACCAAAGTCCTAAGGTTGAATGGCACTTTAGATACCTAAAAATTATTTTACAGCAAATAAATGACACTCTATTGTTGCCACCTGGTATCTTGCACTTAAGCAGACTACAAACATGATGTCAGGTCTTGAAGCTGTGAGATACATGAGAGACCCAATCATAGACCTGTAGTTGCTGACATCTATAAGCTTTCCAGGAGCATCTCTACCCCATGGATGATCCTTGTCCATTGGTGTGGACACCTTCTTTCCATCAGACATGCCAAACTTCTTCACAATCTCAGCCACATATTTGTCTTGTGAGATAAATATCCCATCTTTCCGCTGCTGAACTCGTAACCCCAAAAAGAAGTTTAGCTCTCCCATGGCACTCATTTGAAATTTATCCTACATTAATTTTGCAAACTCTTTGCTAAGCATAGAGTTAGTGGATCCAAAGATGATGTCATCAACGTAGACCTGTACTAGCAGAAGGTCACCCTTTTGTTTCTTAGTGAACAGGGTTTGATCAATCTTTCCCCTGCTAAAGCCATTATCCAAGAGATACTTAGAGAGAGTCTCATACCAGGCCCTGGGAGCTTGGTGAAGTCCATACATAGCCTTTTTCACCTTGTATACCTTGTCTGGATGTTCTGGGTCTTCAAAGCATGGAGGTTGCATAACATAGACTTCTTCATCAATGGTGCCATACAGGAAGGCACTTTTGACATCCGTTTGAAAAACAGTGAAGTCCATAAATGAAGCATAAGCAAGGAATAATCTAATGGCTTCAATTCTGGCAACTGGAGCAAATACTTCCTCATAGTCAATTCCTTCTTCCTGTGTATACCCTTGTGCCACCAGTCTTGCTTTGTTCCTGACACCTATCCCCCTTTCATCCTTTTTTTCCTGAGCACCCATTTTGTCCCAATGGGCCTTGCCCATTTTGGACAATCTACTAGAATCCAAACCTCTTGAATGTCAAACTGTAAGAGCTCCTCTTGCATGGCTTCAACCCAGCTTGGGTCATTTAAAGCCTGAAAAATATTCTTTGGCTCTTCTTGTGACAAAAATGCAGTAAACAGGCAACACTACATATTGTCATGATTGAACTTCATGGTGATGTTAGCAATGAAGTTGTGCTCCTTTGTTGTATACCTTGTATGTCTAGGGGCTTCAGGATCACCAATGATTTGAGAGATAGGGTGATCCTTATTGATTATGTAGGTAGGCTGCATGATTACTTCTGTTTCATCTTCTTCCAAATCAGAATTGATGAGGATGTTTTGATTGGGAAAGAAGTCCTCAAAAGAACTTCCAAAAGATACATCATGACCTAGGGATGGGTGCTGATGAGCTGAATGTAGCTCTGAGTAACTTGGACCTCGACTCTTAATTATTCTGCTTCCACTGCTGGATATAAGAGGACCATCAGATATGGGTGTAGATGAGGAAATGAGTGGGGATACTCTTTCTTCATCATTAATATCATTAGCAGCAGGATCCTTTGTGGCAGGGGAAGCAATTGATCTAGCAGGGGAATCATGTATTCCACTGCTTTCAGCCATTCCGCTGCTTTCAGAAAGTGACATAGCAGGGGAAGAGGTTGGCTGTTCTTTTCCTAGAGAAGGATCATCTTCTTCACTAGCAGCTTCAATAGGAAATAGTGAGGGTACATTCATGTACCTCAGTGGTGACTTCTCTGCACCATTTGGTTCTTGTGTACCTGAAATGTTAGTATTCTGCAATGCAACAGGTACATAATTCATAGATTTTGAAAGAACCTCTATATCAAAGAACCAATCAGGACCTGTTTGAACATCTTCAGGCTTGTCTTCAAGAAAATCCACATGAAGATTTTCTGTGATTTTGCTTGTCTTCTTGTTGAAGACCCTATATCCCTTGATGTTCAATGAATAACCCACAAAATATCCATCATCTCCCTTTTCACTGAACTTGCCCAGATTGTCAATAGTGTTCAAAATGATCACATGACATCCAAAGGGTCTAAAGAAGTCAATTAAAGGAGGTCTTCCATTAAACAGCTGATAAGGAGTCTTGTTGTGTGCCTTAACCACCAATGCCCTGTTTTGTACATAACAAGCAGTGGATACAGCCTCAGCCCAAAAGATAACTGGAAGTTTGGAATCAGACAGCATGGTTCTTGCAGCTTCAATGAGTGTCCTATTCCTTCTTTCTGCAACTCCATTTCTTTGAGGTGTTCTTGCAATGTTGAATTCCCTCTTGATTCCTTTGTTTATGCAGAAAGAATCCAGTTTCTGATTTCTGAACTCACCATGATTATCTGATCTCATGGTCACTACCTTCATGCCTTTTGATAGTTCAATCTGATTGATGAACCCAATGAGTACATCAGCTGTGTCACTCTTCTCAAATAGAAAGAATGTCCATGTGAACCTTGAAAAATCATCAGTTATCACTAGGCAGTACCATTTCTTCTTTATGCTTGCCACAGAAGTAGGACCAAAAAGATCCACATGCAGTAGTTCCAATGGCTTGGTGGTGGACATATTGTTTTTGATTTTCAAGATGCTCTGTGTTGCTTCCCTTTCAGACAGGCAGCACAAGTATGATCATTGACAAAACACTTAGAATGAAGACCATGAACCAGATTATATTTCACCAGTTTGTTCATGTTCTTGAAATTAAGATGACCAAGTCTTATATGCCATTTCTTACACTCATCAACTGAGGCTTTGGCAATGAAACAGGTTTCATTGTCTTGAAGAGAGATGTCTTTGAGATCAATTGTGTACATGTTCTTTTGTCTTGGTGTTCTGAGTACAATAGGAGTGTCTGGTGGTAAGACAAACTCCTTTCCTAACACCAGACATTCAGTGTCAGTAAACAAGACAAAATTCTTGTTATCAGTCATTTGTGACACACTAAAGAGATTGTACTTCAGTTCTTTCACCAAGTAGACATTATCAAAGGTCATCCCATTGGTGACAATAGTTCCTTTTCCTGTTATTGTTCCATACCCATCTCCAAAAGAAACACCATCATTGTCATGCATGGGCACAAAGTTAGACAGATAAGATTTTTGTCCAGTCATGCTTCTTGAGCATCCACTATCCTAATATGCTCTATCATCCTTTGTCTTCTTTGTCACCTGCAAAAATAAAACCAAATTAGTTTTTCTTAGGGACCCAAGCCATTACAGACTTGGATCTACCTCATGTATCAATGTAGGATAGCTTATCAAAAACTAGAGATACACCATTAGACTGAGCACCCCTTTTGGGTACCCAAACCCAACGAGCTGAGGCTTTCACAGCTTTTCCCCATCTACCCATGTTCCTAGAAGGCAAAACTTTGCTTGCAGGGGATACCCCAGGTTTAGCAGGGGAATCCCTATGCTTAGCAGAGGGAACCCATCTTTTGTTTTGGCCTCTATTCATGTGTTTGTAAGGTCTAGGGCCAGATCTATATGCATTATGAGGTGTTGGGTTGGTCATTGGAGTACTGGGCTTGGTATGAACATCATTCACCTTTCTAAGTGCAGGAACAACATATTTGTCAGTAGCCTTGTTTCTTAAGGCAGGGGCAACATACTTGGCAGGGGAAAAGGATTTTGCCCCTGCATTTAGAAGAATGGCTTTAGGTTGCATATCCTTTAAAGGATTTGCAGCCACCACTTTCATTGGTGCCTTACACTCTTGATAAGTGTGATCAAAACTGCCACATGTGAAGCAGGGCTTTGTATTTATCACAAAGTCTTCTCCTAATTGATGAGACTTTTGGTCATTCCAATTTCTTTGATTACCTCTGACAGGCCTGTACATACCAGCATATTTAATGGTGGACTTAGGGGACTGTGATCTGGTTTTAGACTTGGGTGAACTACTCTTAGAACTAGAATCACTACCAAAAAGTCCTCCTCTTGAAAATAGAACAGGGTTATCAATTTTCCATTGTTTTAAAGCAATTTGTTCCTTTTCAAAGTCTCTAATAATACTAGTTTTCACTAGTGGCTCTTCAGTATCAAGACTATTAGGTATGTAAGCACTCAAGTCAAACTCAATATCATCCTGTTTTTGAAAACAAGGGAGACCAGTCCAAGACAAGTCTTTCCTAGGAAAAGGTGCATGAATGTTGGCAGGGGGTGGTGGTATGGTAGCATGCTCATTTCTAGTCCCAAACCCTGTTTTGTCCCTAGGAGATTGACCAATTTCAACTGCTTTAGTTAAATCTTTTGAAGCTTTTCCAAATTTTTCAACAGTTTCATCATCAATCTTTTTGTTAGATTTAAAAACGTCAAGTTCAGCAGTCAACTCCTTAATGGAGTTAATATTCTCCTTAGCGTCTCTTTCTATAATCACAATGTGATCCCTATAATCACTTTCTCTTTGTTTAAACTCTTTTATGGTGGATTCTAACTGTTCTAAAGCACGTCTATAATTATCAAGGTCATTATCACAATTGATATAGTCAGCTTTTACCTTTCTGATTTGATCATTCAATGACTCAGTATTTTTCCTACAAGCTTTAGTACAATATGAATCATCATATACCTCATTGTCAGAGCTGGAACTTGACATGGCCATAAGTGCAAAATCTTCTTCTTTTTCCTCAGCAACCAATGCTTGATTTCTTTCCATATTCTCTGTCATGGCACTCTAATCCCATCCACCTGCTCCATCTATCCCCTGCATAGCTACCAGGGCTTTAGCACCAGAATCATCATCTCTGGGTTCCTTCCTATAGCTGTTCCCAGTCTTAGGTCCTCTGCATTCCCTAGCAAAATGACCCTACTTGCTACAGTTGTAGCGTTCAACCTTTGTTTTGTCAAACCCAGCCACATCAGAGGGATTGATTGAGATCTTCTTTCCATACTTCTTGTAGAACACGTTGGCTCTCATGCTAAGCAGAGCCATGTTCCACTTGTGTGACAATCCGTCAATTTACGATTGATATTTTATTCTCAAATATTATTTGAAAATATTATTTTAATGTTACAACATGAACTCACTTATTTTTGGGAAGAAATTTGGATTTACGTCTTGAAGTAGCATCGACTACGTCTAAACCGGAGGATTCAACGTTACGTGCTTACGTTTACATACACCGTCTTTGGTGGCAGTCCGACATTTCAGAAAATAAATTTATTCGTGAATATTATTTTGGAGTTTTAAATTTGTGTTGGTTCATAAACTCACAAATTTACGAGAAGAGATTAGGACTTACGATTTTATTTTAACGTCCTTTACGACTAAACCGAAAACCTTAGGATTACGTATTTACGTTTTTGAACTCCGTTTTTGATGAGACAATTTTTATTTGATTCGTTTTGTGACGTTGATTCATAATTTATAAAAACGTTTTCGTAAAACGACCCGATGGCACGTAAATCGAGGAAACTAAAATCGAGGAGTACCCGTAATTAAATGAGGATGAGACAAGAATAAACTTGCCCCACCCCCACATGAGGTGTCCAACATAAGCTGCAACACACATGATGTGTGTCAACCTTGCATGAAAGGACTAGGACACTTGTCCTAATCCTTACACCAAACCATTTCTACCACCAAAACCACTAGTCTTCAAACTAGCTAACTCATTCAATACATGCAAAAGCTTCCATTTTCTCTCATCTCTCTCTAAAATTTCGTCCCATACCACTCACAAAACACCCCATTTTGATCTTGATTTAACCATGAAATCCCATGTTGTTCATACACATGTTGAAGCCCTTTTGAAACCCTATTAATTGGTGGTGATTATAACATCCAAGGAGGAGTTTCCATGGAGTCTTGGGGCTGATTTCTCAAGGAGTTTTCATGAAGAACAAGGGCTGATTTTTGGAGAAATCTACAAATACTTGATGATCCTAGAAGTGGTGTTGATATCTCATAAGATTGGTTACCCAAAACCATGTCTTGTTCATCCAAAAGCTCATCATTTCATCACTTTGGTGGTATAAAGATTGTCCACCTCATCTTCTTGTTATTTTGATTATGTAAACATGTATTTTATTTCCTATTGTATATGTATATGATGATTATATGATGATAAAAATGTTATGTGGGGATTTGGTGTTGATAAACATGATTAAAAAGGTGAAAAACCATAAGAAACAAGGTTAAAATCTTGGTTAAATTTGTTGGCTGTATAAAACAGTAAAGAAACAGGTCATGGACTGATAAAATGATGAAGTAGAATCCATTTACAGTAAGCTATATGTCTTGTACACATGTGAGAGTTGGCCATGCAACGGAATCATTGTAATGAGTGAGATATGATCAAAACAAGATTAAGGTATAAATCTGAGTTCACTGTTTTGGACGATTTTTAGAAAATATTTAGAAGATGATTCAACAGTAGCTATAGAAGAGTTAAATGTAGCACATATCATGTAGTTTATGTGATAGAAATTTGAGCTTCTATCTCCATATAGAACTCAAGATATGGCAGTTTTGGTGAAAGTGAAGTTAAAAATCAGATTTTTGGAAATAATGTTTATGAATATTATATAAGCACTCACATTATAATGTATAAAATGTAAAAATATAAACCCACTAACTTATAAAACTTATTTATATAAATATATAAAAGGTTAATTAAATGGGTAAATTATATAAATGGTGGTGAAATAATATTTATAAGTAATAAAAACTATAAACTTGATTTTTACGACTTTTTCGGCTATCGCCGTAAAATTAACGTTTTTCGCCAAATAAAACTTAGACGACCAAACCCGTCTAATGTAAAGTTTATAAAAGTCATATACTGATATATAGGTAACTAATACAAGTAAAAACTGATAAAACCCGAACTATAGGGCATACGGACATTAACGAGCTAAGTAAACATATTGGACTAATACTTGGGCTAATAATTAGACTAAATAAGATAAACACTCATAAAAAGAACTTATTGGGCTTAACACATTTGGGCTCAACTTGTAAAGTTTAAGTACTGATAATATAAGTACAAAATGGATTAAAATAAGTTAAATAACTTATAATAAGCTTATTGGACGTAAGACACGTAAATGGGTAAAACTAGTAAACTAATATTAAAGTTATCAACATATAACACTAAAATGAGTAAACGAGAATATGTAAACCCACTTGATCATCATATATATATAATCATCATATGTATACATAATTGTTATTTTTATAAAGTCATTGGACATGAGTCTAAGACGAGTATTATTTGTCTAGGTTTCCGTGATTGAAGCACGTACCGTACATCCGAATTGCCGACAACCCGCCTTCCCACATCAACGTGAGTTCATAGCCTCGCACTCTTTTAAATGTTTTTATGAAATGTTTTATAAACCCGCGAGGGAGATAACATGTTAGTTTTTATAAAATAGGACACCATTTGTCCCGATTGTTTATTTATTGATTTGGACCCGAATGATTGAATGACCCGATTGTATGACCCGATAAATGATTAAAGGACCCGATAGATGAAATTAAATGGATTATTAAAGCTAGGTTATGTCACTAGAAGTCCCATTAGCATGAATTGTGAACTACCGGGATTTGGTAGACGCTTATGCATTTAATAGTACTATTTGGGGACGATCACCCCAGTTCGCGCCTTGACGGTTGATCCCCGTCGTGCCACATTGATTGGTAAGCGAATTTATGTATGAGAAGATTTCCATAGCGTGACCTTTGTGATGACACGCTACTTTAGATGGGCAAAATTGGTATCGGGTTAGCTACCCGTTTTGGTTTTAGTAAGGTAACAATGTCATGCGGCTTATAATAATCCAATCACCGAAATACTACTAGACGCTCCGAATTACGATGTATTGCCTGACTAGCAATACAGGGTCATACTATTGATATTATGTTTGTGCGTTGGTTTTCATAACCATATTCATATAACGGTTTTTGTTTTTATACAACGTCATAAGACGTATTGTATGATGTTTTTACGACATTAGCTCGTATAATGATTTTTACGGCAAATGCCTATATTATGATTTTGACGAAGATTTTTATAAAATGACTTTGGCTATTTTATGGCCTATTAAAATAATTTGTACAAAATGATTTTCAGTAAAAAAAATTTTATACTGATATTATATTGATGGATTTTATTAAACTATATTAATTCACTCGGCGTTATCGTTTACCCTTTTATTTTAACATGTCTTATCTCAGGTACTTGAAGGTAATTCTCGGGAAGACGACAAGAATTCATGGCCCGCACTTAAACAATATTTTCCATTCAAATACTTTGTAAAACTTTGTATGAAATATAATGACTTGGGACCGATGTAACTTTGATATTTATGAATGGAAATGATTTATTATTAAACGACGCGATTTTTATGCGTTGTCTATGATGTGAGTAATGTGCTATCCCGTAACACCAACTAGTCTTCCGTTGTACTGAGTTGTATAAATTTGGGGGTGTTACAGTTTGGTACCAGAGCTCTCGTTATAGAGAACGAAAGATTTTTAAAACCAAGGTTTTGAATAAAACATTTCAAAATCTTTCAACTAAAAACATTTTTCTAAAAATGTCTAAAAATCTTTTGACTATAACGGTGCCAAAGAATTCCCGAGTTACCGACAAGGCCAGACTGAGAAGTGTTATTTTAATATATATATAACTTGGATTATATATATATGATGTAATTTTATTACATGATTGTTTGATGATTATTTTGATTTTTATACGAGGTATTTATACGACGTAGATTGTCACAAGTAACCCTAAATCCCCTAGTAAATTAATCGAAGCTATTCTCGTAGGAATCCTAGCTATCCTAGATCTAAACCAAGTTATGGATGTTTATGATCCCAACAAATGGTTGATATTCGTAGAAATGTAGATATTAGTTGATTGTGATATTGAAAAAGGATTGGCGAGATTAAATCTGATATCGATGTCATGACGATCTTTCCTTATAGAGTGGAGTTTGACAAAACGTTACCACCTAGAGAGATGTCATCTGATTCGTTGTCATCCAATTCTGAAATTGAAATCGAAAGGGTGAATGTTGCACTTGAGGCTGTTATTGGAACCATTACCCAAAAGCCTCATGTCACTAATACCTTTCCGAGAAGTCTAGTTGATTGATCAAGTCATTTCATGCTAGTGACTCATTTGATAATTTTTGTTGTAAGAGATATAGGATTGGAAATTAAGTGTTGATTCATATCGAGCTTTTATTGCCTATTAAGGCCTAAGAATAAGATTGAAAATATTGGAATATGAAGTAGGATATTGAATTGAGTATAAAATTGGTTGAAACTTGAATAAAGTAAAATTTAACTCGTATGGAATATGAGATTGATAAGAGGAAGTCGTTAAGTTCTGTGATTGAATTATAAGGTTTTAATTGATTGTTGATTCATGTTAAGGGTTGTTCCTAGGCCATTGTCCACTGACGAGGATGCCCAGGGTCTAATAAATAAATTGAAGAAATCTTCTTCTGAATTGAGACCGATGGATCTTCTGGGACATGTGGAACACCTAATGACTCTTGTAGATTAGTATTCATTGTGGTATCTTTTAAAAAATAATCCCTAACTTAACTGAGATATCAATTGGTAGGATGAGTTCTGAGAATTGTATGACATAGTGACACGTAATGTGTTACGGTACAATTTTGACTTGTTTGTGATTAATAAAAAGACTACCTTTGATTGCTAAATCCTACATGTATCGATGTTATCTATCTTTATTGCTTCATCCTAATGTTCGCATTAGTGATGCAACCATTGAACAAGTACTCATCTTGAATTGAGTTACGTTGTGAATTATTCTTTTTGAGTTCCATCAAGGTCATGAACCTCATGATTATTTGGCTAAAGCTCATCTCCTATTATATCGTAGTTAATTCTTGGGGAACAAGCTTTCATCACTCTTTTGTAGATCACTCATTGTTTTTATAAGTTAAAACAGTATCCTTTGAGAAAATTTAATTTTCATCACAATAAGGATTATTCAAAGTGAGATTTATAAGTGATCATTATTAAAATAAAGTTAATTATGAAATACCTTGGAAAACTTAATTGTTTTCATAACAAAGAAAATCTTTGTAAATTTATTTTTTATTCTTATTTAAGAATTAAGCATGAAAGTGTTTTTATTATAAACATGATGATAAAAGTTTGACGAACTGAGTATTGCATCGTTAATCTTGAAATTGTATATAGTTGCGCGCCTACATACAATTTGGAATGGACTATGCAAGACTGATTAGTAGTCACCATAAAACTAATGAATAAACTCTACATTTTCTTTAAAGATTGTGAAAGATTAAAATTTATGAGATCCGCAAGAAGTGAAAAATAAGGACATAGTGTTAGGGACACCTACATATGTGCCTGTAGCATCTATTCTTCTGAGTCGAATTTACTCATCAGAAGAAATTGTCTTATTCGACGATTGACAATTCCGTTCTTGTCCAATTCCCCGTAGTGAGATTCTTAGGAAAAGTATTTGATTACCGAGTGTTGATACCCGACTGGATGTATCGACGTTCCTATCATTTCTTTTTGATTTGATTTCATTTGAATGACCTGGGTAGCGATCCGAGGAGCTTTCGAATGCGTACTCAAATTATGAAAACATGGGATATATTCATATTCGTTAAATGTTTTCGTCTGTATCTGATTTGAAATTCTCTCGCATAGACTATGCGTTGACCTTACTCTTTTAATAGTAGTTGTGTCTCCAGATATCCCTGAAATTGTGAAGGATTATGAATTATTATTAGTCTTTTGAGAAGTTCACATCTTATCAACGGTAATAAAACTGGAAAGTTGGTAATACCGGTAGAATGGATTGATTGATTATGACATGACGACATTGTCTTAATTGATGGGAACTCGAGTAGAATTCCCCTAAATGATAAGATGTTGATTATCAAAAGTGATCTAAATAATTCTTGATGGATGACTTGGAATTATACCGTGAATGGTTGTGAACTAGTTATAGATATTATAATCTAGAAATAACTTAAAGTAAATTTATTAAAAGATGTTTCTGTTATCTGAAACTTTAGGAAGTATTGTTGGTGAATTAACTAGACTTTTGCCATTAAGGCAAGTTGAAATTGGTATTGATTATATTTCCGGTGCTGCACTTATGGCTTGTGCACTGTACGTCAGCACCATCTGAATTTAAGGAATTACCGTACAACTGAGAAAGTTGTCGAAGAAAGATTTTATTCTACCAAGCCTGTCATCATGAAGAGCTATGGTGTTATCATTCCTTATATTTATAAATTACTATAAACTGAGTAAATTGACAATCGAAAACGATATCCATAACTTGAAATGGAAGATTTGTTCGATCATTTACAAGGTTCTAGCTTATGTTTTAAAGATTTGATCCATGGCATGGTTATCATCAACTTCGCATCTGCGAAAGAGATTATCTATTCTAATCACTACATCCGGTGCTTGTAATGAACATTATGAGTTTCACGTGATGTCGTTTGGATTGACTAATACACATGTAGCATCCATAAATTTGGTGAATCACGTGTGTAGGCTGTAATTTGATAAATTCATGCTCGTGATCATTAAGGACTATATGTTTGTTTATAATAATAAGAATGAAGTTAAAAATTAATTATAGATTACCCTGAATTGGCCGAACAATGGAAAACCTGTACTTTGAATATTTAAACATGTGATTTAAGACTTAAACCTTTACATGATTTAACCATGTGATTAATAGATAATGGAATATAAATTGACTCTTCAAGAATTTAGAAGTCATTTAGAACTTTGAGTTATACTAAAATGAATGTGCAAATATGTTTTGACAAATGTTTCAACAAAGGATTTTTAAAGGGATTATTCCCTTATACACAAACCATTTAACTAAACTTTTGTTTAGGGGTAAATGTTTGTGTATACCTCAAGATAACTTAAGAAGGATGGAGTAAAACCATTTATACCATGACTTGAAAAATTTAAACGACACTTTTTGCTTTTCAACTAAGAAAATTTTGACCAAAGTATAAACCAAAGATTTTTCGAACAATTACGGATCTTATTAAATATTTTGGATAAATCAACGAAAATCTTGTTAATTAAATTCAAATTTATTTTGAACATTTTATATAATTGGTCGAACTAAGAAATTTAAAATCTTTATGTTTACATTTCATAAAAATTGAAAATCTATTATTTAATTAGTTGTAATAATTATCGACGCTTTAAACGTCGGATTGAGTAAAATGGATAAAAATGATAGTAAAGACGAAACTGAAACATAAATGATATAAAGAAAGAATTTTGGATAAATACAGTTATGATATTTATTTTATCAGGAAAGTGAACGTAATTACTAACGCATAATATAGAAAGAATATCTGAGTGAATTATGGACATGATAATTATATCATCATGAGGAGTGAATATAGATACCGACGCATTATGTATAAAAGATAAAGAACCAGTTAGGACATGTTCCTTAATAATGGAGGTGCAAAATAAATTGCCGAACAATTTAAAAATAGCCGATGATTGTAAAAAGAGATAATATAGAGAGAAAAAAAAAAAGGGTTCGCGGCTAATGTGAACCATTAAAAATTAAGAAGCCGATGGCGTTAAAATGTATAAAAGACCACTTGTGATTGTTTAAATATGGAGATTGTGAGATATAGTTATGTTGGAATTTGTAAGTATAAGTATTCTATTTATGTCATTTATGACTAAATGTATCTTTGTCTGAAGAAGTTGTACTAATGGCAAATTATGAAGGCAGACATCGCCTCATACATTAGTAAACGTCTAACTATTGCAAAGGTCATCATCTGAATTTGATTCGATTTGGGTCATCGTCGACAGACTGACCAAATCTGTTAATATCATTCCCGTTATTGATAAATGCTAAAGAGTTATGTAAACATAGTGTGCCTGTATCAAACATCTTTATCAAAGATCCTCGCTTCGCATCCAATTTCTAGAGATTTGCTCAGAAATCATTGCGAACGAACCTTGATGAGAGTACTATGTGCCATCCCAATCGAAGGGACGAGGTAAAGTAACGATACAAAATACTATAAGTGCTGTTTTATGTTTGAATGAATGACCTTTGGCAATAAACCGTATAATCGTTTTTCTTTGGAGAGATTATCACTGATAATCATCGTATTAGGATCGAGATCGAATCTTGTTAAGATTTAGAAATTAGAGCATCTGTAAGCAGGAGTTGAGATAAAGACACCCGACAAACACCCATTGTGAGTTGGACATGTCTTTTAGGTTTAAGGTTTCCTATGATGGCGAACCTAACCTTGCAAAATACTCGACCCGCGGGACCTGAAATGATTGTTGAAATTAGGATTGATTATTGACTGCCGATAGTGGGCAGGAGGTTATGTGAATATGAAATGTAGATCTTGAAGTGCCAGATGGGTAGCGAAGTTATGCCAAAATTTTTAACCTTGGAAAAAAAATGAATTAATGATCTGAAAGATCATGGGATATAAGTCCCCGTTGTATGGGACCATTGAGATGATGTAAAAGATTGGTTTGAAAGGCATATAAGCTGGATCTACCCTAGGACTTCAAGAGATGCGTGAATTATGTTTCGTATATCGAACTTGATGGAATATCTATCAAGTGAAAATCTGATTGTTCCTAGTAAAGCTTAGATCGACGAAAAGTTGCATTCATCAGAAACCCGTGAACATCATGGATAGAGAAAGTAAGTCAACATTTAGCCTGATCTTATTCCCGTAGTTATGTTTGATGAAACTCGCGTATTGTAATGGATTATACTTGTGAGAAAAGACCGAATATGGAGGGAATACCCACATGGCTTTAACTCTATAAGAAGCGAGTAGTAAGGTAAGATGATCTTTGAGGACAAAGATCTTGTTTAGGGGTAAATGCTGTGACAATCCGTCAATTTACGATTGATATTTTATTCTCAAATATTATTTGAAAATATTATTTTAATGTTACAACATGAACTCACTTATTTTTGGGAAGAAATTTGGATTTACGTCTTGAAGTAGCATCGACTACGTCTAAACCGGAGGATTCAACGTTACGTGCTTACGTTTACATACACCATCTTTGGTGGCAGTCCGACATTTCAGAAAATAAATTTATTCGTGAATATTATTTTGGAGTTTTAAATTTGTGTTGGTTCATAAACTCACAAATTTACGAGAAGAGATTAGGACTTACGATTTTATTTTAACGTCCTTTACGACTAAACCGAAAACCTTAGGATTACGTATTTACGTTTTTGAACTCCGTTTTTTATGAGACAATTTTTATTGGATTCGTTTTGTGACGTTGATTCATAATTTATAAAAACGTTTTTCGTAAAACGACCCGAGGGCACGTAAATCGAGGAAACTAAAATCGAGGAGTACCCGTAATTAAATGAGGATGAGACAAGAATAAACTTGCCCCACCCCCACATGAGGTGTCCAACATAAGCTACAACACACATGATGTGTGTCAACCTTGCATGAAAGGACTAGGACACTTGTCCTAATCCTTACACCAAACCATTTCTACCACCAAAACCACTAGTCTTCAAACTAGCTAACTCATTCAATACATGCAAAAGCTTCCATTTTCTCTCATCTCTCTCTCAAATTTCGTCCCATACCACTCACAAAACACCCCATTTTGATCTTGATTTAACCATGAAATCCCATGTTGTTCATACACATGTTGAAGCCCTTGTGAAACCCTATTGATTGGTGGTGATTATAACATCCAAGGAGGAGTTTCCATGGAGTCTTGGGGCTGATTTCTCAAGGAGTTTTCATGAAGAACAAGGGCTGATTTTTGGATAAATCTACAAATACTTGGTGATCCTAGAAGTGGTGTTGATATCTCATAAGATTGGTTACCCAAAACCATGTCTTGTTCATCCAAAAGCTCATCATTTCATCACTTTGGTGGTATAAAGATTGTCCACCTCATCTTCTTGTTATTTTGATTATGTAAACATGTATTTTATTTCCTATTGTATATGTATATGATGATTATATGATGATAAAAATGTTATGTGGAGATTTGGTGTTGATAAACATGATTAAAAAGGTGAAAAACCATAAGAAACAAGGTTAAAATCTTGGTTAAATTTGTTGGCTGTATAAAACAGTAAATAAACAGGTCATGGACTGATAAAATGATGAAGTAGAATCCATTTACAGTAAGCTATATGTCTTGTACACATGTGAGAGTTGGCCATGCAACGGAATCATTGTAATGAGTGAGATATGATCAAAACAAGTTTAAGGTATAAATCTGAGTTCACTGTTTTGGACGATTTTTAGAAACTTATTAGAAGATGATTCAACAGTAGCTATAGAAGAGTTAAATGTAGCACATATCATGTAGTTTATGTGATAAAAATTTGAGCTTCTATCTCCATATAGAACTCAAGATATGGCAGTTTTGGTGAAAGTGAAGTTAAAAAACAGATTTTTGGAAATAATGTTTATGAATATTATATAAGCACTCACATTATAATGTATAAAATGTAAAAATATAAACCCAATAACTTATAAAACTTATTTATATAAATATATAAAAGGTTAATTAAATGGGTAAATTATATAAATGGTGGTGAAATAATATTTATAAGTAATAAAAACTATAAACTTGATTTTTACGACTTTTTCGGCTATCGCCGTAAAATTAACGTTTTTCGCCAAATAAAACTTAGACGACCAAACCCGTCTAATGTAAAGTTTATAAAAGTCATATACTGATATATAGGTAACTAATACAAGTAAAAACCGATAAAACCCGAACTATAGGGCATACGGACATTAACGAGCTAAGTAAACATATTGGACTAATACTTGGGCTAATAATTAGACTAAATAAGATAAACACTCATAAAAAGAACTTATTGGGCTTAACCCATTTGGGCCCAACTTGTAAAGTTTAAGTACTGATAATATAAGTACAAAATGGATTAAAATAAGTTAAATAACTTATAATAAGCTTATTGGACGTAAGACACGTAAATGGGTAAAACTAGTAAACTAATATAAAAGTTATCAACATATAACACTAAAATGAGTAAACGAGAATATGTAAACCCACTTGATCATCATATATATATAATCATCATATGTATACATAAATGTTACTTTTATAAAGTCATTGGACATGAGTCTAAGACGAGTATTATTTGTCTAGGTTTCCGTGATTGAAGCACGTACCGTACATCCGAATTGCCGACAACCCGCCTTCCCACATCAACGTGAGTTCATAGCCTCGCACTCTTTTAAATGTTTTTATGAAATGTTTTATAAACCCGCGAGGGAGATAACATGTTAGCTTTTATAAAATAGGACACCATTTGTCCCGATTGTTTGTTTATTGATTTGGACCCGAATGATTGAATGACCCGATTGTATGACCCGATAAATGATTAAAGGACCTGATAGATGAAATTAAATGGATTATTAAAGCTAGGTTATGTCACTAAAAGTCCCATTAGCATGAATTGTGAACTACCGGGATTTGGTAGACGCTTATGCATTTAATAGTACTATTTGGGGACGATCACCCCTGTTCGCGCCTTGACGGTTGATCCCCGTCGTGCCACATTGATTGGTAAGCGAATTTATGTATGAGAAGATTTCCATAGCGTGACCTTTGTGACGACACGCTACTTTAGATGGGCAAAATTGGTATCGGGTTAGCTACCCGTTTTGGTTTTAGTAAGGTAACAATGTCATGCGGATTATAATAATCCAATCACCGAAATACTACTAGACGCTCCGAATTACGATGTATTGCCTGACTAGCAATACAGGGTCATACTATTGATATTATGTTTGTGCTTTGGTTTTCATAACCATATTCATATAACGGTTTTTATTTTTATACAACGTCATAAGACGTATTGTATGATGTTTTTACGACATTAGCTCGTATAATGATTTTTACGGCAAATGCCTATATTATGATTTTGACGAAGATTTGTATAAAATGACTTTGCCTATTTTATGGCCTATTAAAATAATTTGTACAAAATGATTTTCAGTAAAAAAAATTTATACTGATATTATATTGATGGATTTTATTAAACTCTATGAATTCACTCGGCGTTATCGCTGACCCTTTTATTTTAACATGTCTTATCTCAGGTACTTGAAGGTAATTCTCGGGAAGACGACAAGAATTCATGGCCCGCACTTAAACAATATTTTCCATTCAAATACTTTGTAAAACTTTGTATGAAATATAATGACTTGGGACCGATGTAACTTTGATATTTATGAATGGAAATGATTTATTATTAAACGACGCGGTTTTTATGCGTTGTCTATGATGTGAGTAATGTGCTATCCCGTAACACCAACTAGTCTTCCGCTGTACTGAGTTGTATAAATTTGGGGGTGTTACAACTTGATATCCATCTCCTCCAGTCCTTGCTTACTGATTTGACTTAGATCTTCATGCAACACAGTAGATCCTTGTGGCCCTTGGGATGCTATAAAAGCACAAGTAGTGTCAAGACTGAATGTTGCAGGCCTTTCTTCATCATAAGATGATCCAGACCTGGTAGCAGGGGAATAAGTAGCAGGGCCTGCTTCAATTCCACTGCTTTTGGTGGTCCCACTGCTTTGAGATATGAATGCCATGTTGGAAGGGGAATCAGTAGATCCACTTGAGTTGGTGGGAATCGTTCCTTTTGACTTCATCTCATTGACAACAGGTTCAAAAACTTTCAAGTTATTGTATATGTCATCAATGTTCTTGTTATCCAAGTCGTCCTTATTCTGCCAAATTGCCTTGTAGACAAACCATTCTTTCTGGAGGCTGTTAAGGAACCTGGTATTCACCTGCTCTCTTGTCACCTCAATATCAAAGAACCCCAACTGGGCCACCATATCTTGAAGCCTATTGTAAATAGCTCCAATTGATTCATCACCAATTGCTTTGAAAGAAGCAAAATCATCAAGCATTTGATTCTTCTTCTTCTTCTTTGTGGCTTCATTTCCTCTAAAGGTTGTGCCTATGACTTCCCATAGTTCCTTAGTTGTTTTGTATTTTCTGAATCTTAGTTGATGTCTATCAGGTAGAGCCAACAGCAATGAGCTGTGAGCCCTGACATCATGCCTTTTGGCCAGTACTTCCTTATCACAAAGAGAAGCATATTTTGTTCTTGTCCTTATCTTTGGAACTTTCACCTTTCTCTTCTTCCTTGCCCTCTTCAACTGCCACCATTTTGTTGAATTGATCACCAAACTCTATGATCTCCCAGAGAACATAGTGTTCCATTTTGAGGTATTGTTGGATTCTGAATTCCCATAATTCAAAGTTTTTAGTATCCAACATGGGTAATTTGAGGTTATTGTGGTTGTTGCTGTTTGAGGAAGAGTCTGAAGACATGGTTGTTATGAGGGTTTTGTTCTTGGTTTAGACAAAGTTTATCAACAAGCTCTGATACCACTTGTTGAATCCAAGATCTTTAGACTCAAACAGTAAAAACCGTTTTATCTAGGTTGATCATCATTCATATGATAACATAGCGGAATAAGAACAATGATCATGAACAAGATGTTTAACAAAGACGAATAATTCCCAAAGGGTTTGTATTATATATGATTAACACAAACCACTCTAGGCATGTATACATTGAATCCCATGCCTAGAGATCTAAAGAACAGTAGGTTACATTTTGTACGATGAAGTAGTGAATGAAACCTACGGCTGTGTTTCTTTATATACTAGAAACTACAGCTGTTACAAAAGATAAATATTAAAAACAAAATCTTCTATATAGTTGTCATGATATTCTTCATTCCTATCTTGATACTTTGTCCACCAGCTTGAAGAATTAGTATTGGCAGATTTAGTCCTTGTCTTTGTGTTTTGACTTATCAACTCACTTTTGACCCAACATCATTGACTTGCTTTTGAATGCCCTGCACATAAAGAAAAGAAATTAGTTTTCTTTGGGAACCTAAGCCTTTGTAGACTTCAATTCATGTGGTTGTTCAACAAGAATTGACTTATTCCTTTTAACAACCCCCTGTTCGTCCCTTTGTGCCCTAAACAACCAATTTGTTCCAATAGGCTTAGTAATGACCTTTTTAAGATATTTAAATATGTTATGTCAATTAAACGCCATTAAAATTATGGTTTTCTTCTTGTTTAGGTATCCATGTTAAACTGGATGATGCCTTAAACCCCTGTCCCTTAGGTTTCAAATACCTATTATTATTTGGTCTAACATAAGGTCTGATAGCAGCTAGTTGTGGCATTTTCACACCAAACTTAGAGTTGTCAATGGTTTGTCTTGCTTTGTCAGCGGATAGATTTTTCCGGTCAGCGGCTAAATTAGGGTTTGCTACAGGAACCTACTATCTGTTAAACCAACTGTTGGTCTTTTGAAAGGGCCTTTGTCCATGGTTACTAGCTCCCTTAGAGAAGAAAGGAGCTGGTCTAGTGGTTAGTAGACTTGGGTGGACAAAAGGTCTAGGTTTGACCGTAATTGACCTATTGTCAGCGGATGAGGTGTATCCGCTGACACAATTATAGGCCAAATGAGAGAAGCTCTCACATGTATAACAAGCCTTTTTAGACATAAATTTAGACTTAGATTGATAAAAACCTGTCCCATTCACACTAGCTTGACTTTGAGTTGACTTGGGTTTCCTATACATTTCTGCATATTTAATACTAGGTTTGCTTTTAATTGGTAAGCCAAGATTAATAAGTTTACCAGTGGTGGGGTCAGTCATAACAATTAGTTTAAGTTCAACAGAATCTTCACTAAGCAGTCCACCCTTAACACAAAGAAAAGGGTTGGTTGCTTTCCATTGTTCTAGGTCAGTCACCTTCTTCTCATATGCTTCAACTAGGCTAAGAACACGTGGTGGAGGAATAAATTCCTCCACTTGGAATTCTGTTAAGCCAGTCCAAGAAAGATCTTTTCCATTAGGAACCCCATAGAAATTGCCTGTTGGAGGTGGAACATCAGCAAACTCTTACATTTCAATTCCAGTCATGTCCCTAGGTCTCTTTATTCACTTAGACATTTTTCCAAGAGAACACTAGCTTGATCAAACTTTTCAATTTTAAGCCCTACATCATTCTTAGCTTTAAAGGCTTCATCTAACTTAAGTTTCAACTCAGTTCTAGATTCCATTAGAGAATCCTTGGCCTCATTACTAATCTTTAGATCTCTAGTTAAAACAGTAATTTGATCTGTTAGATCAAATTCTATTTTCCTATAATCTTGCACCATCCCATCTGATTGTGCAAGTCCCCTTTTATAGTCTGCTAGCTTGATCTCTATGTAAAAAACATCTGATTTTAAATTTAAAACTTCTTTATTAAGATTTTCAGTGTTTTGCCTGCAACCTTTACTACAAAAAGCATCATCATATACCTCATTATCTGATGAAGTGGAAGATTTAGCCATGAGAGCATATTGAACTTTCTCTTCTTCTTTCTCAGCTATCAATGCTTGATTCTACTTCACATTATTTTCCATAAAGTTCCAATCCCATCCAAGTCCATCAATCCCTTGCATAGCTACCATAGCTTTTGGCTCAACATCTTCAACCTTTATGATTTGGCTTGAGCTCTTTCCAGCATTGTTTCTAAGTGGAGATCTGCATTCCCTCATAAAGTTCCTCATTCTATGACAATTATAGCATTCAACTTTGGATTTATCAAATCCATCAGTTTCTTTGTTGTTAAATGTCATCTTCCTACCAAATCTCTTGTTCCACCTATTGGCTCTTATACTACTAAGTGCCATATTCTACTTGATGTCCATCTCTTCAAGATCAATATCATTGATTTGCTCAAGATCTTCAAAGAAACTAGAGAACCATTGGGCAAAGCAGCAATGTATGCACACACAGTATCTAAGTCAATTCCAGCTAGTTTGAGACTTGATGAACTAACATTGTATGTGTCGGCGGCTGATGAAGTTGAGCCGCTAACATGTGAATTCAATCCGCTGACATGTGAAACATTGTCAGCGACTGAGGAATCATTATGATAGATGAATGTGTTAGCCTCAAAATATTGAGTCAAACAAGAATCTCCGGTCATAGGTTTATATTGTAATATTTATTAGAACGTTGTAATAGTTAGCTAAAATAGTCGTGACATTACGGGCTTGATGGTTAGCTTAAAAGGCCTCTTTCAAGGTACTAAGCATTTATTCAAGCCCGACCCAAAACAATATAGTCTATTAGAGAGCCCGCATGTGGGTGGACTATATAAGCACCCTCCTAGCATGTTAGGAGGGTGGATGATCTCATAATTCTTAATCTAATTTCCCAAGTTAATCATCTTCCTCTCTCTACTTTCTCTCACTACTTTCTCTCTCTAAAATTCATATCTTTTCCATCTCATTTTTTTAATCTATCATCATATTTTAGGGACAACAATTGGTATCAGAGCCATGAGGTAGATTCGTGTTTAGTTTGTGGTTATCATTTTTGATTTCGTGTGATTTTCATCTTAAAATTATCTCGTATCAAAAAAATTTGTGTTTTTGAGCTCAAAATCTTCATACAAATTGCCTACAAAGTTGTGGTAGGAATTTGTGTTCCTCGTTTTGGTGATTTCCACGAAAAAATTGGATGTTTTGGCTTGATTTTTGGGTAAAAATCCGTCATTTAGAGTCTTTGGTTAATCTATTCGGAATTTGAAGTTTTTTAACTCGGGAAACAAGGGCTTAGAAATATTCCGAATTAGGTGAGAAAGGGGTATTCCGAACTAGGTCAGTGATCACGTTTTCAGAACTAGGTGAGAAACTTGTCTTCCGAACTAGGTGAGAAATTTGTATTCCGAATAATGTGTGAAACGTGTATTTCGACTTGCTTTAGTGAGTGGGATTCTAAATTAGTTAAACATCACATATTCCGGATTAGGTGTAGGACACGGATTCCGAACTAGGTGTGGATCTTGGATTCAGAACTAGGTGTGGATCTTGGATTCCAAACAACGTGCAAAACATTATTCCGGATTACGTGTTGATTACATATTCCGAATTAGGTCAGAACATCACCGATTCCGAATTAGCTCAGAATTTCATCAATTCCGAATTTGATCAGAACTTCACTGATTCCGAATTAGCTCAGAATTTCATCAACTCCGAATTAGATCAGAACATCACCGATTCCGAATTAGCTCATAATTTCATTAATTATGAATTAGATCTAACATCATCGATTCCGAATTAGTTCAGAATTTCACTGATTTTGAATTAGATCAGACTCACAGATTCCAAACTAGGTCATTGAATCACAGATTCCGAATTAGTTCATTGTATCACATATTCCGAACTAGGTTTTGCTTACATATTCCGAATTAAGTTCAGAACTTGGATTCCCAACAAGATTGGGTTCAAGGATTCCGGATTAGGTCAATTTTTGTGATTCCGAATTAGGTTGAGTTCATTGGATTCCGAATTTTTCTTTGAAGATTTATTCCTACTTATTCTAAAATTTTCAAAAACGTGATTTTGAAAATTTTTAACCGTGTGATTTTCGCTTAAGAATTTTTGGTTTCATACGAAGACATTGTTTGGGATTTTCACACCATTTCTTGAAGTTTCAACCACAATCTACTCACAACAACATCTACTTAATATCCTATTCATTTCACTTCATTCTTGAGATGGATTCTACTACTGAATATTGTGTTACTAATAACAACATCATGGTGGCGGGTAACAAAGAGAGACCACCAATGCGTGTTACTGGTAGATATGCACAATGGCAATCACGATTCCTTCGGTATCTTGACACCAAACCCAATGGTGATATTCTTCGATGTTGCATCAAAGAAGGACCTTATACTCCCACTACAATCACCATTCCTTCAATTCCAGCAACCGACTCAACGATCGGTTCCCATGAGTAAACAATTGAGGAAACATATGAGAACACTTCGAAAGAGAACCGTGCTTAGATTTATGCAGAGAAAGAAGCAATCTATTTGATTCTAAGTGGGATTGGGGATGATATTTACTCAACGGTTGATGCATGCTCTACTTCTAAAGAGATGTGGTTTGCCATTGAACGCTTGCAACAAGGTGAATCACTTAACAAGCAAGATGTCAAAACTAACTTGTTTTGGAACTTTGGTAAGTTTACTTCATTAGATGGGGAATCAATTGATTCATATTACTCAAGGTTCTACAAGATGATGAATGACATGAAAAGAAACAATTTACAAGTCTCCACCATGCAAGTCAATGTGCAATTTCTACAGCAACTTCAACCTGAGTGGACACGATTTGTAACTTTGGTGAAACAACAAAGTTAGACGAGGTCAACTATCACACGCTCTTTGACATCTTGAAACAATTTCAGAATGAAGCAAATGAACTTCGAGCTGAAAGGATAGAAAAGACTGCTAATCCACTTGCTTTGTTGTCTACCACTCAACACACTCAAGATCATCGCTCTCGTGCTCCAAAGTCATACTCCACTACATCATCCTCACCAAGGTACTCCACTACATCCTCCTCACCAAGATACTCCACTTCATCTAATTATTCTACTCCCACACGATCACGAGAAAAAGAACCAAGAGCACCATCACCATCACCTGAGCCATCATCTGAAGAGGACAGTGATGAAGAACTAGCTCAGAAGGATAGGGAGATGAAGCAACAAATTGCTTTCATTATGAAGACCTACAAGAAAATATTCAAACCCACCAACAACAATCTTCGAACATCATCAAATACAAGGAACCAATATGTTGAGAGTCCTCGAAGGTATGACACACGTCAACGTGATGAAAGTCCTCCTAGGTATGATCGACGTAATCCAACACATGTTGAGGGTTCTGCACGGTACGATCGATAAACTTCTAAGTATGATGCTTAGAGGATTGCTACTGCTGCTGGGAATAGGGAAACTATTGGTACTCAAGTAGTTCTGCAAATTGGAATTCAGTGCTTTAATTGTCAAGGCTATGGTCATATGGCAAAGGAATGTAGGAAGCCGAAACGGGTTAGGGACTCTGACTATCTTAAGGAAAAGATGCCGCTATGCAAGAAGATGGAAGCTGGGGTTAAATTGTCAGCTGAGGAAGGAGCAATGCTTGATGATACTGATGATGAAGCCTCCGATCAAGAACTTGAAGCACAATACTCGTACATGGCAAATGTTGAAGAAGTTCTCAATGTCACTGTTGGGAAACTAAGTTTGTTAGATTCCCTGATCATAGATTTAAACACAAATTAAGCTGTTAGATAGTCACTTGCATGTGCCTAGGAGACAGACAAGTATCATCAGCATTTGATAGACTATCCAACCCCGAGCAATCTTAGTTATTGGTGGGGGTTCGGTCCATTAGCTGGTATTTGTTTAGTCATTCAGATAGTGACTGGCGTTTTTTTAGCTATGCATTACACACCTCATGTGGATCTAGCTTTCAACAGCGTAGAACACATTATGAGAGATGTTGAAGGGGGCTGTTTGCTCCGTTATATGCATGCTAATGGGGCAAGTATGTTTCTCATTGTGGTTCGTGAGCACAGACGATTTGATAACAGACTCTTCAAGCCTTGACTCATTTTAACGATATAGAAAGGGATCTAGAAGCGACTAGTCTGATCTGGTACGATGTAGGTTGGAGTGTTGTTCTAGAATCCCTGACATAGACCCAAGGATACCACAGGACTTTATGTTCTACTATTACAGACATTGACTAAGAAGAACCCCTAGTAGCTATGACCTCAGGAGAAAGATATGAAAGGTGCTAATCAGATACTCAATCAGGTCCTTAGCCTTACGAATACACTAGTACAATTTACAAGTGTAAAGACCCTCATATGAGGTCGAAACAATTAGATAGCTTTCAGTATATTAATTGGAAGCAGGATTCTGATTCTTGAAAGCGAGTTAAGTGGCTCTGAGGGGCACGAACGGTCTAACAATAAGTACTGATTCGACTAGCTCGAACGTGGGGAACGGATGCTTGAATGTGAACAAATAGTTGACTCTTGCAAGTTTGTGGCCAGCGATCACCCTCTAAGCTATACGCTTGATAATGAACTAAAGGGCTCGAAGCTATAGAAGCTCTACAAATAGCAGTTCTTATGAATTTATGGCACAGTTCTTTAAGCTGGGTAAAGTTAAAGTAAACAGTAAACAGCAAAGACTCCCTATATCGAACCCCATTTTTGGATATGCCTTAGTATAAAGAGCCGGCTTAGTACATATCCATAAATATGACTTTTTGACTGCAGCATAGCTATCTCGTAGTTTTCCTTTTCATAAGAGAAAGGATCCAAATAAACTAGGATGAAACATAGGATTCGGTGGATGATTCGGCATCCTTTATTAATTGCGTATATAACGGTAGCCCTTCCTAAATAGTTTTTGAGTAGGCTAGGAAAGAAAGAAGAAATGCTAGAGCGAAATGGGTTGGTTGCCAAAAGGGCTATCTGATCCGATCATGGGGGGATAGCACAAGGGCTTAAGGCATTGGTTTGCTAAATCGACATACAAAAAGATTGCATCATCCATGGGCTCGAATCCCATTTCTTCCAGTCTTTTCCTACTGAACACTTTCCTGCTCAAGATAGGGTACTAGAAAGGGATCATACGAAGGCTATGTTCTTTTTTTAGATCTACAAGACTCACAGAGATCCAAGTCTCTGTGAGCAACCTCAGAGGAGTCCATGTCAGAGACATTGTCAAGAAAGTCAAAGATTACTTGAAGACATACTCATTGGTTGTGATGGATAACAGCCAAGATGTATCAGGGACTTTGAGGGGTTGAGGGTTAACAGGGATGGCAATACCCTGTTAACACTCAGCACACTTTGGACATGCCATTTGTGTGTACGAGACAATGAAGAAAAAGGAAACTGTTTCAAGATCTGTTTCCTTAAAGCATTATGGTAGACTACCAAGAATAGAAGAGCATCTTGTGACAGATGTCTGAAAAGTGAATGTCTTGTGTAGTCACCATCAACTAGTACTTAGGTCAACCTCGTATCACTATAAATAGGATGTGTAGCCCAGCATTAATGTTTAACACTTTGAGAATATTCACACCATTAATGCTTAGAACTTATTGAATCAAACAGCTGTGAATGTATTCATAAGCTAGGGTTTATAGTTTTTCAAAGTGTGCACAACACATTGTCATCAAACGGTGTTATCCATAACACTTGTAATTCTTTATTATACAATAATAAGATTATGTTTGAAAAGTAATAACTTGTGTTGATTAGTTAAGTTTAGTTTTTCTAGCATTGATTAGGGACTTTCAATTGGTATCAGAGCAGTGTTTGATATTAAAACCTTCAAGAAACATCGTTCTCATTTTTATAATCAAGATCCACCATGCCAGAAACTTCTAACCCACCACAATCGCCTTCTGGAAACTACAACAATACATCACCATCTTCACTAAGACTCACCCCTCCACCTCCTAATGACGATGATCTACCCCAACTTCTTGACTCAAGAGGCGGATCACATGTCACCAGTGTACTAGTCTTTGATGAAGAAGATTTTGCTAGTTGGAAGAGTCAATTCCTTGTGTATCTCGATGGACTTGAACCATTTATTCTAGAAATTCTAGAAAATGGTCCTTATGTTCCCATGGCGCTTACCTCCACTGAAGAAAACCCTCTTCCCAAACCTCTCAAACAATGGACTCCAGCTGATAGAAAATTGGCAAACCAAGATAAACGTCTCAAAAGCATCATCATATCCTGTCTTCCCAAACACATCATGAAGTCTGTCATTCAGTGTCCCACAGCCAAGAAAATGTGGACATACCTCATCCTTGGCCATGAAGGACCCTCTGAAACCAGAGAAACCAAGATTTAGGCACTCAGACTTCAGTTCAATGCTTTCAAGTCACTTGAAGGTGAAAAGGTTCAACAAACCTATACAAGGCTGAAGATACTTCTCAATGACCTAGCTATGAATGATGTCACCATTGGTCAAGCTGAGATTAATGCCACATTTGTCAACAGCCTTCCAAGAAAGTGGTTGAGTATGAATCAGAATCAGAGAGCCAATAACTCAATCAAGAATGACACCTTAGCTCAGCTTTATGGAAAGTATAATTATGAAGAAGGGCTGATTGATACTATATACAAGTCAGAGACTGAAAGATTTGTAGTTCAGGGAGCAACTTCCAAAGCCTTGATCTCTGCATCACATCCTCATGATAGCGACTCTGATGTTGAAGAAGACACCCGTAGAAGCCAAGAGTTCTTGACAGACCTTAATGATGAGTTTCATGAAAGAGCCTTGCTAGCCAATCAAAGAAGATTCTTCAAAAGATCAGGGAGAATAGGATCAGCTAGTAAACAAACTGACAGATCAAAAGAAACTTGTTTTGCCTGTGGAAAGCTTGGACACTTCCAAAAAGACTATCCTTCCACCAAGACATCCTCACCTTCCTATACATCATCTTCCACCAAACCTTACAAGTTCAAACCACAACATAACAACTCATCTCACCAATCCAACTCATTAGACAATGAGAAGAAGGATTACAAGAACAAGTACAAGGCACTTAAAGCTGAGTTAGAACAGATGAATTTGAAGCTTGAAGCTCTGTCTAAGAAGAAAGGAGGTGATAAAAAGACAGAGAAAGGGTTGGTAGCTGAAGCATATGATTGGAATGATGAGCCACTGACTTCAGATGGGGAAGATACTACTAGAGTCAGGGCTTTCATGGCTATAGCTGAGGATGAACCAGCTGTTGGGAAAGGTGATGCAAGATCAGGACAATGGGTTGACATCACAATGAAAAAGGTACACAGGCTTTTATCTATGTCTGATAGTGATGAATGCAAACATGTCCTTGATTACACCATTGTTGATTTGCACTTTGTTGAGGAACAATGAAAGAACCTACTTGATAAGTTTCACTATGTTAAAAATGAACTGTTGAATGCTAAATCTGAATGTGAAACTCTCAAACGGGTTAATTTAGAGAAAATATCCCTTCAGAATGAAGTCAGTAGATTAACCTTGAAAAATAGTGCTTTAAATGATCAAGTATCTTAATTAAACAAAGTTATTGAAAAATGGATGTGTAGTAGGTTCACTATAGATCAATTGCTTAATGATGAACTGCCTGCTGACATTAAAAGGGATGTATCTGCTAAGAAAAATAAGCTGAAAATTCTCACCAAACCCAAAGAGATTGTTTTTAAATCTCTAGAGACTATTCATATGTTAGATCCCATTTTGACTGATGACCCTGTCTCTGAAGATGTGGTTGAATTACCACCTTTACCCAAACTCTCTGTAGTTGAACCCAGCAGTTCCCCAAGAGGAGCTAAGGGTGAACTTAAAACAGATGTTGAGAAACCACCAGCTAAAATATTTTCTATACCTGCTAAACAATCTGTTAAGCAAGTTGCATTTAAGCCTGTCTCAGCAAAAGATGTGAACAAGGTTGACTCCTCAACTGAAGAACGCCCGTTGTCACTAATGAAAGAAGTAGAACTCTTAAAACAACACATTAAGCCTTCCGCTGAATGCTTTACTTCTCGTGAACCTAAGTCTGTCCTAGGTGAACCCAAGGGGGAAAGGTTAGTCAATCCTTATTGCAATATCTTTAAGAACTGTCATCAAATGACCTTTAGATCATGATAGACAAATGGCTGTTAAGAGAGCTCAGACACCTTCTAGGGAAAGACAATAGGGTTCTAAAAGACAACAAGGGAACTACAGACCTTATCCTCCATGTAAATTATGTGGATTCACAGACCATTACTCAGATGAGTGTGGTGACTTCCCAGGTTGTGATATATGTGGAAGTTTTACCCATGAGACAGCTAATTGTCCTTCCTATCACCAAAAGTTCTACAGGAACTCAAGAATTGCTAATCAGCAATTCAGGGAACCCACTGGAAAGTGGGTTCACCATAGGAACTAACTTGTTTCTATGTATCTGTGCAGAAACATCTTAAGGAATCGGTATGGTATCTAGACAGTGGCTGTTCTAGACACATGACAGGGATTCAACAATACCTGTACAGATACTCAAGGGAGCCAGGTCCTAAAGTGGTGTTTGGAGATAATTCTTCAGGCGACATAGAGGGATACGGCTCAGTGAACTGCAATGGGATAACTTTTACGAGGGTTGCATATGTCAATGGTCTTAAACACAGTCTCATTAGCATCAGCCAATTGTGTGATGCTGACTACAAGGTTTTGTTTACTAAGACTCGGGAACCATATTCAACAAGAACAATGATGTTGTGCTTATTGCACCTAGAAGGAGAGATGTTTATTCATCAACATGGCAGTTTGCTCTTAAGACAGATCAAATTGTTTTCTTGCTAAAGCCTCTGAAAGTGTCAATTGGTTGTGGCACAAAAGATTGTCTCATCTCAACTTCAAGAACATCAACAAGATAGACACACAAAACCTGGTTGCTGGTCTACCTTCAGTGATGTTTTCTAAAGACAAGACTTGTTCTGCCTGTGTCAAGGGAAAGCATCACAGGTCTTCATTCAAGACCAGGCAATCATTTTCTATTGACAAGTGCTTACATCTCCTTCACATAGATTTGTTTGGGCCTGTCAAACCTCAGACCATTAATCACAACAAATACACCTTGGTCATAGTTGATGAGTTTTCAAGGTATACATGGGTGTTCTTCCTCAGAAGGAAAAGTGATGCAGCTGATACCATCATGTCCTTCATCAGACAGGTTGAAAATATGAATGATGTTAGAGTCAAATCTCTAAGAAGTGATAATGGTACGAAATTCAAGAATCATCAACTTGAATCTTTTTGTGATGAAAAGGGAATATCACAAAACATCTCTTCAGCTGGCACCCCTAAACAAAATGGTGTGGCTGAAAGAAGAAACAGGACTTTGATTGAAGTAGACAGAACTATGTTGAATGGTGCAGCCTTACCAAAGCAATTTTGGGTAGAAGCTGTTCACACTGCTTGCTACACACAAAATAGATCAATCATTGTCAAAATACATGGTAAAACTTCCTATGAAGTTTTCAGAAACAGATATCCAGGTGTCAGCTATTTTCATGTTTTTGGATGCCCTGTGTTCATTTATAACTACAGGGATAAACTTGGAAAATTTGATGAAAAAGCTGATGATGGTTTCTTCTTGGGATACTCTCTAACAGCCAAAGCCTTCAGATTATTCAACATCAGAAGACAAGAAGTAGAAGAAACCTTTCATGTCAGTTTCAATGAAGATGATGATGTCATACAGAGAACTGGAACAGAGGGTGATGAAATTGATTTTAATGAAAATGTGTCATTCCCAAGTGATGAATTCTCCGAACCTAGACCCGCCTGTCATAACCATCATCACTCCAACACTCTCACTCCTTATGTTCTTGCTTTTGACCCTCTGTCTACAGACAACATTGAAGTTCCTACCTCTCAGGAACTTGATGAAGAAGAACCACAGCCTTCTTGTAGTCCTTCTTCCTCTACTGCTATTGATGACTCACCAATTCTTCAAATCCCTGAAGAATCTCCTGCTGATAATGAACCTGTACCCCTTGATATGGCTGAAGTAGACTCAAACACTGAAATAGTCTTTAAAGAAAGCCCTCTTAGTCAGCAGGATGAAACTCAAATAGTACCATCGATTCTCACAAGTGTTCCTGTCCATGATTCCCCAACTCCTCAAACCAAGTGGTCAAGAGATCAACACATTCTTCTTGTTAACATCATTGGGGAACCTAATGCAGGGGTTACTACTAGACAGTGAATTCATGACTCGGAGTCTGCCTTAGCCAATGAATGTCTGTTTGCTAAATTTCTCTCTCAAATTGAACCTAAGAGAGTAGCTGAGGCTCTTGTAGAAGATGGGTGGGTAGCTGCTATGCAAGAAGAAATCAATCAGTTCAAAAGGAACAAAGTATGGACACTAGTGCCAGCTCCACCTAGAAAGAATATCACAGGCACTAGATGGATCTATGGAAATAAGAAGGATGAAATTAGAAACATCATCAGAAACAAGGCCAGGCTAGTGGCACAGGGGTATACTCAGACTGAAGGAATTGATTATGATGAAACATTTGCTCCTGTAGCAAGACTTGAAGCCATCAGAATCTTCCTGGCTTATGCTGCTTATATGAACTTCACTGTGTATCAAATAGATGTTAAGAGTGCATTCCTCAATGGAGATTTAGCTGAGGAAGTATATGTTGAACAACCTGAAGGATTCGAGAACTGCGAGTTTCCCAATCATGTGTACAGATTACACAAAGCCATGTATGGACTGAAACAAGCTCCAAGAGCATGGTATGAAACTCTTTCTAATTTCTTAACTGAAAACAAATTTGTCAGGGGTTCTATTGATAAAACACTCTTTACCTTCAAGGAGAAGAGTGATTTCATCATTGTGCAGATTTATGTGGATGATATCATCTTTGGGTCAACAAATGTTAATCTTAGTAAACCTTTTGCTAAATTAATGACCAAGAAATATGAGATGAGTATGATGGGTGAATTAACTTACTTTTTGGGTTTTCAAATTAAACAATGTCCTAAGGGAATTTCAATTTGTAAAGAAAAGTATGTTAAAGATTTACTTAAAAAATATGACTTAGCTGATTGTGCATCAGTGAAATGCCCCATGCTTCCACCCAACAACTTGGGTCCTGATGAGTCAGGGGTCTCTGTTAATGAGACTTTATACAGAGGCATGATTGGGTCACTCATGTATCTAACAACTAGTCGTCCTGATATCCAATTCTCCACATGTCTATGTGCAAGGTACCAAGCTAACCCAAAAGAATCCCATCTAGTGGTTGTTAAGAAAATTTTCAGGTATCTCAAAGGAACACCCTCCCTAGGTCTATGGTATCCCAAGGAATCAGGCTTTGATCTCAAGGCCTATTCAGATTCAGACTATGCAGGATGCTGTATTGACAGGAAAAGCACCTCAGGTAGCTATCAAATCCTAGGAGGAAAATTGGTTGGATGGAGTGCTAAGAAGCAAAACTCTGTGGCCATGTCTTCAGATGAAGCAGAATATGTCGCTGCTGCCAGCTGTTGTGCTCAGGTGCTCTAGATGAAAATTCAATTGGCTGACTATGAAATCTTATTGTCAAAGTGCCAATCTTTTGTGACAACACCAGTGCCATTGCCATCCCCAACAACCCTTTTCTTCACTCACGTACCAAACACATTTATATCAGGTATCATTTTATCAGGGATCACATAATGAAGGGAGATATTGAGCTGCACTTTGTTCCCACTGAGCTATAACTAGCTGATATTTCCACAAAGCATTTGGCTGAACCTTCGTTCAACAGGCTAGTTGTTGAGCTAGGGATGCTCATTATCTCAAAGTCTGTGGCTTGATAATAAATGTGTTCATTAAATGACTGATTCTATATTAAATGTTTTTCACATGAAACTAGGTAGTTACTTTCCAAGTAAATGCTAAAAAACATTCTCAATATTTAATCATTTATTTTTGAATAACGAGGAGACAAATAAGTTTTGAAAGGTCAAGGGACCCACATGAGCAGTCATTTTCCCACTTTGCATTAAATGTGGTTGAATAACTGTTTTCATATTTGAATATATATATATATATATATATATATATATATATATATATATATATATATATATATATATATATATATATATATATATATATATATATATATATATATATATATATATATATATATATATATATATATATATATATATATATATATATATATTGTCTCACGTCTCTCCTCACCTACCACTATTCTCATTTTACAAATCCCTCTCTCTTTCTAAGCTTTCTCTCTCTAAACCCATCCTCCATTTTCATTTTTCTTCGACCTTGAATCCATGGCATTCCTAGTTCCCAAGGCAACAAACGTCAACTTTGAACTCAACGAAAGCATTCTTGCATCAAACAACTCTATTGGATGGATCAAGGCTCCAAACGAATCCTACTCAGATCTGGTTAACTTCATGCAAAATTGTGATGCAAGTGAAGCATTCACAAAATCCCCAACCACCTTCTACCAAGAATACCTTAGGGAATTCTGGTACTCTACTGAAGTCGTTGATGACACCATTAACTTTAGCCTCTCTTGCAACGAACACCCATTTTCCTTCTTACTCAAAGAATTTTCTAGTGTGGCTGGGTTAAAACATGATGATGAATGCCTAAAGGTGGTTGACAAAAAGGCTGTTAAGGACGCCCTGGCCACACATAAACCCTTTCATGATGTGAACCCTGCTCTTACACCCGCTGAGGTCCTCCCTAAGTCTCCTCTGAAGATCAATTATTTTACCCCTATGTGGCGTGTCCTCTTCACCCACATAGTTAAATCCCTGGGAGGAATGCAGGGATCCCAAGATCAGATGTCCTTCAACCACCAATCTATTGCATATGGGCTGATCTGGAGAGCTGATGTTGATGTAGGAAGTATTCTCTTCTCCAATCTAGTTGAATAACTGAAAGGAAGGAACCAAGTCAGGGAAAAGGACATATGCTACGTTCGCTTTCTATCGCTGATCCTCGAAAGCCTGTTGGGTGACAGCTATCATAACTCTGCACCCACTTCTCTGAAGCCCTATCGCATCACAGGTGCCATCTACAAGGAAATTGGAGCTGAAGATGTCCATGTCACCTCCCACATGATGAACATTGCTAACAAACAAACCTCAGCTGAGAAGTCCTTGCTCCCTTCATCAGAGAAGGTGATTACCTCTGGTGTGTTTGGCAAGTCTAAGTCTTTGACCTCTGGGCAGCACACCACGACGTCCAAGGCTTCAACTGGCCAACAGCCTAAGAAGAGGAAAAACCCATCTTCTTCCCACACCAAATCTGTTGCAAAGGCCAGGGGAAAGAAGACTGTGAACCTCGACACCTCCTCTGTTCCAGAGACTCATGTGGAATTAGAGACTTCAGCTGACCAACAACAAGGGTCTAGCGTCTCGATGTCAGCCGAGACAACAGGGAACCAGCTGAATTCTGTTGATATCGCACAGGTAATCAGTGTAAATTTTTAGAGGTCCACAAGCAGCCACTCTCAAATGTCTGTAGGTGAGAGTGGTGAAGTTAGGGTAATCCTCGACCCATAGAAGTCTGTCTATGCACTTAGAACTCTTTAAGACTTCTGTACACCCTGTCTATGCACCAAGGAATGATTCATTTGTGTTTATAAAGCACCCCGATGACCCTGCACCCTCTAGACAATATTCAGGCAAACAACAACCTGAATACATATATGTCTCGACCTTGACCAGCTGTACCTCACACAGCCTCTTGGTTCCCTTAGAAAAAGAATCCCAAAAGTTTTACTTTTAGGGAGCTGAATAATCATCCTCAGCTCTTCTAGGGACAGCGTAATAAGACGATATTAACTCACATCTTTTTCACCATTAAAAGAATCCCAAAGGATTTATCCTTTTCAGGGGGAGCTGAATCATCACCCTCAGCTTTCCTAGGGACAGCGTAACAGGCGACCTTCACCCACATATGTTTCATCATTAAAAGAGTCCCAAAGGTTTCTTAACCTTTTGGGGGGGCTGAATAATCACCCTCAGCCTTCCTAGGGGCAGCGAATGGCGATCCTTAACAACATATGTTTCAAAATCAAAAGAGTCCCAAAGGTTTTAACCTTTTGGGGGGGCTGAATAATCACACTCAGCTTTCCTAGGGGCAGCGAATGGCGATCATTACCCTTATACTTTTCACTCTTAAAATAATCCCAAGGATTTATCCTTTGGAGTGGCTGAGTAATCACCCTCAGGCTCTCTGGGACAGCGAAATGGCGACCATTCCCCTTCCTTATTTCCCTGTTACTAATAAAAACAATTTGCAGGCTGATATTGTACAGCCAAACTCAGAATACCTGGAGCAACAAGACAAAGAGGCTGATACAATTATTCAGGATCAACCAAATGACGAAGAGCCCCTGCTTGATATTGAAGAAGAAGTGTTGTCATTAGTTGATGATTTCTCCGAACCTGAATCGATGCTTGAGGATGAAATCCCTGAGGGGATGTTTGAGGAGGAGGACGAAGAAGAAGAAGATGATCAACAATCTGTGTATCCTCCCAAGGAAATAGTTGTGTCCACACCAGCTAATAATAACACTCCTCCTCCCAAGGAAGTTGTTGTCACTCCCACCTCTGCTACCTCTACCACAACAGTCTTCCAAAGACCTGCTTATGATCCAACTGCTGAATTCCTTATGTTTGATCATCCTGCCCAAACCAACTTTGATCTTTTGCCAAGGGGGGATGATTTTACTTAACAAAGCCTGAACATCCATAATCTTCAGCTTGTTCATCATCAATCAGATATTGAACGCCTATCAAGAAAGCTGGATGTTATCAAGTCTGAGATGCATAATTTCACTGTCACATTTCCAGGGATCATCAAGCAAGCAGTCACAGATGCAGTCACTGAACCCATCAAGGATGGTGCAAGAAAAGGCGTATCACAAGGACTTAGTCATTTGTCTACAAGAATCAAGTATGCCATTGTCACAGAGGTCCCTGCTCTCTTTCATGAACATGAGTTAACAATGCACAGAGAGTTTGAAGCTGTTCGTAGCAGGAAATATCGTCATACAAACTTCATCATTAATCGTGTTCAGGGCAACACAAATGGAAATTGCAACCTTTTGTTGAAGATTTCCAGAGCTTCAAGAACAAGGAAACGTGCTATGGCTACCTCTATTGAACAGATTGCAAGGCAGTTTCAAACACGTTCATCCAAACGTCTGAAGAGACAGGCTGAACCTGAGGGGGGAAAGAAAAGGTACTTAACCTTGAATCTGCCAAACAGGGCTCAACATCTGCTGACAACACCATTTCTTCACCTGTCCCCCTCCAAGTCATCACACCTGTAATCATACCTGATGATGAGGATGAAACTCAGGGGGAGCAACAGACTAATGATGGAATTGATTCATCAAAGTCCCTGACTTCGGTTAACACCAGCAAGTCTGAGGATGATGGTGAACCAGCTGCCAAGAAGCTAAAGTTCATTGTTAGCTCCCTACCCAAAGCAATACAAACTCAAGCTCAGTCAACATTTAGCAAAAGAGCTGAGGAGTTGAAAATATGAGTAAGGAATCCTCTGTCTCGAAGAAAGGAAAGGAGATAGTTTTGGTTGACACAGATACCAAACTAAAGAAGATAGATGCGATGCTAGAGACAGGAGGATCCACCACAGACCTTTCCCAATTTTCAACCTTCACACCTTCCAATGAGAGTCCCTTAACACCTGAAGAAATAGAGAAACAGGATGAGGAATTCAAGATACTAAATGAAATCAAGAAAGCCAAGGAGCTAAATGAGGCAACTCTAAGGAAGATGACTCCACCTGAAAGGGAGAAGCAGAGACAAAAGTTGAGGGAAATGGAAGTTAAACGCGCAGAGGCACTAAGAAAAGTAAAAGCTGGTTATGATGTCTGTGTTAACAACAAGTATGCACCTGGCAAGATAACCAAGTTAAAATACACAATTCACAAGTCCACCAATACACCACAGATGATTTTGTGAAGAGACAACCAACAGGGTAATATGAATGTATTTGAGGACTTCGGGCTAAAGAAACTTGGGTTATCTGAATGGTTTGAACTTGAAGCCTTGGCTTCCAAAAGAACTGGTCAGGAAAATTTCCTTCTGCTTAAAACTCTTAAGGCTAAGTTCACCTGGATCAAAGAAACAGCAGCCAAACTCAAAATAGATCCCCCACCATAGCTGTTTGAACAAGAACCCCCAAAGTCTGGCAAGAAAAGAAGAAGGGTTTCTCAACTTGTTAAGGAACTTTTGTCACAGATGATGTTCAAGTGGGTGGAATGCACAGGAATTTGATCCTACCAAATGGAATCGTTGGCCTTGTTGATGGTCAGACCTACACAGAGCTTGAAAGAGGTATGGCATTCATGAACAGAGCTTGCCAGTATGCATTCCAAAGAGAAGATGAGCTTGGCTTAGCATCAACAATTTAGCTGCTTTGTCTCAAAAAGGGACTCAAGATTAACTCAGAGTATTCCAAAGTTTTGCAAAAGCTTTGCAGGCAGAATTGGATACTAGAATAGACTTAGCTGAAGCTGAAGAAAAGATCAAAAATTATGACTATTGAAAAAATTCACAGCTTAATTTTACCTTCACATTTTATTTCACTTTTGTAATGTACTTGTAATTTTCTTTAAGTATGAATAAAATCATGAGGTATGTTTGTTTAGATCTGTTATGAGTAAGAAGAAGCTGTTATCTCACTTACCTTAACTTAGATAGATCTAGCTATATTTATGTTTAAATAGGGGGAGATTGTTGGGAATCTAAGTTTGTTAGATTCTCTGATCATAGATTTAAACACAAATTAAGCTGTTAGATAGTCACTTACCTGTGCCTAGGAGACAGGCAAGTATCGCAAGACTCACAGAGATCCAAGTCTCTGTGAGCAACCTCAGAGGAGTCCATGTTAGAGACATTGTCAAGGAAGTCAAAGATTACTTGAAGACATACTCATTGGCTGTGATGGATAACAGCCAAGATGTATTAGGGACTCTGAGGGGTTGAGGGTTAACAGGGGTGGCAATACCCTGTTAACACTCAGCACACTTTGGACATGCCATTTGTGTGTACGAGAAAATGAAGAAAGGAAACTGTTTCAAGATCTGTTTCCTTAAAGCATTATGGCAGACTACCAAGAATAGAAGAGCATCTTGTGACAGATGTCTGAAAAGTGAATGTCTTGTGTAGTCACCATCAACTAGTACTTAGGTCAGCCTCGTATCACTATAAATAGGATGTGTAGCCCATCATTAATGTTTAACACTTTGAGAATATTCACACCATTAATGCTTAGAACTTATTGAATCAAACAGTTGTGACTGTATTCATAAGTTAGGTTTTATAGTTGTTCGAAGTGTGCTCAACACATTGTCATCAAACGGTGTTATCCATAACACTTGTAATTCTTTATTATACAATAATAATATTACGTTTTAAAAGTAATAACTTGTGTTGATTAGTTAAGTTTAGTGTTTCTAGCATTGATTAGGGACTTTCAGTCACTGAAGATGACAATGGTCCTATCTTTGACACTGAGCCAATCGATAAGGTACACACTGAAGAGGAATATAATGTGTTTGGTAATATTCATGAGCATTCTGAGCTACCCAAATCCATTAATGACACATGTATGATGGAAACGGTTGATAGCAATACCACACCCGATTCATCAGACATGTGAAATAATGAGTCTGAGGATGATCAACATGCAAATGAGTATGATGATGACGAGGAGCGTATTGCGCTTGCTAACTTAATTGCTTCTTTACAAAAAGATGTCAAAGAAACTAGAAAGAGACAAAAACAATTAAAGAAGGCAAACGCTACGCTCACTCAAAATTTTGAAGAATGCAAAGCTGCTCTAATTAAATCTAGTGAGACCATTGATAACTATAGAGCTCAGCTTCTTCAAAAGACCAATGAGGTTGAGGGATACAAAGGGTGTTTAATTAATGTTAAAAAGGACGATCTTCAAAAGAATTATAACGAAACTCTTAAGCTTCTTGAACAAGAGAAACGTAATTATAACACCTCTTTGAGTACTGAACGTCACAAAACGTATCTTGCTACCACTAAAGTCAATAAGCTAACTCAAGTAAATGGTTTTCTTCAAGAGGATAAAACTAAACTTGTTAATGAAAAGAAGGCAGTGGTTGAAAAGATGGAAAAGGATTTCAAAACTAAACAAGCGAATGACATCGATAAAATGGTTGAACCATTCAAACTCAACTTGATTTTTACAAGAAAATTGTTTACAAAACTAATCAATCAATTCAAACCATGAGAATGTTGGCACCTCGTTCGTTTTTCAAGGATAGACCTAGTTTTGCTAATCTTAAGTACCTTGAGCATGCTCAATCTGAGAATCAGCACTTATATCTTGATGAGTCCCAATGGACCGATCTTGATTGTCTTGTTGTTAGGCCTGATAGTGACGAGACAAATGGTTTGGAAGAAGAGAGTAGACCAAAAGTTAATAAAGAATTCGTTAAACCATATAATTATGCTTATGAAAACAGTCTTTATGGTCTCTTCACACCGCAAATATAGAAAACTCGTGAGCAAATATTTTTCGAATGTGAACAAATAAGAATTAAATGGAGACAAGCTTTTGCCACTAAGAAAACTAATGTTTCAAAATTTATTGACTATTTGCCATATAAAGCTTCTGTAAGCAAGAGTAAGCCAGCACTTAGTATTCTCAAAAGTAACATTGAAAATTTCAAAAAGGTTGTTGATGATGACTGGAAAAAACGTGCACTTCCGAAAGGAGACAAATAAATTCCTCACGATATAACTGTGCTTGTGAAAATTATTTTGATTCCGCTTGCGGAAAGAACGCAAAGACATATTTTGGAATTTGAAACACTAATTAAGCAAGAAATGTTTGATGATTTGAAATATGTGGAATCTCTTGAACAAGAAGTGAACGACCATCAACCTGAAAGAGACGAGTTTTATACAGCATATGATCTACTCTTACATGAATGTCTCCCAAAAGATATTATGTGTGCTTATGTTACATCTTGTGCTGATATTGATGAATATTCTGATGTTGCATGCAAATATCTTGATCAAGTTAAATAATGTGAACGTCTTGAAACTTAGCTTTCGAATAAAGTTGACAAAAAAGAGTTTTCGTTACTTCAAGATAGATATGGTTATCTTCAAAAACATTATCACTCACTTGAACTTGCTTTGCAAAAGAAAGTTGGCATCTTTTCAAATGATACACCTTTAGAAGTAAAATTATCTGAGTCATGTCGATTAGTAAACAAAAAAAGTCTTGATATTTCGGATTTGAAAGCTCAGTTACAAGAAAAAGACATAGCAATAGCAGAGTTGAAGAAACTCGTTGCTAAGATGGGTGGGAAGGTTATGGAACCTAGCGTTAAGCAACCCGTTGTTAGACAACCCAATGCCTCTAGAGTGAATAGATCCTCTATCTTGGGAAAACCATCTGCTCTCTTAAATTCTTCTTTTGCAAAACCTGTGTTTGCCCCTAAGATGGAAGGAAATGAAAGCTTACCACATACTCAACCCATAAGGAATGCTATAGCACCAAGCGTTAAGCACAATAATGTGATTAAACCAGGGATGTATAGAATGACCACTAAGCCCACAAACAAAGTTAGTCGCTCGCCTCAGACTTCTAGAAACACTAATATTCGTGTGTCTTCTACTACCGGAGTAGTCTCCACTGCTAGTGTTAGCCGGCCTCAGCTTAAGAGCACTCAAGTGAATGGTAAGGTTTGGAAACACAAGAGTCAAGAGAAGATGAAGGAAGTAGAAGAACACCCTACGAATTTGAATGTTTTTAAGAATAAAAAGTCTGTAATCGCGTGTAATGACGATTTGAATGATTTGAATGATATGAATGTGAAATTTGTTTGTGTCAAATGTGGAAAATGTGCTAATGCTAATCATTCTATGTGTGCTATCAATAATATCAAGGGCGTAGACACTAGAACTAAGAAGCAAGTTGCGATGCCTATTAGTGCTAGTAAACCCAAACGCAAAGTGAACCATTCTAGTGCAACCCCCACTATAACACCCCCAAATATTCATACTTTAGTTCAGCGGAAGAGTCATTGGTGTTACGGGATACCACATTACTCAAATCATAGACAACGCTTAAAAATCGCGTCGTTTAATAATAAAACATTTTCCATTAATAAACATCAAATTACATAGGTCCCAAGTCGTAGTATTTCATACAATTTTTACAAAGAATTTGAATGGAAATTGTTATTTAAGCGCGGGCAATAAATTCTTGTCGTCTTCTCGAGAATTACCTTCAAGTACCTGAGATAAAACATGTTAAAAGAAAAGGTCAGCGAAAACGCCGAGTGAATTCATAGAGTTTAATGAAAACCATTAATATATCATCGGTATAAATTTATTACCGAAAATCATTTTTTAAAAATCTTTGTAGTAGGCCATGAAATAGGCCAAAGACATTTTATACAACTCTTAGTCGTAAATCATAATATAGGCTTCAGCCTTCATGTCCATTATACGAACCATTGTCGTAAAAACATCATACAATACGTTTTATAACGTTGTATAGAGTTTAATGAAAACCGTTATAAGAAAAAGGTTATGTAAACCAAAACACGAACATAATATCAATAATAAGACCCCGTATTGCTAGTCAGGCAATATATCGTAACTCAATGCGTATAGCAGTATTTTTGTTATTGGATTATTATAAGCTGCATGACATTGCTACCTTACTATAACAAACAACGGGTAGCTAACCCGAAACTCATTTGCCCATCTAAAACAGCGTGTCGTCACAATAATCACGCTTATACAAAATCTACTCATACATAAATTCGCTTACCAATCAATGTGGCACGACGGGGATCAACCGCCAAGGCGCGAACTGGGGTGATCTTCCCCAAATAGTACTATTATATGCATAAGCGTCAACCAAATCCCGGTAGTTCACAATTCATGCTAATGGCACTTTTAGTGACACAACCTAACTAATAATAATCCATTTCATTTCATTCATCGGGTCATATAATCATTCATCGGGTCATTTAATCATTCAGGTCCATATCAATAAGCAAACAATCCGGACAACTGGTGTCCTATTTTATTAAAACTAACATGTTATCTCCCGCGCGGGTTTATAAAAAATTTCATAAAACATTTAAAAGATTGTGAGGCTATGAACTCACGTTGATTGGGAAAGGCGGTTATCGGCGATTTGGATGTACGGTACGTGCTTCAGTCACGAAAACCTAGACAAATGATACTCGTCTTAGACTCTTGTCCAATGACTTTATAAAAACAATGGCTATGTATATATGATGATATCATAAGTATGATGATGATTCAAGTGGGTTTTTATATCTTCATTCAACATTATAGTGTTATGTGCTAGTCAAATTTTTGACTAGTTACACTAGTTTCAATCCAATTCCATATTGAGGCCCAATAAGCCCATTAAAAGCCCATTAAGAGTTCAACTCTTTATATTAGTCCATTTATACTTCTAATATCAGGCCTTTACTCATATGTTGTTCCCAAGTGGGTTAATCCCAATGAGTAAGTCCATTAGTGTTTAGCCCAACTTATTGGGTCAATAGTCCAATAAGGCTACTTTGGCCCGTTAGTGTCCATAAGTTATAAAGCTCGGGTTTTATTGGTTTTTACTTGTAATATGTACTTACATATCAGTAGATGAGCTATAAAAATTTTACATTAGACAGGTCCGGCCGTCTAAGTTTTAATTGACGAAAACGTTAATCTTTCAGTTTTTGCCGAAAAGACGTAAAAGTTATGTATATAGTTTTATAACTTATAAAACTTATCAAATTGCCATTTTTATAAATTGTCCCATTTATTTATCAAAGTATAAAATTATTTATAAGTAATATATAAGTTACTGGGTTTTAGGTATACATTTTATATTATTTTTACTTGAGTGCTAATTTTATAATATATACTTTTATTTTATAAATCTGATTATGAATTTCACTTTCACCATTTTTACCATATCGAGTTCAACAAGGGGATAGAAGATCATCATTGGGTAGCAAAAACTACATAATATGTGCTACAATTAACTCAGTTTTAGCTACTGCTCAATCAACCACTAAATGTGTGTAACACTTCGTCCAAAACAGACTATACATATTTGAACTTCAATATTGTTTTGTTCATATCTCACTCATTTTATGGATTCCATTGTGTGGCCAACTCTCACATATGTATATGTCACATACCTTACTGTATATTAATTTATCCAAGCCACTTTAGCAAGTTATGATATAGTTCTTTACTGTTTTATACAGCCTACATTTTTAGCCATGATTTTAACATCCTTTCATGTAGCTTTTAATAATTTTAACCAAATTTATCAACACAAGATCCCCACATAATACTTTTGATCATCATTCATCATCATATACATATAGATAAATGAAGAAAATACAAGATTACATATTCAAAATAATAAGATGATAGGAAGAAATAATCTCTATACCACCAAAGTGATGAAATGATGAGGTTTATGATGAACAAGACTTGGTTCTTGTCACCACATCTTTAACTTGGCAAATGAACTCCTTGAGATCTTCATATGCATGAATACCTTCTTAAAAATCAGCCCCTAAACTCCATGAAAACTCCTTTTCACATGTTATAACCACCTCCAATCTTCATCTTTCCAATGGGTTTTCATCATATGTAAATTATACATATGATTTATGATTGATTTTTGATCAAATGGTGGTGTGTGTGGTGATATGGGACGTTCATAGGGAGAAAAAGGAGAGATATTTGTGAGTTTGTATGTAGAAATAAAGGTAGTGGTTTAGTTTTGACTAGTTTTGATGTGTAGATGGTTTTGATGCCAAACTAGGACAAGTGTCTTAGTTTGCATCTTAATTTGACACATATCATGTGTGTTGGTGAAGTGTTAGATACCACATGTATGGGGGTGGGCAAGTGTAAACTTGTCCCATCCCCATTAATTTACGGGTACTCCTCGATTCTAGTTTCCTCGATTTGCGTGCCCTCGGGTCGTTTTACGAAAAACGTTTTTAAAAATTATGAATCAACGGCACAAAACGAATCAAATAAAAATTGTCTCATCAAAAACGGAATTCAAAAACGTAAATACGTGATCCTAGGGTTTCCGGTTTAGTCGTATAGGACGTTAAATTATGCACGTAAGTCCTAATCTCTTCTCGTAAATTTGTTAGTTTGTGAACCAACACAAATTTAAAATTCCAAAACAATATTCACGGATAAATTTATTTCCTGAAATGTCGGACTGTTTAACACCCCCAATTTACATTGCGCAGCGGAAAATACACAATTGGGTGTTATTCACAAACTTCATTTCACAACTCTTTAAATGACCCAAAAACAGTATATTTAAGAATAAATATGGAAATAATTTAAATCAATGTCTAAAACCTTCAATCCCAAGTAAAATCAGTTTAAAATATATCAGATTAGCGTACAGGTTTCCCTAGGATCTTAATCAAAACAACAAACCTTTTACCAAAATATTTGACCATTTACTATATGTTTTTGACAATAGGGAAAGAAATCTGTTTTAGACCAAATTACTACAAAAGCAATTCCGTAATCCTTCTCCAGCAAACTCCGCAATTCAACAACTTCAAGTACCTGAAATACATGCTTAAAATCATCAACACAAAGGTTGAGAAAGTCTATAGGTTTAACAAAACATAAATTGAACACATCGTAAAAATCATTCATAATTGTTTAATAGAATTGTGGCCATACAATCTATTAATCAGGTATATCATATTATAGCAGTAGCTATTGAATTGTATTAAGCTCATGACACCGACCCCTTAACTTAGTCACCCACGCCAAATGCCAGCATGACTAGAAAATTACCAATGCCCCTACTAGGTTATTAATTCCAAGAATACCAATTCTCATTCACGTAAAATTATCCTTCCCAGCGGGTTACTCAGCGTAAAGCCCTGGTCTCAGATAGGGTTGTCAGCCCAATAGTACTATTATTAGAATAAGCGGCTATTCCTAACTCGTAACATCAAGTCAGAAGATAGTCAACGGCTCATGAATTTAGGGTCTTTTGCAATTAGGTACTTATACAATTCATTTCATCAAAGGCAACAAAGGCAACATCGGGTCCAACAATTACTCATGACATGTGTTCATTTTACTTCAAATAGCATGTATCCCCCTCGCGGGTTTTAAAATCTATAAAACAAGTAGAAAGCGAGGCTATAGACTCACCTGAAGTAATATCAGTAGTATGACGATCTTCGACGATAGTTGATGCCCGATAAACACAAAAACCGCAACCTATCAAATAAGGCGCATTCATCAATAATAAACTCGAGTAAAATCCATACTTAGTAATATCAAACTCAAAATCATAAAATCAAAATCAATCCAAAATGAAAACAATACAAGTGACCTTTTATTCCATTCTATATATTTATTCTATTAGTTAATTCCTTCGATAAAAATCTGTCGGTACACACCAAATGTACAAGCTCATTTACCCCACTTAAGCACGTCAAATTTTTATGATACTAATCAGAAACTTCACTTACTATATATAGAAAGACCTGTTAAAAACTCATCAAAAGATTTCACAATAAAAGTTCCCTTCCCGACACATCTTTGAACTACAAAAACCGGACAGTTTTACGTCAACAAGTCATATAGTCTTTTAACACATTTATTTTTATCCGTTTATGAAACCGACACTCAACTTTGAAAATAACTCAACATCCTCATACTTAACATTCAAAATCAGTCCATGACATATTTAAATATCCATTTTATAGTCCCCGAGATTCGATCCAAATATCGACAACAATTATATATTGTGCCGATACTCGTCTCCCGGTACACGAAATAATCAAACTAACGTAACTTTTCGCTCGTTTGGAGCTAGAAGTCCTACCTTATACCAAAACGAAGCTAAAAACATCCTCTACAACAATATCTAATTAGTTCGTCTCAAATTCAAACTCATATTTTCAGAAAATTAACTTTAATAATCTGTTATAAAATATATATCAAAATTAATTTTTCACCACATTTTTACCCCATTTTTACCACTATAATCATTCTTACACTACTAGTTTCAATCATAACACACTAAATCATACTAGATGATTAATTCATAAAAATCCAACTCAAAAATATCAACATGCAATCATCAAAACTAATGTATAAACACATAAACACCTACATACAACAACAATTTAAGATCAAATCACAAGATTTTCATCCAAAAATGGGTTTTTCAAAAATGTTCATGCATGTGTAAGATTTTCATACCAAAAGATGGAGAATCAAAAGATAGGAATGGGACTTTGATTAGTTTTTAATGAATCAAGCTTGATTTTTGTGGATGATGATTTTTGGTGGTGGTGAGGGTGACGGATTGTAGAGAGGGGAGAGAGGGATGAGAGAAATTTTGTTGGTGGAGTGGTGATGTGTGATTAATTGTGTTTATTTTTCTTTTTATATGGTGGAAGTTTAGAATAGTTTTTGCCAATTGTGATTCTTTTGGACCAAAATGCAAATACTTTGTTAAAAAGCAAGAAATAACTATTAGTCACTTTTGAAAATTTTTACGGGTCTCGGGTTTCATAAAAATGCTCCTCAAAACTTAAAACGCACACAAAATATGATATTATACAGTCCCGGCACGACTTAATACGACGTTAAAATAAAAACGTCAAAATATTAAACATCGACATGTTTAAAATAAAATGTAAAATTTCTCGGGCTTCCGTCGATATCGTCATCACTAATAATCCTCTCAACTCGTCAAAACGAAAAATAAAATTTTCAACATTATCCAAATCAAATCACCAGTCGTCATAATAATCAACCTCGTCAAAAATTTCAAAAATATAGGTAAAAATAAAATTAAATAATGACCACGGTTTTGGGTTGTTACATCTTACCCTCCTAAAAGAGAGCGACGTCCCGACGCTCAACCCGCCTCACATTTGCACTTCCTCGCTTCTAGAGTCAACGTGATCTCTTATCCTCAAGAGATACTCACGTCTTTCACACCAGTCCAACTCAATTCTTATGATATCACCATATCCATAATTATTACTACACTTCAACTTTCAATTTCACCTTCTATTATGCTAATATTCCTTCATCATTCATACTCCTTCTGCGTCACTTTCTCAGTTTCATTTCTGCCCCAATACTCTGACAACTTGACCGACAACTATGTAAATTCTTAAATTACACCTCTTAACTACTGATATGACAATTATCATCGCATAAAGATTTCATCTTCACTAGTTTCCATTAGTCTTCATAGTAAAATATTAAGATATCATCATCCCAAGTTTCTATTATATGTTGATGTGATTGATACCAATTTCAGTTACCATCGTTCAATTCATCCTTTCACTCTGTCCATTGCTTTCCGAAAATACGCAATATTCCTTCTTAACTCAATTCTTCACACTTTCTATAGAAATCTCTAAAATCCAAAAGTCAATCTCAATATCTGGGTTACATATAATATGTTCAAACCTTATACAATACTCATACTTTATTACAGCGATTTCTAGTATTCAAAAATTTACTCTGCCTCTATGTCCCGAGGTTACACTTAAACTAAATACAATGAGATTATCAATAATTCTAACCAGTCACTTATATACTTTCTATACTCATTTTCCACTTTCATTAATTCTAACAATATCTATGTCCCAAGTGTAGTGCTTGCTAGATCACTGAATTACTGTACCTTCCATAGTACATTATTACATCTTCCTCGTATCATATACTGTTAAAATAACTTCGTTAGTCTCATATATTCAAATCTGAAATGTATAATGGTCAGATCACTTCCTGATATCGTAATATATTTTATTCCAACCATTCTGTATTAATACTTCAATTTGTAGAATCCCTTCGATACTACATGCGACACTCTCAGCACTCTAAGAATAATTAAATTCTCTTCTTAATCTCAACAATTCATTCACCACTGGTCCTTGCATTCTTAACACACTCTATGATCTAATAGGAGAAAAATTAAATAATCACAATAACCGTTTTTGTCCCACAAAAACATACATCTCAACTTTCTCATTTCTATTACCATTCTATTTCAAAATTTCCAACAATCTGTTGATCTTCTTTCTTTGATATCCCTTTTCCAGTAGTTTATCAGTTCAATTCTAAGGTTCTTTCCATTCCATCCATTCTACTTGTTGCTACCAATATTCCAATTATCTCAAAACTTATGAGTCAATTCTCAATTACTTCAGAATTTTTATAAGCTCTTTTCCTTCTCCTCCTTACTAATACTCACTAGTTGATAGTGACAGTATCCACACTCATCCTTCATAATCTGAAACATACTTCATAATACAGAACTATAACATATCCCATCTAAAATTTACCGATTATTATTTCCCCATCATCATTAAGTAATCCTTAACTCCTTTCTTTAAAATCCCCGAATGGCATTTATACACAAGTCCTTTTTTTCTTATTTTCTTCATACTTGATTCCATACAAGTAATACTTTTCAATCCCAAAACAAATACCACAATGCCAAATCCCATGATCATATAAACCCCGTTATACTTCTTTATTCAAGTCAACACACTACTATTACTTTCCTTTCCACTTGATATTATCCAAATATCATCATCGCAGCTCTATAATTCCTTCAGATTCCTCCAATACTAACTATACAGGCACAGAACTTCAATCTATCCTCAGCATTCATACACAACTTCCTCAACTACAAAATCAGATCTCACAACCACAACTTAAATATATGAATGGATTTCACACATTTAGTTCTTCTTTGTCAGCCTTATCGTTGGTTCAACAATCAGTGAAAGCCTCTCGATAAACCTCCGATAATACCCAGCTTACACAAAGGAATTGACAAGCTTCAGTCGGTTTCGTCGGTATCGACAAAGCCTCAATTGTTTCAATCTAGTCAGATTTTACGATCACTTCAGCCATAGATTGCACATTCTAAAACATCTATAATACTCCAACTAAAATTCTTATCCAAAGAATTTACATACCATTTCTCCTTAATAACAATTTTCCAATTGTTAGGGAATATTTTTCTTTCCTTCAATCATCTATTCATCACACTAAACATTCACAATCAATAATGGACACCGATTTCTAGTGCTCAGTTTGTTCAGCCCCACAGCAATCATCTTATTCACAAAACATCCAGCTTCTTTACTTTCTTTCGTTATTACTTCTCTGACGACTTACCCATCCAGTCAAATCAGATTATCCTTTTTGTCTCATCTGTCAATCCTTACAACCAAACATATTACCATCCTCAACTTCCTGACAATGCCATATAATAAAATATACAATCAGATTGCATAACTCCTATCACCAAGCTAACACAAAGCTTCCTTTTTCCCATGACGACAGTGAACTCTACAATTCCGCAGAACAATCACATAGTACCCTCAAGCACTAGCTCATCTTCTCATTCTTTTCCGACTACTACTAGTAAAGCGCACAAAAAATTCGACTTATTATAGTTTCCTACTACATACCTTCTCATCATTGACCAATAAAATCGTCAAATAGAAATTCCACTGATTACTCCCTGAAATTAGTACTCAATGTTCAACAACATTCCAACTTAATTCTTTCCACCTTTATTTATCATATCCTATGATATTCCTCCTTATCCTGGTTAACTTTCTCACAACTCTAGTTCGGTTAATTACGCTATACTTCTTAATTCCATAAACTTAGAAAATATTTCCTTAATATATATATATATATATATATATATATATATATATATATATATATATATATATATATATATATATATATATATATATATATATATATATATATATATATATATATATATATATTATTCTTCCATCGGTAAATTTCTCATTTCAACCAATCGCAAATTCTCGTTGATTTCTCGTCCTCAGTTCTGCTAAAATCTAACATATTCAAATCTCAATATATCCTCAATAACACCTTCAGAATTTAATACACCATCAATAACACTTTCAGAATTTCAATAAAATTCTAACCCAATGATTACCAGATAAGAACACACAATTTACTGCATCTAAATCTCAAATCTTATCAGCATTTCCAAAATATAGGCTGCAATAGCAGCAACATTCCCTTCATATTGATCTTCCATTATCTGAATAATTCCTTTATTCAATCTCCTTTACCGAAATGAAAATATTCCATTAGCACAGAAATACCAATTCCTATACTACACTCCTTGTTATTCCTTTAGCAGCTCGACCTCCAGCTAGTCCATACTTACATCAAGTAAATAGATAATTACTTAAGTGGTATAAAATATATGTGATCTACACATCATACTTCCTCCTGCTTACCCGATTTATAGCAACTGCCTGAATACCATCTCTTCTTATCTTAGATTATTAAATTTCCAAGTTTACCTTCTATTAGAGGAAATAAATTCCTATTCCTTATTGTCATTCGCAACAATACTGTTCCTTTACCCTTTTCTGCCACACTTAATTTCGAATCAGGATCAATCTTTAAATTACTATCTCTTTTCGTCGAGTTGAACACTCCCAAATGAGTATCGATATATTAAACATCCATTAGTTACTCAAACTTATCCATATAGTTGCACCTTCCCAATTACCATCAATAGTCGTACGGCACTCTTCACCGCATCTCTTCTCATTCCTAAAAATTCAATACACATACATCCTATTAAAATCTTGCAGAATAACAGCAACATCTCTAACTGGAACATCAGCATCTTTAATCTCAGCAGCATCTTTAGTTTCAGCAGCATCTTCAGTTTCAGCAACATCTTCAACTAAAACAGCAGGATTTTCAATCTCAGCACCATCTCATCTCCTCAGCACTATTAGCTTCAAACAATCTAACAACTATTCTCACAATCATATAATATACCCTAATGGTTGGAAACCTTTGGAGACATATTTCAAGATACTCAGTCACACACACAGGAATCCCTGCTAATGAGAGAAACGTATCTCACTCAACTCTTTCCATGTAATAACAGTAGAAAGAAACTTAATAAGTATACACATCGAGATAGAAAGAATAGGATCTTTTTATCAAGATATATCATGAATACTGCATACGCCAACAACACAATACTACCTAAATTCCACAATCATCTCACAAAAGAGAGAATAACAAAGACACATCAAAATACTAAATGGTAATAGTAGATTTCATCCATAAATTCGAGAAAATCGCAACAAAACCTTGTCACTAATGTCACTTACCCTTACCATCCTAAACAACAACAACAATAATAATTCATCACAATACTACCTCACAACATCTAGATAATCCAAATACAACACAATAATACATAAACTGAAATACAACAAAAATCCATCACTAGATCACTCCATAGGATGTGGTCCATCACTTTCTCCAACTTGGCTTGTTCCTGCTTCATCTTCATCAGGTCCTAACTTGCAGCACCTACTTTTTGGATCTAAACACGATGGATTCCTAAATCCATACCTCAAAATCCCTCCTTGACACGGTGGATCTATCATATAATGAGAATTAGCATACACCTCACTATCCTGAAACTTCCAATGTGGTTCAAGATATGGCCCAAGATAAGCTACATATTCACTTAACCTGCGAAGCCTATCTATCTTTTTCTGATACTTCTCAAAATCAGTCCCATAACTTCTCACTTCTGCTCTAACCTCAGTTCTTCCAACCTCACTCTCAGTCATATAATTATCACTATCAGATTCTACAACATTTTTCTTATCATTCGTATCATCCTCGTAATCTAACCATCCACCTGAAATCTTATGATCACCTACATGCTGATTCTGCAAACTCCATTGACCTACAGCAAATCCCCCATTCTTGACGTAATATGGTATGTCAGACATTTTCTGAAATCACAGAAAATTCATAAGTACATAAGGTCATTATTCAAAAATATATATGCAATGCATAGTCATGCAAATGCAAATAAATTAGCTATGCCAAATATATATGTATGCAATGCAATGCAATGCAAATGATAATTATACAATATTCATAAAAATGAAATTATGATAAAATTATGATGAAATTATAGGGAAAGCACTCCACATCCTTTCATTAATACCAATACCTCATTGTAGTATTTACTTAATAAATACTCAAGAATTCACAACAATTTTAAGGGATACATCTATATTAACAAAGCATAATAAAAATAAATAATCTTGCCGGAGCCTTGCAGAGAAGTTGCGTTGCTTTTATAAAATACTTTCGACACCAAAGTTATAGCTTAGGACATTTTTCAAAAATCGACCTAATTCGCTATAACTAAAAAGCTCTGGTTACCAATCTTTAACACCCCCAATTTACATTGTGCATCGGAAAATACACAATTGGGTGTTATTCACAAACTTCATTTCACAACTCTTTAAATGACCCAAAAACAGTATATTTAAGAATAAATATGGAAATATTTTAAATCAATATCTAAAACCTTCAATCCCAAGTAAAATCGGTTTAAAATATATCAGAGTAGCGTACAGGTTCCCCTAGGATCTTAATCAAAACAACAAACCTTTTACCAAATATTTGACAATTTACTATATTTTTTTGACAATAGGGAAAGAATCTGTTTTAGACCAAATTACTACAAAAGCAATTCCGCAATCCTTCTCCAACAAGCTCCGCAATTCAACAACTTCAAGTACCTGAAATACATGCTTAAAATCATCAACACAAAGGTTGAGCAAGTCTATAGGTTTAACAAAACATAATTGAACACGTCGTAAAAATCATTCACAATTGTTTAATAGAATTGTGGCCATACAATCTGTTAATCAGGTATATCATATTATAGCAGTAGCTATTGAATTGTATTAAGTTCATGACACCGACCCCTTAACTTAGTCACCCACGCCAAATGTCAGCATGACTAGAAAATTACCAATGCCCCTACTAGGGTATTAATTGCAAGAATACCAATTCTTATTCACGTAAAATTATACTTCCAGCGGGTTACTCAGCGTAAAACCCTGGTCTCAGATAGGGTTGTCAGCCCAATAGTACTATTATTAGAATAAGCGGCTATTCTCAACTCGCAACATCAAGTCAGAACATAGTTAACGGCTCATGAATTTAGGGTCTTTTGCAATTAGGTACTTATACAATTCATTTCATGAAAGGCAACAAAGGCAACATCGGGTCCAACAATTACTCATGACATGTGTTCATTTTACTTCAAATAGCATGTATCCCCCTCGCGGGTTTTAAAATCATTAAAACAAGTAGAAAGCGAGGCTATAGACTCACCTGCAGTAATAGCAGTAGTATGACGATCTTCGACAGTAGTTGATGCCCGATAAACACAAAAACCGCAACCTATCAAATAAGGCGCGTTCATCAATAATAAACTCGAGTAAAATCCATACTTAATAATATCAAACTCAAAATCATAAAATCAAAATCAATCCGAAATGAAAAAAATACAAGTGACCTTTTATTCCATTCTATATATGTATTCTATTAGTTAATTCCTTCGATAAAAATCTGCCGGTACACACCAAATGTACAAGCTCATTTACCCCACTTAAACACGTCAAATTTTTCTGATACTAATCAGAAACTTCACTTACTATATATAGAAAGACCTGTTAAAAACTAATCAAAATATTTCACATTTAAAGTTCCCTGCCCGACACATCTTTGAACTACAAAAACCGGACAGTTTTACGTCAACAATTCATATAGTCTTTTAACACATTTATTTTTCTCCGTTTATGAAACCGACACTCAACTTTGAAAATAACTCAACATCCTCATACTTAACATTCAAAATCAGTCCATGAAATATTTAAAAATCCATTTTATAGTCCCGGAGATTCGATCCAAATATCGACAACAATTATATATTGTGCCGATACTCGTCTCCCGGTACACGAAATAATCAAACTAACGTAACTTTTCGCTCGTTTGGAGCTAGAAGTCCTACCTTATACCAAAACGAAGCTAAAAACATATTCTACAACAATATCTAATTAGTTCGTCTCAAATTCAAACTCATATTTTCAGAAAATTAACTTTAATAATCTGTTATAAAATATATATTTAAATATCCTTCAAAATTAATTTTTCACCACATTTTAACCCCATTTTTACCACTATAATCATTCTTACACTACTAGTTTCAATCATAACACACTAAATCATACTAGATGATTAATTCATAAAAACCCAACTCAAAAATATCAACATGCAATCATCAAAACTAATGTATAAACACATAAACACCTACATACAACAACAATTTAAGATCAAATCACAAGATTTTCATCCAAAAATGGGTTTTTCAAAAATGTTCATGCATGTGTAAGATTTTCATACCAAAAGATGGAGAATCAAAAGATAGGAATGGGACTTTGATTAGTTTTTAATGAATCAAGCTTGATTTTTGTGGATGATGATTTTTGGTGGTGGTGAGGGTGAAGGATTGTAGAGAGGGGAGAGAGGGATGAGAGAAATTTTGTTGGTGGAGTGGTGATGTGTGATTAATTGTGTTTATTTTTCTTTTTATATGGTGTAAGTTTAGGGTAGTTTTTGCCAATTGTGATTCTTGTGGATCAAAATGCAAATACTTTGTTAAAAAGCGGGAAATAACTATTAGTCACTTTTAAAAAAAATTACGGGTCTCGGGTTTCATAAAAATGCTCCTCAAAACTTAAAACGCACACAAAATATGATATTATATAGTCCCGACACGACTTAATACGACATTAAAATAAAAACGTCAAAATATTGAACATCGACATGTTTAAAATAAAATTTAAAATTTCTCGGGCATCCGTCGATATCGTCATCACTAATAATCCTCGCAACTCGTCAAAACGTAAAAATAAAATTTTCAACATTATCCAAATCAAATCACCAGTCGTCATAATAATCAACCTCGTCAAAAATTTCAAAAATATACGTAAAAATATAATTAAATAATGACCACGGTTTTGGGTTGTCACAGACTGTCACCAAAAATGGTATATGTAAACGTAAGCACGTAATGTAGAGTCCTCCGGTTTAGACGTAGTCGATGCTACTTCAAGATGTAAACCCAAATTTCTTCCCAAAAATGAGTGAGTTCATAATATAACATTAAAATAATGTTTTTAAATAATACTTGAGAATAAAATATCGACCATAAATTGACGGATTGTCACAACATTTACCCCTAAACAGGATCTTTGTCCTCAAAGATCAATTTATCTTACTACTCACTTCTTATAGAGTTAGAGACACGTGGGTATTTCCTCCACATTCGGTCTTATCTCTCAAGTGTAATTCATTACAATACGCGAGTTTCATCAGACATAACTACGGAAATATGATCATGCTTAATGTTGACTTACTTTCTCTATCCATGATATTCACGGGTTTTTTATGAATGCAAATTTCGCTGATCCAAACTTTACTAAGAAACAATCAGATTTTCACTTGATAGACATTTCATCAAGTTCGATATACGAACATAATTCACGCAGCCCTTGAAGTCCTAGGGTAGATCCAGCTTATATGCCTTTCAAACCAACTTTTTATAATTTCTCAATGGTCCCATACAACGGGGACTTATTTCCAATGATCTTTCAGATCATCAATTCATATCCATGGTGAAAATTTTTGGCATAACTTCGCTACCTATCCTGCACTTCAAAATCTACATTTCATATTCACATACCCTCTTGCCCACTACTGGCAGTCAATAATCAGATCCTAATTTCAACAATCATCTCAAGTCTCGAGGGTCGGGTATTTTTTAAGGTTAGGTTTGTCATCATAGGCAACCTTAAACCTAAAAGACATGTCCAACTCATAATGGGTGTATGTCGGGTATCTTCATCCCAACTCCTGCTTACAGATGCTCTTATATAGATCCTCACAAGATTCGATCTCGATCCTAATACGATAATTATCAATGATAATCTCTCCAAAGGAAAACGATTATACGGTTTATTACCAAAGGTCAATTATTCAAGCATAAAACAACACTTCTTGTGTTCTTCATCGTTACTTTACCTCGTCTCTTTGATTGGGGTGGTAAACAGTACTCTCATCAAGGTTCGTTCTCAATGACTTATGAGCAAATCTCTAGAAATTCGATGCGAAGCCAGGATCTTGATAGTGATGACTGATGCGGCACACTATGTTTACACAACTCCTTTAAATACAAAGAGTCAATTTCTTCATCGAGAATTTACCGTTAACGGGAATGATATTAGTAGATTTGGTCAGTCTGTCGACGATGACCCAAATCGAATCAAATTCAGATGATGACCTTTGCAATATTTAGACGTTTACTAATGTATGAGGCGATGCCTGCCTTCATAATTTGCCATCAGTACAACTTCTTCAGATAAAGATACATTAAATCAGAAATGGCATGAATAGAATACTTAATCTTATGAGATTCTAACATTACTAAATCTTGAAATCCTCCGTATTTAGGCAACCACAAGCGGCCTTTTATACATTTAACTTCATCGGCTTCTCAATTCTAATGGTTCACATTAGCCGCGAACCCCTTCTATTATCTATATTATCCTTTTTACAAGCATCGGCTATATTTTAAATTGCTCGGCAATTTATTTTGCACAGTCATTATTAAGGAACACATCCTAATTGATTCTTTATCCTTTCGATATTATGTGTCAGTATCTACATTCACCTTCCCTGATGAAATAACTATCATGACCACAATTCACTCAAAATTTCTTTCTTCATATTTTCTAAATTTTAGTTTCGTCTCATCTATCATTTTTATTAGTTTTGCTCAATCCGACGTCTAAAGCGTCGATGATTATTACAAGTAATTAAATAATAAATATTTAATTTTTATGAATCGTCAACGTAAAGAAAAATTATTTTTTTTTTAAATTTCTCGGTTCGTCCAATTATAGAAAGATATTCAAAATAAATTTGAATTTGATTAACACCATTTATGTTGATTTATTGAAAATAATGAATAAGATTCGTAAATGTTCGAAAAATCTTTGGTTATACTTTGGTCAAAATTTTCTTAGTTGAAAAGCAAAAATTGTCGTTTCAAATTTCAAGTCATGGTTTAAATGGTTTCCTCAATCCCTCTTAGGTTGTCTTGAGGTATGCACAAACATTTACCGCTAAAGGAGTTTAGTTAAATGTTCTGGGTATAAGGGAATGATTCCTTAAGATCCTTTGATAAATATTTGTCAAAACATTTTTGCACTTTCTTTTTGGTATAACCCAAAGCCTTAATGGCTCTAATCTTTGAAGAGTCAATATAGATTTCATTATCTATTAATCACACGGTCAAATAATGTAAAGGATTAAGCCTTAAATTACATGTTAAATACTCAAGGTACAGGTTTTCACTATTCGGCCAACACATGGCAGTCCATAAATGATTATTAACTCCTTCTATTCTTAGAAACAAACAAATGGTCCTTAATGATCACAAGTCTGAAGTTATCAAATTACAGCCTACACACATGATTCACAAAATTTATGGATGCTACATGTGCATTGGTCAATCCAAACAACATAACATGAAACTCATAATGTTCATTACGAGTCCCGGATGTAGTGATTGGAATAGATAATATTTTTCCCGGATGCGAAGTTGATGATAACCATGTCGTGGATCAAATTTCTGAATATACGCTAGAACCTTGTAAATGATCGAACAAATCTATCATCTTGGGCAGTGGATATAGATTTTGATTATCAATTTACCTAGTTCACTGTAATTCAACAAATATAAGGAATAATAACACCATAGCTCTTCATAATGACGAGCTTGGTAGAATAAAAGCTTTCTCCGACAACTCTCTCAGTTGTACGGTAACACTTTCAATTCAGATGGTGCTGAAGTACAGTGCACACGCCACGGGTGCAGCATCGGGAATATAATCAATACCAAATTCAACTTGCCTTAATGGCGAAAGTCTAGGTAATTCACCAGCAAATACCTCCTAAATTTTCAAATAACATGAACATCTTTTCATACATTTACTTTAAGTTCTTTCTAGATTATAATATCTATGACTAGTCCATAACCATTCATGGTATAATTTTCAAGTCTAATTGCAGGATATAGTCATCCATCAAGAATTATTTAGATCACTTTTGATAATCAACATCTTATCTTTTAGGGGATTTCTACTCGAGTTTCCATCAATTAAGACAATGACATTATGTCATAGTCAATCAATCCTTTTTACTGGCACTATCAACTTTCCAGTTTCATTATCGTTGATAAGATGTGAACTTCTCAAAAGACTAATAATAACTCATAATCCTTCATAAATTCAAGGATATCTGGAGATATAACTAACCTTAAAAAGAGTAAGGTTAACACATGATCTACGCCAGAGAATTTCAAATCAGATAAAGACGAAAACATTAACGAATATGAGTCTATCCCATGTTTTCATGATTTGAGTACGCATTCGAAAGCACCTCAGATCGTTACCCAGGTCATTCAAATGAAATCTAATCAAAAGAAATGATAGGAACATCGATACATCCAGTCGGGTATCAGCATTCGGTAATCAAATACTTATTCAAAGAATCTCACTACGAGAGAATTGGACAAGAAGGGGATATCAATTGTCAAATAAGACAATTTACACAGATGAGTAAATTTGATTCAGAAAAATAAATGGTACGGGCACATATGTAGGTGTCCCTACCAATATGTCCTTATTTTACGCTTATTGCAGATCTCATAAAAATTCAATTTTCCACAATTACAAAGAAAATGTAATGTTTATTAACAATTTCATGGTGACTATTAATCAGCCTTGCATGGTCCCTTCCAAATTGTATGTAGGCGCGCAACTATATACAATTTTAGGATTAACGATGCAATACTCAGTTCGTCAAAATTTTGTCATCATGTTTAAAATAAAAACATTTTCATGCTTAATTCTTAAATAAGAATAAAAAATGAATTTACAGAGATGTTCTTTGTTATGGAAACAATTAAGTTTTCCAAAGTGTTTCATAAACAACTTTATTTCGATAACGATTACTCATAAATCTCACTTTGAATAATCCATATGGTGATGAAAATTCAAATTTTCTCAAGGGATACTGTTTTAACTTATAAAAACAATGAGTGGTCTGCAAAAGAGTGATGAAGAGTTGTTCACCAAGAACTAACTACAATATGATAGGAAATGAGCTTTTGCCAATTAATCATGAGGTTCATAACCTCGATGGCACTCAAAAATAATAATTCACAACGTAACTCAAATCGAGATGAGTACTTGTTCAATGGTTGCATCACTAATGCGAACATTAGGAAGAAGCAAGAAAAGATAGATAACATCGATACATGTTGGATTTAGCAATCAGAGGTAGCCTTTCCATTAATCTCAAACAAGTCAAAAATTGTACCGTAACAGATTATGTGTCACTATGTCATACAATTCCATGAACTCATCCTACCAACTGATGTCTCAGTTAAGTTAGGGATTTTTAAAAGATACCACAATGAATACTAATCTACAAGAGTCATTAGGTGTTCCACCTGTCCCAAAAGATCCATTGGTCCCAATTCAGAAGAAGATTTCTTCAATTTATTTCTTGGACACTAGGCAATCCTTGTCTTTGGACAATGGCCTAGGAACAACCCTTAACACGAACCAGCAATCATCTAAAACCTTATAATTCAATTACAGGACTCAACAACTTCCTCTTAACGATCCCATATTCCATACGAGTTAAATTTTACTTTATTCAAGTTTCAACCAACTTATACTCAATTTGATATCCTACCTCATTCTCCAATACTTTCAACCTTATTCTTAGATCTTGAAAGGGCAATAAAAGCTCGATATGAACAACACTTAATTTCCAATCCTATAGCTCTTACAACAATTGTTATCAAATGAGTCACTAGTATGAAATGACTCACACATTCAATTAGACCTCTCGGAAAGATACTAGTGGCATGAGGCTTTTGGGTAATGGTTCTAATGACAGCCTTAAGTGCAACATTCACCCTTTCGATTTCATATTTAAGAATTGGGTGACACCGAATCAGATGACATCTTTTTAGGTGGTAAGGTTTTGTCAAACTCCACTCTATAAGGAAAGATCGTCATGACATTGATATCAGATTTAATCTCGCCAATTCTTCTTTAATATCACAATCAACTAATATCAACATTCCTTCGAATATCAACCATTTTGTTGGGATCATAAACATCCACAACTTGGTTCAGATCTAGGATAGCTAGATTTCCTACGGGAATAGCTTCGATTGATTTGCTAGGGGAGTTAGGGTTTCTTGTGACAATCTACGTCGTATAAATACCTCGTATAAGTATTAAAACAATCGTCAAACAATCATGTAATCAAATTACATCATATATATATATATATATAATCCAAGTTATATATATATTAAAATAACACTTCTCAGTCTGGCCTTGTCGGTAACTCGGGAATTCTTCGGCACCGTTATAGTCAAAAGATTTTTAGATATTTTGAGAAAAATGTTTATAGTTAAAAGATTTTGAAATGTTTTATTCAAAACCTTAGTTTTAAAAATCTTTCGTTCTCTATAACGAGAGCTCTGGTACCAAACTGTATCACCCCCAAATATTCATACTTTTGTTCAGCGGAAGAGTCGTTGGTGTTACGGGATAGCACATTACTCAAATCATAGACGACGCTTAAAAGTCGCGTCGTTTAATAATAAAACATTTTCCATTCATAAACATCAAATTACATAGGTCCCAAGTCGTAGTATTTCATATAATTTTTACAAAGAATTTGAATGAAAATTGTTATTTAAGTGTTGGCCATAAATTCTTGTCGTCTTCCCGAGAATTACCTTCAAGTACCTGAGATAAAACATGTTAAAAGAAAAGGTCAGCGAAAACGCCGAGTGAATTCATAGAGTTTAATGAAAACCATTAATATATCATCGATATAAATTTATTACCGAAAATCATTTTGTATAAATATATGTAGTAGGCCATGAAATAGGCCAAAGACACTTTATACAACTCTTAGTCGTAAATCATAATATTGGCTTCAGCCTTCAAGTCCATTATACGAACCATTATCGTAAAAACATCATACAATACGTTTTATAACGTTGTATAGAGTTTAATGAAAACCGTTATAAGAAACATTTTATGTAACCAAAACACGAACATAATATCAATAATAAGACCCCGTATTGCTAGTCAGGCAATATATCTTAATTCAATGTGTATAGCCGTATTTTCGTTATTGGATTATTATAAGCCGCATGACATTGCTACCTTACTATAACAAACAACGGGTAGCTAACCCGAAACTCATTTGCCCATCTAAAACACCGTGTCGTCACAATAATCACGCTTATATAAATCTTCTCATACATAAATTCGCTTACCAATCAATGTGGCACAACGGGGATCAACCGTCAAGGCGCGAACTGGGGTGCTCTTCCCCCAAATAGTACTATTGTATGCATAAGCGTCTACCAAATCCCGGTAGTTCACAATTCATGCTAATGGGACTTTTAGTGACATAACCTAACTAATAATAATCCATTTCATTTCATTCATCGGGTCATATAATATCGGTTCATTTAATCATTCGGGTCCATATCAATAAGCAAACAATCGGGACAACTGGTATCCTATTTTATTAAAACCAACATGTTATCTCCCTCGCGGGTTTATAAAACATTTCATAAAACATTTAAAAGAGTGCGAGGCTATGAACTCACGTTGATTGGGAAAGGCGGTTATCGACGATTTGGATGTACGGTACGTGCTTCAATCACGGAAACCTAGAAAAATAATACTCGTCTTAGACTCTTGTCCAGTGACTTTATAAAAACAATGGCTAAGTATATATGATGATATCATAAGTATGATGATGATCAAGTGGGTTTTTATATCTTCATTCAACATTATAGTGTTATGTGTTAGTCAAAGTTACACTAGTTTCAATCCAATTCTATATTGAGGCCCAATAAGCCCATTAAAAGCCCATTAAGAGTTCAACTCTTTATATTAGTCCAATTATACTTTTAATATCAGGCCTTTACTCATATGTTGGGCCCAAGTGGGTTAAGCCCAATGAGTAAGTCCATTAGTGTTTAGCCCAACTTATTGGGTCAATAGTCCAATAAGGCTACTTTGGCCCGTTAGTGTCCATAAGTTATAAAGCTCGGGTTTTATCGGTTTTTAATTATAAGATGTACTTACATATCAATATATGAGTTATAAAAAGTTTACATTAGACGGGTCCGACCGTCTATGTTTTAATTGACGAAAACGTTAATCTTTCGGTTTTAGCCGAAAAGACGTAAAACTTATGTATATAGTTTTATATCTTATAAAACTTATCAAATCGCCATTTTTATAAATTGTCCCATTTATTTATCAAAGTATAAACTTATTTATAAGTAATATATAAGTTAGTGGGTTTTAGGTATACATTTTATATTATTTTTACTTGAGTGCTAATTTTATAATATATACTTTTATTTTACAAATCTGATTATGAATTTCACTTTCACCATTTTTACCATATCTTGAGTTCTACAAGGGGATAGAAGCTCATCTTTGGGTAGCACAAACGACATAGTATGTGATACAATTAACTCAGTTTTAGCTACTGCTCAATCAACCTCTAAATGTCTGTTACAGTTCGTCCAAAACAGACTATACAGATTTGAACTTCAATATTGTTTTTATCATATCTCACTCATTTTATGGATTCCATTGTGTGTCCAACTCTCACATATGTATAAGTCACATACCTTACTGTATATTAATTTATCCAAGCCACTTTAACAAGTTATCATATAGTTCTTTACTGTTTTATACAGCCTACATTTTTAGCCATTATTTTAACATCCTTTCATGTAGCTTTTAATCATTTTAACCAAATTTATCAACACAAGATCCCCACATAATACTTTTGATCATAATTCATCATCATATACATATACATAAATGAAGAAAATATAAGATCACATATTCAAAATAACAAGATGATAGGAAGAAATAATCTCTATACCACCAAAGTGATGAAGTTATGAGGTTTATGATGAACAAGACTTGGTTCTTGTCACCACATCTTTAACTTGGCAAATGAACTCCTTGAGATCTTCATATGCATGAATACCTTCTTCAAAATCAGCCCCTAAACTCCATGGAAACTCCTTTTCACATGTTATAACCACCTCCAATCTTCATCTTTTTAATGGGTTTTCATCATATGTAAATTATACATATGATTAATGGTTGATTTTTGATCAAATGGTGGTGTGTTTGGTGATATGGGACGTTCATAGGGAGAGAAAGGAGAGTTATGTGTGAGTTTGCATGTAGAAATGAAGGTAGTGGTTTAGTTTTGGCTAGTTTTGATGTGTAGATGGTTTTGATGCCAAACTAGGACAAGTGTCTTAGTTTGCATCTTAACTTGACACATATCATGTGTGTTGGTGAAGTGTTAGATGCCACATGTATGGGGGTAGGCAAGTGTAAACTTGTACCATCCCCATTAATTTATGGGTACTCCTCGATTCTAGTTTCCTCGATTTGTGTGCCCTCGGGTCGTTTTACGAAAAACGTTTTTATAAATTATGAATCAACGGCACAAAACAAATCTAATAAAAATTGTCTCATCAAAAACGGAGTTCAAAAACGTAAATACGTAATCCTAAGGTTTCCGGTTTAGTCGTAAAGGACGTTAAATTATGCACGTAAGTCCGAATCTCTTCTCGTAAATTTGTGAGTTTGTGAACCAACACAAATTTAAAATTCCAAAATAATATTCACGGATAAATTTATTTCCTGAAATGTCGGACTGTCACCAAAAACGGTATATGTAAACGTAAGAACGTAACGTAGTGTCCTCCGGTTTAGACGTAGTCGATGCTACTTCAAGATGTAAACCCAAATTTCTTCCCAAAAATGAGTGAGTTTAGAATATAACATTAAAACAATTTTTTTAAATAATACTTGAGAATAAAATATCGACCATAAATTGATGGATTGTCACAGCATTTACCCCTAAACATGATCTTTGTCCTCAAAGATCAATTTATCTTACTACTCGCTTCTTATAGAGTTAGAGACACGTGGGTATTTCCCCCACATTCGGTCTTTTCTCTCAAGTGTAATCCATTACAATATGCGAGTTTCATCAAAAATAACTACAGAAATATGATCAGGCTTAATGTTGACTTACTTTCTCTATCCATGATGTTCACGGGTTTTTGATGAATGCAACTTTCGCCGATCCAAACTTTACTAAAAAACAATCAGATTTTCACTTGATAGACATTTCATCAAGTTTGATATACGAACATAATTCACGCAGCCCTTGAAGTCCTAGGGTAGATCCAGCTTATATGCCTTTCAAACAAACTTTTTATAATTTCTCAATGGTCCCATACAAAGGGGACTTATTTCCCATGATCTTTCAGATCATCAATTCACTTTTTCCATGGTGAATTTTTTTGGCATAACTTCGCTACCCATCCTGCACTTCAAAATCTACATTTCATATTCACATAACCTCATTCCTACTACTGGCAGTCAATAATCAGATCCTAATTTCAACAATCATTTCAGGTCTCGAGGGTCGGGTATTTTGTAATGTTAGGTTTGTCATCATAGGCAACCTTAAACCTAAAAGACATGTCCAACTCACAATGGGTGTATGTCGGGTATATTCATCCCAACTCCTGCTTACAGATGCTCTTATACAGATCCTCACAAGATTCGATCTCGATCCTAATACGATAATTATCAATGATAATCTCTCCAAAGGAAAACAATTATACGGTTTATTACCAAAGGTCAATTATTCAAGCATAAAACAACACTTCTAGTGTTCTGCATCGTTACTTTACCTCGTCTCTTTGATTGGGGTGGTAAACATTACTCTCATCAAGGTTCGTTCTCAATGACTTCTAAGTAAATCTCTAGAAGTTCGATGCGAAGCCAGGATCTTGATAGAGATGATTGATGTGGCACACTATGCTTACACAACTCCTTTAAATACAAAGAGTCAATTTCTTCATCGAGAATTTATCATTAACGGGAATGATGTTAGTAGATTTGTTCAGTCTATCGATGATGACCCAAATCAAATCAAATTTAGATGATGACCTTTGCAATATTTAGACGTTTACTAATGTATCAGGCGAGGTCTGCCTTCATAATTTGCCATCAGTACAACTTCTTCAGATAAAGATACATTAAATCAGAAATGGCATGAATAGAATACTTAATTTATGATATTCCAAAATGACTAAATCTCGAAATCCTCCGTATTTAGGCAACCACAAGCGGCCTTTTATACATTTAACGCCATCGGCTTCTCAATTCTAATGGTTCACATTAGCCGCGAACCCCTTTTATTATCTATATTATCCTTTTTACAAGCATCGGCTATATTTTAAATTGCTCGGCAATTTATTTTGCACATTCATTATTAAGGAACACATCCTAATTGATTCTTTATCCTTTCGATATTATGTGTCAGTATTTACATTCACCTTCCCTGATGAAATAACTATCATGACCACAATTCACTCAAGATTTCTTTCTTCATATTTTCTAAATTTTAGTTTCGTCTCATCTATCATTTTTATCAGTTTTGCTCAATCCGACGACTAAAGCGTCGATGATTATTACATGTAATTAAATAATAAATATTTAATTTTTACGAATCGTCAAAGTAAAAAAAAAATTTAAAAATTCTCGATTCGTCCAATTATAGAAAGATATTCAAAAAAAATTTGAATTTGATTATCACGATTTTTGTTGATTTATTGAAAATAATTAATAAGATTCGTAAATGTTCGAAAAATAAATTTAAATTTGATTATCACTTTAAGTTCTTTCTAGATTATAATTTCTATGACTAGTCCATAACCATTCATGGTATAATTTTCAAGTCTAATTGCAGGATATGGTCATCCATCAAGAATTATTTAGATCACTTTTTATAATCAACGTCTTATCTTTTAGGGGATTTCTACTCGAGTTCCCATCAAATAAGACAATGACATTATGTCATAGTCAATCAATCCATTCTACTGACACTATCAACTTTCTAGTTTCATTATCGTTGATAAGATGTGAACTTCTCAAAAGAATAATAATAACTCATAATCCTTCACAAATTCAAGGATATCTGGAGAAATAACTAACCTTAAAAAGAGTAAGGTTGACACATGATCTACGCGAGGGAATTTCAAATCAGATAAAGACGAAAACATTAACGAATATGAGTCTATCCCATGTTTTCATGATTTGAGTACGCATTCGAAAGCTCCTCGGATCGTTACCTAGGTCATTCAAATGAAATCTAATCAAAAGAAATGATAGGAACATCAATACATCTAGTAGGGTATCAACATTCGGTAATCAAATACTTATTCAAAGCATCTCACTACGAGAGAATTGGACAAGAAGGGGATATCAATTGTCAAATAAGACAATTTCCACAGATGAGTAAATTCGATTCAGAAAAATAAATGGTACGGGCACATATGTAGGTGTCCCTACCAATATGGCCCTATTTTACGCTTATTGCATATCTCATAAAAATTTAATTTTCCACAATTACGAAGAAAATGTAATGTTTATTAACAATTTCATGGTGACTACTAATCAGCCTTGCATGGTCCCTTCCAAATTGTATGTAGGCGCGCAACTATATACAACTTTAGGATTAACAATACAATACTCAGTTCGTCAAAATTTTGTCATTATGTTTAAAATAAAAACATTTTCATGCTTAATTCTTAAATAAGAATCAAAAATGAATTTACAGATATGTTCTTTGTTATGGAAACAATTAAGTTTTCCAAAGTGTTTCATAAACAACTTTATTTCGATAACGATTACTCATAAATATCACTTTGAATAATCCATATGGTGATGAAAATTCAATTTTTCTCAAGGGATACTGTTTTAACTTATAAAAACAATGAGTGATCTGCAAAATAGTGATGAAGAGTTGTTCACCAAGAACTAACTACAATATGATAGGAAATGAGCTTTAGCCAATTAATCATGAGGTTCATGACCTCGATGGCACCCAAAAAGAATAATTCACAACGTAACTCAAATCGAGTTGAGTACTTGTTCAATGGTTGCATCACTAATGCGAACATTAGGAAGAAGCAAGAAAAGATAGATAACATCGATACATGTAGGATTTAGCAATCAGTGGTAGCCTTTTCATTAATCTCAAACAATTAAAAAATTGTACCGTAACAGATTACGTGTCACTATATCATACAATTCCAAGAACTCATCCCACCAACTGATGTCTCAGTTAAGTTAGGGATTTTTAAAAGATACCACGATGAATACTAATCTACAAGAGTCATTGGGTGTTCCGCCTGTCCCAGAAGATCCATTGGTCCCAATTCAGAAGAATATTTCTTCAATTTATTTCTTGGACACTGGGCATCCTTGTCTTTGGACAATGGCCTAGGAACAAACTTTAACACGAACCAACAATGATTTAAAACCTTATAATTCAATTACAGGACTCAACAACTTCCTCTTAACAATCTCATATTCCATACGAGTAAAATTTTACTTTATTCAAGTTTCAACCAACTTATACTCAATTCGATATCCTACCTCATTCTCCAATACTTTCAACCTTATTCTTAGATCTTGAAAGGGCAATAAAAGCTCGATATGAACAGCACTTAATTTCCAATCCTATACCTCTTACAACAATAGTTATCAAATGAGTCACTAGTATGAAATGACTCACACATTCAATTAGATCTCTCGTAAAGATACTAGTGGCATGAGGCTTTTCGGTAATGGTTCCAATGACAGCCTCAAGTGCAACAGTCACCCTTTCGATTTCATATTTATTAATTGGGTGACACCGAATCAGATGACATCTTTTTAGGTGGTAAGATTTTGTCAAACTCCACTATATAAGGAAAGATCGTCATGACATCGATATCAGATTTAATCTCGCCAATTCTTCTTTAATATCACAATCAACTAATATCAACATTCCTACGAATATTAACCGTTTTGTTAGGATGATAAACATCCACAACTTGGTTTCGATCTAGGATAGCTAGATTTCATACGGGAATAGGTTCGATTGATTTGCTAGGGGAGTTAGGGTTTCTTGTGACAATCTACGTCGTATAATTACCTCGTATAAGTATTAAAATAATCATCAAACAATCATGTAATCAAATTACATCATATATATATATATATATATATATATATATATATATATATATATATATATATATATATATATATATATATATATATATATATATATATATATATATATATATATATATATATATATATAATCCAAGTTATATATATATATTAAAATAACACTTCTCAGTCTGGCCTTGTCGGTAACTCGGGAATTCTTAAGGCACCGTTATAGTCAAAATATTTTTAGACATTTTGAGAAAAATGTTTATAGTTAAATGATTTTGAAATGTTTTATTCAAAACCTTAGTTTTAAAAATCTTTCGTTCTCTATAACGAGAGCTCTGGTACCAAACTGTAACAACCCCAAATATTCATACTTTAGTTCAACGGAAGAGTCATTGGTGTTACGGGATAGCACATTACTCAAATCATAGACAACGCTTAAAAATCGCGTCGTTTAATAATAAAACATTTTCCATTCATAAACATCAAATTACATAGGTCCTAAGTCGTAGTATTTCAGACAATTTTTACAAAGCATTTGAATGGAAATTGTTATTTAAGTGCAGGCCATAAATTCTTGTCGTCTTCCTAAGAATTACCTTCAAGTACCTTAGATAAAACATGTTAAAAGAAAAGGTCAGCGAAAACGCCGAGTGAATTCATAGAGTTTAATGAAAACCATTAATATATCATTAGTACAAATTTATTATCGAAAATCATTTTGTACAAATCTTTGTAGTAGGCCATGAAATAGGCCAAAGACATTTTATACAACTCTTGGTTGTAAATCATAATATAGGCTTCAGCCTTCAAGTCCATTATACGAACCATTGTCGTAAAAACATCATACAATACGTTTTATAATGTTGTATAGAGTTTAATGAAAACCGTTATAAGAAAAAGGTTATGTAAACCAAAACACGAACATAATATCAATAATAAGACCTCGTATTGCTAGTCAGGCATCAATGCGTATAGCAGTATTTTTGTTATTGGATTATTATAAGCCGCATGACATTGCTACCTTACTATAACAAACAACGGGTAGCTAACCCGAAACTCATTTTCCCATCTAAAACAGCGTGTCGTCACAATAATCACGCTTATATAAATCTTCTCATACATAAATTCACTTACCAATCAATGTGGCACGACGGGGATCAACCGTCAAGGCGCGAACTAGGGTGATCTTCCCCAAATAGTACAATTATATGCATAAGCGTCTACCAAATCCCGATAGTTCACAATTCATGCTAATGGGACTTTTAGTGACATAACCTAACTAATAATAATCCATTTCATTTCATTCATCGGGTCATATAATCATTCATCGGGTCATTTAATCATTCAGGTCCATATCCATAAGCAAACAATCGGGACAACTAGTGTCCTATTTTATTAAAACTAACATGTTATCTCCCTCGCGGATTTATAAAACATTTCATAAAACATTTAAAAGAGTGTGAGGCTATGAACTCACGTTGATTGGGAAAGGCGGTTATCGGCGATTTAGATGTACGGTACTTGCTTCAATCACGGAAACCTAGACAAATAATACTCGTCTTAGACTCTTGTCCAATGAATTTATAAAAACAATTTCTATGTATATATGATTATATCATAAGTATGATGATGATCAAGTGGGTTTTTAAATCTTCATTCAACATTATAGTGTTATGTGTTAGTCAAATTTTTGACTAGTTACACTAGTCTCAATCTAATTCCATATTGAGGCCCAATAAGCCCATTAAAAGCCCATTAAGAGTTCAACCCTTCATATTAGTCCATTTATACTTTTAATATCAGGACTTTACTCATATGTTGGGCCCAAGTGGGTTAAGACCAATGAGTTAGTCCATTAGTGTTTAGCCCAACTTATTGGGTCAATAATCCAATAAGGCTACTTTGGCCCGTTAGGGTCCATAAGTTATAAAACTCGGGTTTTATCGGTTTTTACTTGTAAGATGTACTTACATATCAGTATATGAGTTATAAAAAGTTTACATTAGACGGGTCCGACCGTCTAAGTTTTAATTGATGAAAACGTTAATTTTTTCGGTTTTAGCCGAAAAGACGTAAAACTTATGTATACAGTTTTATAACTTATAAAACTTATCAAATTGCCATTTTTATAAATTTTCCCATTTATTTATCAAATTATAAACTTATTTATAAGTAATATATAAGTTAGTGGATTTTAGGTATAAATTTTATATTATTTTTACTTGAGTGCTAATTTTATAATATATACTTCTATTTTACAAATCTGATTATGAATTTCACTTTCACCATTTTTACCATATCTTGAGTTCTACAAAGAGATAAAAACTCATCTTTGGGTAGCACAAACTACATAATATGTGATACAATTAACTCACATTTAGCTACTGCTCAATCAACATCTAAATGTCTGTAACAGTTCGTCCAAAACAGACTATACAGATTTGAATTTTTAATATTGTTTTGATCATATCTCACTCATTTAATGGATTCCATTGTATGGCCAACTCTCACATATGTATAAGTCACATACCTTACTGTATATTAATTTATCCAAGCCACTTTAACAAGTTATCATATAGTTCTTTAATGTTTTATACAGCCTACATTTTTAGCCATGATTTTAACATCCTTTCATGTAGCTTTTAATCATTTTAACTAAATTTATCAACACAAGATCCCCACATAATACTTTTGATCATCATTTATCATCATATACATATACATAAATAAAGAAAATACAATATTATATATTCAAAATACCAAGATGATAGGAAGAAATAATCTCTATACCACCAAAGTGATGAAATGATGAGGTTTATGATGAACAAGACTTGGTTCTTGTCACCACATCTTTAACTTGGCAAATGAACTCCTTGAGATCTTCATATGCATGAATACCTTCTTGAAAATAAGCCCCTAAACTCCATGGAAACTCCTTTTAACATGTTATAAACACCTCCAATCTTCATCTTTTCAATGGGTTTTCATCATATGTAAATTATACATATGATTTATGGTTGATTTTTGATCAAATGGTGGTGTGTGTGGTGATATGGGACGGTCATAGGGAGAGAAAGGAGAGTTATGTGTGAGTTTGCATGTAGAAATGAAGGTAGTGGTTTAGTTTTGGCTAGTTTTGATGTGTAGATGGTTTTGATGCCAAACTAGGACAAGTGTCTTAGTTTGCATCTTAACTTGACACATATCATGTGTGTTGGTGAAGTGTTAGATGCCACATGTATGGGGGTGGGCAAGTGTAAACTTGTCCCATCCCCATTAATTTACGGGTACTCCTTGATTCTAGTTTCCTCGATTTGCATGCCCTCGGGTCGTTTTACGAAAAAAGTTTTTATAAATTATGAATCAACGGCACAAAACGAATCTAATAAAAATTGTCTCATCAAAAACGGAGTTCAAAAACGTAAATATGTAATCCTAGGGTTTCCGGTTTAGTCGTAAAGGACGTTAAATTATGCACGTAAGTCCTAATCTCTTCTCATAAATTTGTAAGTTTGTGGACCAACACAAATTTAAAATTCCAAAATAATATCCACGGATAAATTTATTTCCTGAAATGTCGGACTGTCACCAAAAACGGTATATGTAAACGTAAGCACGTAACGTAGAGTCCTCCGGTTTAGACGTAGTCGATGCTACTTCAAGATGTAAACCCAAATTTCTTCCCAAAAATGAGTGAGTTCATAATATAACATTAAAATAATTTTTTAAATAACACTTGAGAATAAAATATCGACCATAAATTGACGGATTGTCACACCCACTAAGAAAAGTAATGCATCAGACTCCACCACTAAGAACCCTAGAAGCAGAATTAAGGAATTATATGAGTCTGCTAGCAAGTCTTGGAAATGGTGGTTTGCTAATCAATGTCCTCCAGGATATAAATAGATGCCTAAAGTTAGGACAGAAAATGTGACAACGAGTGTTAGTATGCCTTTAAATGTTGCTAAGGACACTAATGATTCTACAATCACAACTACTGTGGTATCCAATTTATCAAATGCTCCATCGTGTTCTAACTCTTCTGCAGGTGATACAAATAATTCTCTTTATACTGGACTCCAGATGCACGAAGCACATGACGGGGAATCTCAAGCTTCTAATTAACTTCGTGGAGAAGTTCCTGGGTACGGTCCGATTCAGAAATGATCAATTTGCACCGATCCTAAGATATGGAGATTTGGTTCAGGGAAATATAAAGATAAAAAGGGTATACTATGTCGAAGGGCTCAATCACAATCTTTTCTCAGTTGGTCAATTCTGTGATGCGGATTTGAAGTTGCTTTCAGGAAGAAGACATGTTTTGTTCGTGATTATGATGGAAATGATTTACTTACTGGTACACGGGGTACTGATCTCTACACTATTTCACTTCAAGACACAACTTCATCAACTCCAATTTGCTTCATGGCCAAAGCTTCAACGACTCAGGCATGGTTATAGCATCAACGTCTTTCTCATCTCAACTTTGATACCATCAACTTGCTTTCCAAGAAAGATATTGTGAGAGGCCTTCCAAGCTTAAAATTCATCAAAGATTATCTTTGTTCTTCTTGTGAGCTTTGTAAATCTAAACGAAGTATCTTCAAAACAAAGACTACGCCAAGCTCTAAAGGACGGTTAGATCTTCTTCATATAGATTTGTGTGGTCCCATGCGTGTTGATAGTATCAATGGAAAGAAATATGTTATGGTCATTGTCGATGATTACTCAAGGTACACATAGACTCACTTCTTGAGGTCCAAGGATGAAACACCCAAAGTTCTCATCAGCTTCCTTAAACTGATACAACGTGGTCTTCAAGCTCAAGTTAAAGTGGTTCGTACTGACAGAGGTACAAAATTTTTGAATTCAAATCTGTGAAATTATTTTGAAGCCGAAGGAATTGAACATGAAACATCTATTGCTCGAACACCCGAACAAAACGGCATTGTTGAAAGACGAAACCGTACTTTAGTTGAGGCTGCTCGAACATTATTATCCGCTTCAAAACTTCCATTATATTTTTGGGCCGAAGCCGTGTCAACCGCATGCTACACACAAAACCGCTCCTTAATTATCCCAAGACACGAAAAGACACCATATCACATAATTCATGATCGAAAACCTTCACTTAAACACCTTCATGTTTTTGGATGTACTTGTTACATAATACGAGATGGTGAAAATTTGGATAAAATGAAAGAGAAAGGTGATGCATGTATTCTTGTGGGATATGCAACACAGTCTAAAGGATATAGAGTATACAACAAGAGAACAAAATTGATAGTCGAGACATTCACATCCGATTTGATGAATTACAAGAAACGGAACTTGAAAAAAACAGTTTAAGTCTTGATCCACAATGACAAAAGACTTCCGTTCACAACCGCACAGAACTCGGAACTCAAGACCACAGCAATGAACCATCAAGTTCAACGCTGGTTCAAGGAAATGTTCCAAGAGCAGATATGACAGTCAACACGACACTTGAAGAGTTGGAAATGTTTTATGGACCAATGTATGATGAATATTTCACGAGGGAGAAACAAGTTGTATCGAAGTCTTCCGCTGTCACTCATGATAAGAATGATGATACCGATCATCGTCAACAAAAGGATACAACTTCATCTACTTCAACACCGGTTGCTGCAGAGTTACTTCCTCAGAATATCACATCAACAATCGATCCACAACATCAAAAACTACTGTCATTGCTCCAGAGAACACAAATCAAGCAGACAATGCATTATCTGACGAAGACGATTTTATCAACCCATTCGGTACACCAGTACACGAAACTGGAGAGTCTTCTACTCGCCATGTTGATCCATCAAATATGCACACGTTCTACCAACGACATCCTTCAACACAACATTGGACCCGAGATCATCCTTTGGTTTAAGTAATTGGAAACCCTTCACAGCCTGTTCGCACAAGACGACAGCTTAACACCGATGGCGATGTTTGTATGTTCGCACTCGCCGTGAGTTCAGCTGAACCGAAAAACATCAAAGAAGCCATGGCTGATCATGATTGGATTTAATCGATGACGGATGAATTTCAACAATTTGAAAGACTTAAAGTCTGGGAACTTGTTGACAAACCATACGATGTAATACCATTAAATCTTCGATGGATCTGGAAAAACAAGATGGATGAAGAGAACACGATCATCAAGAATAAATCTAGGCTAGTGGCTAAAGGGTATGGACAGAAAGAGGGTATTGATTTTGAAGAATCATTTGCACCAGTAGCTCGTATGGAAGCGATCAGGATTTTCCTTGCTTATGTTGCACATAAGGGATTCATCGTTTATCAAATTGACGTAAAGACGGCGTTTCTAAAAGGTCCTTTGAAGGAAGAAGTCTATGTCACTCAGTCGGAAGGATTTGTCAATCATTATTATCCTGAGAAGGTGTATCGTCTCCACAAAGCACTTTATGGACTCAAGCAAGCTCCAAGGGCGTGGTACGACAAGCTCTTAAAATTTCTGGTCTCCAAAGGTTTCTCAAAAGGTTCCATTGATCTAACTTTGTTCACTTATAAATATGGAGATGACATTTTTCTTGTGCTGATTTATGTTGATGACATTATTTTCGGGTCCACAAACCCAAAACTTTCAAAATAGTTTGAAAAAGTAATGCACAACAAATTTGAAATGTCAATGATGGGCGAACTAAAATTCTTTCTAGGAATTTAAGTTCACCAATCCTCAAGTGGTATCTTTATTAACCAAGCTAAGTATTGTCAAGAGATAATCAAAAAGCATGGTATGACATCATGTGACCCCGTTGGGACACCATTATAAACCACATCCCTAGATGCTGATTTGGAGGGAGATGCTATAGATCAAACGAGATATCGTTCCATGATCGGCTCCCTCATGTACTTAACAGCAAGCCGACCAGATATATCATATGCTACGTGTTATTATGCACGATATCAAGCACGATCCACTGAAAATCACCTCAAGGAGGTTAAACGAATCTTTCGGTACCTTAAGAATATCATTCACATGGGACTCTGGTATCCGAGGGAAACCGGTTTCTTTCTAACGCCCTATTCAGATTCTGATCATGCAGGGTGTCTTGATACACGTAAAAGTACTTCTGGTGGTGCACAATTTCTAGGTCAAGATAAGCTTGTGGGATGGTCTTCCAAGAAGCAGAATTGCACGTCATTGTCATCAGCCGAAACGGAGTATGTGTCTCTATCTGCGTGTTGTACTCAAGTTCTTTGGATGAGAACACAACTCACGGATTATGCCTTCCACTTTGATAAAGTACCTATGTACTGTGACTCAAAGTCTGCCATAGCCATCTCCTGCAATCCGGTACAGCATTCCCACACGAAGCACATTGATGTCAGATATCACTTCATTAAGGAACAAGTTGAAAGGGGTATTGTTGAATTATACTTTGTTGAAACTGATTACCAATTAGCTTACTTGTTTACAAAAGCTCTTTCGAAAGAGAGGTTTGCGCATCTAGTTAGGCAAATTGGTATGAGATGTTTGACTCCAGCAGAACTGGAGATTCTGGCAAAGAAGCCTGCTTGATTCATCTATCAAACATCTACATGTAAATATTAATGAAAAAGAAAAATACAAAATGAAAAATCTTTGAAAATCCAAAAATATTCTTCTCGACATGTCTTTCAGTATCGATAATATGGACGTACCTAGAAATGTCGCTCAATAACGACACGGGTATGTACATAAAGCTCGAATGAAAGTTGTAAATATTTTTCAAAACATGTCATTTCTATCTTTTAAAGGAAATTGTCTCTTTTGGACAATATTTCCAACAACGGGTAGAGCAATCTATCACGGGTTAAGCTTGTAACAAAACATTCAACGTTTTGAGCTCAACATAATGGCTTGTAATCACTTTCAGATTGAAACCCGGATCTAAATTCACGGGGGAGTGTACGCTTTCGTGCCCATACCCTTAGCAAAAGAAGTTAAATCTTCTTACACTTGAGTGGATTCGTCAAGACATTCAAAGTCTATGAACTCAAGTTTATGCTTTATAAAAACCTTCTCGCTAAAAAGAATTGATTTTTCAAAAAGCGTTGAACACAATTTTTTTTTCAAGAATTTCTCAATGATATTCAAAATCTTTCAAAAATTGTGTGTTCAACAACTCCTATCCTCAAAAGTTTAATGTGGATCATATCCTCGTAATGACAATTCCATTGGATCAATTTTTGAGGGGGAGCGTTCCAAATTCATGCTATGTTTGACCCATTTTTCTCCCGAAAGGTTTTCAAGAGTACTTTTCACAATATATTTTAATCAAATTTGGTATCTCTAATATCAATCGATTTTATATATTAGAGATAGGGGAGAAAATGTGATTAAAATGTGATCTAAAGACTCAAGCACTCATGGTTACAATCAAATACTTTTAATTCACGACGTTATTGGTGTCAAAAGGGTGGTTAGGTTTAAGTCCTATGATCCAGCCAGAACCGGAGGGATCTTCCCAGGGACAATCCAATAGATTATTAGAAGTCCTTAGGAAAGATGGAGTAGAATGTGAACGACGCTGAATGCAGACTATGTACTGATGATAGCACTGGAACAATCACAACAAGGTGCTATTAATGATGTCTTGGTAAGCATTGAAGGGGTTGAAGAATGAAAAAGAAATGTAAGGATAAAGGGTGTAAAGAAATTAGCCCTCCATACAACTTAGGCAGAAACCGGGTCAACACATCATGAAGACAACGCATCATGGACCCAGTGATGTATTGGACGACCCCTCCCCAGCTAACTCAGGCTTCTCTAAAAATAAGTTTGTTTTATTGTCACGGAGATCAACACGATTTCTATTGACTTTCTCACTCCGAGATAGTTGATATTGAATAGGTGGCATCTGGTCCAGCCTTCGACTACTAAAAGTGCACAAATCGAGTCTAGAGCCAAGAAATCAATTAAATCTCGTTAGGACACACGGATGAAGATCAAGAGAGTCCTACGCTATATCCTTGTGATATTTCTAGAACACTGAGAGTGATACTACTTAGTATTCACAATGATGAGTGGAAATCCTTCCAGTGTTAACAACAAACAACACTGCGGTAGGTCATGTGTAAGATTCTTTATGAATTGAACATATGTAAAACTGAAAAGCAACAGTGGTTTGATTCTGAATTGATTCAAACTCGTTTCAAGTTTCTACTCAATATCTTTATGGTCTTGCCAGAACATTCAGAGTGATATTTATTAATATTCACAGTGATGAATGGAAATCCTTCTAGCGTCAACATCAAACAGCGCTACGGTAGGTAACCTTGCGAGATTCTTATGAATCAAGCTTGTGTCAACTGGAAAGCAACAATGGTAAGATTCTTAATGAATCAAACTTGTTCCAGGAATTTGAATTGACGACTTTAATCAAGCGGATATTTATCCAATTGATTCACTCTTTACGTTCGCAGTCTTGCTTTGAGACGGTCGAGTAAAGAGAACGGCTAGTACAGTCACGAAACCCTGTCAAGGAGGTTCTTAATTGAATCTACCTAATCACATGTACGATATTTAATATCGTGTAACGGTCTTCACCGACCGAAGGTAAAACGCTACCGATTTAGGAAGAATGTCAAAGCCATTCAGTCCGTGTCTATGTTTTGTCTCGAGATGGTGACGTTACGGTGTACTCAGCAAAGTCGATGATTCAAATCCACATTCTCATACCCAAATACATTCAACAATCAAGAAAGCTAAAGACTTTCGTAACTCTGATGATCAAAATCTTCCTTATCAATTAATATAGAGGAATGACCTCTCTTCAAAGGAGATTGTTAACAAGCTTTCAAGATTATGCAATGTATGAGCATGTGGATAACGACACAAGATCGCAAGATGGCAAAGACAAGTCAAGGATAATTTGAAAATCTCAAGATAAAAGACAAAGTCGAAAGACAACGACAAAGGCTCAAAGATCACAGCATGAAGGAACAACACTACTATTACACGTTCAAGACTCATTTATGACGAAATTCATAAATCTCCATTGGACTCCAAATATCGAAGAGGAATGACCTCACATTGGGGGAGATTGTTAGCCTCAAAATATTGAGTCAAACTAGAATGTTCGGTCATAGGTTTATATTGTAATATTTATTAGAACGTTGTAATAGTTAGTTAAAATAGTCGTTACATTACGGGCTTGATGGTTAGCTTAAAAGGCCTCTTTCAAGGTACTAAGCATTTATTCAAGCCCGACCCAAAACAATATAGTCCATCAGAGAGCCCGCATGTGGGTGGACTATATAAGCACCCTCCTAGCATGTTAGGAGGGTGGATGATCTCATAATTCTTAATCTAATTTCCCAAGTTAATCATCTTCCTCTCTCTACTTTCTCTCACTACTTTCTCTCTCTAAAATTCATATCTTTTCCATCTCATTTCTTTAATCTATCATCATATTTTAGGGACGATAGAATGTCATGCTTCCTTATGTTGATTTACATCCTTGTTTGAGCATATCTCCAGGTTCCATAACCTTAAGTTGATTATATATGTCATTAAATGAGGAGTTCTTGTGAGCCTTGGTGGCAATGATTGACTTAACATGAATCTCCCAAGCGTCACCAAGAGCTCCAAGAAAGGTAGCACTAATGTCTTCTTCTTCCAATTATGTTTCATGAAAGCCAACTTGCTAGTGATATCTTGAAGACGACTTCTCACCTCACTTAGCTTCTCACACTACTACAAAAAAAGGCTAAAAACACCCCCTTAAAAAGAGCGGTTATATAAAGCCCTATCTCTAAGACCAAAAATTGATGGGAAGGTGTTGGAAATAGGTTTTTATGTATTTAGAAAGGATCGGTCACTCCAATGATATTGGGATCGTGATCCAGTATAGCCCATATATCCCACATGTAGGGTGCGCTATATATACCCCATCCTAGCATGTTAGGAGGGGTTGGTCATTCATGTTTACACACACATTCATCTTAATCAACCATTTATCTCATTCTCTCCTTTCTCTCTCTTCTTTCTCTCTCTAAGTTCTTCATTTCCATCCATCTCAATAGATTAATCATAACATGCCTAATCCTTAGAAAACGTAGACCTACAATTGGTATCAAGAGCTAGGTTGATTCTTCGGATTGGCGCGTTTTAATCTATTGTTTTGGTAAAGTTTAATTTTATTTTTTTTTTCTTTCTTTCTTTTAAAGTTTATTTTTTTGGTCACGGATCACATTTTTTACATATTCAGATACCATTCTTGAAAAAGTATCAGTTTGTTGTTTTTAATTTTTTTTTCTCAAAAGTATCAGTTTGTTGTTTTTTTTAATTTTTTTTCTCAAAAGGATCATATCAGTTTTTTATTTTCTCAAAAGTATCAGTTTGTTGTTTTTAATTTTTTTTTATCAATTTTTTTGTCTTATTTGAGTTTAAGTTTCAGTCATCTTGTCTAGCATATCACTTTTCTCGTATTCATCAATATTCCAGGTTTGTTCTTTGCGTTTTTCACATCCATCGGAAAGTATCAGTTTTGCACATTACGATCGCAATTACCCTCGGGTTCTACTTTGCGATCACGTATTCCGATACCTTATTCCGACGTGGATTCCGATCGTATTTTGCGATCGTGGATTGCGAGGGTTTAAGGAACATTGAGACGAAACTCTGCCGAAATTTTTTCGTGACATTCCGATGGTGAGTTTTTGAATATTGCGATGGAAAGTTTTATTGCGATGGTTGCATGACTGAGATTGCGATGGGAGTTGGACTCTAATATTGCGATGAATATTTGGGATATTGCGATGGAATAGGTTTAAGTATTGCGATGAGAAATATAGGTTTGACTGTTGTTTGAACCTAAGACTTATAACACCCAAGACTTAATCCATCCCCACTCGACACAGACTCACACTCCACCCACGCATCAGACCCACACACTCAAGACTCGACACACCCTCAAAACAAACTCTCGATTCGCAAGACTGTTTTACCAAACACTCTCAAATCAAAATCCTTACTTCTCAACTGTTACAACAATACACCACCCTCACCCTCGTCACCTCACCCAACCTCCCTCAACTAGACCCAACTGACTCGAACAACACCTCACCACACCCATTTTCGACCAACAGGACCCAAAGACTCGACTCTAACCAACAGACAAAACCAGACACTCAAACACAGATTCCCACAGCCTCGAACATCACTCGCGACTCGACAACACCAAAAAGACAACCTCGACTCCAGACTCAAACCTCAAAACCCACACAACTAACTCGACAACAAAGACTCACGTCTGACAAACATCCTCGACCCATCGACTCTCAACCAATCAAAACCAACTCGACTCCAACATCTCAAAAACAAGGACTCAACTCCAAAAAGCCTCAGACTAACGAACCCACTGACACACACAGCTCACGACACATCTGACCAAGACTCAGACCTCGAACACACAAACACAATCTCATCGACTCAGACACTCATTCGAACCCACACGACTTTAAACTCGATCTCAGTTTCACTCCAAAACCCTCATCGATCTACAACACGAACATCAACATAAAGACCTACCTGAGATCCTATTTAAAGGACCTTGACGATCTTGAAGACGTGACTAATATTTGTCTTTTTAGTTCGTTTTTCTCGACTCAATCCGAATTGATATAACTTTTCAAGCTCGACTTAATTGTTTTTGGTTAAAGAAGCAATTTTGGTATTATTAACTACTTGGCACAAAAAGCATGTAAAAATGTAAAAATATGCTATATCTACGTATACGTACTAACTAAAAAAACATGTTGCACGTACAACATTTAAATGCACCAAATGTAACATACAAATTTACACTACTAATTCAAATCCAAAATACAAAATTTATAAATAAATCTATTTTATTTATAAATCTAAAATGCCATTTTTATTCTTCTATTATCAAACCTTTATTACTAATATGGATACACAAGTTTACACTATCTATTCTAAAGTGCAAATATTACTTAGAAGGAAATAAAGCAACGACCCATTTTGGAACAATTGTATCAATGGCCCAATGAAACAAATATAACAACTAAAGGGAATTTCTAGTCAACTAAGAAAGGACTAAAAATGTGACTAAAAAAAGAAAAAGTAAATAGACGTATACATCATACTCTAATATGTAAAATTGGAAAACGATGTCTATTTAAAAGTAATAAAAAGTTCGAATCCTGCCTACAAGCTTTTTAGCATTATTATTTATGGCAAAAATGAATTGAAATAGATTCCAACAGTAGGTATTAAGTAGATGACATGGGCTGATCTTTAACCATTCTATATGGACAACATCTCAAACATAACTACTGCAAATCAAACTTCATTTTAACACAAAATTAATCAAGAACAATGATCCAATAAAAACAGCTAAATCCTATTGCCAAACACTCTGATATGACAGAATAAAGAAATTTTGAAAAACTAATTCAATGGAGCAATGCAGAAAAGCTATAAAGAACATCAAGGAACAATTAACTACTGAATTCAAATAGGATGCAAGTAATATTACACTACAATGCTACCTAACAGATTACACTAAACTGAAACGCCGAAAAATATAACGTGCTTAACCAGAACATCCGTCGCTTAGTCCGTTGAGTCGAAGCGGAGCGCTGAGCTCGCTTTAACTATCAACGCCTTCAAAAATCAAATGCAACTACTGGTATCGACTTAACTGCTACTTTATCTCCCGCGAATCCAAACACCTTTGAATCTTATAACCTGCAAAATCGAAGCACAACAAAGAAAAACTAGACAAGAACTGTCAACACTGAAACCTGCATAACTGATCTATATTGAGCGATTTTTTCGAACTGGTTAACCAAAACTCTATCTGATAACCAAAAGCTGAACAAACTGAATTCAATGTAAACTACACTGTTACGCTAGGAAACTTTGAAATCTAATTCTTATTATTTAAAAGTAATAATTCTGAAAACTTGTATTACCAAAAGCTTTTCATAAGCTTTTGGAGCTTGTGAGCTTATCAGTTCTACCAGCTAATTTGAACAACCACAGTTAACTCATTTGTAACAGATTTCATAACAGATTTCATGTATAAGCTAAACTAATTCATCTAAAACTCATAACCATATCCTACACGTACGAGTGTAAGATTTCTATCAAGAAACTATGGCTACAATCATACAGTTTATAAGCAGAAATAGATTGAAGCTTCTAAAAGAATGAGAAAGATTTCATTAATGGTTGAAACAGAAACGGTTACAATTGAAACTGAATCAGTTACAAGATTAACTAACAAGATGAAATTCTAACTATCTAAAACTACTCCTAAACCTAACTGTGTGAAACTACACCTATGCTAACCATCTGAAATTGAGCTCTTCTCCTTGTCTTTATAGGCGTTTGAGAGGAGAAGTGACGTGTTTCTTCCAATCAGGAGATGCCACGTATTTAATACGATGATCTTGAACTCGTTCTTCATTCTTCATCATTGGGGTTTTCTTCATCTTTCACTTTTGCTCTAATTAATTACCACCATCATGTAGAGGAGATGAATAGGATCCTTTTTGTAGTTATGATCTTCGCTTGATTCTTCTTGGATCTTTCGTGATAATGATTTGCACGTTTAATGGTTGAAGGAGAAAGATGAAACCATCTTTATTTCTCTCTCTATCTTCACGTTGGAGAAGAGACGGGTTATGTGAGTTTGACTGGTTTGGTCAATGACCAAATTATTAATAATAACTTTTCCATTAATTTCTCTTTGGTCCTTCAATTTTCATTTCTCTTCAAATGGTTTTAAAACTTTTTTAAGTAAATTCCTTTCATCCTTTATCTTGTTAAAAGTTACACTTTCAATCCTCGATCTTAATAAATGATGGCAAGTAAAGTCCTTCAAAACATCTTTCGTCTTTTTCTTCGTCTTTTGTGATATAAATCCCTTGAAAACGCATGTTTGCTCCAAAACGTATCTTTTTTACCTGAAACACACAAAACACAAATACACGCGTAATTCTGATATTTTAAAGTTAAATATTATGTATTTGACTGTGTTTTGAGTGGTATTTGGATCATTATTGATGAGTGTTTTCACACTTATCAACTCTCCTCCACTTGACCATTGCCATGACCTCATGCAATGCAGCATTTCAAAGCTCTAGAGTGCACTTTTCTCATAATTAACCCACATTGGCCATTTTATGATTTGATAAACTAAACTATACTACATGATGAATGATTTTGAATATTTACAATGCAATGCAAAAAAAAACAATCTTATTTATATATTTTTTATTTTCTTGAAATGGTTTTGATGGAAATAACTCATAAAGAAATCAATAACTTAAATTAGGGCTTTGGTACCATGGATACTTATCACCCTCAAGTTTCACTTTCCCCATACCAAGCTTAAAAATGGGATCATTGTATTCACAAGTAAAAAGTGCATCAACTTATTCATGACAATTAAATGTGGTACCGGTTATTAATTGAGCAAATTGCTTTTGAGCAATTTGTCATTATTTAAAGCGTGAAGTATAAGAAATGCAAAATTCCAAAAATAAGGAAGCACGGTTTTAATCCTAAGTAATCATCTCATCCATTACTTGAAAAACCGCTCACAATTAATATAAGTCCGTTTCAAGAGTAATAAGTCATTCACCTTATGTGTAAAATCCTCATGTCATGCTTTCATAAGTAGCTACACACTCGCTAAGGAAAGAAAAATAAAACTCACGCAATAATTTACATCCGCCATCTTTTTTAGACTTTGGATCTTCAACCCCGCAACCCGTCAAGGTAATATTGGATTGGAGCAATCTATTGAATCCCCGCAACCCGTCAAGGTAATATTGGAACTCAATAGTCACTATAATTAACACCACACTGCCCCTCTTGGAGTCTTGTATAATTATTTTTTCTTTTCTTTTTCTTTTTTTCTTTTTCTTTTTTTCTTTTTTTTCTAGCCACTAATTTTTTTTCATAACCCGCTCTTATTTTTCTTTATTTCTCACTAAGAAAGTTTAAAAGAATAAAAGGAAAAACACCCGCTAAATATTGAGCATGACATAAGTCTAGTACACATAAAACATTCTAACTTAGAATCTTAAGACGTACTTATATCAACCATGAATGAGTAGACAAAAATGCATAAGAGATTACAAACCAATTAAAACCGTTCTTGATTATTTATTAACAATATATACATGCGAAGAAAATAGAGGTAAAGAAGAGAAGGGTTTAGCCACAAGTAATTATCATGAAGTTTATCTAGCCTTTTTATACTTGCTTCAACTCTATCATCTCCCATTCTCCACAAATTTAAAATCTCAAATAATGAGATTAATGGATGCTTAGCCTAATAGACCAATGAAGGACTACATGGTTAAGGATACTAGCTAGAGAATGCTTAGATAAACAAACTCGGGTTGAGTCAAAATATCCATGGCGGGCCTAATATGTCAAAGAAGTCTAAACTTGTTAAACCATGTTTTTATTATATTTTTTTTTCTTTTTATATATTTTTAATGAAAAATAAAGAAGAAATATGTACAATGCAAATGTGATATGCAAATGAAAAAAAAATGATTAATGAAAAATATGAATGCATATTTTTTGTGGCCAAAGTAGATCAAAAATTTGAAAAATGTTTGAAAAATTCATTTTCCAAGTTATCATGAAGTTAAGGCAATGGTCTAGGTAAGGTCACTTCGATAGAAGTCTCCCTTACACTTAAGATAAACATTGTCCTCAATGTTTAAGAGCATGGAGTAAACTCCCCTACACTTATGACATTGATAACTTTGCTTAACTCAAGTTAAGGAAGAGACAACTAAAGGGTATTCATTTTAAGCACAAGTGTTTTGAATATCACAATAGCAAAAACTAATCGAAGTGAACTAGATACACGGGCCTCCTCCATAAGCTCCAAGCATGAAATGAGAGAGAGCAACCCTCGAAACAAACACCAAAAGACAAAGAAAGGCACCCCTCCACTTCAACACTACTATAACATCCTTTTAATTAAACCTAACCTATTGAAAATCTACTCTACGTTTTCTAACCTAGTTATTCATTGCTTGAGTTTTTTTAACCCTAAGTCGCTAGCTCGACTCGGCCCCGAATTAGGTTGTCCTTGGGAAAACCATCATGGAGAATAAAGGATATCACTTTGAAGCACATCTCACATGATACACTCAAACTTAGCACGTTGCCATTTACTATAAGATTTACAATATCCGCCTCGATAAATGGAACGGTCCAACGTGTCTCAAGTTTGTCCACCATGCGAAATCTCTCAAATAGGAAGCACTCCAGGATCAAATACATAGTTTCCATCTCTACATGTGAACAACTCCAAAATACGTAGCATCACCAAAGTAAGCTCATACGAAAAGCCCAGATCAATCGAAATCTCACTCTTAAGTCGAGTAGATGAAAACCATTTTTTCCCAAACATATGTATCCCAGGATCAAAAACCTTTCCCTTCATGGGAAAATAAGAAGATGAACTCGTATCAACCATATAACATTCCCCCTTAGTGATCAAAGCATCATGAGACAATGAATGTGTAGGTATCAAAACATTCATAACAATTATATCCATATTAGGCTCCTCATCATCATCAAAAGGTGGGTAATCTTCCATAGAAGGCATAGAAAAATGAGGATCAAGATTAATAGTGTCTTGTGAAGGAGGTGTAGGTTCTATGGTCCCAAAAAGCAAGTTCTCACTAGGACGAATCTCCTCTTCCCAATTAGAATCACTATCATCAACCTCAATATCAATTTTAGCAAGATAAGCCTCTATGGTGGCATCAATATCCATATGAGAATCCATATCAAAGGTTTTGAGTTCTAAAGGTTCCTTAGGTGAAAAAGGATCAATCTCTAAGAGTATAGGATCTTCATCAATAACCAACTTCAAGGGTGGAAGGATGGGAATAGAAGGCTCAAAAGGAGGTGTATTAACGAGAGAATCACTCAAAGGGATGATATCATTATGAAAGTCACTAGGTGCAACCTCAAAAACCGGTGAAGAAATATCAATGAAAGGTTCTTCTTCTATGGACTCGTCATTATGGTTTTCATTCAAAGCTTCAATCGAGGAGATAAGATGATACACATTTGATAAAACCTCACGAATATGAACATCTTCCACTTCTTCTATAGGAGCAACATCTTCATCCAAATTAGAAATGTCATCTTGACATGAAAAGTCATCGGATGATAGATCATAAGATGCCTCACTAGAATCACAATCATCATCCTTTACTTGTGGCAAGACTTGCAAAAACTCCTCCTCAATCTCATTATCCCTTTCTTTGAACAATTCATCAAGATCAAAATCACCAAAATCACTAGTAGTAGCATGAAGGTCAACATGTGATGAAATCTCAATGTGATCATGAGGAGAAGAGGTATCAATACAAAGTTCGTCACATGGTGCATTGGAAACACACTCAAGCTCTCTTTGGATTGGGATAAGGTTCTTAACACTAGAGGCGGTTAATTCATCCAAATCGGTGTTTGTATTAGTGCTAAGAGGCTCGTCCCCCATGGTTAAAGAGTCGGTGGGTTCCACGTGAGGTAAAGGTGATGAAGGTGTGTCATCATTAAGTGTCATACAAATCGAAGGATCCTCATCATCTTCATCTAAGCTTTGTTTAAGCAAACGAGCACGAGTAGCAATGTATTCTTCTTTTATGCCTTCATCTTCTACTTTTTCGTCTTTTGCTAAGAGCAAAGTACGTAACTCTTGCTTAAGTTGACGATATTTAACGTATAACTCGTCACAAATGTCCTCTTTATTAGATAGTTTCATCTCCGCATTATTGAAAAGAGATACCATCTTTTCCAGTATCTGCACATTCTCCTCTTCTATTTCCTCAAAGCTCATGGTTTTTATGCGTTCACGTTCTTTTTTATCAATCTTAACGAGAGGAATAGTTCACCGATTCTCTATAAATGTCACCAATTCTCTTGATATTAAACTGTTTGTTCCTTACATCATCCTCAAGAGACTTAATTTCTTCCCTTAACCACCGAGATTCTTCTCTCATTTCCTCGATACTCATCTCTCTCATACGTTTAAAAGCCTTTAATCTATATCCATTGTCTCTTCCTTGTTGCTCGAATATAAAAGAAAGCTCATTGAGATCACTAAGAGCATAAGAAGGCGGATTCCTTGGTCGACAATCATAACCATAATGGGATTCTTTTCCACAAAACTCACTTGAATAAGTCGAAGAATAGGGTGGAGGTGGATTTCCATAATTAGGTGAATTATAGGTTTGAAAAGAGTCTTGATTATGAAAGTTATCATGATCGTAACCTTGAAAATTCCCTTCATTTTGAAAACCCTCATAATGTGAAAATCCTTGATTTTGAAAAGTATCTTGATTATGGCATGAAAAATTTTCATCATTTTGAAAGCCTTCATTATTTGAAAATCCTTGATTATGAAAGGTTTCTTGATTATAGCCTTGAAAATTATCATTATTTTGAAAACCCTCATAATTGGAACATCCTTGGTTTTGAAAAGTTTCTTGATTAAAGCTTTCAAAATTATCATTATTTAGAAAACCTTCATTGTTTGAAAATTCTTGGTTTGGGTATGGCTCATCAAAGGGTTGATCATGAAATGATGGTGGATTTTGTGATGAAAAACCAGAATATCCCATATAGCCATTACAAGTATAGTCCATTTGAGTGTTAGGTTGAAAATTAGGGTTCTCGGTTCCATTATAAGCATATCCCTCCCCATAATAGCCATTGTTTTGATCACATAAATAAGTATCGTGTGGACCACCACAAGTCGAACAAGGCGAATAATTAGCGTTGGTGGATCGTTGTTGCAAAATCTCCAACATGGAATGAGTATCCATGTGTAACAAGGTGGCCGAATGTATATGTAACACCCACAAATTTATACAACTCAATACAGCGGAAGACTAGTTGGTGTTACGGGATAGCACATTTCTCACATCATAGACAACGCATAAAAATCGCGTCGTTTAGTAATAAAGCATTTCAATTCATAAATATCAAAGTTACATAGGTCCCAAGTCATTGTATTTAATACAGGTTTTACAAAACATTTGAATGGAAATTATAATTTAAGTGCGGGCCATGAATTCTTGTTGTCTTCCCGAGAATTACCTTCAAGTACCTGAGACAAAACATGTTAAAAGAAAAGGTCAGCGATAACGCCGAGTGAATTCATAGAGTTTAATAAAACCCATAAATATAATATCAGTATAAAATTATTACTGAAAACCATTTTGTACAAATCATTTTAATAGGCCATAAAATAGCCAAAGTCATTTTATACAAATCTTCATCAAAATCATAATATAGGCATTTGCCTTAAAATCATTATACGAGCCAATGTCGTAAAAACATCATACAATACGTTTTGCAACGTTGTATAGATTAAATAAAAACCGGTATATGAATATGGTTATGAAAACCAAAACACGAACATAATATCAATAGTATGACCCTGTATTGCTAGTCAGGCAATACATCGTAATTCGGTGCGTCTAGTAGTATTTCGTTAGTTTGGATTATTATAAGCCGCATGACATTGTTACCTTACTAAAACAAACAACGGGTAGCTAACCCGATACTCAATTTGCCCATCTAAAGTAGCGTGTCGTCACAAAGGTCACGCTATGGAAATCTTCTAATACATAAATTCGCTTACCAATCAATGTGGCACGACGGGGATCAACCGTCAAGGCGCGAACTGGGGTGATCGTCCCCAAATATTACTATTATATGCATAAGCGTCTACCAATCCCGGTAGTTCACAATTCATGCTAATGGGACTTTTAGTGACATAACCTAACTTTAATAATCCATTTGATTTCATCTATCGGGTCCTTTAATCATTTATCGGGTCATACAATCGGGTCATACAATCGGGTCATACAATCATTCGGGTCCAAATCAATAAACAAACAATCGGGACAAATGGTGTCCTATTTTATAAAAACTAACATGTTATCTCCCTCGCGGGTTTATAAAACATTTCATAAAACATTTAAAAGAGTGCGAGGCTATGAACTCACGTTGATGTGGGAAGGCGGGTTATCGGCAATTCGGACGTACGGTACGTGCTTCAATCACGGAAACCTAAACAATTAATACTCGTCTTAGACTCATGTCCAATGACTTTATAAAAATAACAATTATGTATACATATGATGATTTTATACATATGATGATCAAGTGGGTTTATATATTCTCATTTACTTATTTTAGTGTTATGTGTTGGGAATTTTTTTTAAGACTAGTTATACTAGTTCAATCTTGTTTATATTTTGAAGCCCAATGGGCCATTACAAGCCCAATACTATTCATTAGTCCAATTATACTTTTATTATCAGTATTTATACTTTATATGTTGGGCCTAAATGGGTTAAGCCCAATAAATAAGTTTATAAGTGTTTTAGTCTATTTTGTTGTATTATTAGTCCAATAATGTTAACTTAGTCCGTTAATGTCCGTTTGTTATATAGTTCGGGTTTTATCGGTTTTTACTTGTTATATATGTTTATATATCAGTATATGAGTTTTATAAAGTTCACATTAGACGGGTCCAACCGTCTATGTTTTATTTAACAAAAACGTTAATTTTACGGTAATAGCCGAAAAAGTCGTAAAAATCATATTTATAGTTTTATAACTTATAAAACTTAACAAGTTACCATTTCTATAAAATGTCCACTTATTTATCCTTATACATATTTATATAAATGTATTATATAAGTTAGTGTGTTTTAATTTACATTTTATACTATTTTTATTTGAGTGCTTATATAATACTATTATTCTTTAATTTCCAAAATCTGATTTTTATCTTCATGTTCACCAAAACTGCCATATCTATAGTTCTATATGGAGATAGAAGCTCAAATGTTTATGACATAAATTAAATGATATGTGCTCCATTTAACTCTTCTATAGCTACTGTTGAATCATCCTCTAAGTATTTTCTAAAAATCGTCCAAAACAGTGAACTCAGATTTGTACTTTAAACTTGTTTTGATCATATCTCACTCATCCTATTGATTACATTGTATGGCCAACTCTAACATGTGTACAAGACATATTACTTACTGTATATTCATTAATCTATGCCATTTTTATCAGTTCATCATATGATTCTTTACTATTTTATACAGCCAATAAATTAAACAAGATTTTAGCCTTGTTTCTTATAGTTTTTCATCTTTTTAACCATGTTTATCAACACCAAATCCCCACACAATATTTTTAATCATAATTCATCATCATATACATATACATAAGTAAAAGAAATACAAGATTACATAATCAAAAATAACAAGAGGATGGGAAGAACTATCTTTATACCACCATGATGATGTAGGTTGTGATCAAAACATGGATTTTGATGGAGAAACTTGTGAATAACCAAGACCATCTTCAAGACCACCATTATTCAAGAATACCTTATGGAAAATCAGCCCCAAGACTCCATGGAAACTCCTCCTTGGATGTTATAATCACCACCAATCAATAGGGCTTCAAAAGGTTTTCATCATATGTGTGAATAACAAAAGATATTGTGGTTAAAATGGATCAAATGGGGTGTTTTTTGGTTGAGTTTGGACGAACTAAGAGAGAGAGATGAGAGGATTTTGAGGTGGTTTGCATGTGTTGAATGTGTATAATGGTTTTAGCTAGTGGTTTTTGAGGTGTAAAAGCTTACAAGTTAAGCTTACTTAACATGTGTAAGCAACTTGTGTAAGACTTGAAACAAGGTTAATGTGGTGTCACAATGTGGCTAGTTATAGTGGGGGTGGGGCAAGTGTCCCACTTGTCTCATCCCCATTTATTTACGGGTACTCCTCGATTTTAGTTTCCTCGATTTGCGTGCCCTCGGGTCATTTTACGAAAAATGTTTTTATAAATTATGAATCAACGACACAAAATGAATCTAATAAAAATTCTTTCATCAAAAACGGAGTTCGAAAACGTAAATACGAAATCCTAAGGTTTCCGGTTTAGTCGTAAAGGACGTTAAAATAAAATCGTAAGTCCTAATCTCTTCTCGTAAATTTGTGAGTTTATGAACCAACACAAATTTAAAACTCCAAAATAATATTCATGGACAAATTTATTTTTCTAATATGTCGGACTGTCACCAAAAACGGTGTATGTAAACGTAAGCACGTAACGTAGAATCCTCCGGTTTAGACGTAGTCGATGCTACTTCAAGACGTAAATCCAAATTTCTTCCCAAAAATAAGTGAGTTCATAATATAACATTAAAATAATGTTTTTAAATAATATCTGAGAATAAAATATCAACCATAAATTGACGGATTGTCACAGCATTTACCCCTTAACAGGATCTTTGTCCTCAAAGATCATCTTACTACTCGCTTCTAATAGAGTTAAAGCCATGTGGGTATTTCCTCCACATTCGGTCTTTTCTCACAAGTGTAATTCATTACAATACGCGAGTTTCATCAAACATAACTACGGGAATAAGATCAGGCTAAATGTTGACTTACTTTCTCTATCCATGATGTTCACGGGTTTCTGATGAATGCAACTTTTCGCCGATCTAAGCTTTATTAAGAAGAATTCAGATTTTCACTTGATAGATATTTATCAAGTTCGATTTACGAAACATAATTTACGCAGTCCTTCAAGTCCTAGGGTAGATCCATCTTATATGCCTTTCAAACCAATCTTTTACATCATCTCAATGGTCCCATACAACGGGGACTTATATCCCATGATTTGTCAGATCATTAATTCATTTTTTCCAAGGTTAAAAATTTTTGCATAACTTCGCTACCCATCTGGCACTTCAAGATCTACATTTCATATTCACATAACCTCCTGCCACTATCGGCAGTCAATAATCAGATCCTAATTTCAACAATCATTTAAGGTCTCGCGGGTCGAGTATTTTGCAAGGATAGGTTCGCCTTCATAGGAAACCTTAAACCTAAAAGACATGTCCAACTCACAGTGGGTGTATGTCGGGTGTCTTCATCTCAACTCCTGCTTACAGATGCTCTAATATTTAGATCCTAACAAGATTCGATCTCAATCCTAATACGATGATTATCAATGATAATCCTTCCAAAGGAAAACGATTATACGGTTTATTACTAAACGTCATTCATTCAAACATAAAATAGCACTTATATTACTTTGTATCGTTACTTTACCTCGTCCCTTCGATTGGGGTGGTACATAGTACTCTCATCAAGGTTCGTTCTCAATGATTTCTGAGCAAATCTCTAGAAATTCGATGCGAAGCGAGGATCTTGATATAGATGTTCGATACAGGCACACTATGTTTACATAACTCTTTTGCATTTATCATTAACGGGAATGATATTAGCAGATTTGGTCAGTCGACCTTTGCAATAGCTAGACGTTAACTAATGTATGAGGCGATGTCTGCCTTCATAATTTGCCATTAGTACAACTTCTTCAGACAAAGATACTTTTAGTCAAAAATGACATAAATATAATACTTATACTTACAAGTTCCCAACATAACTAAATTTCATAAACCTCCATATTTAGGCAACCATAAGTGACCTTTTAATCATTTAGCGCCATCGGCTTCTTAATGCTAATGGTTCACATTAGCCGCGAACCCCTTGTTATTATCTATATTATCCTTCTTACAAGCATTATTTATTTTTATATTGTTCGGCAATATATTTTGCACATTCATTATTAAGAAATACGTCGTAATTGATTCTCTATCCTTTTCTACATAACGTGTCAGTAATTACGTTAACTTTCCTGGTTAAATAAATATCATAACCGTATTTATTCAAAATTCTTTCTTCATATTTTCTATGTTTTAGTTTTGTCTCAACTATCATTCTTATCAGTTTTGCTTAATCTGACGTTTTAAAGCGTCGATAATTATTACAACTAATTAAATAAATATTTAATTTTTATGAAACGTAAACACAAAAGTTTTTGAATTTTCTCAGTTTGTCCAATTATATAAAGGTGCTCAAAATAAAATTTGAATTTAATTAACACGATTTTTGTTGATTTATCGATAATGATTATTAAGATTCGTAAATGTTCGAAAAATCTTTGGTTACACTTTGGTCAAAATTTTCTTATTTGAAAAGCAAAAATTGTCGTTTCAAATTTTAAGTCATGGTTTAAAAGGTTTCCTCAATCTCTCTTAGGTTATCTTGAGGTATACACAAACATTTACCCCTAAACAGAAGTTTAGTTAAATGGTTTGTGTATAAGGGAATAATCTTAAAATCCTTTGTTAAAACATTTGTCAAAACACACTTGCACTTTCTTTTTGGTAAAGCCAAAAGTCTTAAAAGGGCTCTTAATTTTTGAAGAGTCAATATATTCCATTATCTTTTAATCCCACGGTCAAATAATGTAAGGGATTAAGTCTTTAATCTCATGTTAATTATTCAAGGTACATGTTTTTATTGTTCGGCCAATTTAAGGCAGTCTATAAATAATTATTAACTCATTCTTATTCTTATAAACAAACAAATAGTCCTTAATGATCGCAAGCATGAATTTATCACTTTACAGCCTACACACGTGTTTCATCAAATTTATGAATACTACATGTGCATTAGTCAATCCAAACGACATAACATGAAACTCATAATATTCATTACAAGTTCTGGATGTAGTGATTGGAATAGATAATCCTTTTCGCGGACACGAAATTGATGATAACCATGTCGTGGATCAAGTCTTTAAAACATACGCTAGAACCTTGTAAATGATCGAACAAATCTTCCATTTCGAGTTATGGATATCGCTATCGATTGTCAATTTACTCAGTCATAGTAATCTATAAATATAAGGAATGATAACACCATAGCTCTTCATAATGACGAGCTTGGTAGAATAAAAGCTTTCTCCAACAACTCTCTCAGTTGTACGGTAATTCCTTTAATTCAGATGGTGTTGTTGTACAGTGCACAAGCCACAGGTGCAGCACCGGAAATATAATCAATACCAATTTCAACTTACCTTAATGGCGAAAGTCTAGGTAATTCATCAATAAATACCTCCAAAAGTTTCAGATAACAGAAACATATTTTAATAAATTCATATTAGGTTCTTCTAGTTTACAATATCTACAACTAGTTCACAACCATTCGTGGTATGATTTTAAGTCTAAATGCAGGATATGGTCATCCATCAAGAATTATTTAGATCACTTTTGATAATCAACATCTTATCATTTAGGGGAATTCTACTCGGGTTCCCATCAATTAAGACAATGTCGTCATGTCATAATCAATCAATTCATTCTACTGGCATTATCAACTTTCCAGTTTCATTACCGTTGATAAGATGTGAACTTCTCAAAAGACTAATAGTAACTCATAATCCTTCACAAATTCAAGGATATTTGGAGACACAACTACTATTAAAAGAGTAAGGTCAACGCATAATCTATGCGAGGGAATTTCAAATCAGATACAGATGAAAACATTTAATGAATATGATAAAATCCCATGTTTTCATAATTTGAGTACGCATTCGAAAGCTCCTCGGATCGTTACCCAGGTCATTCAAATGAAATCAAATCATAAGAAACGATAAGAACGTCAATACATCCAGTCGGGTATCAACACTCGGTAATCAGATACTTTTCCTAAGAATCTCACTACGGGAGAATTGGACAAGAAAGAATTGTCAATCGTCAAATAAGACAATTTCCACAGATGAGTAAATTCGACTCAAAAGAATAAATAGTACGGGTACATATGTAGGTGTCCCTATCAATATGTCCCTATTTTTCACTTCTTGCAGATCTCATAAAATTTAATCTTTCACAATCTTCAAAGAAAATGTAGTGTTTATTCATTAGTTTTATGGTGACTACTAATCAGTCTAGCATGGTCCGTTCCAAATTGTATGTAGGCGCGCAACTATATACAATTTCAAGATTAACGATGCAATACTCAGTTCGTCAAAATTTTATCATCATGTTTATAATAAAAACATTTTTATGCTTAATTCTTTAATAAGAATCAAAAATAATTTACAAAGATTTTCTTTGTTATGAAAACAATTAGGTTTTCCAAGGTGTTTTATAAACAACTTCATTTTGATAACGATTACTTATAAATCTCACTTTGAATAGTCCATATAGTGATGAAAATTCAATCTTTCTCAAGTGATACTATTGTATCTTATAAAACAATGAGTAATCTGCAAAAGAGTAATGAAGAGTTGTTCACCAAGAACTAACTACAATATAATAGGAAATGATCTTAGCCAAATAATCATGAGGTTCATGACCTCGATGGCACTCACGAAGAATGATTCACAACGTAACTCAAATCAAGATGAGTACTTGTTCAATGTTTGCATCACTAATGCGAACATTAGGATGAAGCAACAAAAGATAGATAACATCGATACATGTAGAATTTAGCAATCAAAGGTAGTCTTTCCATTTATCACAAACAAGTCAAATTATACCGTAACACATTACGTGTCACTATGTCATACAATTTACAAAACTCATCCTACCAACTGATATCTCATTTAAGTTAGGGATTTTTAAAAGATACCCCAATGAATACTAATCTACAAGAGTCATTAGGTGTCCCACCTGTCCCGGAAGATCCATCGGTCCCAATTCAGAAGAAGATTTCTTCAATTTATTTGTTGGACACTGGGCATCCTCGTCATTGGACAATGGCCTAGGAACAACCTTGAACACAAACTAACAATCATTTAAAACCTTATAATTCAATCACAGAACTTAACGACTTCTATTAACAATCTCATATTCAATACAGGTCAAATTTTACTTTATTCAAGTCTTAACCAATTTTATACTCAATTCGATACCTACATCATTCTCCAATACTTTCAATCTTATTCTTACACCTTGAAAGGGCAATAAAAGCTCGATATGATCAACACTTAATTTCCAATCCTATTAGCTCTTACAACAACAATTATCAAATGAGTCACTAGCATGAGATGGCTCACAGATTCAATTAGACTTCTCGGAAAGGTACTAGTGGCATGAGGCTTTTGGGTAATGATTCCAATGACAGCCTCAAGTGCAACATTCACCCTTTCGATTTCAAATTTAAGAATTGGATGACAACGAGTCAGATGACATCTTTCTAGGTGGTAACGTTTTGTCAAACTCCACTCTATAAGGAAAGATCGTCATGACATCGATATCAGATTTAATCTCGCCAATTCTTTTTCAATATCACAATCAACTAATATCTACATTTCTACGAATATCAAACATTTGTTGGGATCATAGGTATCCACAACTTGGTTTAGATCTAGGATAGCTAGAATTCCTACGATAATAGCTTTGATTAATTTACTAGGGGATTTAGGGTTTCTTGTGACAATCTACGTCGTATAAATACCTCGTATAAATATCAAAATAATCATCAAATAATCATGTAATCAAATTACATCATATATATATATATATAATCGAAGTTATATATATATATTAAAATAACACTTCTCAGACTGGCCTTGTCGGTAACTCGGGAATTCTTCGGCACCGTTATAGTCAAAAGATTTTTAGACATTTTTAGAAAAATGTTTATAGTTAAAAGATTTTGAAATGTTTTATTCAAAACCTTGGTTTTAAAAATATTTCGTTCTCTATAACGAGAGCTCTGATACCAAACTGTAACACCCACAAATTTATACAACTCAATACAGCGGAAGACTAGTTGGTGTTACGGGATAGCACATTTCTCACATCATAGACAACGCATAAAAATCGCGTCGTTTATTAATAAAGCATTTCCATTCATAAATATCAAAGTTACATAGGTCCCAAGTCATTGTATTTAATACAGGTTTTACAAAACATTTGAATGGAAATTATAATTTAAGTGCGGGCCATGAATTCTTGTTGTCTTCCCGAGAATTACCTTCAAGTACCTGAGACAAAACATGTTAAAAGAAAAGGTCGGCGATAACGCCGAGTGAATTCATAGAGTTTAATAAAACCCATAAATATAATATCAGTATAAAATTATTACTGAAAACCATTTTGTACAAATCATTTTAATAGGCCATAAAATAGCCAAAGTCATTTTATACAAATCTTCATCAAAATCATAATATAGGCATTTGCCTTAAAATCATTATACGAGCCAATGTCATAAAAACATCATACAATACGTTTTACAACGTTGTATAGATTAAATAAAAACCGTGACATGTGTATAATGCAAGTTCGTTTTCTCAGTTCTTAACTAATAGAAAGTCCAATCAATATCAAATTTATAATTGTTTTTGGTTGTTCAAGCTTGCTTGGTAATCTATTGCTAATTCAAACAAAACTATCTAAAAATGAAAAATATAAACCTACTTATACGTAAAACAAGTTGCAAATTCCAAATTTTATTCAAGTAAAATATAAAAATGCAAAATTTAAAACTATAAGGACTGAAAATGTAATTTCTATGAAATGAAAATGCTTGAAATGTAAATTCTAAAAGTTATAAGGACTAAAAATGTAAAACAGTTAACTATAAGGACTAAACTTGTAAAAACTTAAACAAACTAACCAAATTTAAACAAACTAACAAACTTTACAACTGAAATTTAACAAACTTCCAAATCCAAGGACTGAATTTTGCAATTACCACAAATTTAGGAAGATTAGCTAGGTTTAGAAACAGTTTAAACTTCTAGGGACTAAAATGCAATAAAACCAAAGTTTCAACTAAAAACGGGCACAAAGAAAGATTAAACTCGTTTGAGCTTATTTCTCAACCAAATAAGCTGAAACAACTTGCAAACAACTTCAAATCCAATTTAAGAAACGTGTGTTCAAGGAAATAAGCTAAAGATCCAAAATAAGCAATTGAGTGCTTATTAATAAGCACAAAATAAGCTACAGCTTATTTCAATCAGTCACAACCTGATTTTTGTGACAATTCTAATTAAGCACTTGATTACAAGAACGGGAAATCAAATTAGAGCCATTTTCATCCAGTAATAAGCTAGATATTTGAAATAAGCTAAATTGAGCTTATGTTGACCAAACGTTGACCACTTTTATGAAAAAGCTCAAAATTTCAAAACTTCATATTCAATACTTTCTAAATGGAAATGTGAAAGAAAATTACAAGTTTTATGAAGAGGATTAAGAGGACTAGTAAAACAGTAAGCTATTTATCTCAGAGAATGGAAAATGCTCAGGCTTGAGCTAATAAGCTGTTTTCTAGCTTAAATCTGAATACTGTAGATTTACCTCCTAGATACTGAAAGATTATGATGTAAGCTATGACTAGAAACAGATTTGAGCAAATTTCATTAAGTATTGAAGGAGAACTAAGCAAATGAAAATGGTGAGTTTCAAAGAACTAAGCTGAAACAAGGATAACCCAAACTTTTTGATTACCAATTGCCTGTTTGACTATTGTATTGACTTGTAAAAGACTTAGAACCAATTGTTAACTCCTAATGACTGAAAATGATCACTTAAACACCAATTACCTACACTTGAAAACTGATTTACAACTACTCCCAAACACTCCTTAAAAGGTTTTGATCAAACTTTTTCAAAGACTTTATGAGTTATGGTTTATACTGAAACAAAAACTATAACAAACTTGTTTTAGTGAACAAAATGAAATGTATTCAAGCTAAGAACAAGCAATAACCAAGACTAGAACTGAAAGTAGCTATTGGACTAAAATGTTACTGAAAATGAGCTAAAATCTACTAAACTGAACACAAATGAACAAGTATGAAATAGCTGAACTACAAACACTCAAACACAATCAAACAGCAAGTAATCAAGTATAACATGTAGCCATCAAGATTAAACTAGAAAATTAAGCATGCAAGGACTGTTTAGAGGAACATAAATCAAGAGCTTTGAAACCTAATGTAGAGGTCCTTTGGTAAGAAGAGGAGCGCTGAGCTCTCTTGCCCTAGTGATACCACCACCTATCACTAGCAATCAACTCAAATCAACAATCAAAACAGCTACAAATCATCATTCTGCCATGAATTCTTTAAGAACAATGGAAATGCTAGAATTCTGATCAAACAGCAATAAAACTTCAACAATGTCAGTTATGATCTTTGGTTGATCATAACAAACATCTAACAGCATCAATGGAATCACACAACAGCAGGAAAGTAGCAGGAATTGAAGAACAGAATTTGGCGGGAAACTTGAATTTGAAATTTTATTGAAGAATTCAGTTACAAAAGGTAGTTACAAGCTTCTAACTAACTAACTGACTCAAGAGTTTGTCAGACTCTTGAGTAGTTAGGTGAAAAGGAGGGAAAAAGGGAAAGGAGAAATTTAAGAACTATGTGTTTACAAATTTAAGCTACAATTACAAATGAAGTACAAGCAAGGTATATATAGGCATGAAAGGGAGATTCTGTTGGAGTTGTGACGTGTTTGGGCCAATCATAACTTGACACGTGGAGGAATTCTGCAAATCCTCTTTGAAGGTGATGAACTGATTTGGGGATTTTTGATTGAATGGATTATTCGTTAATTGGATAACACCATTGGATTCGTCTTCTAAAATTGAGCAACTTTGGTGTTTTGATCTTTTCATGAAACGCTTTCTATCAAAATCCCGTTCCTGGTAAATATTTTTGTTGAAGGAGAAGGACACGTGGCGCCTTTTTATTGGTAGAGAGAGAGAGTTGCGGATTGCACTGTAGAGATAGGGTATTAATTGTGACGGCTGTGAGTGGACATTAATTGTTTGATCCGTGTGAAGTGTATTCTTGCTTCTGATTGGTTCTTTCCCTTTTCACTTGGATTAAACATGGCATAACTTTCCAAACTTGGCAAATAAGCCCTTGTACTTGGCAGATTCCCATTTCAAGCTATTATCTTTATTCCTTTGACATTTTTGGCCCTTCAACTTTGATAACTTGTACAAAATTGCCCTTTGACTGAGTTGACTTGATAGTTTGACCAGATTTGACTTTAATCTTGACTTTCCATAATTTGCACTTTAAGTCCTTCAACTTTCACAAATTGTCAAGATAGGTCCTTTAACTTCAAAGTCTTGTCACTTTTGATCCTCTTTTGTCTTTTTCATCCATTTGAGCTTGGTTTTTCCTTGTTTGCTTGAAATTGTATCCTTTTACCTACATAAGAGCACACAAACACAAACATACCACATAACACTGCTTTTTACAAGATAAATGGGTATTTTGCTTCATGTTTTAGGGTTATTTGTTGACAAAAGGATATGAGTTTAAGCTCATATCAAATTCCCCTACACTTGAGCATTGCCATGTCCTCATGCAATATTATATTTCAAGGCTTAAAAATTTATATTTCCCTCATAATTAATCCACCTTGGCCATATGAGATGCATCTATACTACTCTAAACTAGATGATGCATGATTTTGACTTTTTAAAAATGCAATGAATCAAAATACAATTCTATCTATATCTTTTTTGATTTTTTCTTGAAATGGTTTTGATGGAAATAACTCATAAAGAATTCAATGACTTGGATTAGGGCTTGGGTACCATGGACACTTATCACCCTCAAGTTTCACTTTCCCCATACCAAGCTAGTAAATGGGATCATTGCATTCACAAGTAAAAAGTGCATCAACTTATTCATGACAATTAAATGTGGAACCGGTTATTAATTGAGCAAATTGCTTGTGGGCAAATTTGTCATTATTCAAGTGTGAAGTATAAGAAATGTAAAATCCAAAAATAAGGAAGCACGGTTTTAATCCTAAGTAATCTTCTCATCCATTACTTGAAAAACCGCTCACAATTAATATAAGTCCGTATTAAGAGTAATAAGTCATTCGCCTTATGTGTAAAATCCTCATGTCATGCTTTCATAAGTAACTACACACTCGCTAAGGAAAGAAAAATAAAACTCACGCAATAATTTACATCCGCATCTTTTTGAGATTTTGGATCTTCAACCCCGCAACCCGTCAAGGTAATATTGGATTGGAGCAATCTATTGAATCCCCGCAACCCGTCAAGGTAATATTGGAACTCAATAGTCACTATAATTAACACCACACTGCCCCTCTTGGGAGTCTTGCATTATTTTTTTTCTTTTTTTTTTTTTTTTTTTTTTCTTTTTTCCTAGCCACTCATTTTTTTTTTCATAAGCCGCTCTTATTTTTCTTTATTCCTCACCAAGAAATTTGAAAAGAAGAAAAGGAAAAACACCCGCTAAATATGGAGCATGACACAAGTCTAGTACACATAAAACGTGCTAACTTAGAATCTTAAGACGTACTCATATCAACCATAAATGATTAGCCAAAAATGCATAAGAGATTACAAACCAATTAAAACCGTACTTGATTATTTATTAACAATTATATACAAGCGAAGAAAATAGAGGTAAAGAAGAGAAGGGTTTAGCCACAAGTAATTGCCATGAATTCTATCTAGCCCTTTTACACTTGCTTCAACTCTATCATTTCCCATTCTCCACAAATTTAAAATTTCAAAGAATGAAATTGGTGAAAGCTTAGCCTAATAGACCAATGAAGGACTACACGGTTAAGGATACTAGCTAGAGAGTGCTAAAATAAGCAAACTCGGGTTAAGTCAAAATATCCATGGCGGGCCTAATATGTCAAAGAAGTCTAAACTTGTTAAAACCATGTTTTATTATATTTTTTTTTTTCTTTTTATTTATTTTGATGAAAAATAAAAGAAGAAATATATACAATGCAAATGTGTTATGCAAATGAAAAATGATTGATGCAAAAATTATGAATGCATATTTTTGTGGCCAAAATAGATCAAAAATTCGAAAAATGTTGAAAATTCAATTTTCCATGTTATCATGCAAGACAATGACAAGTTCTAGGTAAGGTCACTTCGATAGAAGACCCCCCTACACTTAAGCTAAACATTGTCCTCAATGTTTAAGAGCATGGAAGTATAAAAACTTCCCCGACACTTATGACAATGAATAGACTTTGCTTAACCCAAGTTAAGGAAAGGACTAATATTAGTGAAATCATGTTTAAGCACAAGGTGTCAATGAAAAATCACTAAAGTAACGAAGTGAACCGGATACAAGGGCCTCCTCCATAAGCTCCAAAGCATGAGATGAGTGAGCAACCCTACAAACAAGCATGAAGACAAAAGAAGGTCTCCCCTACACTTATCTCCAAATCTATGCCTTTATTTCTAACCTACAACACTCTAACCTAGTTATACGATGCTTGAGTTAATGAGTCTCTAGCTCGACTCGTCCCTCAATGAATTAATTCATGGGGAAAATGGGGACCTCTTGGACCATTTCAACGGAAATGTCCTCCCCAAAGTAGTGCTTAACACGGTGACCATTCACTTTGAAATTTGGACCATCGTTTTGAGACAACTCAAGAGTTCCATATGGAAACACTTGAGCAATAGTGAATGGACCGGACCATCTCGACTTAAGCTTGCCCGCAAAAAGCTTCAATCTTGAGTTAAAGAGGAGAACCGGCTCTCCAACTTTGAACTCACGAGTCTTAATCTTAGCATCATGCAATTTCTTAGTCTTTTCCTTATATAGCAAAGAATTCTCATAGGCATTGGCTCTCAACTCATCCATCTCATTGATTTGATCTTTCCTATGTGAACCGGCTTGGTTTAAATCAAAGTTAGCCCACTTGAGAGCCCAAGATGCCTTATGTTCTAACTCAAATGGGAGGTGGCACGCTTTTCCATAGACAAGCCTATAAGGAGTACAACCAATTGGTGTCTTAAAAGCCGTCCTAAACGCCCACAAAGCATCATCAAGCTTATCCGACCAAGAAGCTCTATGCTCTCCCACCGTTCTCTCTAAAATTCTCTTTAAACCACGATTTGTGACCTCGGTTTGACCATTTGTTTGAGGGTGATACGCGGTAGAAAGTCTATGATTCACTCCATATTTCTTCATAACTCTCGTGAATTGATCATTACAAAAGTGCGTACCACGATCACTTAGGATGGCCCGAGGTACACCAAATCTAGCAAACAATTGTTTCAAAAACTTTACAACTACTCTAGCATCATTAGTAGGTAAGGCTTTAGCCTCCACCCACTTGGACACATAATCCACCGCCACAAGTATATACTTGTTTCCCTTAGAGGATGGAAAAGGTCCCATGAAATCTATTCCCCATACATCAAATATCTCACACTCTTGGATAAAATTTTGTGGCATCTCATCACGTTGTGTAATTTTTCCTTGTCTTTGACAAACATCACAAAATTTCACCATCTCTTGAGCATCCTTGTAAATGGAAGGCCAATAGTAACCCGAATCAAAGACTTTCTTGGCAGTGTAGTTAGGCCCAAAATGTCCACCCGTAGGTCCTTTATGACATGCCTCTAAAATTTTAAATGCCTCGGGCCCATCTACACACCGTCTAATGATTTGGTCCGCACATTGCCTAAAAAGATATGGATCATCCCAAAAGTAATACTTAACTTCCTTAAGAAACTTTTTCTTTTGTTGGTAAGTAAGACCCTCAATAAGCACATTGCCCACAAGATAGTTTGCAATATCCGCAAACCAAGGTGTGGCATCCTCTTGGGAAGAGATAGACATGAGCTCCTCTAATGTAAAGGATTCATTGATTTCTTGATGTGGGAAATCTCCTTGAAAAGGATGCTCAAGTCTACTCAAATGATCCGCCGCTAAATTCTCGGCCCCTTTTTTATCACGAATCTTGATCTTAAACTCTTGAAGCAACAAAACCCATCTCAAAAGCCTAGGCTTAGCATCTTGTTTTGTCATAAGATACTTGAGAGCGGAATGATCCGTATACACTATGGTCTTGGAAAGCACAAGGTATGGTCTAAACTTCTCAAAAGCATATACTATAGCAAGCAACTCTTTTTCCGTGGTAGTGTAATGAATTTGTGCACCGGTCATGGTTTTACTCGCATAGTGTATAGGTTGGAAATGCTTATTAACTCTTTGTCCTAAGACGGCCCCCACCGCATAATCACTAGCATCACACATAAGCTCAAAAGGTAATTCCCAATTTGGAGAAACCAAAACGGGAGCCTTTGTCAATTTTTCCTTAAGTGTCTCAAAAGATTCTAAACAAGCTTGATCAAAAATGAAAGGAGCCTCTTTCTCCAAGAGATGAGTCATCGGTCTAGCTATCTTAGAAAAATCTTGTATAAAGCGCCTATAAAAACCCGCATGACCTAAGAAACTCCTCACACCTTTAACCGAGGTGGGTGGGGGAAGCTTAGCAATCACATCAATTTTGGCTCGATCAACTTCTAATCCCTTATTGGATATCTTATGTCCTAAAACAATTCCCTCTTTCACCATAAAGTGACATTTCTCCCAATTAAGCACCAAACGTGTTTCCTCACAACGCTTAAGCATTCTCTCAAGATTGGTGAGACAAGAGCTAAAGGAGTTCCCAAATACGGAAAAGTCATCCATAAAAACCTCCATGGTTTGCTCTATCATATCATGGAAAATTGCCATCATGCACCTTTGAAACGTCCCCGGTGCATTACATAGGCCAAAAGGCATCCTCTTGTAAGCAAATGTACCGTATGGACAAGTGAATGTGGTCTTTTCTTGATCCTTAGGGTCAATGGGTATTTGAAAATAACCCGAAAAGCCATCAAGAAAACAATAGTACTCATTTCCCGCTAAGCGTTCAAGCATTTGATCCATAAAGGGAAGCGGGAAATGGTCTTTCCTAGTTGCCTCATTGAGTTTTCTATAATCAATGCAAACTCTCCAACCGGTTACAAGTCTCGTGGGAATAAGCTCATTGTTCTCATTAGGCACCACGGTGATTCCACCCTTCTTTGGAACACAATGAACCGGGCTAACCCATGGAGAGTCAGAAATGGGGTAAATCATACCCGCATCTAAGAGTTTAATCACTTCCTTCTTAATGACCTCATGAATTTTTGGGTTAACTCTCCTTTGGTTTTGAATGGCGGGTTTATAATCATCCTCCATAAGGATTTTGTGAGTACAAAAATGTGGATCAATTTCCCTTATGTCGGATATTTTCCATGCTAAAGCTTTCTTATGTTTCTTAAGGATTTCAATAAGTTGCTCCTTCTCATCCTCTTTCAATTCCTTAGCAATAATCACCGGTAATTGGTCTTTTTCTTCTAAGAAAGCATATTCTAAGTGGGATGGAAGTTCCTTAAGTTCAATGGGAGGTGGACTCTCTATGGAAGGTTTTACTATGGAAGGTTCCTCAATGGTAATCTCTTGTGGAATAGGGGAAGGAATAGGGTCCTCATTGAGCAACTTTTGGATTGTAAGAATATCTTCTTCCCAATTAATGGAAGAATCATCATCACCAAGAAAGTTGGACTCAAATTCCTCCAAGAGGAAATCACTCTCTCCAAAAGGTGTTAAAGAGGGAGCAATTGAGGCCACGGTTTCAACATGTGGAATCTCATCACTAGCATTCTTACAAGCATCATGAAAGTGTTCATTACACACTTCATCTAGCACATCCACAATGTTAATCGTTTCACAAGGTCTAGACTCCTTAACCTCTTTTCTATCACAAACTTTCCCTAACTTAAACACCACTTTCTCATCCTCTACTCTCATAATTAATTCTCCTTCCGCCACATCTATTAAGGTACGACCCGTTCTCAAAAACGGTCTACCAACAATCAAAGGCACTCTAGGATCCATGTCATAATCGACCACTACAAAGTCGGCCGGAAAGGTAAACTTATCCACACCTACAAACACATCTTCCGCTATACCTACGGGGTGAGCTATGGTTCGGTTGGCTAGTTCAAGAGTCATCCTAGTAGGGGTGAGCTCGGGAAGAGAGAGTTGTTTCCAAACCGATAAAGGCATGAGATTTATGCTTGCCCCTAAATCCGCCAAAGCCATGCAATTTTCAACACCGGGAAAATTACAAGGTATCAAGAAGCGCCCCGGATCTCCAAGTTTTGTTGGTAAGGTTTTAAGTAACACCGCGGAACAATTTTCATTAAGTGATGTGTTGGGCAAATCAACCAATTTTTCTTTGTTTGAGAGCAAATCCTTGAACATCTTAGCAAACTTTGGCATATAAGCAAGAGCTTCCGCAAAGGATATGTTGATATTGAGTTGCTTGAACATCCTTAAGAAATTGGAGACTTGTATGTCATCTTTGTTCTTTAACTTGTCCTTTTTCAACCTTGAAGGGTATGGAAGAGTAGGTTTGGGTGTAGGTGGAATAGGTGTCGTAGTGGAAGATTTGTCTTTGTTAGCCTCTTCATTGGGAAGTGTGGAAGGTAAAGGAGAAGTATGAGGTGATTGAGAAGGTGTGTTTGAGTGAATAGGAGCACTTTGAGGAGGTGGAGTAGAAGTAGAAGGCTTATCACAAGTAGGAACACAAGTAGGTTGAACAATAGTAGGTTTAGGAGGTGAAGGATCCTTTGTTGTTGTACCACTCCTTGTTGTAATAGCATTGACATTGGCCCTAGGATTTGTTTGTGTGTTGGAAGGTAAAGCTCCTTGTGGTCTTTGATTTAATGCCATGAAAAGCTTATTGAATTGGTCATTCATTTTCTTGTCCATAGCTTGGAATTTCTTTTCATTCTCTTGATTCATCTTTTGCAAAAGATCCATTGTGTTTAACTCTTGTGGCACATAACCTTGAAAACCTTGAGGTTGGAAAGGTAAAGGTTGAGAGTTAAATCCTTGATTTGGTGGATAAAAGGTACTTGCTTGAGGTTGAAATTGATTTGGTGCCTTGTAGTTATTTCCTTGGTATGGTTGTCTTTGCCCTTGATTCCTTGCTAAAATTTGAGGAGGATTTTGTTGAATTTGGGTGGGTGGTTGGGGTGGAAAACCGGGTGGAGTAAGGTAATTTTGGGATTTGTAAGAAAGGTTATTTGGATTGATGTTAGGCTTGAAGTGTTCACGGTGTTCCTCTTGGTAAGCATAGCATTCCCCTTGATAACCTTGCACCTTGTCACATTGTTCATAAGAGTGTGGGCCTCCACAAGTAACACAAGAAATGGTAATGGCATTCACATTGTTTGAGGAATTGTGCAATGTCATGCTCTTCAAGGCTTGAACTAACTCTTGAGTCATTTCTTGTTGTCCTTGTTTGACTTGTTGAAGGATCTCTTGGTGATATTTAAGGAATTGGTTATCACAAGGTGTTTGAGAAGTGTTTTGGATAACATGAACTTTTTCTTCAAATGGATCGTTTGTTTGAACCATTGCCTTAGTCTCAATAATGGTCAAAGCCTCATGGTATGTCTTGAAATGAATACTCCCTCCCGCGGAGGCATTTAGTGAATCTTGGTGGTGAGGTTTAAGGCCATTATAGAAGGTATTGATTTGGGTTAGATCATCCATTCCATGATTAGGGCATCGCCTCAACAACTCACTATACTCTTCCCAAGCATCACCAAAGGATTGACTAGGTTTTTGTGTAAAGCCCATAATCAAATTTCTCAAAGCCATAGTCTTTTGTGGAGGAAAGAATTTGTTCAAAAACTTAGTGGTAAAATCATCCCATGTGGTGATACTATCGGGTGGTTGGGTGTCTAACCAATGCTTAGCACTCCCATCTAGTGAAAATGACACTAACAACAATCTAATGACATCAGGTGGAACCCCATTATGCTTAATGGTATTGCAAAGTGAAAGGAATCTCTTAAGATGAGCGTGGGGATCCTCATTTTGTTTTCCATAGAAAGGTGATGCAGCAACCATATTGATCATAGATGTATGTAGCTCAAATGTGTTAGCGGGATAGTCGGGAATCTTAATGGCACTAACATATCCATGAACGTTGGATTGCATACGTTCATACAAAGTACGGTTATCAACAGCCATGGTTTCTTGTGGTGATGACAAAGCACGATTCTCGTGATCGGCTTGGTGGACGGTGGTGGTCTTACTCTTTCTCTTTTTCTTCCTTTTCGGAGGAAGAGGTTGTACACCAATCGGTATTTGTGCACGCCCGCGAGTGAGCATGCAACTCAATACGAGGAATGAGAGAGAAGCTCTCGTGTGACTTTGAAAAGAATAAGATTATCCTCTTCGAGTTTCGATATTAAATATCCACAAGAAAATAACAATATATGTAATACTACTTTGGGTGCAAGACCCTCAATGAAGCTTTCCTTCTTAGAATACTCCCAAGTGAACGGGGGGTTAGGTGGCGCGAAGCACTTAAGTACCTATTGACCCTTAGATGGCATTTTATAGCACATCGCCTTTCTATTCACTTAAATGTTCGTATTCTTCGAATTATTGCTTATTGAGAGTATTTATCTATTCTTGCTTTATTGTGTTTGATCGATACGCGTGTCAAGGACCGGAACGCCCCTCAACACGGTGTATTGCCTCGGCAATACTTATGGAAGATATGTAGATTGATTGTTCTTATACGTATACGTATTTACTTATAATAATATATGGAAAATATTTTTGTATTTATGAGTTTTTAAAGGAAAATACTATATGTACATAAAAACCGAGAGAATCCAATAATATATATTTTTGGGTGCAATCTCTTAGGAAAAAGATTGCTTTTTGGATTTTTTTAAGTTTTTTTGGTCAATTCTTTAGGAAAAGAATTGTTTTGTTAATTTTTTAGTTTTTATATATTTTTATATTTTTGATTTTTTATATTTGTTTTTGATTTATGATACGTAAAAATAACGTTCACCAAATGAACGGATCCCAAAAGCCAATGAAAACCGTCAATCGATAGTCTCTCGTGTAGTCAAAGAACCGGCAGCGGCGCCATTTGACATGTGTATAATGCAAGTTCGTTTTCTCAGTTCTTAACTAATAGAAAGTCCAATCAATATCAAATTTATAATTGTTTTTGGTTGTTCAAGCTTGCTTGGTAATCTATTGCTAATTCAAACAAAACTATCTAAAAATGAAAAATATAAACCTACTTATACGTAAAACAAGTTGCAAATTCCAAATTTTATTCAAGTAAAATATAAAAATGCAAAATTTAAAACTATAAGGACTGAAAATGTAATTTCTATGAAATGAATATGCTTGAAATGTAAATTCTAAAAGTTATAAGGACTAAAAATGTAAAACAGTTAACTATAAGGACTAAACTTGTAAAAACTTAAACAAACTAACCAAATTTAAACAAACTAACAAACTTTACAACTGAAATTTAACAAACTTCCAAATCCAAGGACTGAATTTTGCAATTACCACAAATTTAGGAAGATTAGCTAGGTTTAGAAACAGTTTAAACTTCTAGGGACTAAAATGCAATAAAACCAAAGTTTCAACTAAAAACGGGCACAAAGAAAGATTAAACTCGTTTGAGCTTATTTCTCAACCAAATAAGCTGAAACAACTTGCAAACAACTTCAAATCCAATTTAAGAAACGTGTGTTCAAGGAAATAAGCTAAAGATCCAAAATAAGCAATTGAGTGCTTATTAATAAGCACAAAATAAGCTACAGCTTATTTCAATCAGTCACAACCTGATTTTTGTGACAATTCTGATTAAGCACTTGATTACAAGAACGGGAAATCAAATTAGAGCCATTTTCATCCAGTAATAAGCTAGATATTTGAAATAAGCTAAATTGAGCTTATGTTGACCAAACGTTGACCACTTTTATGAAAAAGCTCAAAATTTCAAAACTTCATATTCAATACTTTCTAAATGGAAATGTGAAAGAAAATTACAAGTTTTATGAAGAGGATTAAGAGGACTAGTAAAACAGTAAGCTATTTATCTCAGAGAATGGAAAATGCTCAGGCTTGAGCTAATAAGCTGTTTTCTAGCTTAAATCTGAATACTGTAGATTTACCTCCTAGATACTGAAAGATTATGATGTAAGCTATGACTAGAAACAGATTTGAGCAAATTTCATTAAGTATTGAAGGAGAACTAAGCAAATGAAAATGGTGAGTTTCAAAGAACTAAGCTGAAACAAGGATAACCCAAACTTTTTGATTACCAATTGCCTGTTTGACTATTGTATTGACTTGTAAAAGACTTAGAACCAATTGTTAACTCCTAATGACTGAAAATGATCACTTAAACACCAATTACCTACACTTGAAAACTGATTTACAACTACTCCCAAACACTCCTTAAAAGGTTTTGATCAAACTTTTTCAAAGACTTTATGAGTTATGGTTTATACTGAAACAAAAACTATAACAAACTTGTTTTAGTGAACAAAATGAAATGTATTCAAGCTAAGAACAAGCAATAACCAAGACTAGAACTGAAAGTAGCTATTGGACTAAAATGTTACTGAAAATGAGCTAAAATCTACTAAACTGAACACAAATGAACAAGTATGAAATAGCTGAACTACAAACACTCAAACACAATCAAACAGCAAGTAATCAAGTATAACATGTAGCCATCAAGATTAAACTAGAAAATTAAGCATGCAAGGACTGTTTAGAGGAACATAAATCAAGAGCTTTGAAACCTAATGTAGAGGTCCTTTGGGAAGAAGAGGAGCGCTGAGCTCTCTTGCCCTAGTGATACCACCACCTATCACTAGCAATCAACTCAAATCAACAATCAAAACAGCTACAAATCATCATTCTGCCATGAATTCTTTAAGAACAATGGAAATGCTAGAATTCTGATCAAACAGCAATAAAACTTCAACAATGTCAGTTATGATCTTTGGTTGATCATAACAAACATCTAACAGCATCAATGGAATCACACAACAGCAGGAAAGTAGCAGGAATTGAAGAACAGAATTTGGCGGGAAACTTGAATTTGAAATTTTATTGAAGAATTCAGTTACAAAAGGTAGTTACAAGCTTCTAACTAACTAACTGACTCAAGAGTTTGTCAGACTCTTGAGTAGTTAGGTGAAAAGGAGGGAAAAAGGGAAAGGAGAAATTTAAGAACTATGTGTTTACAAATTTAAGCTACAATTACAAATGAAGTACAAGCAAGGTATATATAGGCATGAAAGGGAGATTCTGTTGGAGTTGTGACGTGTTTGGGCCAATCATAACTTGACACGTGGAGGAATTCTGCAAATCCTCTTTGAAGGTGATGAACTGATTTGGGGATTTTTGATTGAATGGATTATTCGTTAATTGGATAACACCATTGGATTCGTCTTCTAAAATTGAGCAACTTTGGTGTTTTGATCTTTTCATGAAACGCTTTCTATCAAAATCCCGTTCCTGGTAAATATTTTTGTTGAAGGAGAAGGACACGTGGCGCCTTTTTATTGGTAGAGAGAGAGAGTTGTGGATTGCACTGTTGAGATAGGGTATTAATTGTGACGGCTGTGAGTGGACATTAATTGTTTGATCCGTGTGAAGTGTATTCTTGCTTCTGATTGGTTCTTTCCCTTTTCACTTGGATTAAACATGGCATAACTTTCCAAACTTGGCAAAATAAGCCCTTGTACTTGGCAGATTCCCATTTCAAGCTATTATCTTTATTCCTTTGACATTTTTGGCCCTTCAACTTTGATAACTTGTACAAAATTGCCCTTTGACTGAGTTGACTTGATAGTTTGACCAGATTTGACTTTAATCTTGACTTTCCATAATTTGCACTTTAAGTCCTTCAACTTTCACAAATTGTCAAGATAGGTCCTTTAACTTCAAAGTCTTGTCACTTTTGATCCTCTTTTGTCTTTTTCATCCATTTGAGCTTGGTTTTTCCTTGTTTGCTTGAAATTGTATCCTTTTACCTACATAAGAGCACACAAACACAAACATACCACATAACACTGCTTTTTACAAGATAAATGGGTATTTTGCTTCATGTTTTAGGGTTATTTGTTGACAAAAGGATATGAGTTTAAGCTCATATCAAACCGGTATATGAATATGGTTATGAAAACCAAAACACGAACATAATATCAATAGTATGACCCTGTATTGCTAGTCAGGCAATACATCGTAATTCGGTGCGTCTAGTAGTATTTCGTTAGTTTGGATTATTATAAGCCGCATGACATTGTTACCTTACTAAAACAAACAACGGGTAGCTAACCCGATACTCAATTTGCCCATCTAAAGTAGCGTGTCGTCACAAAGGTCACGCTATGGAAATCTTCTCATACATAAATTCGCTTACCAATCAATGTGGCACGACGGGGATCAACCGTCAAGGCGCGAACTGGGGTGATCGTCCCCAAATAGTACTATTATATGCATAAGCGTCTACCAATCCCGGTAGTTCACAATTCATGCTAATGGGACTTTTAGTGACATAACCTAACTTTAATAATCCATTTGATTTCATCTATCGGGTCCTTTAATCATTTATCGGGTCATACAATCGGGTCATACAATCATTCGGGTCCAAATCAATAAACAAACTATCGGGACAAATGGTGTCCTATTTTATAAAAACTAACATGTTATCTCCCTCGCGGGTTTATAAAACATTTCATAAAACATTTAAAAGAGTGCGAGGCTATGAACTCACGTTGATGTGGGAAGGCGGGTTATCGGCAATTCGGACGTACGGTACGTGCTTCAATCACGGAAACCTAGACAATTAATACTCGTCTTAGACTCATGTCCAATGACTTTATAAAAATAACAATTATGTATACATATGATGATTTTATACATATGATGATCAAGTGGATTTATATATTCTCATTTACTTATTTTAGTGTTATGTGTTAGGAATTTTTTTTAAGACTAGTTATACTAGTTCAATCTTGTTTATATTTTGAAGCCCAATGGGCCTATTACAAGCCCAATACTATTCATTAGTCCAATTATACTTTTATTATCAGTATTTATACTTTATATGTTGGGCCTAAATGGGTTAAGCCCAATAAATAAGTTTATAAGTGTTTTAGTCCATTTTGTTGTATTATTAGTCCAATAATGTTAACTTAGTCCGTTAATGTCCGTTTGTTATATAGTTCGGGTTTTATCGGTTTTTACTTGTTATATATGTTTATATATCAGTATATGAGTTTTATAAAGTTCACATTAGACGGGTCCAACCGTCTAAGTTTTATTTAACAAAAACGTTATTTTTACGGTAATAGCCGAAAAAGTCGTAAAAATCATATTTATAGTTTTATAACTTATAAAACTTAACAAGTTACCATTTTTATAAAATTTCCACTTCTTTATCCTTATACATATTTATATAAATGTATTATATAAGTTAGTGTGTTTTAATTTACATTTTATACTATTTTTATTTGAGTGCTTATATAATACTATTATTCTTTAATTTCCAAAATCTGATTTTTATCTTCATGTTCACCAAAATAGCCATATCTAGAGTTCTATATGGAGATAGAAGCTCAAATTTTTATGACATAAACTAAATGATATGTGATCCATTTAACTCTCCTATAGCTACTGTTGAATCATCCTCTAAGTATTTTCTAAAAATCGTCCAAAACAGTGAACTCAGATTTGTACTTTAAACTTGTTTTGATCATATCTCACTCATCCTATTGATTCCATTGCATGGCCAACTCTCACATGTGTACAAGACATATTACTTACTGTATATTCATTAATCTATGCCATTTTTATCAGTTCATCATATGATTCTTTACTGTTTTATACAGCCAACAAATTAAACAAGATTTTAGCCTTGTTTCTTATAGTTTTTCATCTTTTTAACCATGTTTATCAACACCAAATCCCCACACAATATTTTTAATCATCATTCATCATCATATAAATATACATAAGTAAATGAAATACAAGATTACATAATCAAAAATAACAAGAGGATGGGAAGAACTATCTTTATACCACCATGATGATGTAGGTTGTGATCAAAACATGGATTTTGATGGAGAAACTTGTGAATAACCAAGACCATCTTCAAGACCACCATTCTTCAAGAATACCTTGTGGAAAATCAGCCCCAAGACTCCATGGAAACTCCTCCTTGGATGTTATAATCACCACCAATCAATAGGGCTTCAAAAGGTTTTCATCATATGTGTGAATAACACAAGATATTGTGGTTAAAATGGATCAAATGGGGTGTTTTTGGGTTGAGTTTGGACGAACTAAGAGAGAGAGATGAGAGGATTTTGAGGTGGTTTGCATGTGTTGAATGTGTATAATGGTTTTAGCTAGTGGTTTTTGAGGTGTAAAAGCTTACAAGTTAAGCTTACTTAACATGTGTAAGCAACTTGTGTAAGACTTGAAACAAGGTTAATGTGGTGTCATAATGTGGCTAGTTATAGTGGGGGCGGGGCAAGTGTCCCACTTGTCTCATCCCCATTTATTTACGGGTACTCCTCGATTTTAGTTTCCTCGATTTGCGTGCCCTCGGGTCGTTTTGCGAAAAACGTTTTTATAAATTATGAATCAACGACACAAAACCAATCTAATAAAAATTGTTTCATCAAAAACGGAGTTCGAAAACGTAAATACGAAATCCTAAGGTTTCCGGTTTAGTCGTAAAGGACGTTAAAATAAAATCGTAAGTCCTAATCTCTTCTCGTAAATTTGTGAGTTTATGAACCAACACAAATTTAAAACTCCAAAATAATATTCATGGACAAATTTATTTTTCTGAAATGTCGGACTGTCACCAAAAACGGTGTATGTAAACGTAAGCACGTAACGTAGAATCCTCCGGTTTAGACGTAGTCGATGCTACTTCAAGACGTAAATCCAAATTTCTTCCCAAAAATAAGTGAGTTCATAATATAACATTAAAATAATGTTTTTAAATAATATCTGAGAATAAAATATCAACCATAAATTGACAGATTGTCACAGTATATACAAGTAAAATGACGTTTAAAAGCTTCCTCGGGGAAGGAAGTAATACACCAAAGGTGGTATGGTTACACGCGTGCGAGTACAAGTGTAAGAAAACACGAGGAATGAGGGAGTAGCCCTCGGTCGACTTTTGAGAGAGAAGAGATTATCTCCCTCGAGGTTCGATAATTAATATCCACAAGAAAGTATAATATATATAATTACTATTTGGGTGCAAGACCCCCAATCAAGCCTTCCTTCTTAGAATATGCACTAGTGAACGGGGGGTTAGGTGGCGCGAAGCACTTAAGTACCTATTGACCCTTAGATGGCATTTTATAGCACATCGCCTTTCTATTCACTTTGTAGTTTGTATTCTTCGAATTATTGCCAATTGGAAGTATTTATCTATTCTTGCTTAATTAAATTTGATCGATACACGTGTCAAGGACTAGAATGCCCCTCAACACGGTGTATTGCCTTGGCAATACTTATGGAAAATATGTAAATTGGTTGTTCTTATACGTATACGTATTTACTTATAATAATATATGGAAAATATTTTTGTATTTATGAGTTTTTAAGAGAAAATACTATATGTACATAAAAACCGAGAGAATCCAATAATATATATTTTTGGGTGCAATCTCTTATGAAAAAGATTGCTTTTTGGATTTTTAATTTGTTTGGTCAATTCTTTAGGAAAAGAATTGTTTTGTTAATTTTTTAGTTTTTATATATTTTTATATTTTTGTTTTTTTATTTGTTTTTTTATTTATGATACGTAAAAATAACGTTCACTAGGTGAACGGATCCTAAAAGCCAATGAAAACCGTCAATCGATAGTCTCTCGTAAAGTCAAAGAACCGGCAGCGGCGCCATTTAATATTTGTCTTTTTAGTTCGTTTTTCTCGACTCAATCCGAATTGATATAACTTTTCAAGCTCGACTTAATTGTTTTTGGTTAAAAAAGCAATTTTGGTATTATTAACTACTTGGCACAAAAAGCATGTAAAAATGTAAAAATATACTATATCTATGTATACGTACTAACTAAAAAAACATGTTGCACGTACAACATTTAAATGCACCAAATGTAACATACAAATTTACACTACTAATTCAAATCCAAAATACAATTTATAACTAAATCTATTTTATTTATAAATCTAAAATGCCATTTTTATTCTTCTATTATCAAACCTTTATTACTAATATGGGTACGCAAGTTTACACTATCTATTCTAAAGTGCAAATATTACGTAGAAGGAAATAAAGCAACGACCCATTTTGGAACAATTGTATCAACGGCCCAATGAAACAAATATAACAACTAAAGGGAATTGCTAGTCAACTAAGAAAGGACTAAAAATGTGACTAAAAAAAGAAAAAGTAAATAGACGTATACATCATACTCTAATATGTAAAATTGGAAAACGATGTCTATTTAAAAGTAATCAAAAGTTCGAATCCTGCCTACAAGCTTTTTAGCATTATTATTTATGGCAAAAATGAATTGAAATAGATTCCAACAGTAGGTATTAAGTAGATGACCCTGGGCTGATCTTTAACCATTCTATATGGACAACATCTCAAACATAACTACTGCAAATCAAACTTCATTTTAACACAAAATTAATCAAGAACAATGATCCAATAAAAACAGCTAAATCCTATTGCCAAACACTCTGATATGACAGAATAAAGAAATTTTGAAAAACTAGTTCAATGGAGCAATGCAGAAAAGCTATAAAGAACATCAAAGAACAATTAACTACTGAATTCAAACAGGATGCAAGTAATATTACACTACAATGCTACCTAACAGATTACACTAAACTGAAACGCCAAAAAATATAACGTGCTTAACCAGAACATCCGTCGTTTAGTCAGTTGAGTCGAAGCGGAGCGCTGAGCTCGCTTTAACTATCAACGCCTTCAAAAATCAAATGCAACTACTGGAATCGACTAATGAACTGCTACTTTATCTCCCGCGAATCCAAACACCTTTGAATCTTATAACCTGCAAAATCGAAGCACAGCAAAGAAAAACTAGACAAGAACTGTCAACACTGAAACCTGCATAACTGATCTATATTGAGCGATTTTTTCGAACTGGTTAACCAAAACTCTATTTGATAACCAAAAGCTGAACAAACTGAATTCAATGTAAACTACACTGTTACGCTAGGAAACTTTGAAATCTAATTCTTATTATTTAAAAGTAATAATTCTGAAAACTTGTATTACCAAAAGCTTTTCATAAGCTTTTGGAGCTTGTGAGCTTATCAGTTCTACCAGCTAATTTGAACAACCACAGTTAACTCATTTGTAACAGATTTCATAACAGATTTCATGTATAAGCTAAACTAATTCATCTAAAACTCATAACCAAATCCTACACGTACGAGTGTAAGATTTCTATCAAGAAACTATGGCTACAATCATACAGTTTATAAGCAGAAATAGACTGAAGCTTTTAAAAGAATGAGAAAGATTTCATTAATGGTTGAAACAGAAACGGTTACAATTGAAACTGAATCAGTTACATGATTAACTAACAAGATGAAATTCTAACTATCTAAAACTACTCCTAAACCTAACTGTGTGAAACTACACCTATGCTAACCATCTGAAATTGAGCTCTTCTCCTTGTATTTATAGGCGTTTGAGAGGAGAAGTGACGTGTTTCTTCCAATCAGGAGATGCCACGTATTTAATACGATGATCTTGAACTCGTTCTTCATTCTTCATCATTGGTGGTTTCTTCATCTTTCACTTTTGCTCTAATTAATTACCACCATCATGTAGAGGAGATGAATGTGATCCTTTTTGTAGTTATGATCTTCGCTTGATTCTTCTTGGATCTTTCGTGATAATGATTTGCAGGTTTAATGGTTGAAGGAGAAAGATGAAACCATCTTTATTTCTCTCTTTATCTTCACGTTGGAGAAGAGACGGGTTATGTGAGTTTGACCGGTTTGGTCAATGACCAAATTAATAATAATAACTTTTCCATTAATTTCTCTTTGGTCCTTTAATTTTCATTTCTCTTCAAATGGTTTTAAAACCTTTTTAAGTAAATTCCTTTCATCCTTTATCTTGTTAAAAGTTACACTTTCAATCCTCGATCTTAATAAATGATGGCAAGTAAAGTCCTTCAAAACATCTTTCGTCTTTTTCTTCGTCTTTTGTGATATAAATCCCTTGAAAACGCATGTTTGCTCCAAAACGTATCTTTTTTACTTGAAACACACAAAACACAAATACACGCGTAATTCTGATATTTTAAAGTTAAATATTATGTATTTGACTGTGTTTTGAGTGGTATTTGGATCATTATTGATGAGTGTTTTCACACTTATCAGTGACCTTGTTCTTTTATGGTTCGAAATCATTGATTTATTTCGTGGGTCTCATATCATATAAAGATTGAGTATCATTTTGTTGAGAAACAAAGAGTTATTTGATCATTATAGATCAAGATTTAATGGATGATTTGATAGTGAGGGGCGGAGTTAACGAGTAATCAAGAAACCAGTTGTATTTTTTATTTTTATTTTTAGAAGAGAGATAAGAAAACTAGCGGAGTGTTTGAGGTTGTTACTGTGTTTAGGTTTAGGTGAAGAAGTGGTGAGGGATAAAGGAGAAACTGGTGATATAGTGGGGCCGGAGTTTACTATGTAGGTGGAGATTAGATGGGAGAGATAAGGATGCATTGGAGATTAGTTAGGGTTGTTGACTGAATTGGGTTTTTATATAATTTTCAGGTGGAGGTTATAAGGTGTGGTTTTTAATATTTCCCTTTAATATTTCTCGAAGTTTACACGTGTATAGTGACGGATTCTAAGTTTAGAATTTAAGAAGAGAGTTAAGGGGTGGTGCCACGTTTTATGGTATTTGGCCAATCACGTGGGATTTTTTAATTCATTAAGGGGCACTGTGTCTTTTATTTTCAAATCACATTTATTTCGAGCGAGTGGATTTATAACGAGTGAGTGGATTTATAACAAGGGTTTATTTAGATTTTGAGTATTTTGTGCATCTTTTATACTCGGGTTATAAAATGTTTTGATATATCAATACACGTTTTTGACATATATATTACAATTAAAAGTTTTAGACGTTTTAAAGTTATTGAACGTTTTGGTAAGGTTATTAACGTGTTTTGGCATATTTATTGGGCTCGAATGGAGTGAATTTTAAGGGGTCGATCTTTATGGTATGCTTAGTTTTGGGTATAAATCGTCGGGCTGATCATTATATTAACCGAAGGTGGGATTTATTTGTTGACGGGTTTTGTTTTTAGAACGTTTGAGCCGAGAAAAAGCTATATTTCTAAACAAGCATCCAAGAATTTTTGATCGAACTTTCAATGGATTTTTTGAATTCGACATCGAACGAGGGAGAATTGCATCTTTTGCAAGACATAGTTAGAGAAAGTGGCATCACTTCATTTCAAATGCTTCAGTCTCATCTCGTCACTCTTTCATGGATTCAAGGAGGGAGCGAATTTGTGACAATATTTGGTCAAGATGTCATATATTCATCGACTCAATATTCCTCACTTTGACCCAACTTGCCGAGTAACTCAACAATGAAAACTTTAATCACTCTGCATCGGCACTTGCATATAAGACTCTTGTTACCCAACTCACGCCTTTCCTCCAATTCAATATCATCAAGTCTGAAAGTTCAGTGATTTTCCAATCATTTCTTCGAGATACACATACCGAGCTTCGAGATTTCCGTGGTACAATATTGAAACTCATGACATCGGTATCGTCTTCGATTTATGAAAGATCTCGACTTCAGCAAGCGTATGATAATGGAGTGCAAGAATCTATGATGCAGATGCAAAAGGAGAACGGTCATACGGTTGACAACTTGGAGCCTAACGATGGCAAGAGCACGGAATCAGGAGGACAAGATCATACTAGTGGCACGTCAGGGAATGTTCACGAGATCTCTTTTGATGACACCTTACCCGTTTATGACGAAGAGCCTGCGGACATGGTACAATGTAATGTTGTTTATGATGTATATACGGATGCAATGCCGCATATTGAGCATTCTGAACCTAATTATGACAAACATGGGATGGAAAAGAGTGATAGTAATACCACTTCTGATTCATCCGATGTGAGTCATAATGGGGGAGAAAGTGTTCAAAATGCTAAACATCATGATAATTGTCTTATAACTGCTTCATTGACTGCTTCTGATTCCAAGATTAGAGAGCTCGAAACGATTGTAGCTCAACAATCAAAAGATCTTGAGGATGCCAAATTAGAATTTTCTAAGAAAACGGACAAATTTGAAACATACTTTGAAAAACTTGAAAAGTCAAACATTGTTCTTGAAAGAAAATTGGATCAAACTGTTCTAGATTCTAAAGCTGAAAAGGATAATCTTTTGAAACAAATTAAGTTGCTTGAATCTAAGTTGGCATCCCAAGATGAACTGCTCAAAGAGAATGAGACTTTAAAGGCTCAAGTACAGGAAAAGGTCTTTGCTATAGCGGCGTTGAAAAACGAATTGAGGAAAACTAAAGGAACTAATGCGGACACTAAGCTTGAAAAACCATCAATCTTGGGGAAACCGCCTACAAATCAGTTCGTTATACAACCGACTGCATTTAGATCCGAGCGACCATAATCCTCGAGACCGAGGTTTGCCTCCCAAGTTGATTTGGTTCATCTTTCTAGACCAGTCACTCCAGCAACTAGGCCAAATGTGACCAAAACAGCTTTAGCAAGACCTAATCACATGATTGCCTCTAGCTTCTCTAAAAGTACCAAGACCACGTCTAGAACTAGTTCAAATGACGTTTGACATAAATCTGGTCTAAGGGAAGCTAAGCAAAAGACACATGTAAGAGATAGCAATGTCAAACCTAGTCAGATGCCTTCTAGATTACCCAACACTGCTAACCGTAGCATGTCATCTCCTAGGAGTATCGATCAATCATCTAGGAATTACTCGGACATTAAATATGCTACTTGTAAAACATGTAGAAAATGTGTCTTTACGGCAAATCATGACTCTTATGTCAAGAAATTACTTAATGAGGTGAACTCCCGTGCTAGACTTAATTCCCAGTGGGTAGCTAAAATCAAACCATTGGTAAAATGTGGCGCCCCACTGGTAGAACTTTCACTTTTGTAGGAAACGAGTGCCCTTTAACTAGGATAATCTCCAATTCTACTAAGACTGCTAGGGAGGAAATTGAAAAGGATGATACATCACTTAAGCCTGAACTTAAGGTTTTCTATAAACGGAAACGTTTTCCAACTAAGACAAGTGAATCATCCACTCAGGTCGCCTTTGGCACAAGAAAAGACAACTGTGAACCCCCACTTGCTTCTAAGATAGATATCGCTAACCCATATCAAAGCATGCAAATTTCTAATGAGAATGCAGGTACCAAAGTTGATGTTACAAAAGGAACGAAGCGGTCCAATCATTGTATACCGTTCAACTAAGGATACTCTTAGAGTTTGGTTGCTGAAGAAGCAGATATCGGAGAAACAAGTGTCTTAGGGGATTCATGGTTAAGCTTACCACAAGGACTTACAGTCACATTACAGTTTGTAACTCGATCTTCAAATAAAGAAAAGTTTATCGCCGATTGATAAACTTATCCTTACAACGAGAAATTAATTTTTCTCGGGCATGAGCTTATATCAAAAAACATTCCAAGTTTTTAAGCTCATGCACT